>CM062293.1:266722529-267351810 GCA_031216915.1 Pictodentalium vernedei
AAAATTATCAATTTACCCCAAACAGCATGTAGCGGTCGGTCGATTGAGACTGAGAAAGAATGGCGACTATTGTTTGGAAACTCGCATTCAGTGGCATAATTGGCACAAAATGGATTTGTTTGGGGGGGGGGGGGGGGGGGGGGGATTTAGGAATCTTTGCACGGCGATGGGTGATGGCCACTGCAAAACGCATTACGTGGGAAATTTATGCACTTAGGCCTAGTGTAATGCAGGGGGCGGGGGGGGGGGGGGGGGGGGAGGTGCTGGATTGGCAGTCATTCAACATAAATAGGCATATTTATAGGGTGGCGGAGGTAAGGGTGGAACAGTATCATGTCATATTTCGAAGGGCTCTGAGCCACTAACGTTGATTTTATTTTCTCGGTTATTGTTTCTCAGCCTATCCAATTCATTTTTTTTTAAAATGCAATCTCCGAACAGAATAGATTACGCTCTCTGCGAAAAACGCCTATAGAAATATATAAATTTTTATTAAATAAGGTTGTGCTTATTTAATATTAATTTATATGTATACATGTAATCTTGTTTTCACAATTATGGGGAGATCGATTGTTTATTTTGAAATTGTTGTTTAAATGGGTAATAATAAATTGTGAAGCGTTTCGCAACGAGTTAAAAATGGTCGGTGTAACTTGATTTAGTTTTAATATTTTCATAATTTCTTTTTGCAACTTGAGGGAAAAGTTGTTATAATCTGCTGTCAATAATTGTGAAGCTTAATCTTTTTCACAGTACGGTCCGAGAAACCAATCAAGTCGATAATCCATTTGTCTCGCACTGTCCGAGTTTTTAATCAAATGTCGGACACAGATCACAGACATACTCTCCGACAATCGTTGGCAATTTGTGAGTGATCTTGAGACACAGTTCCTCGGACATGGGAGATTCATGTAATCGTCGCTTGCAGGGTAGTGTAGGCGACAATAGTACCAAAGTAAGAGCCAGGGTAATGTGCGGGAGCCACCTGACTACACACTTGTACGTGATGTAAACTCGATGTATTAATACAGGACGTTTGAAGTCATATACTTGTTTAAAAATTGTACATTTGTAAGCTCGACATATTGATACAAGGCTTTTGACATCAGTTAATTATATCAAAACTGGTCGAACGTGAAAGCTCCCTATACCAGACCTACCTGATGAGCTTTCCATACAAGACTGAACCTCAGTGTGTAAGCTAGAAAGGGCATAAACCCCTCACACTACATGGGCTAAAGAGTCGAATGTAGCAGACTCATCAACAGGAGTTCGGACTGAGTCTGAACACAACTTACTGCAACTGGGTGGCAATAGTACCAATAGAGCCAGGGTAATGCGTGGTAACCTCCTGACTACAATCTAATACTATTTGTAGGCTTGACATATTGATACAGGACGTTTGACGTCGAATGATTGTATCAAAATTGGTCATAGAGGCTACATATGTCTGAGGTTCGTGAAAGTTCCCCAAATTACGAGACCTACCTGATGAGCTTTCACTACAAGACTGAACTGCAGTGTGTGAGTTTGAAAAGGGCATAACCCTTTAAGTTGTGCAGACGCAACATCCACACTAATCCCCGAGACATAGGGCTGTTCTCTTAGAGAATTAATATCAGGATCCGACGTAAGTTGGACCCAACTGAATTGACTTCCACAGATGCCAATTCTGCCCTAGAGAGTGTTGCGGAGTTAGCCTTAAGGGCCAACTCGGGACAGGAACCTTTTAGTGACATAAGACCACCATTTCAATGATTAACCCTGCAACACTCATCTCGGGGAATGCCCTAATACCAGAACACTGCAAATCCAAAGTTTCCAAAACTGGACCATAAACCGAAGCCTGTAACAGAAGAATTATTGTTATACTTTATATAATCAATCACAGAGGGCAGAGTAGATACACCAGAAAGAGGTGTACTCCGAGCATCTTTCTTGGCAATATCTATAAAAAAGGACTTAACGTCCAACCACAACTAATTGGTCTGAACACCGCATACGGCATGCTGGAATCAAAAGTACATCCATTACAGGAAATGCAATCAGAGTGGATGTCATCCACATGCAACTTATGATTGCATCTGATACCAAGAACGGTTTGCAGCATTCTGAAACCAGAACCTGAAAAATAAAATAGAATAGGTTAACATATATCAATGAATAAATTGTTATGATACATTGAAAAATATCAATGAATGTAACCTGTAAGGATGCTAAAGTGTAATAGACTGGGAAAACATTAACTTACCACAATAGGAATGAATGTATTGAAAATGGTCCGTAGCTAAACAAATATCAACCCCCCAAAAAAATATATATCAAAAAATATTTTTTGCATAGGGAGAATAATGAGTGGTAAATAAACATAGAGACATAACATGAAATCTATGATTTCCAGTACAGAATTTACCCCGAAAACCCCCAATATGCAAAATTTTTATAAAAAGCCAGAAGAGCCTTAAATCTCCTAAAAGGTGAAAAATTTAAGTCTTCACATAAGCCTTAGTCAATCATTCCCACACAATGTTATAAGCATAAGCCAAAATACACACTGCAGGAGAAAAACAGACTGAGACCAAAGCCCAAAACTGAAATTACATCAGTGTGAAGGTTGAGAGAGGTGGAATTTAACAGGAAAGAGGTAAACACCCATATAAATTTGCACAAAAATAGGTGACACCATTTTGTTTCGTTTTGAAAAATAACAAAGAAAATTTTCAAAAGCACTTTCCTGAGAAAATCTTCACAGAATCCAGTAGGAAACCTTGTCCTTACATCATAACAGTGATAAATCCAATAAAACACATCCAGGAAATCGTCTAAAATTGCACATAACTTTGAATTTTATCTGAATTGAAATTTTCATAACCTGCTTCAGGTAATGAAAAAGAGGAAATAGATATTGTTATGCAATACTGTTCGGAACTGGACAATGGGTGCAAGGTCAAATAGGGTACAGTACTCCAGGTTTTGTGTACCTACACAAATCGGTACCTGGCAAAACCGGTTCGGTTTTCTTTTTTATCTTCTGTCAGTTTTATAGTCTCCTAAGAGGTGTTTTCTTAGGATCTCTAAATTCTGCTCTCTTCTTCATCTGGTAGTAAAGAGGAATATTAGAAACTTTGTATCATTTTGGTAAATTGGGAAAAAATATACAGATCAATGAATGGTCGTTAATGCTCATGTCAGATCAGTTATTTCTGTGTTGGGTTACAAAGTCCTAAATTTTATGAGTCTCGAAATTTGATTCAAAACAAAATAAAAACTAAAATAAAAAGAAACTTAGTAATAAATTTTAATTTCATGAACAGCGAAAGTGATTCTAAACATATTTATTTAAATTTCCATACTTTTTCCGTACCATTTATATGAAAACGTAATTTTCCATATCTTTTCCAGGCCTGGAAAATGTTTTTAAGAATTCCATATTTTTTCCAGACTTCCAGACTCGCGTACGAACCCTGATATCATCTTTGCAGCAGCTTGATAAGGTGATCTGACTCTCGTCAACTCGACTTGGTACTACGACCCAAATCACTTCACTGAAGCATAATAGGTATATATCATTCTCAACAACAGAATGTTTCTTCAATCAGACATCAGTGGTAATGGCACTGACCCCTCAGCAGCCTTTTCTCCAGATAGAGTACAACAAGTAAATTACAGGCATGCATAAGGCCCCACAAAGTAGATCTTATTTGTCAGGCCATTTTTTGTAAAATACCATGTGTAGGGGGGGGGGGGGGGGGGGGGGGGAGGGGGCATTTTTTTATTTTATTTTTTATTTTTGTAATTATTTCTTTGCCATTAAAAGTTCATGTCCTTGGTTTGTTTTATGTTTTAGGCCTCATAATCTACCGAAGAGTATGGGTGGTGATGTATTTCGTCCCTTCAGTGCAAGAAGACTTTGCAGTGCTAAAGCATTGCAAAACCATGTTGCACTCAATGGACAAATTTATCAATTTTATTAACTTGGGTAAAATATGAAGACATTTACCATATAATTTTTATTTTGTTAAATTTGCATTGGTTATAAAAAGAGAGCATATAGCAGCCAAAAGGACCATGCAGGAGGGCCTGAGAAACAGATGTTTAACTTTTTTAGGCCCAGCACATTCTTCATTATGCCAGCTTAATTCAATACTTACTAGTTTGGGTGTATAATGGAAGTTGGAAAGTGCATCTAATTTGATGAACAAAGACTGCATCATGTTCTTAATGTCTGCATGATCTGGATCCTCTTTTTCTTCTTCATCAGTCTGTAGATTGAATAATAGGAAAATTTCAACTACATGGGGTAATATCTTACACTACTTCGAGCTCCCTCTATACATATATGAAGGTCTTTATTTTTTCAACTTTGTGGCATTGTGTCAACTTCATTTCATCTCTTACCCTGGCACCAAAATGCATGGTGCTCAAACCTGTTATAACAGGTTCAAAATCAACAAGTATAAGCCGTCACTGAACAATTAATTTTATCTTGAATATTAATCTGATTATTAACCTCTTGCATACTGATGGCAGAAATTCTAGCCCAGGACACAAACCTCTTGCCACTGAAATAAGTATAATTTGGGCACATTTCACCAAATTTTGTGCCCACCCCTCCTGTGAATCAGCTTCTTAACCAATAATTTCTTGAGTTAAATTTAAATGAATTTTTCATCTGATCTAGTCATGGCTGCTTTGAAGCAGCCATGACTATATTTGATGAAAAATAGTTTCAAAATACCCAACAGGTTTGGAGTTTAACATGTTAAGAAACTTATCAAAAGGCCCCATGGGGCCCGAGGCACTCACCTGACCAAAGATGTTTCAAGAAGGATTTAAATAGCATTTATGGCTAGTTAACACTACAGAGGAATGAAGTTATTTAATTACATAGAACTCTGTTGTCAATGCCAGATAATTTTTTTTTTGTAGTATTGGGATGCTACCACAGAAATAATAGCCAGTAATGCGAAACTAGGAAGTCCAAATATCAACCTGGGGACTTAACTTGAACAAACTTGAAGGATATTGTATACCAAATATCAAAAGATTCTGACTGGTGGTTCTAGAGAAGAATACTACCAATTCTACATCATGTTAAAATATGGCCCCTACCCCTGCCGGGGAACACAAATATCAACCCAGGGACTTTATTTGAACAAATCTCAACCCTCTAACGATGCTGTATACCAAATATCAAAAGATTCTGATTGTGTCTGAAAAAGCAGATTTTTGAAGATTATTCCTCATATTGGAGTAAGGTAAAATTTGGGTTACAATAGGGAGACAAATATTAACCTAGAACCTGGATTTGAACAAACTTAGATCTGACCTCTCTAAAGATGATGTATATCAAATATCAAAAGATTGACTGGTGGATCTGAAGAAGATTTTTAATGATTATTCCTCATATTGCATTAAGTTAAAATTCAGGTTCCCTTAGAGACCCCAATTATGAACCGATTGAATCCAACCCCTGTAATGATTTTGTATGCCATATATTAAAAGATTCTGATTAGTGTTTCTGGAGAAGAAGAGTTTTAAAGATATATTGGACTTAGTTCAAAGATATATTGGACTTGGATTTCTACCATATATAAAAAGATTCTGACCAGTGGTTTTGGAGAAGAAGATTTTTAAAGATTATTCCTCATACTGGACTAAGTTCAAATTTAGGCTCCAACAGGGAGCCCAAATATTAACCAAGTGACTTGGTTTGAACAAAATGAGATCTAATCTCCCCAAGGATGCTGTATACCATATTACATTAAGTTAAAATTTGGACTCCCATACAAAGCCAAATTATTAACCGATTGGGCTTGATTTGAAAAAAATCGTGACATCGACGCCGTAGCTGCGATGGGTGGTGCAATCTCAAAATCAAAGCAATCCGATCATAAATGTGCCCTGTAGGGTGTACAAAAGGGAAATATTGTGGTCTGACTAGACTAAATTCTAAAAACGTTGGCCAAGGAAACATTTTTTGACGGAAATGGAAGAAAATCGCTAGCTCCCATCTAGAGGTCACCGTAAATAAGCATACCAGGTTTCAAAGCAATCTAATCATAAATGAGCCCTGTAGGGTGAGCCAAAGGGAAATATTGTGGTCTGACTAAACTAAGTTCTAAGAATGTTGGCTGCGGCAACATTTTTTGATGGAAATTGAAGAAAATCGATAGCTCCCATCTAGAGGTCACCCCAAACAAGCATGAAAGGTTCCAAAGCAATCCGATCATAAATGTGCCCTGTAGGGTGTGCCAAAGGGAAATATCGAGTCTTCTGACTAAACCAAGTTCTAAGAACGTTGGCCGCGGCAACATTTTTTGATGGAAATTGAAGAAAATCGATAGCTCCCATCTAGAGGTCTCCCCAAACAAGCATACCAGGTTTCAAAGCAATCAAATCATAAATGTGCCCTGTAGGGTGTGCCAAAGGGAAATATTGTGGTCTGACTAAACTAAGTTCTAAAAACGTTGGCCGCGGCAACATTTTTTGACGGAAATTGAAGAAAATCGATAGCTCCCATCTAGATGTCATCCCAAACAAGCATGCCAGGGGTCAAAGGAATCCGATCATAAATGTACCCTGTGGGGTGTGCCAAAGGGAAATATTGAGTCTTCTGACTAAACTAAGTTCTAAGAACGTTGGCCGCGGCAACATTTTTTGACAGAAATTGAAGAAAATCGATAGCTCCCATCTAGAGGTCTCCCCAAACAATCATACCAGGTTTCAAAGCAATCTGATCATAAATGGGCCCTGTAGGGTGTGCCAAAGGGAAATATTGAGGTCTGACTGAACTAAGTTCTACGAACGTTGGCCGTGGCAACATTTTTTGCCGGAAATTGAAGAAAATCGATAGCTCCCATCTAGAGGTCACCCTAAATAAGCATACCAGGTTTCAAAGCAATCAAATCATAAATGTGCCCTGTAGGCTGTGCCAAAGGGAAATATTGTGGTTTGACTAAACTAAGTTCTAAGAACGTTGGCCGCGGCAACATTTTTTGACAGAAATTGAAGAAAATCGATAGCTCCCATCTAGAGGTCACCCCAAACAAGCATGCCAGGTTTCAAAGCAATCCGATCATAAATGTACCCTGTAGGGTGTGCCAAAGGGAAATATTGAGTCTTCTGACTAAACTAAGTTCTAAGAACGTTGGCCGCGGCAACATTTTTTGACAGAAATTGAAGAAAATCGATAGCTCCCATCTAGAGGTCTCCCCAAACAAGCATACCAGGTTTCAAAGCAATCTGATTGTAAATGTACCCTGTAGGGTGTGCCAAAGGGAAATATTGAGGTCTGACTAAACTAAGTTCTACGAACGTTGGCCGTGGCAACATTTTTTGCCGGAAATTGAAGAAAATCGATAGCTCCCATCTAGAGGTCACCCTAAATAAGCGTATCAGGTTTCAAAGCAATCAAATCATAAATGTGCCCTGTAGGGTGTGCCAAAGGGAAATATTGTGGTTTGACTAAACTAAGTTCTAAGAACGTTGGCCGCGGCAACATTTTTTGGCGGAAATTGAAGAAAATCGATAGCTCCCATCTAGAGGTCACCCCAAACAAGCATAAGAAGTTTCAAAGTAATCTGATCATAAATGCGACCTGTGAGGTGTGCCAAAGGAAATTGTGGATGTACGTACTAACGTACTAACATACTAACATACTAACGTACGTACGTACGTACGCCGACGGACGAGAAGTGATGGCAATAGCTCAGCTTGACTTTGTCAAGTTGAGCTAAAAATCTAAGTTCATCAAGGGCCATAACTCCAAGAAAAATATTTGGAACAACACATGCATTGAACAGTGGCTAGACATCAATAAGATACACTTACATGCCAAATATAAAGTCATTCCACCACGTATTTCAAAAGTTATTGAGTTTTGAAACTTGTTGGTCACAGACATACCGACCGACCGAACGACAGACAGACAGACAGACCGACAGACAGACAGACAGACAGACCGACATTGCCACTTATAGAGCTGCTAGTCGCAGCTAAAAACTTGATACTGACCCCATTAAGGATTCCATATACCATATATAAAAAGATTCTGACCAGTGTTTCTGGAGAAGATTTTTAAAGATTATTCCTCATACTGGATTAAGTAATAATTCAGGTTCCAATAGGGCACTCAAATATTAACCCAGGAACTTGGTTTGAACAAACATAGATCTGATCCCCCTAAAAATACTGTATACCAAATATCAAATGATTCTGACTGGTGGATCTGAAGTAGATTTTTAAAGATTATTTCCCATATTGCATTAAGTTAAAATTTGGGCTTCCATAGAGAGTCCAATTATTAACTGATGGACTTGAGTCAAACAAATTTGAATCCAACCCCACTAAGGATTCTGTATACCATATATTAAGAGATTCTAACTGGTGTTTCTGGAGAAGAAGAGTTTAAAGATTATTCCTTATATTGGACTAAGTTAAAATTTGGGCTCCAATAGGGAGTTTGATCAAAATTAGATCAAACCTCCCTAAGGATGTTGCATATCAAATATCAAAAAATTTGGGCCCCCATAGGAAGCCAAAATATGAACTGAGGGACTTAATTTGAACAATCTTGAATCTGACCATGATGTATACCAAACATTAAAAGATTCTGACTGGTGGTTCTAAAGAAGAATGCCCCTGTTCTGTGAAGAAGATTTTTAAAGATTATTCCCCACATTGCCCTAAGCTAAAATTCAGGCTCCTGTATTGAGCCCAAATATGAACAAAGGGGCTTAATGTTAACAAACTTGTATCTGACCCCAATGTGGATTCTGTATACCAAATATTAAAAGATTCTGATCAGTGTTTTTTATTTTTTTATGCCCCCCCCCCCCACCCCCCCACCAAAAAAAAACAAAAAAACAACCTGACACAACCGATGGCAATTTTTTTTACCATTTCATTCCACTGGTCCTAAGAATGCTTCATATCAAATAACAGTTCTCTGTTCCGCGTGGTTTGAGAAATATGGGTGTTCCCATGGAGACAGAGGAAATTTCTTTTGGCATGAATCAAGTACTTATGACTCAATAGTATCATATACCAAATTTGGTTCAAATCAGCCCATCGGTTCAGAAAATAGAAATTTTGGGGGGTAAATATTGCTCCACAAACTTCATTTGAACAAATTTGATTCTACACCTCAAAAGGAAGCTCCATACCAAATATCAAGTCATTGTACCCACTGTTTCATGAGAGGAAGATTTAAAAAAAAAATTTGAGCCTTCTCTCACCACACCCCACTTTGGGCTGAGCAAGTTGGTTTGAACAAAAACAAAATGCAATGTCAGAACAAGCCATCATTTCAAATTTAACAAAAATCGGTTAAATGGTTTTGGAGAAGGTGCAAACACCATGGTTACTTTCAGTCAGGTGACCTAAAAATCTTTCATTCACTTGTCCAATCAATCAAACTTGCAGAACAAAAAATGTCAATATAATACAGAATTTTCACTCCTAAAAATACAATATATATAGAGGATATCTGCTATTTTAGTGAATATCGGGAATTATCTCATGAGTGTGGACCCGAAAACATTATGTTTCACTCAAGCAAGTGCTCATGAAATATGATAAATTTTAAGTAATTTGTATATATTTTATACTTACCAGTGGCCCAGACTTGCTGGTGCTAACTCAAATTAATCCAGGGCCAAACACAAATTTTGCCCCCCAATCCCCACAATTTGCATATAAAACTGAAAAAATTAAGTCCTATATGGTCCTTCAAACTTTTGTGATCTGCACATGCGCTGTATCCAGGAAGGTAATGAAATTGGAGCCAACCATCATTCTTTCTACAGTGGCTGCTAAATGTTATAATCAGCAGGGAGGAATGAGTGCCCACTCATGGGAGGACCATCCCCATCTGGGCCATTGGTAAGTATAAAAAATATACAAATTACTTAAAATTTATCTTATTTTTATACCACAACCAATGGCCCAGACTAGCTGAATCGTAAAAAGGCTGGAGGGCCTAGGACTTAAAGGAAAATACAATCTCTCAATTACTTCGATAAACGATAGCTCCTACAGGAGAATAGGAGAAGACATAGGAATTACATATGCCCTTCTCTTTTACAAGAAAAGAGAATGGCATAACACCAACAATGTAATTGAGAATAACATAATTTCTCCATTTAATGCCAGCATAACCCGTTATGCTAATTCGGTGAAGGAAACCAATATATAAAGATAGTCCAGAGAATGAGACTCTTTATACTCATTTAAAAGTGTCTGAGGATTGTATATTAACGCTCGTATGACACGTAACATATACAAATGCTTCACAGTGAGCTACACTTTAAAAACAGTACATAAAAGAGACATAGTTATTGCCTCACACTGAGCTACACATTAAAACTACCCAGCTCCGACACTGGGCTACTGTCTCTGGAGGAGTATTCCCTTGCTTTTCAATGTAAAGCCAGATAACATAAGGGGAAAAAACGTCCCCTCCCCGCCCCCTTTCCTTGGTTCTGAGGTAAAATTCCTCAGAATGAAGAGGGAAGCAGAACGGCGTCAGTGCTCGAGCAACCTGCCTAAAGACCTTATAGATGCAATATTAGTGGACGACATTCTGAGCAACAGAAAGAGGCCTCAAAGATCTCAAGTCACTGGAGATGGATTCTAAATTTCTAAGGTAAAACTTGGTAAATGAAGAGGTCTGTGTCCAGTACGCAGCCTTCATAAGATCAGTAATGGCTATACTGTTAGAAGAAGCCCAAGAGGTGGACAGTGCTCTAACCTCGTGCGCTGAAATCTTGTTGACAGAACGTTGATCTGAAGATAGATTTTCATAGGCAATACGTATTGCCAACTGAATCCATCTAGCGACAGAATGCACAGAAATATCTTTTCTGTTAGGAATCAAAGAAAGAAAGAAACATTTTCTTCCCTTTCTAATAAAATCTGATTGACATTTATAAATGCGTACTGCTTTGAATGGACACAGCAAAGGGTCTACGGGTATCCGAGGACGGTAAAGCCTTAATGAAAATAGGAAGATTTTTAAAGAAAATTCCTCATTTTGAACTAAGTTGTCATTCGGGCTCTCATAGTGAGCCCAAATGTGAACCAAGGGAGATTGGCTTGAACAAACTTGAATCTCAGCCCCTTAAGATTGCTGCATGCCAAATATCAAAACATTCCGACTGCTGAATCTGAAGAAGAAGAATTTTAAAGAAAAATTCCTCATATTGACTAAGTTATAAATCGGGCTCCCACAGGGAGCCCAAATATGGACCCAGGGACTTGGCTTTAACAAACTTGAATCTTCCCCCCTAAGGATGCTACACACCACATATCAAAACATTCCGACTGCTGGATCTGAAGAAGAAGATTTTTTAAGAAAATTCCTCATTTCGAACTAAGTTACAAATCAAGCTCCCACAGTGAGCCCAAATATGGACCTAGGGACATGGCTTGAACAAACTTGAATCTCACCTCCCTAATGCTGCATACCAAATATCAAAACATTCCGACTGCTGGATCTGAAGAAGATTTTTAAAGAAAATTCCTCATTTCGAACTAAGTTACAATTCAAGCTCCCACAGTGAGCCCAAATATGGACCTAGGGACATGGCTTGAACAAACTTGAATCTCACCTCCCTAATGCTGCATACCAAGTATCAAATCATTCCGACTGCTGGATCTGAAGAAGATTTTTTAAGAAAATTCCTCATTTCTAACTAAGTTACAATTCAAGCTCCCACAGTGAGCCCAAATATGGACCTAGGGACATGGCTTGAACAAATTTGAATCTCACCCCCCTAAGGATGATGCATACCAAATATCAAAACATTCTGACTGCTGGATCTGAAGAAGATTTTTAAAGAACAAACTTGAACAAACTTGAATCTCACCCCCCTAAGGATGATGCATACCAAATATCAAAACATTCTGACTGCTGGATCTGAAGAAGATTTTTAAAGAAAATTCCTCATTTTGAACTAAGTTATAATTCGGGCTCCCACAGTGAGCCCAAATATGAACCCAGGGACTTGGCTTGAACAAAATTGAATCTCACCCCCCTAGCATGGTGCATACCCAATATCAAAAGATTCTGCCTGCTGGATCTTGAGAAGAAGATTTTCAAAGAAATTTGACTGAAATGCACTAAGTTCAAATTTGGGCACCTATACTGAGCCCAAATATGAACTCAGGGGGCCGATTTGAACAAACTTGAATCAGATCTACCCCACAATGTTGCATACCAAATATCAAAAGATTCTGCCTGCTGGATCTGGAGAAGAAGGTTTTTTAAGAAATTTGCCTGAAATGCACTAAATTCGAATTCGGGCTTCTATAGTAAGCCCAAATATGAATCCAGGGGGCCGATTTGAACAAACTTGAATCAGATCTACCCCACAATGTCGCATACCAAATATCAAAAGATTCTGCCTGCTGGATCTGGAGAAGAAGATTTTTAAAGAAATTTGCCTGAAATACACTAAGTTCCAATTCAAGCTTCTATAGTGAGCCCAAATATGAACCCAGGGGGCCGATTTGAACAAACTTGAATCAGATCCACCCACAATGTTGCATACCAAATATCAAAAGATTCTGCCTGCTGGATCTGGAGAAGAAGATTTTTAAAGAAATTTGCCTGAAATGCACTAAGTTCCAATTTGAGCTTCTATAGTGAGCCCAAATATGAACCCAGGGGGCCGATTTGGACAAACTTGAATCAGATCCACCCCACAATGTTGCATACCAAATATCAAAAGATTCTGCCTGCTGGATTTGGAGAAGAAGATTTTTTAAGAAATTTTGCCTCAAATGCACAAAGTTCGAATTCAGACTTCCATAGTGAGCCCAAATATGAATCCAGGGGGCCGATTTGAACAAACTTGAATCAGATCCACCCCACAATGTTGCATACCAAATATCAAAAGATTCTGCCTGCTGGATCTGGAGAAGAAGATTTTTGAAGAAATTTTGCCTCAAATGCACTAAATTCGAATTCGGGCTTCTATAGTGAGCCCAAATATGAATCCAGGGGGCCGATTTGAACAAACTTGAATCAGATCCACCCCACAATGTTGCATACCAAATATCAAAAGATTCTGCCTGCTGGATCTGGAGAAGAAGATTTTTAAAGAAATTTGCTTGAAATGCACTAAGTTCGAAATCGGGCTCCTATACTGAGCCCAAATATGAACCCAGGGGGCCAATTTGAACAAACTTAAATCAGATCCACCCTACAATGTTGCATACCAAATATCAAAACATTCTGCCTGCTGGATCTGGAGAAGATTTTTTAATGTTTTTCCCATTGCCTACAGTGTTAGAAAGTGCAGACTCAGCACTTTTTCAAAGTCCTGAAACTGTACCCTATGATAAAACCGATGGCAATTTTTTTTTACCAATCCTTTCTGTTGGTCCCAAGGAAGCTTCACACCAAATAAAAATTCTCACTGCTGTGCAGTTTTGGAGAGATGAGCGTTTTAATTTTTTTCTATTTTTAGCTCCTGTGGTTCCGACGGGGCTGCGGGAAAAAGGTTTTTGGCATACATTAGGTACTTATGACCCAATAAGCCCTCACATAAAATTTGGTTCAAATCGGCCTCTCGGTTCGGAAAACTTAAATTTGGGGTGGGGCCAAAATTGTTGTCCCTCCCATAAAGTCCCCAAATATTGCCCCTCAAACTTTTCTTGAACAAACTTGAGTCTACACCTCAAAAGGAAGCTGCATACCAAATATCAAGTCTCTGCTACTGCTGGTTCATGAGAAGAAGATTTTCAAAGATTTTGGTGCCCCTTGGGGGCGTGGCCCCACCCAGGAGGAGGGGCAACTTCATTTGAACAAATCTGAATTGACATTAGGTAATAAACATTTACCCAACATTTGAAAAATATTGGGCCAGTGGTTTCTTCGGAGAAGTTGGTTTTGTAAAGTTTACGCCAGATGGCGACGACGGACGGAAAGCGATTAGTAAAGCTCCCTTGAGCTTCGCTCAGGTGAGCTAAAAACTTTGACCTCTGAGCAGGGATTCAAATCGGTATTGTTCACAGATATAGCAAATAAATAGTTTCCACCTTAATTTCTGTGGTAGCTTATTAGAAATCTCCCCTGTTTACCCTTTTCCCAACAAAACTGCCATAAAACACTTGGAAAGATTATCTTAAAAAAGTCTCCCTCAGACTTCAATTTCTAATAGAGGTTTCTCAATAAAACCATACAAATATGGATATTATTGAAACCAGATGATTATGCCAGCCTCACAATGCCCACAATGGACCTTTGGAATTTTATTTTAAGACAGACAAGATACATTTCTGTTTGAAAAAGAATAAACTGAGTCACAGTTAAGTGACTGCGCGAGAAACGTTTTAAGGCTGGAACCCCAAGCCAGCAATTCACCAGAGAGACTGCAAGACTGGCGTCTTAAACTTCGCTTTAGGTGAAAAGGTTTGTTCTGTTGTTGTGACTTGTCAGCTTAACGACACTAAAATGCATATGGTGGCCAGCGTGATCTTTATAAAGGCTTTAAAAAAAAGTTCATGATATCAAAGTCTGAGATCACTAAAAATTATTTAAAATCAGCCATGGAATGAAGCAAATTAAATTTGGTGAAACATATGGGGGGGGGGGAGGGTCACATTAGGCATAAGCACTATCAGCAATTTCCACTGCATGAAAAAAACGAGTTCTTCGATAGCCAATCTGATTACCTCCCTTACATTAGTTTCCTTTCCCTTCTGGTGAGCTGTTTATACGTCCCAATGCCGCTTCGAACAGTGTTGGTTCTGTGGTGGATTGAAGGACTTTACTAAAAGCTGCGAGGGCTGGGGCAGGGGGGGGGGAGGGTTGTGCCGCAACATGAAATTCAAAGTTTTCTCCCATCAGGAGTCGGCCCGGTGTCTGACCCTAGCAAGTGCAGGGGGGGGGGGGGGGGGGGGGCTCATCACTGCTCAGCCGCCACTGATCAATTGCATTGTTTGTTTACGCCAAGTCTGAGTTGTTTGAACCTTTATATAAACACCGGTACAGATCAAGTTCAGTTGTGCATCGACATATTAACGTAATCGTACCTCAAGTGTTATAGCAAGTCGGGAGGGTTTTACTGTTCGTTTTACCTATTTTTGTTATACTGCAAAGAACGTTTGAGAACGGCGGTGCATTGTTTACTTTTGGGAAAATCTCGAACCTCCATAAAAAAATTCAATGCAGAGGGTATTTTTCCAACGCGCCAGTGTCTGAGAACCAAAGCACTTTTTTTTTGGCCTTACCCACACTACGGTAATGGGAATCATCAACAGAAAATGCATGAAGTTCACTAACCCTTCTAGTGGACGCAAAGGCTAAGAGAAGCGCCGTTTTGTAGGTCAAGAATTTGAACTCTACATCGGCTAACGGCTCAAAAGGAGCTTCTTGAAGTTTCAGCAGAACCCAAGCCAAATTCCACTTGGGAATTAATCTGAGGGTTCTAGGTCTATTAATAGAGAAATTTCTAGCTAGCTTGGATAAAGAGTAAAATGTTTTCCGTACAAGAAGGGCCGCACGAATGGAAATACGTTAAGGTTGAGACCTTCCGGTTTGTGATGCAGTGTCCGTGACTTCCCCTGAAATAAAAGATCTCTTTGAGGAGGTAGCTTCTGGGGAATGTCCCATAACAGACACCTGAGAAGACTGATCCAAGGTTTCGGTGATGACAGAGGTGCTACTAGCAAGATTTTGCAATGAGACTGTTTGATCTTTAACAGAATCTGCTGAATCAACAGAGCTGGAGGATATGCATATCGTATCATCCCGTCCTATGAGATCGACAGAGCGTCTACTGCGTATGCTCGATGATCTGGACATGGCGACACAAACATCGGTAGCTGATTGTTTAGGTGTGTCGCAAAGAGATCTATCATGGGACGATCCCACTGATAGCAGATATGTCTAAATATTTGCTTGTTGAGAGACCACTCCGATGGCAACAGGTGACCTTTCTGAGAGAGCGAGTCTGCCAGTATTTTGAGACGACACGGTATATGACGGACTGAGAGATGAACGTGATGATTCAGAACGAATAGGAGAATCTTCTCTGTTAATTCGCATAACGGAATCGAGTGAGTGCCACCTTGGTTCTTGTCAAGTTGTCCGACAGAATTTGAACATGGATGTTCGCTATTTGACGAATCCAATGTTGTAGTGCTAGCCAGATTGACATCATCTCCTTGATGTTTATGTGCTTTTCTAGGAACCGAGAGTCCCAAAGACCCTGACACTTCAAGTCTGCGGGACTTAGAGACGCGCCCCAGTCCGTCTGACTCGCATCCGTCATAATTGTGAAAGCCAGATCTGGCAGTTGAAGCGGAACTCCCTGAGTTAACGACTGAAGATCTGCCCAAATCTGAACATTTTGATTTACTAGGTCCGTTAAAACAATACTGGTTTCGAGCGAATGCATCTTCACACTCCAGTTCGGAGTAAAGAATCTCTCGAGGGGACGCATGCGCAGGGGACCCTTAGGAATAAGATCCGCAGCCGCTCCGCACAGCCCCATCAGTCGCATAAACTCCCTCGCTGTTACTGTGTGAGAGTTTAGCCAAAAGCAAGCATAACAACTGACTAATTTCGCTCTGGGTAATGGCAGGAAAACCAGATTTTTGTGAGTCTCGAAGCTCATTCCCAAGTGAACGAACGACTTGGACGCAGCTAGATCCGACTTTTTCTCATTTACTATGAAACCGATATGTCGGAACAATTGCAGCAGACTCTGAACATCATTCTGAAGAATAATTCTGTTGCCATATCTCTGAAGAATGTCGTCCAAATAAGCAAACGCTACCACAGACAAATGAGCTCGGAAGTATGACATTAACGAGTTCATTATCGGAGTGAAAGCCCAAGGAGCTAGGTTCAGACCAAAGCACATTGCTCTGAACTGATAAACCTCTCCTTGCACGGCAAAACGCAGGTACTTTCTGAATGCCAGGACATGAAAGTAGGCATCCTTTAGATCTATGCTTGCCGCATAATCGTCCACTTGAATGCTCGCTCTTTACCGATCAAATGGTTTCCATACAGAACTTTGGAGCCACGATCAACTTGTTTATCCAGCTCAAGTCTATTACCGGTCAGAACGAGCCAACTGGCTTTGGTACGAGGAACAGGTGACTGTACAAACCTTGAGCATTTTGATTCTCGACAACCTCAATTGCTTCCTTTAATAAGAGAGCCTGTACCTTTGCTAGGAGAGACTCTCTTTTGAAAGGATCTGCCGGAAGATCTGTCCAACGCAGACATCTTGTAAGTGGGGGTTTCGCTTGGAATGATAGCCGTAGGCCTTCCGAGACTACACTTCTCACCCACTGATTTTCTGTGACTGCTATCCAGTTTCTCGCTAAGTTTGATAACCTTCTGCCAACTGGCCAGCAATAGAGGTCTTGTCCATCACCTGAATGACTTACAAGGCTTATGGGAGGAGAAACTACGTCCTCCCCACAGAGAACCCCGTCCCGTTGGCTTTGGAATGTCTGACCTATAGTCCTGATCAGACCTATGCCCCTTTCCCAAGTCGTTGTACTGACGACCTCCAGAGTAATTATAAGAGGGTTTCTTGTACCCTCTCGAGGAGTTCCCTTTAGATGACATAGATGCAGAATGACCACGTTTATCCCAGTCTGCTGAAGCATGTTGTTGAGACACTGACTTCAAAAGCAGTGCACTGGAAGCTTTCTTTGTAGCCTGTTCATAGACTAACGAAAGCTTGTCGTCAAACAGAGTATGTCCGGAGACTGGAGCGACTCAGAGAGGTTTTCACCTTGTCATCAATAAGTGATGACGACACACGGGCAGCATCACGTCTGATCAACTCCAAATTTGCCACTGTCAGGGCGGAGTTGTACGTGGCATACATGACTGCCCTGGAAAGAACTCTAAGAGAGGAACAAAAGTCCTCAAATTCCTTCCCATTAAGACATTATGCCATAGCTCTGGTAAGGTAATCTGCATAGGACATCGTGTCCAGATTTGCGCCATTTGATGAAACTGCACATTCCATCACTTCCGAGCATATATTGAATGATGCAGGTAGGGACATATCTAAATTCCTGGCCTGTTCATCTAAATGCAGAGGAGCTCTCTGGAATCTTCTCCAACCGTTTTATTAAATGAACGTGGTCCAAGGAACGGTATATTTATGGAAGATGTCGATAAGAAACCACCTTTCCTCTTAGCACTAGAGAAGTTAAATATGGCGTCGTCAACATGGCCGAAGGCCTACGACACCTGTCTAGACTGTGTCGGGAAAGAAAGAACGCTCTCTTTCCTCCGCACGAAGTCTGCATCCAAAGACGACAGCGGTTTTTCTCTAGTAGTCGCAGCTTGCTGATCAGGTGGAACAAATTCAGCATAGTACTGATGGATAAAATCTATCGCTACCATATGTTGTTCCGAAAGGGAAGGGTAATACTCTTCCTTATCCCTTTCACCATCCGACTTAATCAGCTGTGATGTTCGGTCCATCGCATATGCATGTGCAGATGACTGGACCGACCCAGCACCATCCAACAGCTCACCACCGGAGTCTGCTCTTGCACTTGCTGAGATGCTGCTATCAGCTGCGCAATCTGCGACAGCAAGTTGATTACCAAAGCTTGAGGAGCAGCAGTCTTCTGTTTTTTAGCTGCTTGCTGCTCCTGGGACGAAGATCCGGAGATGGATCTCTTCTCCGAATGTCCTGATGATCGAAGCCTCGGATCGCTAGCTACCAGATGGTCCGACTTCACGGGCGAAGACTGGCTCCATCTTCGCACAGCTGGCTGGATATCTGAAGTCGGGTAGCTAGCATCCGGTCGTGTGTGCTTTTTTAACGTAGCGGAGGAAACCGTGACTATAGCTGAGGCCGGCAGCAGTCTAGTCAGAGCATCCCGAGCGGCAGGTGTAGACGTATGCTCCGGCTGGTGCAAGTTTCTTAAAACAACATTTGGCCCCAAATGTTGTTGGTTTAGAGAGGGACCTCTCCCGCTCACGGCCTTGTCAGACCTCGCCGAGCCTCCCGAAAAGAAACTAGCTGACTTCCTCCCTATTTCCGTCGTCGCTGGGAGAGCTTTTGATTTTGAGGTGCTCGCTCTACCCAAATCTACACTTCCTTTGACCACAACGGACTTACCCGGTGTCACGGCTCAATCGGACAGAGTAACCGCTTCACTGGTCGAGCTAGCTGCTTGCAAGGGATTAAGAACACTAACTAGAGGCCTTATGTTCTTGTTCCTCTGAAAAAGAAACTGAAAAACTAGAATTATCTTGCAGTGACAGTTCCGGCACAGGAATCTCACCGCCAACAACATACGGTGACACCTGTCTCCAACATTTGTCATCCCATTTAACACATGCAGGACAAGAATCTGCAGGAGTGCATCGACTACAGGCAAGGCAACAAGGATGTAAAGCCAAGGTAGACTTCCTCGCCTTGCATTTAGAGCAGTAAGCTTTCATAATTACAATTAAAATACAAAGTCGATAACACTCCTACTAACTACACAATAAAATATATGATAAAGATACATGAATAATAACAACCAAAACTAAATTCGAAAAATTAAATCAAAAAATTTTTCAACAATTTTTGAAAACGCCTAATTTCCCAAAGGGAATATGATGAGCCCAAGAGCATCCCGATAGAGCCTAAGTGTGGACAAAATCCATATTTTTTTAGCTACACTACCGGAATCATAATCAGTGTAACCTACAATAATCCTACAGTAATATAATACTAAATACTACATATATTTGAGGATGTTGCCAATGTAAACAACGTCAAAGGAAAAAACAGGAAACAAGATATCAGGCACACAAAAAGGCCCACAGTCAGTAACCGATTTAAATGCTACCAGATGCAAAGCTAGATCTTCATATGAAGAAAAAACGATATATCGGACAGAAGATGCAAGACCAAAACGACCTAACACCCCTGGGGTAAGGACGTAACCATGGGGATAAAAAGAATAAACATTTTAATACACGTTAAACTCCCAAGAAATTTTTTTTTTAATTTCAATAAAAATTAGCCAAAAAGCTTAGGAGTTTAACAGGAGGGCTTCAAGGAAGGATAGGGAAGGAACACTTAACAAACAGTGGATAAACCATTAGCAAGAATGATGACGTCAGGTGTATGTCCCGAAATTGGGAAACATGAAATAATTTTTATAATTATTATAAAGTTACAGCCCTGAACGTTTCCAACCACCGTTGTTCACTTCCATCATCCATTTACAGCCTTGGATCCACCAATTCTTTCATTGATTTGTGTCTGGCATCCTCAAAAAAGGAGATTTAAAAGCACAGATGTCAGTCATTGTTTCTGACTTTAGGGCCAAACAAAGAATGATGGTTGGCTCCAATTTCGGTATCTTCCTGGATACTGCGCATGCGTAGATCTCAAAAGTATGGAAGACCATATAGGACTTAATTTTTTCGGTTTTATATGCAAATTTTGGGGATGGGGGGGGGGGGGGGGGGGGGGGAATTTGTGTTTGGACCTAGATTAATTTTGAGTTAGCACCAGCTAGTCTGGGTCATTGGTTGTGGTACAAAAATATCAAACTTTCAGGTCCATATAAATGAGATAATTCCTTATATTCACTAAAATAGCCTAGATTTTCTTTTTATTAAATGCTACGTGACATTTTACTGCGGAATATTCAACCCAATTCAACTGCAAACAGGTACGTTTCAACATAACAAATATCAGCTGATCGTTTTTTCAAGCCTGTTCTAGCCAAATCAGTCAAACATAAAAAATAGCCTCATTTTCCCATGATAATTTAACTAATTGTTCAACTCACAGATGAAATTTAATAATTATAATACTACAAATGAGAATATTCTCATATTTTTGATCAATGTTAATTTTTACATTTTAAATGTCAATCTACAACAAGGAATTTTGAATAGAGTACGCTGACTCATCCAAAAACAACCTTCCCGGGCAAATCGATCAACAAGGTTTTTTTGGAAAAGTTACTCAGTTCAAGACTAAATATACCTTTCTGAGTCACTATTTATACATCTAATTATTTTACTTTATTATTTTATTATTATCATACATCTAATTTTTCAGTCATAGAATCACAAGAATTGCTTGGAATAGCATGAACTTCTGGTACTACAAGTAAAGCAGGCACTGAATCATTTGTAACAGTATTAAAGGCGAAGTGATGTGCCGAAGCATGACATCATTTAGGAAGCCACTGAGGGATATTCCTAGTTGTCCATCAAGTGGATGGTATATCAAGAAATATTTATTTGATAATTTGTGATAATTCACAGGCTAGCATATAATAAATGCTACTTTCACAACTATTTTTGATTTATATTAATTTATTAGTGTTTCATATTGCCATTTATTTTATTTTTTTTCTGTTTTACACTGAGAAAATACCATTTTATTCTTTACTTAAAGTAACTGTCAGATCACACCAGCACTGTACACAACAATAGTCATTCAAATTTTATTATTTCTTCATTTTTTGGCTAAAAATACAGCTTATGATCCCTGATTCAAACGGACTAGTCAAGCTTGTTCCAATGAGGGTTCTTATGCTATGTTATTGAGGCAAAAAATGAAAATGTTTAGTTATTTAAAAAATTGTAATGCAAGTGTCATCTCCTAGTCTTGGTATCTACTTTAAGGGACCTATATTTTATCAGCAGATTTACATTGTGTTTATGAAGTAAATGCAAACGCACAACTCTGAAAAGACTCAGTTCACCATCAGGAGGTTTTTTCTCCAAGTGCCCTTAAAAAAAGCAAATGTCAAATGCATGTAATAGAAAGGAAATCCACACATTCTGAGTTTATGCCAAGATCATTTTACTCATCAAGACAAATAGCAACACATTTCTAGGAATGTAAATGCCCCATATGAAAATATGTTGTTATTTTTTTTTATTTTAACATGAGAAATAAATAATTTGGGTATCTATTTGAATCCTTTGATCCCAAGAGGCTGCTTGGATTTGCCCAGGATTACATGAAAGAGAAGGGCTGCTCAGTGCATTTATTTCGCAACACAAGACCAGTCACAACACGAAACCATCAGCAGGTGATTTTGAAGCAGCAGGTACACCCTAAAAGCCGACTCTGTAATGAGTTTAGTGAAAATGTCCAACATCATATCAGTGGGTTCTCTCCTTTAGCACAAACATTATATGTGAAAAAGCATGATAAAAAAGGATCATTGTTTTTATCATCAACTTTGCCAAGTTTGTGGTTTTGACTCTCATGCCCATCCATTGTACGACCATGAACATGTTCATGGATAATCAAAATTTAAGCTTTTGCGGAATAGGCCCATTTACAGTGTTACCCCACTTATAGCCACTAAACCTGATTGGGTCATGTTTGATAAAACAAAGAAGATGACTCATATTATTGAATTCTGTGTTCCTCTTGATAAACATACTTAAGTTCAGGAAAAGTACAGTAAATACTTGAACACCCGGTTTTGGAATTTCTCACTTGCATTCCCATTATCAGGTTGTCAAACTTCCTGTTGTCTTCAGTGCATTGAGCTTGGTGCCTACTGATTTATTAGGATGCATTGGAAGTGTACCAGGCTTCAATGCACAGAGGACAGTTCTTCGCACAAATGGACAATGCAGAAGGCAATTGTATTGGGGAGTCCATAAATTCACGCAAAAGGTTCTCAGCGGGTTCAACTAGAAACGTTTTATGGAAGCAGTATCTTTCGCCGAAATTTACTCAAATAGCTAGTCTTGGCATTGATTGGGGTACATCAACAATGAGAGAGAGAGAGGCTCATAAAACTGTCAAATTTAGAATAAGTAAACTGTAAATTGGAACCTGAGAACACATTCATCTCTACCGCTCCCCCCCCCCCCCCCCCCCAACCAACACCTGTTTTGTGATTAGATATGTTAAACACAAAACAAAGAAGGAGTAGATTTAATAATACCCTACACATGTACTGTTAGATAGTTGTAGAACATGCATATACCACTGTAGGTAGATGAACTAACAGATTTAGATTACCTGTCCAAGACATCAGTTATCTTAGATAATTATGGTTAAGTGCAATTAAATAGGGGTGTAGGTGTTATGGTTCCTGGTCATGGATTCACAATTTCATGGACAACCCTGCTGAAAGTGGCAGGTTGCTTATTGAAGAACAGCTTTATTACAAAGTTTGAAAATTCTTCTTAACCTTTTACCCAACGTAATGGCCAAAACCGGCCAGCGCTACTCTAAAAAAATCGCCAATTAATTTTCATTATTTTTCCATTTTTTGTCTCAAAAACATAGGTTATCGAGCTTGTTCCAATGAGGGGTCACAACCTATGTTTTTGAAACAAAAAAGGACAAAAATTAGTTATTCAAGAATTTTTTTTGCAAGTGTCATCTGCTTTTCATGTTAGGTAAAGGGTTAATACACCAGATCATATTATAACAGTGGACAGTTGGGTGAATTCTTAAGATAACTCTTATATATTACGAATAAGAGAAAGGAAAACATCTGCCAATCTTATACAGTATCATAATTATTCTCAGACATTCTGATAATACTGGAATTAAAGAATGAAAATAAAAAGAACGCATTACACTGTGTGTGGTAAAAAATTTTGATCTGGATACTCAGTTTGATATCCAGATGCCATAAACCGACATAATAAGCAACCATAGCCACTGCCGAGTGACTTAGCTTCACCAATCAAATGAAACCTTTAATAATTATACCAGAAATAACAGCCCACTTTTTATTCATGATCCAAATATATATTCTTAAGATGGACTTAATATGCAGAAGCACTCTCATTTTTTCATTTCATTGATCTCTTTGACGCTCAAGTGATCGGACGCAAGTGTGAATGCTCCTACTTAGCACCTTCCTAATCAGAGAATGGACTACCTGCCATCACAATTAAAACAAACTGTGATGGTGCACCTATCAACTGGTCCATCCAAGTTGATGGGGGCTGCGTTCAGCTCACCATTACATACCACCAAGAACCCTTCTCAGGTAGTGGTAGCACCTTTAGTGGGGCCTCCCACACTGGTTCACATCCGGAGAAGGGTCCAGATTCCAAATCTGGAAATCCTGAATTGGGCCAGAAACACCAGCAACCAGAGCAAAAGAAGAAGAGCAAACCACCATCAGCCAGACAAGAGGAGCTGAGACGGGGAACCAGGAGGAGAAGGTGAAGTGACAACTGTCCAACCATCACCTCCACCCTCCCATGCCATCTGGCACCTCTTCACCAAAGAGGTTGGAAAGCAGTGAGATGGAGAGGGAGGTGGAAGGGGAGATGGAGGTTGCCCAATCCGAACCTGGACGACCCATCAGCTCGGACCTATCGGACCACAGCACCAACACACAGTCAGTTTGAAGATGAGTGGGGAGACTTAACGACAATCTGGATGGATGCATCATCAGCAAATTCGGCAGCCTGAAACTCAACTTCCAGGTTGAGCAATGCATCCAATACAGCTCCATCCACCACCTCGAAGAAGTACACAAAAAGATTTGGGATATATACACCAACAGGCAACTAGAGGCCATTAAAATCCTCGTACTTAACATACTTCTGAGTGATGCTGACCTCAACCAAAATACACAAATCAGCCGTGATAAGGAATTACATTGGATGTTTATCCTGAAAACCATACATCCTTATGGTTGGAACAGGCTGGAGTTTTAGTCTTTATATTGTGAGTAGAATAGCAACTTATGCTGTAATATGGTGAATTCATGCCGAAAATTATATACAAGACTTATGTGCCGCACATGAAGACCAAAAGAGATGAGAACTTTCCAACTATAACTCCAGTGAAACTGAGTAGATAAAAGGATTATGGCACATATAAAAGCAGATAAGGTTCCTTTACAATCAGTTATACAAATATCTGAATTCCTTAATGAAGGATATCTGGACATTTTGGCCATGGATAACTGATCATGAAAAACACAGAAATATAGTCTATTTATTGCAAATGCTAGTATTTCTTAATGATAACAAGGATTAACCTACATATTACAACACAAAGGCAAGTGTACTACAGAATCCTTGGTAGTCTAAAAGACACTTCCTCCTAACTAGGTAACACAAGCCATTAAAAAGACTGGTACCCATAAGAGGAATTGCATGAAATAAAAAATAAAACCCAAACTACTGTGTCCTAAATAGTTTTTCTAAAAGAAATAATATAAGCTGGTGAGAGTAAGAAAAGAGGAAAAAAGGTCCACTCCCTTGTGTCTTCCAAGAGTAAAAGCCATCAGTCTGAGTAAAGGAAGAACACGAGGAAGACACACTGAACAGTACACTAATATAATAATATAGCATGAGAAGTCAATGTGAAGAGTACACATTGACTAAAAAGCCAATTTGAAAAATAATGAAGAGGCGACCAGGAAGATGTCAGTTTAGTATCAGATTGTAATCCAAAATACCAAAAGAGACAAGAAATAAATATATTACAACAACCAAAAGAAAATCTAACCCAGGCATCTGGAAGTAAAAATTAACAATAAACTCTGTCTGAAGTAACTTCCCAACTAAGAATACTTGAGAAACAACTAAGTTCTAATAAAAGATCTGTATTGACACCAAATCAACTGGAACTGAAACAAAGCAGTCACAATTGATGTTCCATACATTTAACTCTTAACCACTGACTGTTTTCAAGACATTTTCATCAATTCTAGTCATGGCTGCTGGAAAGCAGCCATGACTAGATTTGATGAAAAATTCATCCAAATTTATCACGGGTGAAAAAGTCCATTAAATTTTCCGGAGGAAATTTTTATTAAATGTGGCCAAATTATCCTTATTTCAGTGGCAAGAGAAATTCTGTTCTAGGTGTGAATATCTGACAGCAGCATGCAAAGAGTTAAACTATGCATGAAAAAAATGGGTCATAACACTTCCAGGAAAAAATCAGCGACGTGAAAAGCCCCGATAACAATCTGACTGTGAAAATTGTTGCATGGAGAAAGTAAAGGCAAACAAGCAAGATGCAAGACTTGGCTCTTGATGGATGGAAGTAACCCTGTTTCAGCTGAATGAAAGATAAGTGCATAATCACTGAAAATGGAGAATAAACTAAGTGACAGACAAAATTCTCTAATAGAACAACCACTGAACCTCCGAAAATAGAATAGAATTGCGATACATAACTGAAGAAACACGTCAAAATAGATGTAAAAATCAGTTAATAAAAGCAATATATGACAATAAATAAAGATTATCACAGAATAAAGTGTCCCAAAAAGCCTAAAAGAGGCAAAACAGAACCCCAAAATGAATAGGCTATGTGTTCCATGCACAGAAATGAGGTCGAAAATTAAAGATTGATGCTGAGTATGAAAGAACAAATGCATCAACTCATAAGTAGTTAACGGATCTGATGATATTCCCTATAGAAAAGAAGCAATTATATGGAAATAATCAGAAGCTCCAGTGATAAAGATTATGGGTGGCCAGCCTGCCTTGGCTAAGCTGTCTTAGAGAACAGAGATAGCAAGAGATCTCAAAAGTTTCCCAATGGAGAGAAAGAAAAGCTAACTTCTTGTAAACCAAGAAGTAGGAAGTACTGAGAATCCTATCCTTTAGCAAGGACTCAAACTGATATCTGATGCATGATGAGTTCCATACAAAAACGAATGAGTTCCTGGTAGGGAATCAAATAGAATTTTACCCGAGACTGAAGTGGTGTATAATAAGAATTGACAGCATCTCCTGAAAATGGATCATTTGCATGTATCTCGAGGACGTTGTCAGGATATGCCAAAATCGTATTGATGAATATGCCTGGTGATAAGTTAACACTTGATTTTCAACCTTGTGAACAGTCAACTAGATTTATACCAAATAGTATTGCTTTGAACTAAAAACAAGAGGCCCCAGAGGGCCTGAGGGCACTCACCTGACATGGTAGTCTCAATTAAATATCAAACCAGGGACTTGACTTGAATAAGCTACATACGCCCCTCCTAAGAAAAGCATATACCAACTAGATGAAGCGATTGTGCCCACACAATACACAGGATTTTCCTTCTATTTTCAGTTCCTGTACTTTTACGTCCCAAAATTGAGATAAACGCATAAAAAACTGATTTTTTTTATTTTTGTTCGGAAATTTTCGAAGACTCAAACAAAATATTTGCCGACTAAAATTTGTTTTTTCTTCTTCTTAAAGTTGACCAAAACGCATAAAAATCCAAAAAACTAATTTCCGGATTTTTGTCCAAAATTTTCTAAGTCCCACCCGAAACCACAATTTTCAGTGTAAAAAAAAAAAAAAAAAATTTTGTCTTAAAATTGACCAAATTGCATAAAAAAACAAAAAACTAATTTCCAGATTTTGGTCCAAAATTTTCAAAGTCCCACCCGGACCCCAAATTTTTAGTGTAAAAAAAAAAATAATTTTTTGTCTTCAAATTAACCGAAACGCATAAAAAAACAAAAAACTCATTTCCGGATTTTGGTCCAAAATTTCTGAGTCCGAACCGGCACCCCAAATTTTCAGCCTAAATATGAACCCAGGGACTTGGCTTGAACAAACTTGAATCTCACTCTCCTAAGGACGCTGCATACCAAATATCAAAAGATTCTTATTGGTAGATCTGAAGAAGATTTTTAAAGAATATTCCTCATACTGCACTAATTTAAACATTTGGGCTCCCATAGAGAGCCCAAATATGGACCCAGGGAATTGATTTCAATAAACATGTGAAACAATCTTCCAAAGATGTTATATGTGAAATTTGAAAGCTTTTGGAGCTGTGGTTTGGGAGAAAAGTTGTCATAAATGTTTTTCCCATTACCCACAGTGTTAAAAAATGCTGACTCAGCACTTTTTCAAAGTCCCAAAAAAGTACCCCATGATAAAACCGATAGCAGTATTTTTTGACCATTACATTCTGTTGGTCCTAAGGAAGCCTCACACCAAATAAGAATTCTCAGGGCCATGTAGTTTTGGAGATATGGGTGTTTTAATTTTTTCCTATTTTTAGCTCCTGCGGACCCCATGGGGGTGACAGGAAAATTTTTGGGGGCATAAATTAACTACTTATGTCCCAATAAAACCTCATGTCAAATTTGGTTCAAATCAGCCTCTCGGTTTGGAAAATAGAAATTTTGGGCGGGGCAAAATTTCTTGCCCCTCCCATAACAATGGCAAATATAGCCACTAGAACTTCTCTTGAACAAATCTGAGTCTACACCTCAAAAGGAAGCTGCACACCTAATATCAAGTTTCTGCTACTGCTGGTTCATGAGAAGAAGATTTTTTAAGATTTAGGCTCACTTTTGGGCGAGGCCCTACCAAGGGGGCGGGTCAACTTGATTTGAGCAAACTTGAATTGACATATGATAGAGAACATGCACACCAGATTTGGTTCATTTTGGTTGAGTAGTTTGTGAGAGGAAGTCGATAATGTAAAGTTAACGCCGGATGCCAAATGGATGGACGGAAAGTGATTAGTAAAGCTCCTCTTGAGTTTCGCTCAGGTGAGCTAAAAACTATGCCTCATACCGGAGATACTTCCGTGAAACTGAATGAATCAGAATATGGAAGTATTCATCCTTGAGATCCTTTAGCAAAAATTGGTTCTTGTGAATAGAGCTCCAAATTGACCTGAAAATTCAATGCTGAACTTAGTGGCTTAGATCGAAAGATTTAGAAAACTCAGATCAAAACAGGTCTGAGTTGACAGTTTTTATTCAACATAATGGAAAGATTCAGATAACTCAGATTTATAATTGGTCTGAGCTGACTGTTCTTCTTCAGCCCATGAAAGAGTTGATTGTCAAACAATGTTGCAAAAGATCACTTCTTAGCCTAGTAGCACCACTATCTGGAATCTAGTAGAAACACTCAGGCTAGATCAGAAGGAATAGTAGTAGGGATCAGAATGTTTGTAAGCAGTCAAGAATGGAGAAAAAAGAGCAATCCGTCCCCCTACTAGAAGTGATCTGAGGTGACAAACTTCGCTTCCAGGCATGTTGTTTGCTTCCAGGCATGTTGAGGCCTGTTGGGAGAAATATCTACCTCCATGTCCAGCTTTACATCTTCGTATATAGGATGTCTGATCTCTATGCAGAGCTGAAAAAGAGACCCACTAGGAGCAGAGGATCTGTGAATGATGCCAGCATGAGAGCTTTGACCACTATGTGAAGAATTATGGTAATCCAAATCTAAATATTGCATTAATACTGGTTTTGAGAACTGTAGAACGTCTTCCGGAGCTATCTGATCAATGCAGGTATGAAAATACACAAAATAGTAATCAGTTGCATGTATGACATAAGTCAATGAAAGTGTCAGTGACACTGTAGCTTAACTTGTCTGTGTGTTGTGTTTGATGAAAAGGATAATGTTCAATGTTTATGAAAGGATTATGAAATAAGACAAGAATTGTGATAATTGGGAATATGTTAATTTCTGTTCCCTGTATGCTATTTTTTCAATAAAAATAATTTGAGGTGTAGACTGTACTAAAGAATTGGGGGGTGGGTTAATGTGGCCCTCACAGTTAATGTATGTGGCCCTCACAGTTAATGTATGTCAATGATAGTTACCAAGTTACAGTGAAATTATTCCAAAAGGAGTCATCCTATCAAGTTACAATGAAATCCCTTCATAAATATGGCCTGTAGACTGTGCAAAATGTTTGTGTGCTTCGGGCCTGTGTGGCGATCACGGTGGATTGATCGCAACCAAAAGGGGATGTCCTCATCTGGACATCATACAGAGTCATCCTACCAAGTTACAATGAAATCCCTCCATATTAAATATGATCTGTAGACTGTGCTAAAAGTTTTTGAGTTTCGGGCTTGAGCAGCCGTCACGGTTGACAGATCATGACCATAAGGGGACGTTCTCATTTAGATATTATACAGAGTCATCCTACCAGGTTACCATGAAATCCCTTCATAAATACGACCTGTAGACTGTGCTAAAGGTTTTTGGGTTTTGGGCTCGGGCAGCCATCATGGTTGACCGATCGCGGCCAAAAGGGGACGTTCTCATCTAAACATGACATCAAACCTGCATATGAAATTTTGTGACGATCGGACAAGAACTACAGGGTGTAGCCTGTGCTAAAGGAAAATGTGAACAGACTAACAGACTTCCACAGTGTCTGGCCTGGATTCTAACAAATAGAGTGCCAGCATGTCTGGTCCAGTGGTAATGGTGGATAAATACAAAGTCAGTTAAGGAACTAAGTGACTCTGAGTCACAACAATTTAGGCAGAAGGCTAAATTGTTGAGTGTGGACAAAATATTAAAAACTATAACAACCTTAAAGCATAGTAATAACATTAAACATGTTAATAATGCATAAGACTGTATCAAGCAGCACACAGGCATTTATACTCACCCAAAAAAGAAAGTGTGCATTGCAGAAATTGATCAAACTCCAAAAAAATAATTTCGTAGGTGTAAAGAGTGTTAACCTGTTCATGAATAAGTTATATTGAACACAAAAACAGCTTTCCCCGTTAAAATTGCATTAACGTTAAATGACATGCTGCACGTTTGTGAAAAGGCATGTTTTGCACGTGGAGAGTCTGAAAATTCATGCAGCAGTCTGAATCCTTGGGTATTTAAACACTAAAGTAAGGCCTTCCTATCGTTCACATTCAAACTTGCGCTGCTGTTAAAACGACTCCACATTAGCATGCCAAGATTGACAATGAATCAACGTCTCCTTGCCCTGGGTATGATTAGAGCTGGCAGAACACACAGAGAGGTTGCCCAGCATTTCAACTGCCACCGTAACACTGCAGACAGGCTAGTCCATCAACATCATGCACAACATGATGACGTTCGAGACCGACCTCGCTCCAGGAGACCAAGAGTTACCATCCCTGCACAAGATCGGTATATCTGTGTCGTCCATCTCCGGAACCGGCAACAAACGGCAACGACGACAGCCAGGAACATCCCTAACCTGAGACGGATACATTCTCAAACAGTAATCAACCGGCTGAGAGAATACGGCTTACGTCCTCGAAGACCTGCAATTCGTCCGATTTTGACGTTACGTCGTCGTGCTCGACTGCAGTGGTGTAGACAACATCTCAGGCATCCCTTACACTGGTGGCGACGTGTTTTATTCACAGATGAATGTTGTTTCCATCTTTCATCATCAGATGGCCGCTAGAGAGTGTACAGACGTCGAAACGAATGCTATGCAGATCCATGTGTCGTGGAGCGAAACAGTTATGGGGGAGGGTCTCTCATGGTGTGGGGTGGCATCACTGCCCGTAACAGAACTGAGCTGGTCATTATTGATGGCAATCTCAATGCAGCCAGATATCGTGGTGAAGTGCTTACACCTGTTGTTGTCCCATTTCTGCAACGTCACGGTCCCGGCGTCATTCTACAGCAGGACAACACCCGACCCCACGCAGCTCGTGTTGTTCAACAGTATCTGCAGCAACAACAAGTGGATGTTCTTCCCTGGCCCGCAAATTCGCCTGATATCTCACCCATTGAGCACGTATGGGACGAAATGAAATGTCAGCTATGCCGGCTTCCCCATGCACCGTCAACGCTTGTGGAACTCCAAAGACAGCTTATCAGAATATGGAACAACATCCCACAACACTTCCATGCTAACTTGTTCACATCCATGAGGCGTAGATGCACAGCAGTAGTCGATGCAGACGGAGGTCATACCAGATATTGAGTGTGTGACTTTTGTGTTTGACCCTTAGTGTCTTTGTCTTTATTCGTCATAGCGTAATGAAATTTCTTGTGTTGATCACAAATTGATTCATCTGTGATTGAATAAAATTTCCATGAATGAAAATGATATTTATCTTTTTTTAGTGTTATTTTTTAGCATGCACACTTTCTTGTTTGGGAAAGTATATAAATACATCTCAGTAGAACATCTAGATTTAATTAAACTACTGGAAGTTGACTACTAAAGAGAAAACCATGTGAATAATTTATAATAGAGATAAGATTATATATGAAATAGCCTATCTCATTGCCCAAAGTAAGGTATTACAAAGAATAAAGTCATCCAAAACACCTCATTTAATAAATACAAAGTATTTATCTAGAATGTATCTAGAAAAATAACTGAGATTAAAGATATGCTTTCAAGATGAAATTTTGAAAATGTACATGATCCCAATAATAACAGAACTGTCCCAATAGTAACAGAATTTACCAGAACTATATATTCAATGATTGTAACCAAGGTCAAAATTCACTTGGAACAGGGCCTAATTAAAGGGGTACTCAAGAACTGGTGTCCTTGGGTAGCCATTTCTAATGGGTATGGGTCCATTAGTTAAACATGCATTAGTCATACACTTTGAATGTGCCACTAGTCAAACACTTTTGAGGTTGATAAAATGGTGTTAACCCTTTACCTAACAAATCGCCCGCATCTGCCCACGTAATTTTAAATTGAGCAGTTGAAAAATAAATTTTTTTAAAGATATTTCACCAAAACTATATCATGTGACGAGCTTGTTTCACATAATATGGTTTTGTTGACACTTTTTTGAAAAATTAAAAAAAATAGTAATTAAAATAATAAATTTTGATATTCTCTTTGTTGGGTAAAGGGTTAACAACCTGTGTCCCTTCGACATATAATGGTATATTATTCACTAAATGACTTTTATTTTTAATTTAAAAAACAAAAAATTCTTTATTAAAAACAATGTTGTTGGCTTCTTTTGTTTGATCTCTCTAGATAATGCTTTAGTTCACTAATATAATCAAAGGACTTGTTTGTTTTATATAATTATCACCAGTTGAGTTGCTTTTTCTATTCGATTACATTTCTTTGAAAAGTGTTGTTTGCATTGAATAAACATTATTCATTTTCACATAGTTCCACCCAAGAGAGTATAGTCAGCATGTCAAACTTTCAGACAGTAGAGTTCATATTATCCTGTCGAGGTACACCACAAGTTTTATTTGATGGCTACATATGTAACAAAAATGCCACAAGGAAGTCATGTCAGCACTAGACATGTGCCATAAAGTCGTGCAAAGGTCGCTGCACAATTGTTGAAGACTATGTCAGGAGTGTTACAGAGCACAATCACCCACCAGAAAACACATGTATTACCAAATTTGTCAGTAACATGAGAAAGAGAGCAAGAGAGGAGACCACTCCTTTGTTAATGATCTACAATAATGAAATCAGTGAACTTGGTCAGATTGGTCAACAAGAAGGCATGAGCTATCCCAGTATGCGAAGAGCTCTTTATTGCCACAGGGCAACTACAATTCCAAACATTCCTTCAAGTCTTTCAGAGGTGAGCTTGGAAGAACCGTGGAATAGCACCAGTGGCGATCAAACATTTCTGCTCATCAATGATGGCGATGCAGATAAGATTCTAGCTTTCTCAACAGAAGAACAGCTTCAGGCCATCCAGACAGCAGACACAGTTTATATGGATGGCACCTTTTCATCATACCCATCTCTTTGAGATCAGCTGTACATCTTGCATGTAGGGAGGGATCTACAACATTTCCTTTGGTGTATGCTCTGCTGCCAGATCGACAAATTGGCACATATTGCAGACTATTTACGTATCTCAAGAATGCAAAACAAGAAAAACTGAATAGCTCAATTTTACTAACAAAAGTACAAATTGATTTCGAGATGGCTGCAACACGGGCAATTCAGCGAAAATTTCAACATGATATAGTGAAAGGGAGCTTCTTTCACTATACACAAGCTATCTGGGGGAAAATTAAAAACTTAGGACTAGCCACAGCATACCAAGAAGACCAGAAAATACAGGAGTGGGTACTTCATGCAGCTTCACTTCCACTTCTTCCCTTAGATAAGGTGCAGGATGCATGGTTGGAGGCAGTAGAGTGGAACTAACTCCTGATGGACCAAATACAACACCCTTCAATGATTACATGGTGACAACATGGGTAGATGATGATGCTAGGTTCCCTATTTCAATGTGGAATCATTTCACCAGCATTGGCCCAAGAACGAACAATAATCTTGAAGGTTTCCATCACTGGATAAATAGAGCTATTCCTCACCATCATCCCAATATTTATCGGTTTATAGAAACTATTAAAAAATTGAAGCAGCTGAGAGGGTCAAAATTGTTCAGTTGTATATGGGACAGCTCCACCTCAGAGAAAAAGAGTTCATAAAGAGGCTGAAAATATGTTAACAAGATTAAAAGAGAAATTCTTAAACAATGAAAAGACTATTTATTTATTTATCTTATTATTTGTATCATCCATACCTGAATTTTAAATTAATTTGTTCATATCTCAACCAAGTATTTTTATATTTAATAAACGCCAGTACCTGACACCAGTTGTTGTTATTTTTCTATATATCCATAAGTCCATAAAATAATTGAAATTAACCAGTCAATAATCAGAACATACCATCAATAGGTGTGCAAGGGTAATGTTTTTATAGTGATTTAGACTGTATGACCAATGGCCTGTATAACTTATGGGATGGTACCTTCTAATGTAAAGACACATAAAATTTTTTCTGAAAAATAAACAAACAATGCCAAAGCAAATGGCTACGGAAACAGGAAACAAGACAGAAACATTGAGTAGACACATATAAATAATAAACAAGAGGCCCCACAGTGCCTGAAGCACTCACCTTGAACAGAACACGATATAAACAGAGTCCAAGAATGAGTCTACATTAAGCAATCCATCTTCACAGGATACACTGTCAATCCTTGAGCCCCTTAGGAGTGACAAAAATAGTCTGAGCATCATGCCTTTTCTTCAGCTAATTATAATGTAAAATGTGGAGCTCCACTTTGAAGCCCCTTGATACAACCTATGTGGATTAATCTTAGTTACACACCTCTAGAGGGTACTGAATACAAAATTTCTAATTCTTCTACTACATGGCCAATTCCGGTTCCCAAAGGGAGCCCAAATATTAACCCAGGCTCTCGATTTGAGCAGAGTTGAATCTGACCTCCCTAGAGATGTTGTGTACCAAATATGAAATCATTCTGACTGTTGGATCTGAAGAAGAAAAATTTTAAAGAAATTTCTTCCTATTGCACTAAGTTAAAATTTGGGCTACCATAGGGAGGCCAAATATTAACCCAGGGAACCAATTTGAACAAATTTGAATCTGACTCCCCTAGAGATGTTGTAAACCAAATATGAAATGATTCTGACAGGTGAATCTGAAGAAGATTTTTGAAGAAATTCCCTCATATTGTAATAAGTTAAATTTCAGGTTCCCATGTGGAGCCCAAATATTAACCCAGACACTTGGTTTGAACAATCTTGAATCTGACCCTCATAACAATGATGTATACCAAACATTAAAGGATTCTGACTGGTGGTTCTGAAGAAGATTTTTAAAGAATATTCCCCATATTGCCCCAAGTTAAAAATGTGGGCTCCTGTATTGAGCCCAAATATGAACTAATGGGCTTTATTTTAACAACTTGTATCTGACCCCCTTATGAATGCTGCATATCGAATATTAAAAGATTCTGACCATTGGTTCAGGAGAAATATTTTTTGTAAAATTTTTGCAAATATGCTGACTCAGCAATTTTTCGATGCTCTCTGCAGAACACCCTAGCATAACGGATGGCAATTTTTTTTACCATTCAATTTTACTGGTCTAAGGGTGCTTTGTACCAAATAACAGGTCTCTGTTTTGTGTGGTTTTGGAAATATGGGCATTTGAAAATATTTCTATTTTTAGCTCCTGGGGTTCCCATGGGGATGGAAGTTTTTTTTTTTTTTGCATGAGTCAAGTACTTATGAACCAATAATACCACATACCAAATTTGCTTCAAATCAGAGCATCCGTTCAGAAATTAGAAATTTAGGGTAAGGCCAAAAATCTTACCCCTCCAATTACAAAGCCAAATATTGCTTCCCGAACTTCGTTTGAACAAACTTGATTCTACACCTCAAAAGGAAGCGCCATAACAAATATCGTCATTGTACCCACTGGTTCACGAGAAGAAGATTTTAAAAATATTTTGGGGCATTTTCACCCACCCCTTCCCTATGGGGCTGGGCATGTTGAGTTGAACAAAAAATGCAATGCCCCTTCGGGACCATCACTCACACAAACTTTCACTTGAATTGGCCCAGTGGTTTTGGAGAAGACAAAAACATGGTGTTGACAGACAATGGGCAGACGGATGGAGCGATGAGATTAGCTCAGCTTGACTTTGTAAATAAATAGTTATACATAAGGGAAAGATCTAAACGAGGGTAACACAGTATTCTAAAATTATTTCTTAATGAATTGTATCTGGAGATTTGATAAAATTATTGCTACTATCAATTTGAATTTAGGTGTTAACCCTTTACCTAACATAACGTCCAAAACTGGCCAGCACTGTTCACAAAAGTTGCCATTCAATTTTCATTATTTTTTCATTTTTTGTCTCAAAAACATAGCTTATGACCTCTCACTGGAATGAGCTCATTGAGCTCATTCCAATGGGAGGTCATAAGCTATGTTTTTTATGCAAAAAAAAAAATGAAAATAAATAGTTATTTAATAATTTTGTTTGCAAGTGTCATCTGCTTTTCATGTTAGGTCAAGGGTTAAAAAGGATATTCTGTTTCCAAGAAGTTAATTTACTCCCTACCTAACATAATGGTCATATCCAGCCAGAACACGTGCATTACTGACAAAAAAGTGCCATTCAAATTTTTTAAATTTTTGCCTCAAAAACATAGATTATGACCCCTTAGTGGAACAAGCTCACTTCATCTTCTTGTTAGATAAGATAAAGAGTTAAGAAAAAGTACATATTAACTAAAATTTTAGATACATACTTTCTGTTGTTTTAAGAACTCCTCCTCGTATATTTCCCCCAAGCTCTTCTTACTCTTTTCCTGATCAAGCACGATTCTTTTCTTGTACTCAAATGGGTTTTCTTTGGGTTTGATTTTTCGCTCTACATCATCCCATGCCTGCCGGAATAAAATGAATGATGAACTTATGATTTTCTTCCAACTGATTGACATCAGGTACACTTAACAATCAAACACCAAAAACAAAACATTGTGCTATAAATTCAAGAGGTGTTTCCAATGATGTGCTTTTGTATTTGTAAGAATTAATAACCATGTTGAAAGAAAAATAATCATCAAAGTATTACAGAACAAAATACTTAAGACACTGAAATTAATGAAAGCATCAATGACACTGTAGCTCAACTTGTGTAAGACATGTCCATGTATAGTATGTGACACATCAGTGACACACATCTAGGTAATGACCTGATAACAAAGGTACATGTAAAGTATTGTAAAGGTCTGTACATAAATACTGACTGTAGCCTGTAACAAATGTACAGGTAAAGTATTGTAAAGGTGGGTGACAGTTAGATGCCTCTCGCACGAGCCATATTGAAATGTGCACTTACTGTGTATAAGTAGCACTGAATAAATCAAAGTTCATCTAATTTGCATAATTTCTGCACGAGAAAAAAACCTGTGTTATATGTGATGTATTCCATGTTACTGAATATTCATCAAAAATTTATTCAAATCAGTACCTTCATACTTTCATATAGAAATTCTGTACAAAAAAACTGATTGTACCTAATTTTGGTACAAAATGGCCTCCGGCAGCCATTTTGAATTTTGGACCGCACCCAAAAACACTTGTTCTTGTCCCAAGGTGATAACAAAAGTCCCCAAAAAGTTTCGTGAAGATTGGTTCATAAATACAGCCCCCAGTCTGAGCCGTATTAACATGTGTACTTACTGCGTATAAGTAACACTGAATAAATCAAAGTTCATCTAATTTGCATAATTTCTGCACGAGAATAAAACCCGTATTATATGTGATGTATTCCATGTTACTAAACATTCATACAAAAATTCATTCAAATCAGAACTTCCATACAGAAGTTCTGTTAAAAAAACTGATTGCATTAATTTCGGTACAAAATGGCTGCTGGTGGCCATCTTGAATTTCGGCTGCACCCAAAAACACTCGTTCTCATCCCACGGTGATAACAAATTTACCCAAGAAGTTTCGTAAAGATTGGTTCATAAATACAGGCTCTAGCCCGAGGCGTATTGAATTGTTGATGAACAGACAGACAACGGCCATGGCATAAGCTCAAATTTGTCTACGTCAAAGCTGAGCTAAAAATGGAATCTCTTCACTAAAACTCCAAAATGACCAGTGGCAAAATAAGCTCTTCAGGCCTGACAGGGCACTCATTGATAGATCCTCCGAGAGATCCCATAACAGCAAGGCCTGGCCAATTCTAAATTTGGACTTCAATCAAATCTCAAATTGAATCTGACAAAAGATTTCATACCGAATCAAAGCTCAAATCGAACTGCAGTTCCACCAGGTTCTGACACAACGCCAAATACACTGACCCAGACATAGCTGGCACTCTATTTGTCTATATTAGGCCAAACCCTTAATTTTTAACCCCCCTCTCCTACAACTCCCCCTCCCCCCCCCTCCAAAAACAAAAGGCCACACAGGATCAGAAGCACTCACCTTGAACAGAACCCGATATAAACAGAGGCCAAAATGAATCTACATGAAGCAATTAATCTCCATAGGATTTATTGTCAATCCTTAAGCCTCTTGGGAGTGACTAAAATAGTCCAAACAACATGCCTTTTCTTCAGTTAATCACAATGTAAAAAGTGGAGCTTCCCTATAGTGCCCCTTGATACAACCTATGTGGATTAATTTTACTTACATATCTCAAGAGGGTACTTAATAAAAAATTTCTAATTCTTCAGCTACATGGCTCCTTATAAAATTAACTTTGAATTATGTTTCTAGTTTGAGCACACAGTGAGTCCAATGATAGCTAGGGTTAATTTTTTTCATATAAATCAAATATCTGTTTCCTACTTATGCTGCATATAAAATTTTGTTAAAATTGGACTAAGAGTTCTGAATAGTGAACTTGAGATGTTGTATACCAAGTATGAAAGGATTCTGACTGGTGGATCTGAAAAAAGAAGATTTTCAAAGAAATTTCCACATATTGCACTAAGTTAAAATTTGGGCTATCATAGAGAGCCCAAAGATGAACCCAGGGACCCGATTTGAGCAAACCTAACTGGTGGATCTGAAAAAAGAAGATTTTCAAAGAAATTTCCACATATTGCACTAAGTTAAAATTTGGGCTAACATAGAGAGCCTGAAGATGAACCCAGGGACCCGATTTGAGCAAACTTGAATCTGACCCCTCACCTCCCCAAGATGTTGTATACCAAATATGAAAGCATTCTGACTAACAGATCTGAAGAAGATTTTTAACGACATTTCCTCATATTGCACCATTTTAAAATTTGGGCTATCATAGAGAGCCCAAATATGAACCCAGGAACCCTATTTGAACAAACCTGAATGTGACCCCCCTAGAGATGTTGTATTCCAAATATGAAAGCATTCTGACTGGTGGTGCTGAAGATGATTTTTAAAGATTATCCCCTATATTGCACCAAGTTAAAATTCAGGCTTCAATAGGAAGCCCAAATATTAACCGAGGGACTTGATTTGAACAATCTTGAATCTGACTCTCATAACAATGATGTATGCCAAACATTAAAAGATTCTGACGAAGAAGATTTTTAAAGATTATTCTCCATACTGCCCTAAGTTAAAAATTCAGGCTCTTGCATTGAGTCCAAATATGAACCAAGGGGCTTCACTTTAACAAACGTGTATCTGCACCCACCCCTCTCCCCACCACCCAACCTATGGATGCTGTTTCCCAAATATCAGAAGATTCTGATCCTTGGTCCTTGGATCTGAAGAAATTTTTTTTTTTAATTTTTGCACATATGCCGACTCAACATTTTTTTTAATGCCCCCCCCCCCCCCCAGGCACCCACTCCCCCCCCCCACCCCCCCATCCCCCTCAGTTAAAAAAATACAAATTTTGGGCAGGACAAAAATCATGCCAGAACCACAGGAAATGCAGTTCAGTCTCACCAAACACTATACTTTTTGTTTTCCTTGATAAGTGTTCATGATAATAAAGTGGGGAGGTGTGAGTGAACAACTCGGGGAGGGGGGGGGGGGGAGGACTTCCTGTTTGGGCCACTGATAGGTATTATAAATAGAGAAATTACTTAAAATTTACAACATTTATCCACAATTACTAATGGTCCAGACATAGATGATGAAATAATCGGCTGCATGGCTAGGGCAGGAGTAGGAATAAAAACACAAGCAGGCTACAATAACTAGAGACGGGAACACTCTAAAAGAAGTTGGGGATAACAAAAAGCATTCCACATCCTGCAATAATAATAGCATAAGTATTACTGAATGTGAATACTAAGGAAGATACAAGAATCCCCTACCTGGAGAAATATTTCTAATTACTTTTCTATATACCAAAGCAAATTCCCTAATTACTGCTAAACTAGATTTGAGAGAACCAACAGAGAGATGATTTATATAAAGATCATCATGAGTTATTGTATAGAGTGAGAAGGAATGACCAATGAACTATACACAAATTTACAACAGCTAAGCATTTACACTAGCTGTAGCAAAACTCTAGTTACCATAACTTTCAAGAAAGTGTACAGCTTAATAAGGCCGGCTTCCCCACTGTTTTGAGTGACACAGGTATTACAAAACAGGAGAAAGGTAAGCTACAACTACCAACTATTGAAAAATAATTGCACTGACAATAACGGAAGTCAATAAACAATATGTTGAGCATCTGAGAGGGACCCAAGGATCTTAGGTCACCTGCTGATTCCAGATGTCTTAAATAGAAAGTAGTGTAGAAGGCTGCATCCAATAAGCAGCCCTCAGAATATCAGACAAGGCAATAGAATTCGATTAGACACATGAAGAAGATGATAGAGCTCTGACCTCATGAGCCAAGGTTCTATTCAATTGGCAGTAAAAGTGTGTTTAATGTAGAGCGCACAAACACTGACACCAATGTTTAGTTTAAAAGAGGTCGTGGATAGCAAATGTCAACACGCCCCCCCCCCCCCCACCCCATGCAAGCTTGAATTGACAAAGCCCATTTTTAAATATGAGAAGCCCTAAAAATGAAAATATCTGAAAACAAAACAGGAGGTACACATCTTCAATATATGTAAAAGAATGTCTGAAAGTTTCAATGAAATCTGTTCAATGGTTTAAGAGGAGTTGCGGAGAGCAGATGTGTACACCCCCCCCCCCCCCCCCCCCCCCAAAACGTAACACCCCTATAGCATAATGGACGGACGGATGAACGTATGTCGGAATATGAAAATATCTGAAAGAAAAATAGGAGGTGCACATCTTCAGTGTATGTAAAAGAATGTCTGAGAGTTCCAATGGAGTTTTTCAATGGTTTAAGAGGAGTAGCGGATAGCAGATCTATACCCCTCCCTACTAAAACCTGAATTGACAGAGACCATTTTTGAACATGGGGAACTGTAAATATGAAAATATCTGAAAAGAAAATAGGAGGTGCACATCTTCAATGTACATAAAAGAAGGTCTGCGAGTTCCAATGGAGTTTGTTCAATGGTTTAAGAGGAGTAGCGGATAGCAGATCTATATCCCTCCCTGCTAAAACCTGAATTGACAAAGACCATTTTTGAATATGGGGAACTGTAAATACGAAAATATTTGAAAAGAAAATAGGAGGTGCACATCTGCAATGTATGTAAAAGAATATCTGAAAGTTTCAATGAAATCTGTTCAATGGTTTAAGAGGAGTTGCGGATAGCAGATCTGTACAGAATGTCAATTGAATTTGACAAAGTTCATTTTTCAATATGGGAAACTGTAAAAATGAAAATATCTGAAAAGAAAATAGGAGGTGCATATCTTCAATGTATGTAAAAGAATATCTGAAAGTTTCAATGAAATCTGTTCAATGGTTTAAGAGGAGTTGCGGATAGCAGATCTGTACAGAATGTCAACTGAATTTGACAAAGTTCATTTTTCAATATAGGAAACTGTAATGAAAGTGTCAATGACACTGTAGCTCATCTTGTTTAAGACATGTACATGTATAGTATGTGACACAGCAATGACAAACACCTAGGTAATGACCTGATAACAAAGGTACATGTAAAGTATTGTAACGGTCTGTACATAAATGCTGACCGTAGCCTGTAACAAATGTGTAGGTAAAGTATTGTAAAGGTGGGCGACAGTTAGATGCTAAACTAAAAAACAAATCTTTGAGCCCCAGAGTGGGTCTGACTGAACCCAAAAATATTTGTTCTCATAGCACAGTGATAACAAAGGCATCAAAAAACACTCTTTCCTGTCACAAGGTGATAACAAAGGTACCCCAAGACGTTTCGTGAAGATCATCTCATAAATACAGACTCTAGCCCAAGCCGTATTGACATGTGCACTTACTGTGTATAAGTAGTACTGAACAAATCAAAGTTCATCTAATTTGCATAATTTCTGCACGAGAAAAAAACCTGTAATATATGTGATGTATTCCATGTTACTAAACATTCCTACAAAAATTTATTAAAGTCAGAACTTTCATACAGAAGTTCTGTACAAAAAAACTGATTGCACTAATTTTGGTGCAAAAAGGTTGCAGGCAGCCATCTTGAATTTTGGACCGTTCTTGTCCCATGGTGATAACAAAGGTACCCAAGAAGTTTTGTAAAGATCGGTTCATAAATACGGCCTCTAGCCTGAGCCGTATAAAAGTTGTGTACAAAAAACTGATTGGACCCAATTTCGGTACAAAATGGCCACTGGTAGCCATCTTGAATTTTGGACTGCACCCAGAAACACTCGTTTTCATCCCAAGGTGATAACAAAGGTACCCAAGAAGGTTCGTGAAGATCGGTTCATAAATACAGACTCTAGCCCGAGCCGTATTGACATGTCCACTTACTGTGTATAAGTAGCACTGGATAAATCAAAGTTCATCTAATTTGCATAATTTTTGCACGAGAAAAAAACCTGTATTATATGTGATGTATTCCATGTTACTAAACATTCATACAGAAATTTATTCAAATCAGAACTTTCATACAAAAGTTCTGTACAAAAAATAGGCAGATGAAATCGTCAGATGTGTACCCATACGCGCAACTAGTAGAAAGCTGTATGACGGAGGGCCACCACGGATGCCGACATTATGTACACCATACAAGGTATGGGTTCATATAGAAATGGATTGGAGGAGTGTCTAATTTGATGGATAAAGGGTTAATATCTCCGGATCAAATTATCAGATTTACATAAACTAGAGGGGGTATCAGTACCCCGTGGCTCACCAACAGGTGGCCAATGTAAAGGGGTGGTTGGAGTAAAAAAAAAAAATGTTCAAAACTTGCACACAAAAGTCCAAAATTAAAGAAAATAAGCAGCTAAAGGGTTAAATAATATAATAACCCCTAAGAAGCATGCTAACATAAAATAGGAACCATGGCAATATGCTACAAGGTAAGTCTCCACTTTGAAAAAAAGAAAGACAAACCTTAAAACCTGCACATAAAGGTAAAAAAAGTATCACATTTGTTTCAAAGGGTTAAAATTTAGAAAAATACCCTGAAAATATTACAATAACCAGCGTAGCAATATGACAGTGAGATAAAAATCCACTTAAAAAAAATATCAAAACCTGCACACAAAAGTACAAAACCTGCAAAGAAAAGAACAAAATTAAAGTAAATAAGCAGCTAAAGGGTTAAATAATATAAAAATAGCCCAAGAAGCAACCAAACAGAAAATAGGAACCATGGCAATATGCTACAAGGTAAGTCACCACTTGGAAGAAAAGAAAGACAAACCTCAAAACCTGCACATAAAAGTAATAAAAAAAAGGATCACATTTGTTTCAAGGGGTTAAAATTGAGAAAAATACCCTGTCACAGTAACCACAATGGCAATATGCCAGTAAGGCGAAAGTCTACTTGAAAAATATCCACTTGGAAGAAAAGAAAGACAAACCTCAAAACCTGCACATAAAAGTATCACATTTGTTTCAAAGGGTTAAAATTTAGAAAAATACCCTGAAAATGTTACAGTAACCACCATGGCAATATGCCAGTGAGGTAAAACTCCACTTAAAAAAAAAATATCAAAACCTGCACACAAAAGTACAAAACCTGCACACAAAAGTCCAAAATTAAAGTAAATAAGCAGCTAAAGGGTTAAATAATATAATAATAGCCCCAAGAAGCATCCTAACATAAAATAGGAACCATGACAATATGCTACAAGGTAAGTCGCCACTTGGAAGAGAAGAAAGACAAACCTCAAAACCTGCACATAAAAGTAAAAAAAAACATCAAAATCTGCACACAAACGTCAAAATAAGCCCAAAATTTGATTCAAAGGGTTAAAATTAAGATGAAATACCCTGGAAAAGAGTTAAATGTTATCATGAACCCCCACAGCAATATGTAAAGAAGAAAATTTTTTTTTTAAAAGCACAAAAATCCAAACCTGTAAACAAAAGAAGTCCAAAATTGAAGTAATTAAGCAGGAAAAGGGTTAAAGAATACAACGTAGCCCTAAGATGCATGTTTACATACAATAGAAAGCATGAACATATGCTACAAGGTAAATCTACACTTGGAAGAAAGAAAGAAAAAAACCCATGAAAACCTGCACGCAAACGTCAAAATAAGTCTAAAAATCTATTCAAAGGGTTAAAATTTTTTTTAAAATGCACTGGAAAGATATCAATGTTATAATAACCACCACTGCAATATGCAGTGAGGTCAACCTCACTTGAAATTGTTTTTTTTATCACAACCTGTACATAAAAGTAAGAAGCTGTAAGCCAAAGTCCAAAAGCTGTACATAAAAGTCCAAAATTGAAGTAATTCAGCAGGAAAAGGGTTAAATAATACAAACATAGCCCTAAGATGCATGTATACATACAATAGAAAGCATGGACAAATGCTGCAAGGTAAATCTCCACTTGGAAGAAAGGAAAAAAAAAACATCAAAACCTGCATGCAAACATCAAAATAAGTCTAAATTTGATTCAAAGGGTTAAAATTAAGACAAAATACCCTGGAAAAGAGTTAAATGTTATAGTGAACCGCTATAGCAATATGCTGAAACTAAAAAAAAATTTGAAAAGCCAAAAAATCAAAACCTGTACACAAAAGTTCAAAATATTTGAGATTGGACGCCGACGCTGATGCTGACGCCGACGCCGACATGAGGGCTATGCCATAGGCTCACACAACTAACGTTGGTGAGCCAAAAACTATACAGCACTGCACATCAGTAACCTGAATAAATATATAAAGTAACATGACAATCGGATTGATATTTTTTGAGTTATCTCATTATATCATGCCAAAGGGATTGGAAGAATTTTCAATTTGAAGGATAAAGGGTTAATATCTCCAGATCAAATTATCAGATTAGCACCAAAAACTATACAGCTCAGCACATCAGTAACCTGAACACAATTATAAAGTAAATTGAAAATCCAAGCAATATTTTTCATGTTATCAAATGCCAAAAAGATTGGAGGAATTTTCAATTTGATGAATAAAGGGTTAATATCTCAGGATTAAAATAACAGATTTACACCAAAAACTATACAGCTCAGTACATCAGTAACCTGAACACAAATATAAAGTAACTAGACAATCCAAGCAATATTTTTCAAGTTATCGAATGCCAAAGGGATTGGAGGAATTTTCAATTTGAAGGATAAAGGGTTAATATCTCAGGATTAAATTATCAGATTTACACCAAAAACTATACAGCTCGGCACATCAGTAACCTGAACACAAATATAAAGTAACTTGTCAATCCAAGCAATATTTTTCAAGTTATCGAATGCCAAAGGGATTGGAGGAATTTTCAATTTGAAGGATAAAGGGTTAATATCTCGGGATCAAATCATCAGATTTACACCAAAAACTATACAGCTCGGCACATCAGTAACCTGAGCACAAATATAAAGTAACTAGACAATCCAAGCAATATTTTTCAAGTTATCGAATGCCAAAGGGATTGGAGGAATTTTCAATTTGAAGGATAAAGGGTTAATATCTCGGGATCAAATCATCCGATTTACATCAAAAATTATACAGCTTGGCACATCAGTAACCTGAACACAAATATAAAGTAACTTGACAATCCAAGCAATATTTTTCAAGTTATCGAATGCCAAAGGGAATGGAGGAATTTTCAATTTGAAGGATAAAGGGTTAATATCTCAGGATTAAATTATCAGATTTACACCAAAAACTATACACCTCGGCATATCAGTAACCTGAACACAAATATAAAGTAACTTGACAATCCAAGCAATATTTTTCAAGTTATTGAATGCCAAAGGGATTGGAGGAATTTTCAATTTGAAGGATAAAGGGTTAATATCTCAGGATCAAAATAACAGATTTACACCAAAAACTATACAGCTCAGCACATCAGTAACCTGAACACAAATATAAAGTAACTTGACAATCCAAGTAATATTTTTCAAGTTATCGAATGCCAAAGGGATTGGAGGAATTTTCAATTTGAAGGATAAAGGGTTAATATCTCAGGATCAAATTATCCGATTTACACCAAAAACTATACAGTTCGGCACATCAGTAACCTGAACACAAATATAAAGTAACTTTAAGCAGTAAACAACACAGTAGTATGAATTATATTTTTTCTTCTATTTATTTAAATGAACTGTACATATATAAACATTCAAACATATTGGCCCTTTGCGGTGATTCGGTCTGCTTCACAATACAGTGTAGAATTAGGAGAGCACCACGATGTGGTGATATCATCAGGTGTGACCGAGGTATGAATACTGCAGTGTCACACAAAGACATGTTATTGAACTAGTACCTAGTTGCAAAGTCCACCATGGGTGAAGATTAGTATTGCAGCCTAGGTGACTGAAATGAATTGGGGAGACGATGCTGAGAACACAAAGTATTTTCAGCATCGAAACCGCCAGCCAGATCATGCAGCAAACCGAGCCACAGTGAGGCATGTCAAAAACAAAACATAAAGTACCCAGGAGAACCAGAAAAACGTGGCCAAGGCAGAAAGGGCAAGGAAGAAGGGGTATTGGTGGGGCTGGTGGGTGGTTACTGAACAGACTGAACAGAATGTCTGTGCATTTCAAAGAAACGAGCGAGACTGATTTGGTCTAGCTGGGACTTGGTATATACAAGCAAGTTTTGCAATTCCCATTTCCATATTTGGTCATACCTCTTTGTAGTTTTCCTGGAAACGTTTAGCTAGAATACCCATGTCACAACTCTGGAATGTCACCAGTAACACATGACAATGGATGGATTGTTCACGTCTGCAGAAAAGTTAAAAAATTTATAGTAATTTATATATTTTTTATACTTACCAATGACCCAGACATAGCTGGTGCTAACTCTTAAAATATAGGGCCAAACACAAATTTTGCCCCCCAATCCCCAAAATTTGCATCTAAAACTAAAGAAAACATGTCCTGAAAGGCCCTCCACACTTCGCCCCTACTGCGCATGCGCAGTGTCAAGGACGTTCCGAAATTGGCGCCATTTATCATTCTAATAACCAGTGCCTGGTAAGCGCTATGTACTCAGCGGGGAGGCAAGAGTTCCCAACTCCTGGGAGGGCCATCCCCGTCTGGGTCATTGGTAAGTATAAAAAATATATAAATTACTATAAATTTTTTAACATTTTTATACTGTACCAATGACCCAGACATAGCTGAATAGTAAAAAGGCTGGAGGGCCAAGGACATAGAGCAAAATGGAATACGCTCAATAAAATAAAATAGAGTCATCCCCTGTAGGGAAAAGAAGTAATAGGCCTTACATGTATCTTTCTTATTTATGATAAATTAGAAAGATACAACACCTTCCAAAATTGAGCTTCATACATCCATGTACTCTATTAATATCCCATATAATCCTTATACTAATAATTTTTAAAGTAAGCCAATAATAAAGTAAGTCTAGAGAATAGAGACTCTTATACTCCTAAAAGTGTCTGAGAATTGCATAATCATGTCCGTTGACATATGCAATATTCAAAAGCTATACTTTAAAAACTAAGACTTGAATGAATTTTATAAACTTAAACTTCTCACTAAACAACCATCCCAATAACAGCTCAGAATTACTAACTCCGGAGGAGGTATCCCCTTGTTTTCATAGTAAAACAGGTGACCCAAGGGAACACCCTCCCCCCCCCCCCCCTTTTTCTTGCCCTGGGTCAAATAGCCCAGAGCGAAGAGGGCAGCAGAACGGAGACACTGCCGAAACAGACAGCCTACCTAGCTATAGTAGCAACTGTTAAGAGAATGACATTCTGAGCAGTAGATAATAGACCTAACAAAAGAGGCCTCAAGAAATTGACTCGATATTTCTAAGATAAAATTCATGAATGTGGATGGCTGAGCGCAATGAGCGGCCTTCAAAAATCTATAATAGCGACACTATTAAAGTAAGCCCAAGAAGTGGAAGAACTCTTACTTCATGAGCCGAAATCTTAAGCACAACTGCTAAGTCAATGATATACCATAAGCAGTACGCTAGTTAATAGAATCCATTAACAATAAAATGGAGCGTAACGTCCTTCTACTAGACATCAAAGACAGAAGAAGCTTACGCCCTTGTAATAAACAGATATCTGTTTATAAATACATAAACTGTACCCGGAAAGAGTAAAGGCCTATGCCCATACGAAGACGGAAGGACCTTAAAATAATAGGTTCCGGATAATAGGAGCCTAACTCTTATGCAACAATCCAACCTAAATAGTAACGGAAGTATTGATTCCGAAACTATGAAAGTGAAAATCATCCATCGATAGTGCATGAAACTCACTGACTCTACAGTAAAAGAGAAACCAACAGAATTACTGTCTAAAAGGTCAGAATTTGAAAACTACTGTTTCCAGAGGCTCAAATGATTACTTAGCTAAATAAGAACCGAAGTTAAAATCCGTATAGGAATTTAATCTAAAGATTCTAAGTCTATTTATCAAAAAGTTACTAACTGACTTAGATAAAGAGACAAAAGACTCAATTGTAAACTATCGTAGAGTGCATAGGTATGAGGTAACATAAACCTATAACCTAAATAATAACAGGCTGCAGTAGATCTTGTGAACAAGTATACTAAAAAATAGCAATGAGTAGTATGGAGGGATCAACAATATGAACATAATGATCCCTACACCACGACGGAAGAGCCTCCACTTTAGTCGCATAGAATAGCGAAGAAGAGGATCTCCTATAGTAAGAAATCGCATCCAAAGCTCGTCCAGTACAGTGCTTACAATGCAATACGGACCACACAACGGAATACATGAAGGTTGCGACCTTGCTGGTTGTGATAAAGATGACACGATTTACCCAGTGAAAAAAGATCCTCACATAGAGGAAGATTTCACGTTAAGATCCACAGTAGACAAGAGAGTAAATTACTCATGATCTCTGTGAAGATAGAGATGCTATCAACAGAAATGTATTGTGGTTGTTTATCTTAGCAATACCTGCTAAAACAACAGCGCCGGAGGATACGCGTATCCTATCATTCCGTCCTATAGATCAATAGAGCGTTAACACTATTAGCTCAGAGATCTGGACAAGCCAACACATACGTCGTCTGCAATTGATTAGCAAGCTGTGTCATAAATAAAACATCATTGGGCGCTCCCATAGATAGCAAATCTGATTGAATACTTGTTTGTTGAGAGTCCATTCTGACCGCAACAAGCGACCCGTAAGAGAACGGGAGTCCGATAAAACAATCAGACGACCCAGAATATGACGGACCAAAACTGAACTTGGTGTACTATAACCAACAGACGGATTCTTTCCATTAAATTGAATAACGGAAACGAAAGAGTGCCTCCCTGGTTCCGGAGATACGCCACTACTGTCGAATTAAAGGACAGGAATTTGGGCATGCGTTTCTGAATAATGTTCATGCAATGACATAAAGCAAGCCTAAAAAACATTATTCCGCGGAAGTTAAACTGATAGCTAAAAGACTGCGGAACCCAAAGACCCTGGCACTTCGAATCCGTAGGGATCAGTATTATATCCCAATCTGTTTGACTGGCAACCGTCATAACAGCCACACTCGGGTCCGGCAACTGCGGCGGCACTCTCTGAGTCAACCACCGAATGTTTGCCCCAGTCTGAATCTCTTGTAACACTAGATAGACAAGAGAATGTATAAATCGAGCAATTCATGGATTGCCGGAAAGTTGCCGTCGAAGAGAAGCTCCTCCGAGAACGAAGCGACTCTGAGAGAGTTCTTAACCTTACTATCCACGCGTGTGGATGTAGCTAGGGCTGCGTCACGTCTAACCAACTCCAATCAGCCACTGAAGGGCGGAGTTATACGTGAACAAACTACTGCCCTCAAAAGAAATTACATTGAGAATAATATCCCGTAAATCTTTTCTTGAAGACGTAATGATAACGCCTCAGTAAGGCGGATTACGTATAATAAAGCGTCTAAGTTAAGTCTACTATACATAATGTCGTTCCCAACATTGAAATTGGAAAAGACATAAACGGCGAAAAAGAATATATGCAGTCTTTAATCACACCGTCTAGACACATATGAACTCTCGGTATGCCCTGCTCTGCCAAAATAAACTATTTGTAAAAATGATAAAATGGCAGAAATGAGCCACGCGGACAAGAAACTAAACTATCATGCTTAGTAGCAGGCTTGTATATATATAAATATATAGCGTCGAAAAATAAAACACATGTTGTAATGACAATATTGGACTGCGTCGGTAAGTCAGGGACAATGTCCCTGTACCGATCGAAAAATCCGAGTCCAATGACGCTATAAGTCTCTTATCCAAGATCGCATCAATGAAGTCCGAAAAATAATCACTGGAAGAAATGCCAGAAGATATGAAAGGCATCTTCCGATACTACTAAAGGGAAAACTCGAAATCTTTCGAATCCCTTTCGCCATCCTGTCGGACCCTATAAAGCGTTCGGTCGTCCGTAGCTGATGCAACCGCGGACCGCACCGACCCAGCGCCGTCAGATAATTCCTGATTCGACCGAGAAACTGTCAATTGCTGGGATGCTGCGAAACAACTGTGCTAACTCGGATAGCACGTCCGTCACTGAGGCCTGAGGAGAAGCGGTCTTACGATGCATTGCCGCTGGAAGCTCCGTGATCGTTACCCCGTGCATACTTCCAATATGCGAGCGAACGGAGTGTATAGGCCTCGTGTCCCTTGGCTACCGGATGGCGCGACCTATTCGCCGTGGAATCACTGAATGCCGAAACTGATCGGATACTCGAGGTCACGTAGCCAATGTGCGGTCGTGTGCCCTGCTGAGAGGATGAGGAAGCATTATCGACAGTCTCTCGGACTGTCAATATAACGGAGCGTCCCGAGCAACGGACATATGCTCCGAATGTAAAATATCTGAACCACAACATGCGGTCCCCTATGTTGTTGGCTTCCTCCGATCTGTCCTCAATCTGCCGTCACTGGGTGAGTACTAAAGTAATTAAAGTGCTCGCATCACCCAAATCTCCTTCCTAGACCGCAACGGACGAACCCGGCAGCCGAACCATTCGATGAATGTACGCTACACCGGGTGAGCTAGCGAATGTCACTCCGTAAGCGATAGACATATTCCATGAGCACTTATTGCCGCTAACTCTTCATTAACTATGACGACAGAGGCACACTTTTGAAAGACATCTCCATAACTCTTCGAACAAGAAACCAGAAATGCTTGGATAGCAAGCATAAAATAATAATATATATAGCGTCGTTCAATAATTCGAAAGTTTGTGTGACATTATTGGGCTATGTCAGAACTGAGGGACGATGTCCCTGAACCGAACCAAAAATTTCTAAGTCCACCGACGCTATCAGTTTCTTATCCGGCATCGCAGCATATGTTGTTCCGAAAGGGAAAACTTGAAATCCTCCGAATCCCTTTCGGTATCCCGTCGGACCGGATGAAACTTTCGGACGTCCGTACCCGCTTCCGCGGAGCGTCCCGACCCAGCATCGTCGGATAAAATATATGCGACAGATTCAGTTGATGCTGGGATGCTGCGATAAACTGTGCTATTAAGGAAAGCACGTCCGTTCCCGAGGCCTGTGCAGTAGCGGACTTACGATGCATTGCCGCCGGAAGCTCCGTGTACGTTGACTCCCGCACACTTCCTATGCGAACGTCCGGAGTCTGCAGGCCTCGAGTCCCCGGCTACCGACCCAGCGCTGTCGGATAATTCTCGATCCGACACCGTTTCTGTCGGCTGCTGGGATGCTGCGATAAGCTGTGCTATGTGCACAAGAATGTCCGGCGTCGAGACCTGCGGAGGCGCAGTCTATCGCTGCTTCGCCGAGGGCAGCTCCGCATCAGATGGCTCCCGCATACTTTTCCTATGCGAACGTCCGGAGTCCATCGGTCTCGAATCCCTGGCTGCCGGATGGTGTGACCTGGTCGCCGAAGAATCCTTGATCGGCGAAGCTGGTAATACATCGGCGGTCACGCAGCCAAGGTGCGGTCGTGTGCGCTGACGAGAAGAGGAAGCCTTAGCAGTCTCAGCGGACTGCCTATACAACGGAGCGTCCCGAGCGACGGACGTATGCTCCGCTAGCGACACATTTTGTACCACAACATCTGGGGCCAGATGTTGTTGAACGAGAGAGGGGCCTCTCTCGCTTGCAGTCCGGATGGACCGGAACGAGCTATGAACCGGACTAAAAGGCTTCCTCCGTTCTCCCTCCGATCCGCCGTCACTGGGTGTGCATTAAGTTAATTTTATAGTGCTCGCATCACCCCCAAAATTCCTTCTAGACCGCAACGGACGAACCCGGCTGCCGAACCATTCGGTGAATGGACGCTACACCGGGCGAGCTAGCGGACGTCAAAGGCCGTCGAACCTACTAGGGTCCTCTTAGGCAATTGGCGTATAACATGAGCACTTTTCCGCTAGCCCTTCATTAATAGTGACGACGGAGGCACACTGTTGGAAGACATCACAGATACATCACCCTAATCTTGATCGTCTGAAATAGAAATTGATAAAGTAGAGTGACCCTGCGGGGAAAGGACCGGAGTGTCCAAATCCCCAACAACATACCGTGACATACGCTTCCCATATTGTCATCGAAATCATACGATACAGAACAGGAGTTAATGCGAGTACACTGACCACATATAGAATGATAATAAAGTCAGAGGAAGACTTCCTCTTAAAACAATTGATCAATATCCTTTCAATGAGAAAAGAAAACAAGTCCTGGTACTCGCACTAACCCCTGGCAATCAAAATACATAATAATAATATGATCCATTAATATAGAAAAAATAATTGAAATCAAAATATTTTGAAAAAATATTTTTTCAGAACAGCCCAAGTTTCTGAAAAGTAACGTTGAGCCCCAATGGATCCCAAGCCTAAGTGTGGACAAAAATTTTAAAAATATTTTAAACAATTTATTCAACACTTACGAACAATAATAATGTATCTAGTTATGATTAAAATAACATAAAGATATTATTTATTAGAAATCCCCCCCTCACACAGAGGGCTGTTGTAAATGTAAACAATGAGTGTAAAAACACTAAAATAAGACTCCAGGCACCCAGGCCCGAAATCAGTTACCAAAAATACACTATCTGATGCAAAACAGAGACTTCCAGGGAAGAAACTGCAGAACATCAGATGGTAGATGCAGAACACAACGCCTAACCACCCATAGGTGAAGACGTAAACATGGGGAAAGAACAGAATTCATTCTGTTATTCAGCTAAAACTCCCAAGAAATTTTAGTAATAATAATTACAGAAACTATGCCCAAAGCATGGGAGAATAGCAAGGGGGAACTTAAAGGACAGGGAGAGAGGAAAACACTTGTAAAAACAGTGTAACTAATAATCAGAATGACAACAAAATGGCTGCTGCCTTGAAAATAGGTAACTTAACATAATTTCATTAAAAAATTTTAAGTTACAGCCCTGATAATATTCTGTCACACATTCTTTTCCTCTCCTCCTTCTCTATCCTCCTTAGAATCACCATTTCACTAATATTTATGTGTCTGGCATCATTTAAACTGAGATTTAAAAGCACAAAGATCAGTCAGATGTTAACTGATGAAGGGCCAAACTTAGAATGATAAATGGCGCCAATTTCGGAACGTCCTTGACACTGCGCATGCGCAGTAGGGGCGAAGTGTGGAGGGCCTTTCAGGACATGTTTTCTTTAGTTTTAGATGCAAATTTTGGGGATTGGGGGGCAAAATTTGTGTTTGGCCCTATATTTTAAGAGTTAGCACCAGCTATGTCTGGGTCATTGGTACAGTATAAAAATATACCATTCTGCAGTCTGAGTCAGCTTGGAGGCAACAAATGGTAATTTTCAACAAACAAGGAAAGCCCAGTATTAACATTAAAATATCTGCACAGAACTTAGTTAAATTTATAGAAATAGCTCTTGAGGCTACACATGGTATAAAGCAACTCAGCTGCTTGTACCTAGCCTGGTATACATGGAAACCATATAAGATCAGTTTAATTAGTGAAAGATATTCTTGTTTCAGCCTAAACTTCCATTAATACAAATTGTATTAATTCTTAATTTAAGTAGTAAACAACACAGTAGTATGAATTATATTTTTTCTTCTATTTATTTAAATGAACTGTACATATATAAACATTCAAACATTTTGGTCCTTTGAGGTGATTCGGTCTGCTTCACAATACAGCGTAGAATTAGGAGAGCACCATGATGTGGTGATATCATCAGGTGTGACCGAGGTATGAATACTGCAGTGTCACACAAAGACATGTTATTGAACTAGTACCTAGTTGTAAAGTCCACCATGGGTGAAGATTAGTATTGCAGACTAGGTGACTGAAATGAATTGGGGAGACGATGCTGAGAACACAAAGTATTTTCAGCATTGCAACCGCCAAAGAAGGATTGTGAAACAAGCCGAATCTCCCAAAAGAATGAAGAGGGGGAAAGGAACAGGGAAGGAGAGAGGAACCGGTCGGGCACACAGTGCCGAAAGAAAACAAGGAAAGAATGTCAGAATCATGTCCGGGGAATGGGCACACCCCCACACATGGAAAAGTCAGTAGATGCTGAAATAAAGGAACAGTACTGAGTCCAGAAACTGCAGGAGAGCAGCGTCCAGGAGCAAACGACCACGCCAGCACGAGGTCACCAAACAGGATCCGCGAAAGATGTGCACACACATAATCCTGGAAACCACAAATGGCATTATTATGGCCATTTGACACAAATGCACGTCCACGAATTCCACAGTAGAAGTCACACAGCTGAGACACAGGCATTATTGTGGCCTGTGTGCACGAACACGGGCAGAAGACGATGAGATGCACACAAACATATACATACAGTCAGAATGAGAAAAAGAAACGCAACAATAATAGCATGCACCCAGACAAACAATATACTGAACAAAGTGGGGTGGGATGGGCAGAGTTGGGAAACGGAAGGTGACGGCGGAGGGAAAAAAAAAACAGAAAAAGTTGAGCACGGTGCACATTCCTGCGCAGAACACCACATGGACATGACAACAACCCGCGTCCATATGGCCCTCCACGCATGCACGACACCTTGGCAATGAAAACAGGAGCAAGAGCAAGCGGACAACCGCCAACGAAGCGAAAAAGGCCTGGGTGCATCATGCCTACAGGGGCAACGCGATGTGCAGGCGTGCACAGGTGACCACATGTACACGACAACAGCGACATGCACAGGTGGCCCGCTGCGCAAGCCCAACGGTGCCGAACAGCAAAAGGGTCGATGTCGGGGTAATCTGACAAGTGCCATCTTAAAAGTGTTAATCGAGGGACCCTGAACACAAGTGGCTGCAAAGCCTGTGAGGGACACGACTCGCATGCCCGCACAGGACACCACATGCGCTTGACAGTAGCCAGGCACACGTGGCCCTCCATGCGTGCACACATGACACAGTGTCCGGGAACATGCAGGGGTGAGTAACAATAATATATATACCTCCAACCGAAACGCGGGCAAGTGGTCGGAAACATGGGCTGCCACGATGAAGCGGGTGCTCATACCTGCCCAGAACACCACATGTACAGGACAACGGTCATGTACACATGGCCTTCTGTGCCTGCATGACACTGACACCCTGAACATGAATATAATGGGAGTAACAATCCGAGGACCATCGCCCTAGTGTCTTGATCAGGTGGTCTTCAACATGAGCGGCTGCTGCAGAAGTGGCGGTGCCTATTCTAAATGAGTGGCCATTGTAGTGGGAATCGGGGAGGCCAATAAGGGAAAGGAGCGCTTTCAACGACTGGATAAAAAGGGTGCGAGTGAGAGGAGATCCATTCGAAAGACAAAAAAAGAGGTGCATCCGGTTGGAAGGAAGTTGATGGTTTGAGCGCAAAATAAGCCAGGAGACTGTGGATGGGACAAACATCATGCCCAGTCCGATAGAGCTGAATGGTAATACCTTTACGGAAGGGGTCACACTTTGAGGCCTTCAAGTGAAGCAAAAGGACTTGATCTGTCAAACGATATTGGATGTCACCCACACAGAGACTACAGGCTGGGTTGAAACGCAGACTATGGGTTGTAAATTCGCCACATCTAAGAAAACCGAAAAATGCGATGCAGCAAACAGCTTCCATTAAGGAATCAAAGTAGGGATCGCGAAAACGCCTGCGGAGGGCATGACATATCTGTCGCAAAATGCTAAAAGTAATAGGCAAACGACGGGTGGTAGAGGGTTTCTGTAAACGCTTACTACCGCGCAGAAACATCTGTAATCGTGCGAGCTGCGAATCATCAGTGCAGGTAAATGGGGCAGGGATGCAAAAACGGACGCAGAAATAGCGGATGCCAGAAAGGTATAATTTTATAGTATGATAAGAAAGAGACTTAACACCATGACAATAGGCTGCATATGTCAGAAGGACATCTTTGGAAACTTCTGAAGGAAATCCGCTGGGTGAAAGGGGTATCTTGTACGAGGTACAGAAGTCTTGAAAATGATGTAAAGCTGATGTATAAGTGTGTAGATTGTTGTCGCTGACAGAAGCCTGCCACACCGCCGTCCTGATCAGGTTCAATTGAGGATCACTGCTGAAAATTCTGGAAGTGCGACGGGTCTCTGTGCAGCTTCTGGGGCCAGATGGTGGAATGCCTGGAAACGAGAAATAAGATCAGCAATAACATTCTGCTTACCGGGGACATGTTCTGCATAAAACATGAAATTGTTAGTTGCTGCACACCATGTTAACCGACGCATTAATTTCATAATAAAAGTATGGCGGTAAGAGCTTCGACCCTTTCGTAAAATATGTACCGTTGCCATATTGTCACAGTGAAAAACAATACGTTTTCTACTCCACGACTGTCCCCACAGAACAGCGGCCACCACAATGGGATATAATTCGAGCTAGGTCATAGAAAACTTATCCTGACGGTGGCGGGTCTCTGAAAAAAACTCGGATGACCACTTCCCCTGAAACCAAGCGCCCTGGAAATAGCCACCATAGCCCACCGAGGAGGCCGCATCTGTATACAGATGAAAGTCTGGTGCATGGGTGAAAGCATTCTCAAGAAATAAAGAAACTCCATTCCATCCAGTGAGAAATTCTCTCCACATATTCAGCTCACGTCGACAGCTATGATTGAGATATACAAAGTGGTGAAGTTTCTTGGCTTTAACAGACAGCGTTAACAAATGCGATATGAATGACCTACCTGGAATAATGACTCTACAAGCATAATTCAAATGACCAAGAAGACTCAGCAACTGAACCTTCTTGCACTTGGACCGTGCAATAAAGTCGGAGATGATCATAGGAATGCGGTGTATTTTCTCGAAAGGAAGGTGGGCCTCCATGTTGTCAGAGTCAAGAATGATGCCAAGAAATTCCAGAGAAGTGGCTGGGCCAAGTGTTTTGTGGCCAGCAAATGGAATATTGAGTTTACGAAAAATCATAGTCAACAAGGCCCTAGTCCTGAGAGGCTCACCATCCGGGGGATCTATGGTCAGAAAATCATCAAGTAAATGCAGAATATGTGGAATATTGTAATAGTGTTGAGCAATCCAACATATCACAGTAGATAGTTGGTCAAAGATTTTGGGACTTGAACGACTTCCAAAAACTAGGCGAACAAAAAAAATAATACTGGTCCTTCCAGTGTATCCCATAGAGATTCCACAGGGATGGGAGTATAGGCAACAATTTAAAAGCATCAGTGATGTTGGTTTTGCACATCCAGGACCCGGGACCCAATTGGCAGATTAATTTAATGGCGTCATCGACCCGAACATAGGAGAGGGAAAAAGACTGCTTGTCAATAAGGTCATTCATGCTTGGTGTGGTCACATTATCATGAGGAGCCGAGAGGTCAACAATTAATCGTTTTTTGTGAGAATATTTTCCCTCAGCTATGCCAATGGGGCTAACGCGGTATGTAGGAAAGGAAGGGGAGCTGTACGGCCCTAAGAGGTAACCCTTTTCTAGTTCTGTCTGAATAAGAGAATCAACAACGGAAGGTTGGTTGAGGGCAGATCTGAGATTCTTACATTCAAAGGAAGTGGAAGGGATACTGCTAAGTCCAGTGTGGAAACCATTGGAGAATCCATCTAGGAGATAGTGTACAAACTTTCGATCTCGATGCATACATAATTCATGGGAAAGTTGTGCAATATTGATAGGAGTAGTTGCTGAACTGAAAGCTATTTGTAATAGTTGCTTGGAGTTGTGAGGGATCGACGCCGGATTTTCTCGAGTGCAATCCACATGTGAGAAAGCTGGAGTGTCGCTAGAACATTAATGTGAAATGGAGACATCGGTTAGCACATGAAAATTGTCATGCGGTGGACTTGAAGCCAATTGTTGTGAAGTCCCCAACACTGGAATAGCAGTCAAACTGGGGGAAAGAGTTTGAGATGTCACACCAGCACTGGACCCTGGCACCCCATCTGTAGCCACCTTGTCAATAAATGTATTGCAAGATTGAGAACAGTGGAGGATCAAGTCATCCTGTGAGAGTGGTACATGTACCTGTAGTCATTTCTGATTACCAGTCCCTTTGCAGTTGACAGAAGAATGTCCCCCTTTACATTGTAAACATATATGTACCAAATTGCATGATAGTCGGCTACATCCTTTTGATGCATTGTAATTATTACAAATCTCCTTTCCATTGTGTGTCACCCGCTGTCGACCCTGGGCATCCAAAGTATTTTTGGAAGGCCTCTTAGTATTCAACCCGGAGGGCCTCGAAAAATAAGATGTATCAACCTGGGGGCAAAACTCGGTGGCATGGTCTTCCAGGTTGCAAATCCGACAGCGTAACATTTGATGGCCAGCAAATATAGTACTAAAGAGCTTGGTATCCCGCTTACTCCAATCTACTTTCTTTTTATTGTATAGCAGTTGATTGGCGGCTTGAGCTGCGAAAGCTTTGTGATATGAGTAAAAAAGTGTACCCCCAAATTGTTGAGCCATTTCAACAATTTCATTTTCGTAAGCATCAAGCTCCACACGCCGTGTCGGGTAATGTTCACACATGACAGATTTATATACCGTAAACGCTGTTATAAATTCGCCAAGGGACAGTTGTCTGGACAACCTAGGGTCAGGGCGTAAATTAACTTGTCCGTCACCTGTGTTGACCAGACGCTGTTCAATACCATAATGTGGTATCAACAAACATGCTAAATTAACATTTTTTCCGGATAAAATTTGACTACGTAAAGATAGGGACACAGTGTCTATTTTTTGTAAAGAATTTGGGTCCGCACCTTGAGATTTCGGTCGATGTTGAACTTGAATTTGAAACAGGGAACTCCGAATCCACAAGGAAAGTGTCACGAAAAGCTGTCGCAGATAACAATGGAGGTGGTTGAGACGCCGGTTTTGTTGAGGCACACGTTTCCGGAATAATAGTAGAGCGGTCCGCCATGTTTTCCAAATTCAAGGCTTGTTGGAAAGAAGAAACCGATTCCTGTAATTTCGACAAAGATTCCTGAAGGTGTGTAATAGAAGTTCGTTGTGGTAATTCTCTACTTGACCTTGACACGTCGGTGGAAACAGCACTTCCGGATGCTGTAAAGGAAGGAATTAACTGCTTGACAGCAGACAGTTTGTCGATATGTGTGGGAGTTATCGACTTACCAGATACATTATCCAAATATAACTGGACAAGAAGCGATTTCTTCAGCCCTGCGGGTACCACAAAGCCATGGTTTAGCAATTGTGTTCGTAATTCGGCCATTGTCCAATTTTCCGGAATTGTGTTATCCCAACTTTGTGAGGTAGTTCGTCTTTTTATAGAATCTGACACACTCCTGTTGGTATTTTTTGAACTGTCTGATACTTTTGTTTGTGACCGTGTCACAAGCTCCGTATATGGAAGCTGACGTTTCCTTGTTTTGGGTCGTTTTATCGGACCCATAATGTAACCGTAAATTGAAAGTCCCGCAAACTTGAACGAAAAAACGTCCTCTACACGTAATATCCACAGAACGAACAGTGGCTTAAATAGTCAACAGGCGATGTTGCCGACGCCGCACACACAAACGTAAACAGAGTGAAACCGAAAGTATATGTTTGTACACTGTTGTTTAATCAGGAAACGATTGACAATGCGAATTACAGAACAGACTGAACAGAATGTCTGTGCATTTCAAAGAAATGAGCGAGACTGATTTGGTCTAGCTGGGACTTGGTATATACAAGCAAGTTTTGCAATTCCCATTTCCATATTTGGTCATACCTCTTTGTAGTTTTCCTGGAAACATTTAGCTAGAATACCCATGTCACAACTCTGGAATGTCACCAGTAACACATGACAATGGATGGATAGTTCACGTCTGCAGAAAAATACCATTCTGCAGCCTGCAAGTCTCAGTCAGCTTGGAGGCAACAAATGGTAATTTTCAACAAATAAGGAAACCCAGTATTAAGATTAAAATATCTGCACAGAACTTAGTTAAATTTATAGAAATAGTTCTTGAGGCTATACATGGTATAAAGCAACTCAGCTGCTTGCACCTAGCCTGGTATACATGGAAACCATATAAGATCAGTTTAATTAGTGAAAGATATTCTTGTTTCAGCTTAAACTTCCATTAATACAAATTGTATTAATTCTTAATTGTCAATCCAAGCAATATTTTTCAAGTTATCGAATGCCAAAGGGATTGGAGGAATTTTCAATTTGAAGGATAAAGGGTTAATATCTCGGGATCAAATCATCCGATTTACACCAAAAACTATACAGCTCGGCACAACAGTAACCTGAACACAAATATAAAGTAACTTGACAATCCAAGCAATATTTTTCAAGTTATCGAATGCCAAAGGGATTGGAGGAATTTTCAATTTGAAGGATAAAGAGTTAATATCTCAGGATTAAATTATCAGATTTACACTAAAAACTATACAGCTTGGCACATCAGTAACCTGAACACAAATATAAAGTAACGTGACAATCCAAGTAATATTTTTCAAGTTATCGAATGCCAAAGGGATTGGAGGAATTTTCAATTTGAAGGATAAAGGGTTAATATCTCGGGATCAAATCATCAGATTTACACCAAAAACTATACAGCTCGGCACATCAGTAACCTGAGCACAAATATAAAGTAACTAGACAATCCAAGCAATATTTTTCAAGTTATCGAATGCCAAAGGGATTGGAGGAATTTTCAATTTGAAGGATAAAGGGTTAATATCTCAGGATCAAAATAACAGATTTACACCAAAAACTATACAGCTCGGCACATCAGTAACCTGAACACAAATATAAAGTAACTTGACAATCCAAGTAATATTTTTCAAGTTATCGAATGCCAAAGGGATTGGAGGAATTTTCAATTGGAAGGATAAAGGGTTAATATCTCAGGATCAAATCATCATATTTACACCAAAAACTATACAGCTCGGCACATCAGTAACCTGAGCACAAATATAAAGTAACTAGACAATCCAAGCAATATTTTTCAAGTTATCGAATGTCAAAGGGATAGGAGGAATTTTCAATTTGAAGGATAAAGGGTTAATATCTCAGGATTAAATTATCCGATTTACACCAAAAACTATACAGCTTGGCACATCAGTAACATGAAAACAAATATAAAGTAACTTGACAATCCAAGCAATATTTTTCAAGTTATCGAATGCCAAAGGGATTGGAGGAATTTTCAATTTGAAGGATAAAGGGTTAATATCTCAGGATTAAATTATCAGATTTACACCAAAAACTATACAACTCGGCACATCAGTAACCTGAACACAAATATAAAGAAACTTGACAATCCAAGCAATATTTTTCAAGTTATCGAATGCCAAGGGGATTGGAGGAATTTTCAATTTGAAGGATAAAGGGTTAATATCTCAGGATCAAAATAACAGATTTACACCAAAAACTATACAGCTCGGCACATCAGTAACCTGAACACAAATATAAAGTAACTAGACAATCCAAGCAATATTTTTCAAGTTATCTAATGCCCAAGGGATTGGAGGAATTTTCAATCTGAAGGATAAAGGGTTAATATCCCAGGATCAAATTATCCGATTTACACCAAAAACTACACAGCTCGGCACATCAGTAACCTGAACACAAAAATATAAAGTAACTTGACAATCCAAGCAATATTTTTCAAGTTATCGAATGCCAAAGAAATGGATACGGACACCAGATGGACAGACGGACAAAGGATGGACAAACGACGGATGGTCACCCCGGATGCCGGCATTATGGGTACCATACATAGTATGGGTACACATAAAAACTGATGGCACCAATTTTGATACAAAATGGCCACCGGCAACCATCTTGAATTTTGGAATGCACACCAAAAACACTCGTTCTTGTCCCAAGGTGATAACAAAGGTGTCCAAGAAGTTCCGTAAAGATCGGTTCATAAATACAGCCTCTAACCCGAGCCGTATTGGCATTTGCAGTTACAGTGCTGAAAGTAACATAAAATAGATCAAAGTTAGTCTAATCGGCATAATTTATGCACGAGAAAAAAACCCGTATTATATGTGATGTTTCCCATGGTACTAAACATTCATACAAAAAAATTATTCAAATCGGAGCTTTCATATGGAAGTTCTGTGCAGAAATCTGATTGCACCTAATTTTGGTACAAAATGGCTGCCAGCAGCCATCTTAAATTTCGGACCGGACCCACAAACACTCATTCTCGTCTCAAGGTGATAACAAAGGTACCCAAGAAGTTTCATAAAGATCGGTTCATAAATACGGCCTCTGGCCCGTGCCGTGTGTACGGCGCGACAGACGGACGATGGGCCATGGCATTACCTCAAATTTGGCTTTGTCAAAGTTGAGCTAAAAATGAAAATATCTGAAAAGAAAATAAGAGGTGCACATCTTCAATGTATGTAAAAGAATGTCTGAGAGTTTCAATGAAATCCGTTCACTGGTTTAGGAGGAGTTGCGGATAGCAGATGTGTACCCCCTAAAGCATAACGGACAGACCGACAGACGGGTGGGCAGATGGTCGGACAGACCAAGTGAACACTATATACCTCCCACTTTTCAAGTGGGTGGTATAACAAGTGAAGTGAGATATCCTTCCTGCCAGGAATTAGATAAAGGAAGAGATGTTGTCTTCCATTTCTAATAAAGCTGGACCTTTGAATATAAATTCTGAGATCCCTTACTGGACATAAACAACTGCCCCCTTGCCCTTGGGTAATTGCCCCCTCTGGGTATTTTACAATTTTGGCATCAGGGGTATCTGTAACGACTGGTTCAAAAGCTATCTGACTCATAGGATAAAATACGTCCAGAGAGGTGACTATTCTTTTTCGTTAGCCAGACTCACTTGTGGGGTTCCACAAGGGTCCAGTCTTGGACCAATTTAGTTTTTAATTTACATTAATGATCTACAGAATTCAACTTCATTGAATCTCGTATCATATGCTGATGTTACAACTGAGTATGCATCCTATGAAAACTCTGACTACCTGGCAAGGCATTTCAATGTTGAACTACAAAAAATATTTGATTGGTGTTGTGCAAATTCCCTGGTTATCAACACGAAAAAAACCCTGAAGTACATGATAATTAACCTCAATCACAACAGGAAAATAGCTCAGCACCAAGAAATTTGTATTAAAAATGAAGCAGTTGGCAGGGTCAGACATGGTAAAGATGAAGAAACTATGAAATTTCTCAGAATGACTATAGATGATAAATTATCTTATAAGGCACAACTGCCACAAATATGCTGTAAAATATCTTATGTTAACTTTGCCCTTAATAGAGTAAAAAGAATACTTAATCACAAAGCGTTAAAAACACTCTACTATACCTTAACCCTTTGAACTCTAGTGATATCTTCCATGTCAGTTCAATGGCAGCAATCAGAAGAGTCCATATTCATTATTTAGGGTAGACCAATCAATATATTTTCAAAGTGCAGCCTCGGGCTGCATGTTGAAAATATTGATTGGTCTATCCCACACATTTACTGAACAGCCATCCTATTTAATGACGTTACGACGTATCATTTTCCTGGCCGGAAAAGCAGCCGTTTGGGTTCAAAGGGTTAATTTACAGTGACCTTGTATATGGAATACACTTCTGGGGTAATTCAAGAGGAATCAACAAAGTTTTTACGATGCAAAAATGCTCATTACGAGTAAAAAACAATAGGAAATATAACGCCCATACCAACCCACTATTCAAGAAAGATAGAATTTCCAAGGTTAATGATTTATTCAAACTGCATGTTTCACTTTTTATGTTTGACTGGTACAGTGGACGTTTACCAGTGTCATTTCAAAATAGGTTCACCACAAATACTCTACAAACAAATATAACTATATGACAAGCTGATCTTCTCCACATACCCAGAACTAGGAATAAGGCATTAGATAATCTCCCTATGTATTGTTTTCCAAGAATATTGAAAGATTTAAATCAGGACATTCAGAACACAATAATGATGAAACTTTTGGACATTTATACATTGGAAGTCAATTGTAACAAACCCTATTCTGATGATTGCAATTTATGAGAAGCAGTTGTCTTAATCCCCGCTTTACTCTCATCCCTTGGAAACTATCCAGTTTTATCTCTCCTATCAGAAACTTAAAGAATCACTCCCAGGAATTTCTTGTTTATTATCGTAAATTCTGAATCTAATTTTTGAAATGAACAGATAATAATGCTGCGTGGATCCGAGGAGAGGATAGCGTTGTCACCACATGATTTTGCTGCCCACCAGATAAATGGATTGTTGATATCTACATGAGTAATGGGCTCAAAAGGGAGCTTTAACTCTTCCAGTAATGAGTATTATCCACCAGAGGATGGTAGGTCGACAGCCAATCTGGCTGTGTGATCCCCAACAGTATACATTCTTTTTTATTTCTCATCATTCAAAATAGACAAGTTGCAGCATGATGTAACTATGTAATACAAATGTTTGAATGACTTATTTTGTATATTTCACATTGAGTGTTTACTGTTGAATAAGTATCTGTCTATCTACTTGTCAACAAACTGCAAATCTTCTTCCAAGTTTTAAAAATATTATTTATTTATTTATTGGTGTTTAAGGTCACATATTTCTGCACAATGGCTAATCATGACCACGACAGTTTTATAGGTGGAGGAGGCCGGAGTACCCAGAGAGAACCACCGAGCAATGAAGAGCAACTGTCAGCTCCCCAACATACTAACTCCACACAAGCAGGGTTAGCATTAGTTGAAGACAAGTGCACCATCGATGTGCAGTATGCCTCAGCACACAATGCTACCATGCTCCCATGTGGGCAATGGGGGTGAAGTGTCTTGACCAAGGACACAACATGGTTGCCACAGGTGGGATTCGAACCGAGGACCACTCGGCTTGCAGCCTGCACTTCTACCTACTGAGTCACTGTGCCACCTAAGTTTTAAAAAACATAAACAAGATGCAAATGGAAATAATGAAATAGGGATATAAAAGTACAATGAAATATTATTTTTTAAACAGGATTTTATTTTCTTCAAAAATGAAATAGGTTTTGGTCAACAGACTAAGCCTTATATAAACCCCTCTGGTGAGATTGAGGTAATCAGTTTGTGTGTTTGATTTGTAACTTTCTGCAGGTGATTATCAAATCTGACAACACAGGAGAAGCAGAGAATCTGAACTATATTCAAAGACACTAACATGAACTAGACCACGAGACTTTGATATTGACTATTTTAACAATGTGCAGGTAAATAAGAGACATAATTGATAGAGAGTAAGAAGGAAAAAAAAGAAATAAAGAAAATGACAAAAGCCAGCATGAAAACCTAATGTATTGCCTCCACAAACAAGAAAGTCATAAGTTAGCAGCTTGTGTATATTTAATAAGAAAAATATGACATATATACAGCCTTAGTGGGGTTGAGTCTGAGCAGAATAGAACAAGAACGAATGTTGAAGGGGAATGCGATTAATTAATTCTGATGGGTAATGTTACATGGTTTACTGATGCTTTTCAGTTCCTTGGAAACACCCTCTCTGTAAGATGAAATCATATACCACTTCAAAAATATGATGGTTCTCCTCATTATTCAAAAATTCCGAAGGGGGGGTGCAATTGCCTGGATCCCACTTTTCACTTCTATTTTTTTCAAGTTTCAATCATGATTTAAATGAACCCTGTGACCCAGACATCGTGAAAATTCTAAACCCAAGTCAAAATGAGAATTTGTGTGTGTTGTGGGTCATGATTACTTCTCTAGGGAATTTTTCTGTTTTCCAAAGTTTGGAAACACCTGAAAATTCAATTAATTTTTACAAATCCAATTTATAGATGAAATACGGAAACAGTATAGAACTCTATTGATAAAAAAAAAATACTGCAATTTAAAAAAAATTGCAATATTCAATATTATTCCAATATTTTCTTATAAAAAAAATATTGCAATATTTATTTCTGGGGTACAGAGTTAAGTCAATACAGGAAAAACAATATATTCAAGTCCACATAATTAAATAAAACAAGAACCACAGCTAGGGTTTAATTCGGGACCGGGAATTCCCGTTTCCCGATTGGTTACTTCCCGTTCCCGAAAACCGGATTTTTACCATCGGGAAAATTCGGGAACCGGGAATGAGAAAACGATATTTTACGGACTTCTTACTGTGTTTCTTATAAGATTAAAAGCTCACTTATTCAGATCTATCGTCAATGTTTGTCACATACCCCTTTATTCAACGATTTTATTATTTGTATACCGAGTTCCAACTCGTTATCAGTCATTTCTGGCGCGATATCACTTGTGCATAGGCAGTACGGCTATATGCTCATCAACAACAAACAACCCGAAAAATAAATCGGCCTTGATTTTAGAACGAACATCGCCTGCATGATTGGCGACCAACCGTATAACTAGTAAGTTAGTAACTACCATGGATTCCGTCACTCGGACTCACTCCCGTCAGTCCCGTGGTAGTTTATGTCCCATTTTTCGATATTTGACCGTATAAATTCACTTTTAGTTATATGGTAACATGCATAGCATGCCAGTTATGTTACAACTTAGAAGAGCAACAAAATTGCGCCTGTCGGGGAATTTATATATCGCGGGATCGATAACTCCAATCTTCTCCAGTTGTAACTTGTAACTTGTAAAGCCAGAATCGTAGCTATAGACATTTAGAGTTATCGATCTTACAATATACATTTCCAGTCAAGCGTGCTTATGCAGTTTTGTCAAACTTTTGTGTTATCGTTCTTGTGATCTTGTCAAAAACATTTTATCGTCTGCAAGTTTCAACTTTGAAATTAATCTGCGATTCTACTTGTCTTTATTCTTTATTACACTTTCCTGCAAATTTGCAATGGCGTCGAGGCAGAATGCATCTCCCGCCTGGGAATACTTCAACAGAATATCTGATTCAAAGGCAGAATGCAAGAAATGCTCAAAAACATTAACACTTTCCGGCGGTTCCACGGGAGGTCTTGCAAAACATTTACGTCTGGTTCACAAGATTGAGTTGATCAAACGTCCGACTACAGATAGTAGTGTTAGTGCGGGACCATCGAAAATTGCTAAACAGACGTCAGTTGATGCTTTTTTGGTACGACAAAGGCAACCATTGGAGGAAATAATTTCCAAGTTAGCTGCCCTTGATGGATTTTCAATAAACGGTATAACCAAAAGTGATTTTATACGGTCAAATATCGAAAAAATGGGACATAAACTACCACGGGATCCATCAGCAGTTATGCAGTTGGTCGCTAATCATGCAGACGATGTTCGTTCTAGAATTAAGGCCGATTTATCTGAGCGAATTGCTAATGGTGAACGTTTCAGTATAACACTAGATGAATGGACAAGTGTTAGGAACCGTCGGTACATGAACATAGATATACATGCTAAAGACGGTGAGTTTTGGAATACAGGACTTTGCAAAATTACTGGGAAGTTTACAGCAGAGGCTATGGTTGTTTCTGTCACTGAGCACCTTTCAACTTTTGGGTTGTCTGTTGATGAGCATATAGCCGTATGTACAAGTGATGGCGCATCAGTAATGGTCAAATTTGGTCGACTTATGCCAACTGTCTCTGTGTTGTGTCTCAGCCATGGTATTCACCTTGCAGTATCAGATGTTATGTACAAAGGCTTTGGTAGTACTAGTACTAGTGGTGCTGCTGGTGCAGCACAGTGTGAGTCAGAGCCTGAGGACGAGGAATCTGCTTCGCTCACGGGTAATGAGGGTGACGATGATAATGATATATCCGATGATGAATTTGACGATGGTCTCAACGTCGAAGAAAGTCAATGTGGTACTTTGATAAATTTGGATATAATAAACTTTGCTGACTTGGTGACCAAGGTTAGAAGTGACTGCAAGAAGTTTCGACGTGGACGCGCTGATGAGATTTTACAAACTTATGTGAAGCAGGATCAAGGGAAAGAGTTGAAGCCCATAATCGATGTGAAAACCCGTTGGAATACAATAGAAGCTATGTTCACTCGCTATCTCAGACTCCGACCATGCATGTTAAAGGCATTCTTAGATATTTCATGCACATCTTGTCTTACTCAGCCTGAAGTCGAGGCTGTCACAGATATCGCCAATGCACTTAGGCCTATTACAGTGGCGAATGAAGCTTTATGCCGGCGTGACACAACTTTCGTTTCTGCTGAGGGGATATTGAAATTTCTATTTGCACAGTTAGATTCATTAGATTCTGACATAACTTCACATAAGCAAGCGATTGAGCGAAAGGCTGAAGGAACGCTTATGTAAGAGACGAGACAAAACCCTTGTAACTCTTTTGAAATACCTCCACAACCCAAACTTTTGTTTGTTGGACGAACCAGCATTCCTTGAGACATGTGCGAAAACTGTCAGAGTAAAGTTTGCCCGTACAGAGCTCATCCGCCTCAAAGGGTTAAGTGACTTAAGTCTGAGTGAGGCTTCCGAAGTCGTCGAGTCTCCCGCAAGTGTTAGCAATGTATCACCTGATCTCACTGAAAATCCTTCAACTGCACCGACACTTGAGGATGTACTGCAGGGCTATATTGACGATACAGCTTGTAAAACATCTATTACCACACGTGCAGAACCAACAAATGCAAATATCGGGAACGAATTCAAGTTGTATGAGACCAACGGAGTTAGAACGGACAATCTGAACTTTTTATATAACGCCCTCATAACGGGAAAGCCGACATCTGTAGAGTCAGAGCGCAGTTTTTCTACGGCTGGGCACATATGTACCAAAATACGGTCCAGATTAAGTGACAAAGCGTTGAGTAATTTGCTGTTGTTGAGGAAGTATTATTGTGCACAAAGATGTAAAAACGCATCTAAATAAATGGAATGAGTAAAGTACTATAGTGACAGTCACTCTAGTACTTTACTCATTCGATTTATTTGGATGCATTTCGGTGACTCAATAAACATTGAACACTACACAGTAGTTTACAAACTTTACAGTATTGAGCATTGGACAGTCTGGACAGTGATTCAAAAGACATTGTTTATTTACACTTTTACAGCTGAAAGTTGAAACTACAGCTTTCAAATTCAATGTTTGTTTTCTGTATGAATGTTACCTAGGTTTTGTGTGAAATGTCTTTCATTTAAGATTAAAAAACGATACGATTTTGGTCCGATTCCATTATTGTAAACACAGACTTGTAACAAGTTAACAACCCCTTCTATTCCCGGTTCCGTTCCCGGTTCCCGAATATAAACGGGAAAAATTTCCCGGTCCCGATTTTTTAAGAAACCGGGAAATCATTAAACCCTAACCACAGCTCCCTCAAGGGTTTTTCTGATGTTTGGAACACTTCACCACCTTCCCCCAGTTTTATAACGCATTCCCATCTGAAGTTATAAAGATGTGAATTATTTATATAGCATTCATGTGAGGCACTGTGAGCCTCACATGTATATTACACAAACAGACCTCATTAATTCCTAAAAAAATTACTTTTCTTTTGAAACAAAATGTAGCATATTCCTATCAAAACACCTGTGGGTGGATTTCCACCTGACAAAAAAAACTTTCAATATCTGTAGTAAGCGCATTCTGTTCCTCTGTATTTCTGTATTGCATTGATTAGACAGTTCACTCACATGTGTTTTCAGTTTATATTCATTGCAAATCACAATTTTCATCTTTAGATGTATGGTAATAATGGTATAAGGAAACTACTTCTAATCTTGATGTTTCAAATTTCATAAATAATTTAGTAACTCATCTTTTAACTAGTAGAGTGGTAATTTATTTTTCAAAGGGGAATTGTAATAAGACAATTTTCTTAAAACATTCTATTGCTACCAGCAAGGGGAGCCTTGATTTAGTAAAATTTTGAACATAAATAATTGATTTGTTACAATTTATTAGAGAGTGCCTGTTGGCAATGTCCGATAAATTGTAATAAAACAATTTTATATAAAAAAGTTTGTTCTACTACAGTACGGCCGCAGTGGTCACTTTCCACAGGCGAGCAATATTTCGAATTTCGATAGGCACAATAATATTAGAGTCCAAAAACTAATTATAGAAGTAATCATCAAAACTTTAATTAATGAAGCACTGGGTACAACCCAGTGCTTCATTAATTAAAATTTTGCTGGTGATGATTTTTATTACCTGTTAAACATATGCATGGACATTATTGCTCACGCGTGGATTACAACCACTCTACGGTGATGGTACTGTATAGCAGCTTTCAGCACTCTTCAACAGGGGAATGATAGAGACTTCTAGCACTCAACCAGTTAAAATGGCAAAATTTCAATAGCATGTAGAAAACATTGGCACAGTTATAATTGACTAAATGATATGAGGTGACCACACCAGTGAGCCATTACAGACTGCATCATTTGAGAATATGACTTACACCACAAGTGTTTGGGGTGTTTTCCACGTGACGAATGGCAAAAGAATGAGTTTAAATTTCATATGTTTGAATGATGACTTTTCAAATTGTAGATGATACTTGATAAGAAATGAATATTTTTCCTGCTTTTCAACATTTCAAGGGTTGCAATATATTTTTTCTCAAACAAAACTGGTTAACTAAAATGTATAAACACAAATTTTATAAATTCAAATACCCTCTATTCAAGACAATTATTTTTAATGGTCTCCATTTGGCTAGTTCACACTGAAACCCTCTCTCCCCACCTACATATCCAGGAAATTGGCATCAGTGCAAAAGTGATACAAATCAAAACAGTTGTTTTTTGGAGTGGGGATTTTACAATGGTATAAGCTGATGTCCATCCATCAAGTGCCAGGGACTTAATCATCATGTATGGACTGCAAATTTATTTAGTTATTAGTTCATGTTTTAGGTCACATATTTCTACACAGCAGCTAACTGGGGCCACATCGTGGATATAAGTCCAGCCAGATGTTTATACCCATGTTGCCCATTTTAGAAGACTTCCACCCAAGGCATTGGTGACCATGTCTCATTTTACCAGTAAAACGGTAAAATGCTTGCATTTAACATATTAGAAGAAACCACAGTAAACAAGCACTGCTTCACTTCTTAGGGTTCTCACAGGAGGAGTATTGTAAAAGCATTTTACAAATTAACCGACCTTTAAATTCATCCAAATAGTGATGGTCAACACTGTGCCCAAATAATGTAATTGTTCTCAAATTATGCGGTGTTTAAAACACTTCTTGAAAAATTTTTCCCTGCTGCACACAATATAGTTTAGGGCATATCTCAGGATTCAAACAAATGCAACAGATAAATCAGTTGAAAAACAAGAGGCCCCTGGCACTCACCTGACATGGTAGCCTAAATATCAACCCTGAGAATTGATTTCAACAAGTTGCATCTGCTCCTCCTAAGAAAAGCTTATACCAAATATCCAATGATTCTGACCAGTGGATCTAAAAAAAAAGATTTTTAAAGAATATTCCTCATATTGAACTAAGTTATAATTCGAGCCCATATATGAACCCAGGGTCTTGGTTTTAACAAACTTGAATCCCCCCCCCCCCCCCCCCCCCCCAAGGATGCTGCACACCAAATATCAAAACACTCCGACTGCTGGATCTGAAGAAGAAGATTTTTAAAGAAAATTCCTTATTTTGAACTAATGTTATCATTCAAGCTCCCACAGTGAGTCCAAATATGGACCTAGGAACATGGCTTGAACAAACTTTAATCTCACCCCCCTAAGGATGCTGCATACCAAATATCAAAATATTCCGTCTGCTGGATCTGAAGAACATTTTTAAAGAAAATTCCTAGTTTTGAACTAAGTTATAATTCGGGCTCCCACAGTGAGCCCAAATAAGGACCTAGGGACATGGCTTGAACAAACTTGAATCTCACCCCCCTAAGGATGCTGCATACCAAATAGCAAAACATTCCGACTGCTGGATCTGAAGAAGATTTTTAAAGAAAATTCCTCAATTTGAACTAAGTTATAATTCAGGCTACCACAGTGAGCCCAAATATGAACCCAGGGACTTGGCTTGAACAAACTCGATTCTCACCCCCCTAAGCATGGTGCATACCCAATATCAAAAGATTCTGCCCGCTGGATCTTGAGAAGAAGATTTTCAAAGAAATTTGCCTGAAATGCACTAAGTTCAATTTGGGCTCCAATACTGAGCCCAAATATAAACCCAGGGAGCCAATTTGAACAAACTTGAATCAGATCCACCCCACAATGTTGCATACCAAATATCAAAAGATTCTGCCTGCTGGATCTGGTGAAGAAGATTTTTTTAAATAAATTTGCCTGAAATGCACTAAGTATGAATTCGGGCTTCTATAGTGAGCTCAAATATGAATCCAGGGGGCCGATTTGAACAAACTAGAATCAGATCCACCCCACAATGTTGCATACCAAATATCAAAAGATTCTGCCTGCTGGATCTAGAAAAGATTTTTGAAGAAATTTGCCTGAAATGCACTAAGTTCGAATTCGAGCTTCAAAAGTGAGCCCAAATATGAATCTAGGGAGCCAATTTGAACAAAATTGAATCAGATCTGCCCCACAATGTTGCATACCAAATATCAAAAGATTCTGCCTTCTGGATCTGGAGAAGAAGATTTTTTAAGAAATTTGCCTGAAATGCACTAAGTTCGAAATCAGGCTCCTTTACTGAGCCCAAATATGAACCCAGGGGGCCGATTTGAACAAACTTGAATCAGATCCACCCTACAATGTTGCATACCAAATATCAAAAGATTCTGCCTGCTGGATCTGGAGAAGAAGATTTTTTAATCTTTTTCCCATTGCCTACAAGTTTTAAAAAGTGCTGACTCAGCACTTTTTCAAAGTCCTGAAAAAAGTACCTTGTGATCAAACCAATAGGGATTTTTTTAACCATTCTATTCTACTGGATAAAAGTAAGCTTTATACAAAATAAGAATTCTCTGTGCTGTGTAGTTTTGGAGATATGGCAGTTTGAAGGTTTTTCCTATTTTTAGCTCTCGAGGTTCCCACGGGGCAATGAGAAAAGTTTTTTTGCATCAATCAACTACTTATGACCCATTATCATCTCATATCAAATCGTCCTCATAGTTCTCAAAATAAAAATTTTAGGCATGGCCAAAATTTTTGCCCCTCCCATAACGAAGGCAAATAATTCCCGACAAACTTCTCTTGAACAAACTTGATTCTAAACCTCAAGAAGACTATACCACTATCAAGTCTCTGCTACTGGTGGTTCATTAGAAGAAAATTTTCAAAAAATTTGGCCATTTTTCCCCCACCCCTCTGCTCAATATGAGCCGAAACCTAATTTGCATACAAATCAAAATGCCCCTATATAACCACTACTTACATGAAATTTAATTAAAATGTGGCCAGTGGTTTAGGAGAAAGTGGCTCAAACACCACCTTCATGCAGGACGACGGATGGACGGACGACGGACAAAGAGTGATAAGAAAAGCTCACCCTGACTTTCAGTCAGGTGAGCTAAAACCCCAGAGTTTGCCAGTGAAAAGTTATACAGTTTACAGTGTTGTGTAACACTGTCAATGCAGATTGTTTTTCACAAGTGAACTCTGTACAAGCATATACTCAAAGTATGAGATCTAATATATTCATATTTGTGGTGGTTCCTATTAAACATCATGCATAACTTTGTATAAACATTATAAATTTAAAGTAATTTGTATATTTTTATATTTACAATGGGCCAAGACTAGCTGGTGCTAACTCAAAGTTATCAAGGACCAAACACAAATTTTGAACCCCCAATCCCCCAAAATTGGCCCTCCATACATTTACTCTCAGCGCATGTGCAGCCATCACGAAGTGACCGGAATTGGCGCCAACATCATTCTTTGTAGAAGAGAGTACTACATAATAATATGGCGGGGAGGAATGAGTGCCCACTCATGTGAGGGCCATCTCCGTCTGGGCCATTTGTAAGTATAAAAATATACAAATTACTTTAAATTTAAAATATTTTTACTCTATAACCCAATAGCCCAGACTAGCTGAATCGTAAAAAGGTGGAGGGCTTAGGACTTCAGAATTAGTAGATCAACATAGTTCCAATCATGTAATCCAAGGTGAAAGGAAATTAAATTTAAAAGGAATTACATGTATGTCTCTCTATACAGTAATAGAGCCATATCCAAGTAATTCCATATTCTTAGCATGAAGACTATGCTAATTGGATGTAACAAGTTACCAATTTTTTAAGGCTAGTCCAGATTAAGCCCCAAAAATTAGGATGGCGTATTTGAGAATGAGAGGCTATCCCCCACAAACATACGCCATATACAATAAACACAAGCTGTATCCAGATATAATCTACAGACAAAACAGCTTCACTTATAGTTAAATACCTATCAAGCCAGAGGAGAGGTAAAAAATCCCCCCCCCCTTTTTGAAGGAATCTTCAAAAAGAAGTGGGGAGCGCTCTTGAATCAGGAATCAGTAAAAGCGTTACCAAATAACAATACAAATATTCGTCGAATAGACACCCAGGTATTAATTATTATTAATAAATTGGTGCTTAACACCCCTTCAGAAGCTAAGGCTATAGCGGTGATCCCGGTAATTAATATCGCCCGCTCGTAACATATACCGGAGACGGCATACGCAGATAGGTCGAAAAACCGGTTATATAATATATAACATACACATATCCAATAGAATCACAATGGACGATCTCTGGAGAGTAAACACACTTCCAAGGTAACCCACAGGCGACCCCATTCAGGTGTACAATAAATTCCAGTAAATAACACTCCTAGGTGTGTTCTATTCGATATCTATGTTCCTGGAAAACGTGCGAATATACAAGAGTGAAGACAAGATGTATTCGATTAGGTACCGCCATTAATAGAAAACTGGATCTAGAAATGGATCGATCTATGATTAATAGACTCGCCACGGACCGCCCCCAAAATAATTCATAGTTTCTAAAGTCCATAACATACAATAATACGTCTGCCTAATAATGCGATTATTATGCACGTGAGCATTGAAATCCCGCATGTAATCATCTGAATACCAGTAAACTGACTAAACAGCCTTCCAGGTACCCCAAGGATAGCAATTTACTTACGATGAATCATATGCTTGTAAATGACATATAGACGAACAACCACAGGAAAACAACCAACTAGAAAGTGGATGAGGTCGCCATAGAACACGACCCACCCGCCAATCGAGTAGTCATGAAATGCATGTATGTACTTAAATGCACAGGAGGCTTACAGGAAGAAAACTATGTCTTGCCCGGTAATCGCCTCTCAACACATTGGCAGTGTGGGAGGGGGGGGGGGGGGGGATTGGGGGGCGGATTCAAAATCATAATGAACCCCTTTCACCTACATTACTTGAATCGTTCTTTTGTTCGTCATTAAATAGTATAGGAAGCGCAAGGTTAACTCATGTCTGACTGACTCCATAATGCCACTAAGGGGGGAGAAAGTCGTGAGGAACAAATACTTCCCCTGATAAAGAAGGTCCTCTCGTGGAGGAAGCTTCCAGGGAACGTCCCATAACAGACACCTGAGAAGATTGATCCAAGGTTTCTGTGACTACAAAGGTGCTACTATCAGGATTTTGCAACGAGACTGTTTTAACTAAACAGAATATGCTAAAACAACGGAGCCTCTCCTATCATTCCGTCCCATGAGATCAACAGAGCGTCTACTGTGTACACTCTATGATCTTGGCATGGTGACACGAACTACAGTCGAATTGTCCGACAAAATTTGAACATGGATGTCCACTATTATGTGAATCCAATGTTTTAGTGCTAACCAAATTAACATCATCTCTTTGATGTTTATGCGCTTCTCTAGGAATCGAGGGTCCCAAAGACCCTGACACCTCAAGTCTGCGGGACTTAGGGTCATGTCCCAATCCGTCTGACTCGCACCTGTCATAATCGTGAAAGCCGGATCCGGCAGTTGCAGTGAAACTCCCGGAGTTAACCACTGAATATCTGCCCAAATCTGAACCCCTGTTTTACTGGGTCCGTTAAAACAATACTGGTTTTGAGCGAATGTGTCATCACACTCCAGTTCTGAGTAAAGAATATATGGAGGGGATGCGTGTGCATGTGGCTCGTCGGAATAAGATCCAAAGCCGCTCCGCACAGCCCCATCAGTCGCATGAATTCCTTCACCGTTAATGCGTCTGAGTGTAGACAAAAGCAAGCATAACAACTGACAAATTTTGCACTGGGTAACGGCTGACGAACCAGTTTGTTGTGAGTCTCGAAGCTCATTCCCAAGAGAGTGAACGACTTGGATGGAGCTATATCCAACTTTTTCTTGTTTATGATGAAACCGAGACGTCGGAACAAAAGAAGCAAACTCTGAACATCGTTCTGAAGAATAATTCTGTTGCTGTATCTCTGAAGAATGTCATGCAAGTAAGCCGACATTACTGCAGACGAATGAGCTTGGAAGTATGACATTACCGAGTTCATTATACGAGTGAATGCCCAGGGAACCAGGTTCAGACCAAAGCACATCGCTCTGAACTGATACACCTTCCCTTGTACAGCGAACCACAGGTACTTTCTGAATGCCAGATGTACCAGGACATTAAAGTACACATCCTTAGATCTATGCTTGCCGCATTGTCGTTCACTCAAATGCTCGCTCATACCGACCGAATGGTCCCCATATAGAATTTTGGAGCCACGATAAGCTTGTTTATCCAGCTAAAGTCTATTACTGGTCGGAACGAGCCGCCTGGCGTCGGCACGAGGAACAGGTGACTGTAAAAGACCCTGCGAATCCTGATTCTTGGTGACCTCTATTGCTTCCTTTAATATAGAGCCTGTACCTCCACTAGGAGAGACTCTCTTTTAAAAGGATCCGACGGAAGATCTGACCATCGCAGACATCTTATTAGTGGGGGTGCCACTCGGAATGATGGCTGTAGGCCGTCCGAGACTAGACTTCTCACCCACTGATCTTGCGTGACTGCTGCCCAGTTACTCGTAAAGATGATACCCTTCCACCAATTGGCAAGCAATAGAGGTCTTGAACATCACCTGTATGACCTGCGAGGCTTACGGGGGGAGAAACTACGTCCTCCCCGCGAAGAACCTCGCCCTGTCAGCCTACAGGTGTCTGACCGTTAGACCCGATCAGACCTATGCCCCTTTCCCGAGTCGCTATATTGACGACCTCCAGAGAAATTGTAAGAGGGCTTCTTGTACCCTCGTGAGGAGTTCCCTTTTGACGTTTAGATCTGGAACGTCCTCCTTTACTCTTATCTGCTGAAGCGGGTTGATGAAATGCCGACTTCAATAGCAGATCACTTGATGTTTTTTAAATAGCCTGATCATGGGCTGACGAAAGCTTATCGTCCAAAATAGTATGTCCGGAGACCGGAGCGACTCGGAGAGAGCTTTTCACCTTGTCATCTATAAGTGATGATGACACCAGGGCAGCATCACGTCTGAATTAACTCCAGATTAGCCACTGTATGGGTGGAGTTATACGTGGTATACAAAATGCCCTGAAAAGAACTCTAAGAGAGGTACAAATGTCCTCAAATTCTTTCCTGTTGAGACGTTGCGCCATAGCTCTGGTAAGGTGATCTGCATAAGACATTGCTTCCAAATTTGCTCTACTTGATGAAATGCCATTGTAATTGTGTCTGAGTGAATAGTGAATGATGCAGGCAAGGATACATCTAGATCCCCGGGCTGCTCATTCAAACGCAGAGGAGCTCTCCGAATATCTTCTCCAACCGTTTTTAAATGAACGTAGTGCATGAAATGGTATATTTATGGAAGATGTACCTAAGAAACCGCCTTTCCTTCTCGCACTCGAGAGGTTAAATAAGCATCGTGTATATGGCCGAAGGCCTGCAAACCTGCATAGACTGGACCGGAAATGAAAGGACTTCCTCCTTTGTCCGGATAAAATCTGCGTCTAACGACACCAGCGGTTTCTGCCTTGTCATTGCAGCATTCTGATTCGTTGGAACAAATTCAGGGTAGTATTGATGGATGAAATCCACCGCAACCCTGTGCTGTACCGAAAGGGAAGGGTAATCCTCTTCCTTATCCCTTTCACCATCTGAGAGAATCAGTTGCGAATCTCGGTCCCTTGCATCTGCGTGAACAGATGACTGGACCGACCCAGCACTGTCTGACAGCTCAGGTTCTGAGTCTGAGGGAGGCTGCACCTGCACTTGCTGGGATGCTGCGATCAGCTGCACAACCTGCGACAGCAAGTCTGTCATTGAGGGCTGAGGAGCAGTGATCTTTTGTTTCCTAGCCGCTTGATGCTCCTGGGACGGTGTGCCAGAGATGGATCTCTTCTCTGAACGTCCCAATGATCAAGGCCTCGTCTCCCTAGCTATCAGATGATCCGACTTCAGGGGCGAAGAATAGTTCCTTCTTCGTGCAGCAGGCTGCATATCTGAACTCAGGTAGCTAGGATGCGGTCGTGTGTGCTTTAATAATGTAGCAGAGGAAGCCGAGACTGAAGCTGACCCAGGCTGCAGACTAGATGGAGCGTCCCGGGTGGTGGGCAAACATATGCTCCATCTCGTGCAAATTTCCAACCAGAAAACTTCATTTCGGCACGTAAAATGCAGCAGAGGAAGCCGTGACTGAAGCCGACCCCGGCTGCAGACTAAACAGAGCGTCCTGAGTGGAGGGCGAACATATGCTCCTCTCATAACAACATTTGGTCCCAAATGTCTGTTAGGTTCGAGAGGGGGGGGGGGGGGGCCCTCTCCTACTCGCAGTCTATAGACCTCGCAGAGTACAAGAAATTTGTTAACTTCCTCCCTATTTCCTCTCTATTTTCATCGTCGCTGAGTGAACTATTTATATTAAAGTGCTCACTCTACCCAATCCACTTCTTAGACCGCAACGCACTTACCCAGCATTACGGCACCCACGGACGGAGTACCGCTTCACCGGTCGAGCTAGCTGCTTGCAAGAGAATAAAATCCTTAACAAAAGGATCTAACTCCTGCAATCATGAGCACTGCAGCTAGCTTTATCTGCACCATCTATCTGCGACGATGGTAGCACACTTGGATGGGTGTCAGAATATCATCACCTTGTTCATGTTCGTCTGAAATAGAAACTGACAAAATGAATTATAACATGGTGAGAGGCCTGCCCTCAGAGACTCACCGTCAACAACGTACTGCGACACCCATCTCCAACATTAGTCATTCGAGTGAACATAAGAATGACAAGAGTCCGCAGGAGTGCATCGACAAAAGTCGATATCAGACCTCCAAACTCCACAACAAAATATATATAATTAAGATACATGAATAACAGCAATCAAAAATCAATTCAAAATATTTTTGGGAAATTTTTTTTTGGAAAAAATGCCTAAGTTCCCAAAGGGAACATTAAGAGCCCAAAGGCATCCCAATGGAGCCTAAGTGTGGACAAAATTCAAATTTTTTGAGCTACACTACCAGAATAATAATCCATGTATCCTACAGTAACAGAATATAAAAAAAACCTACCTATATATGAGGACGTTGTCAATGTAAACGTCAATGTAAACAAGCCATCAGGCACACAAAAAGACCCAAAATCATAAAACAATTTAATGCTACCAGGTGCAAAGCTAGATCTTCATACGAAGAAGAAATGATACATCGGATAGAAGATGCAAGACTAAACGACCTAACACCCCTAGGGTGAGGACGTAACCATGGGGGAAAAACAGAATATTATTCTGTAATAAATGTTAAACTCCCAGGAAATTTAATAAAAAATTTCAATAAAAATAGCAAGAAAGCTTAAGAGTTTAACAGGAAGGGTTCATGGATGGATAGGGAAGGAATACTTAACAAACAGTGGAATAATCATTAACAAAAATGATGATGTCAGGCACATGTCCCGAAATTGGGAAACATGAAATAATTTTATAATTATTATAAAGTTACAGCCCAGAACGTCAAAAACCACCGTTGAACACTTCCATCATCCAATAACAGCCTTGGATCCACCAATTCTTGCATTGATTTGTGTCTGGCATCCTCAAAAAAGGAGATTTTAAAGCAGAGATGTCATTTCATTGTTGATGACTTCAGGGCCAAACAAAGAATGATGTTGGTGCCAATTCCGGTCACTTCGTGACGGCTGTGCATGCGCGGAGAGTAACTGTATGGAGGGCCAGATAGGACTTTTAATTTTTGGTTTTGCAAGCAAATTTGGAGGATTAGGGGGTTCAAAATTTGTGTTTGGCCCTTGATAATATCGAGTTTGCACCACCTAGTCTGGGCCATTGGATTATAGTGTAAAAAGAGGATTTTCACTTAACACCGGAAACTAAGAAATCTTTGAGTTAACTTTAGCACAAGGAGAACCAATAATAACGGTGAAGACCCATAACAAGAGGCAGTAAACTATGATTCTAAGGGAGAAAAACCTAAAAAGTATATGGGACACAGTAAAAGCAAAAATCCTGGTACTTTTCTCTTCCACCAGATCACAATATGGTGAATCCATATTTGCTGCTGTGTCCATATTAGAAGAAACTGAAGGCCTGAAATCAATCTTTTTAACAAATAAAATGTTTAAATCCACCCACTGCCATTCATAGAAACTGCGGTTTCTTTTTTTCTATTTTTTCTCCTACACAGTGTATTACTGCTCATAAGAACAAACATGTGAAGCTCATTACAGAAGGAAGTCATTTAAGCTATGTTTTAGAAGCAAACAGCAGTATATCATTGTTTAGGAAAATGATATTGCATCTTCCACTGACCATGTTTGGTGAAGGTGTGAAAAAATAAGGTTCTCATTGTTCATTCAGAAATACTTTAGCTGTTAACCTTTTATCTAAAGTCATGGCTAAAATCAGAAAGCACATTTCAGATGAGTTTTCATTCAAAATTTATTTTTTCAATATTTACCTAAAATGTTCCAATAAGGGGCCATATGCCATATTTATGAAGCAAAAAACAAAAATTTCAGTTATTCAAGAACTTTTTGAATGTGCTGCCTGCCTTCTGCATTGGTTAACCCTTTACCCAACGTAACGGCCAAAACCGGCCAGCGCTCTTCTCAAAAATCGCGAATTAATTTTCATTATTTTTTCATTTTTTTGTCTCAAAAACATAGGTTATGACCCCTCGTTGGAACGAGCTCGTTGAGCTCGTTCCAACGAGGGGTCATAACCTATGTTTTTGAGACAAAAAATGAAAAAAAATAGTTATTCAAGAATTTTGTTTGCAAGTGTCGTCTGCTTTTCATGTTGGGTAAGGGGTTAACCATTTACCCAATGCACACAATATCAATATTTGTTATTTTAAAAGGTCAAGTAAATGTTTTTCCAAATGTCCAATTTGTAAATTTATGTGGGGGTAAAGGGCGTGGCCAATTCATTAGGTGAAGTGTAAAAGGGTTAACAACAGAATTTATTACATGCCTGTTCCATGTAATCACCATCTACACCAACATTAAACCATGTGGAAAATGAAAATCTGTTCCGCACATATGTGCAGAACAGAATTTGTTGACAGACTACTTTTAAATAGAAACGAAATTTCACTGGAATTTTCTACAGATTGTGTAACATAATTACAATTTGAATCTCTAGCAATAGGTGAAAATTGTTTCCTGAGTTCCAGTGTGTTCGGTGTGCCAGTGGGTACATAGAACACATTGGAGCTCAGAGGACGAAATAATATGACGGGTTCCCTTCGCAATTTGGTTGGCGATAAAATGTGTTCTTTTTGTTGATAGTTGTCAAATTGCGGAGTGTCCTTCTAATAATTTTTTTTAAAGACATGATGGCATGTAAGAAACACAGAACATGCATGTGTGAATGAGTTAATTGATGTCACTTGTGCCATCACGTAAGGATAAAACTTGAGGCCTGTAGCCTCTCAGTCTATCCTTCCGTGCTGGCACTCATGCCATTTTGATTAACCCATTCACACACGCGTGTCATTCTGTATATATATTGTACCTTGTCTTTTATTCTCTGAATGATGATATCTTCTAAACTTTTTGTGGTTTCTTCAGTGATTACAGGTGCTACAAACATAAACAACAAAATTACAGTGGTGCTCATATACATGTATCTTAATAGAATAACCCTGTCCATAAATAATTATCAAAACAAACTACAACAACAGGAATCTGTTGTGCCTCTTCAAAATACATTTGCTGACCAAATTCGGAACGACCCACATCAGTTTCAATATGCAATTTAACGACCAACCACAGCATTCACAAATAGTCTAGAAAATCTAGTCATGGATTTGACCTTTTCTTCAGATTCACTCCATTTCTCTGAACCACAGGGACAGCCCTCTCAACAGAATTTAGTTTCTTCTGTTTCTACCCTCCTCTCACAGCATGGGACAGATCCTCCTAATACTTTGCAATGTGTTTATATACAATTTCACCTACTTTATATTCACAAATTATTATAGGTAAAGATGTTAATCCTGCAGGTTTGTTATTTCCCCACATTGGCATTGATACCACCAGCCCACCCACCCACAACTTTCTCTTGGGAAGTTTATAACAGCTTTCACCTTATATAAATCTGTTCTATGCTTCCCACAAGGCATATTCAGCTCAGGCTGCGAATCAGCTTCTTTTCAACAATCAAAAAGTTGACTGGAGTAAAAAGGATACTAGGCTATTTTGCACAAATTTTGCTGATCATCAAATACTCAGGTGTCGGATTTGCCATCTGGAGGAATATTCCACTGAATTTTGGCACCAAGTGAACACAAATTCCTTTTCAAGGAATCTATACAAACCCCTAAGATATCATTTGAGAGTTATTTTCAAGTTCAAAAGAGGCAATATCGCACATCTCTTTTCCATGCAAAGGGGAGGATTCGGCTGCAAACTGCAAAACTCATGATAAAAAAAATGACACACTGCATAGGGAGGAGATCCAACTTTCTTGCCTGTTTCATTCTGTACCTCTTCAATGAATGGTTTGAAGGTGGAGGTGAGCTAGAATCCCATGATGGGCAACTGAAACAGGCTACTCCCTATTTTCAGCTCACATGTGAGGCACAAGGACCTTCCAAACCTGTTCATGGTGACTGCCTTTCATCTCTATGTCTCCAGTCTGTCAGCCAGAGTAACAACTACTGCTCTCACAAATTGGGCTAAGATGATGAGGTGCATAGACATGAGACAACTCATTATACCGATTTCAAATTGAACCTGACATATCCACAAATGAACAGTTTCTGGCCTCTTGTAATGCATCTATGCTGGTTGATGTAGTTCAACTCACAAAAGCATTGCAAACCTACCCTGACAGACAATTTGTCAGCTACCGTTTACATGGGTTTACAAATAGCTTTCATACTGGTTTGAATGTGTACCCCAAACAGTCTTTTTAGCTCTTGTACAACCTCAGGTAGTCACAAGCCCTTACAGATTGAACTGGATGATGGTTATCTTATTGAAAATTTCACTAGTCTACCCTTTATGGTTTTCCATGTGAGTCCTCTTGGTATTTCTGAGTGTATGTATTTAAAAAAGACACGATTGATAGTTGATCGGTCGGCTTCTCATGATCACAGCTTTGTTCCAAGCATGATTGAACTAATCGATAAGGAACCTTTCTCTCTGTACTATGTCAGGATTGATGATGCCATCTGGATAAGTTCTTTGGGTCCTTGCTTCTGGTTGTGCAATCCAACACATTGGCATTTGTATGGGGTGAAGTGGCAAAGTCAATATTATTTTTTGTTCACTTAGTATTTGGTAGTCACTCTAGCCCCAAAATATATGATCAGCTTACAACTGTCCTCTGCAGGATCACTCAACACAACTATGGTATCGAACATATTCTTCATTTATTGGATGATTTTCACCCCAGTGACCCCTTTAATGGAGAGCCATTTCACAAAATGTCATTACTCACAATGATTTTTCGAAAACTTCATGTTCCCCTTGCCTCTCACAAGACAATTGGTCCAGCTACTAGCTTAAATTTTTCGTTATGTTTTTGGATACAAAAAAACATGGAGGTTTGGCTTCCCCTTACAAAAATTGTCCGAATTCAATCTATCTTCTCTGACTTTCTCTCAAGATCCAAGTGCAATGCCGATCGCCAGCGATCAGACTATCGCCCCACGGTAGGTGGATTACTGTGAAATATATAGATATTTCCTGAATAAAACCCAAACAAATATGGATATCAAAGGAACAACTCAACAAACTAATGCCAATATTACCCATATTTCTATGGTTTTACTGGAAGCATCCAAATACCTGTAAAAAAGTTTAGTAAGGCTAACTTGCATAATTTATGCACAAGAAAAAAAACATGTATATGTTATTTATCTTATGTCCCTTCCCTTCAAATCTGAACATTTGAAACAAAAGCACGAAAGCATCTTTGAGATACCGGTGGTAACAGAACACAACATAATATGCACAAAACTATTACCCGAGAAAAAGGTTAAGTAAGGCAAATTTGCATAATTTATGCACAAGAAAAACCCGTACGATATGTTATTTATCTTATGCTGCTAGACCTCCATACCAAAAATTATAGAAATCAGAAATGTCATTCAGAAGTTCTGTGCATATAACAAATTCCACGCAATTTCCAACAAAAATGGCCGCGAGTCGCACATCTTGAATTTTTTTCGGAAAAAAATTGACGTGCATCAATTTTTCTTAATGCCCCATCAAATCTGAAAATTTTAAACAAAAGTATCAAAGCATCTCTGAGATGCAGGTGGTAACAGTACACAACATAATACGCACAAAAATATTACCCGAAAAAAAGGTTAAGTAAGGCTAATTTGCATAATTTATGCACAAGAAAAAAACCTTTATATGTTATTTATCTTATGCTGCTAGACCCCCATACCAAAAATTATTGAAATCGGAAATGTCATTCAGAAGTTCTGAGCAAATAACGAATTACATGCAATTTCCAACAAAAATGGCTGTCGGTTGGCCATCTTGAATTTTTTTCAGAAAAAAATAGACGTGCATCAATTTTTCCTAATTACCCCATCAAATCTAAAAATTTGAAACAAAAGAGCCAAAGCATCTCATGAGATACAAGTGGTAACAGGACAGACGGATGGATGGACGGACGGATGGACACAGTGGGGGACTAAAAAGGTGCAACTTTTGAACCTTCTTGGCCACTTGAATTCTGTATGTTGAGACATTGTCCCTGGCAGATTATTTGTTTCTTATCTTATTGCTCTTTCTGTTCAAATAAAGAAACCACACCACCGCTGTGTATCTTAACCAAACCCATTGACAACTTGTAAGTGGCACACCTTTCTGAAGCAGTGGAATGGTGTGTCACTATTTCTTGATAACAACTATAATCAGGCTTTGGACTTTCACCTCTATACAAATGCAGCATCTACGGTCGGCTTTGGGGGCAATTTCTGAGGTGGTCCCAAGCAAATTGGCCAACTGAATTACAGAATGAATTGGAGTTGTCATGATAAGCAATCCATGACTATGCTATAATTATACCCAATCGGTTTCACTGTGGGGTGAATTATGAAAATGAATTGCTTTTCACTGAGGCAAACATTGCTTTATTTTATGAAATAAATGAGATTAACATGGTGGGCAGCCAGTCATAATTATTTTATTTTATTTGGAACATGTCCCCGGTAAGGAAATGTAACTTGTGATCTCCTTCCTCATTTTCAGGATTTCGGGCATCTCGCCCCAGAAGCAGAACAAGACCCACACCCACTGACACCTCTATCAGCACTCCTCTTCAAATCTACTGCACCCTTATCAGCAGTCATTCTCGAATCCACTGCCACCCATATCAGTACACATCCTCGGATCCACTGCCACCCATATCAGCACTCATCCTCGAATCCACTGCCATGCATTTCAGCAATCATCCTCACATCTACTGCTACCCTTATCAGCACTCATCCTCGAATCCACTGCCACACATATCAGAACTCATCCTTGAATCCACAGCCACCCATATCAGCACTCATCCTTGAATCTGCAACCACCCATATCAGCACTCATCCTTGAATCCACAGCCACCCATAACAGCACTCATCCTCAAATCCACAGCCACCCATATCAGAACTCATCCTTGAATCCACAGCCACCTCTATCAGCACTCATCCTCGACTGATCCTGATTCAGCAGAGAGTGTGGCAGGCTTTTGTTAGTTCTACTACTAACAAGCTATTAACTGAAAATAGAATATGTTTTCATTTTTGGAATTCACTAAAAAAAACTTTTCCACTATTTATTCCAATGAGGGATCATAAGGTGAGTTTGAATGTTTTTGAGAATAGTACTGGCTAATTATGGCCATTACAATAGGTAAAGAGTTGATATAGATGAGATTTACACTAGGGTTATACAGTGCATAGGATTAGTTACTCGGTTAATGAAGAAATTTTTTTATAACTAGAAGGTGTGACTTAGCCTGTGCATTGCACAGGGTTAGTCACACATTATAGTTATAAGAAATTTGTAACCGTCATATCGCACACAACATGAAAATGTAACTCAATAAGGCTGTGCAATGAGCAGGGTTAGTCGTATAATAGAGATGATCTTATTTATAACCAGAAAGAAAAGAATGACTAACCCTATGCATTGCACAGAGTTAGTTGGTAAACTAAAATTCACTGATTAACCATAGGCATTGCACCAGATTATGTTATAGGCTGGCATATTACACACTACATAAAAATATACCCTGACAAAGGCTGTAAAAATGCACAGGGTTAATTGCTTACATGTTACATAGGGTGCAGGATTCGAGGAATTAATAGAAATACTTATACTGGATTGTGGACAATTTTTTAAAGTGAATTATTTTCAATTAATACCTTGTTTACTCACCAGGCCCTCTGTTCTGCTCTCCGCCACTTCCTGTTTACAATATTGGTTACTTTCTTCCCATCTTGGCATTCCATCAAGCATTCAAACAGAAACACTCCTTTCTGTTGTGGGGTACAACAGCTGGCCTACAGTATCATTAAACAGTAATTTGTGGGGATTCAACATTTTTGTATATACCATAACATTTGCTTCTGTTGTACAGCCTTCTTTGGATTTCTGCACTATGGTGAATTTACCATGCACACCTCACACTTTACACCAGACTTCAACCTTTATCTCAGTGATGTACACTAAGATCCCCAAAAGAATGTCATTTCCATCCATTTGAAAGTCTCTAAAATGGATCCTTTCCATCAGGACATTACTATCTACCATTAAGGTACAGGAGGTTCGGTTTGTCTAGTCCATAGCCTCCTCAAGTACTTTCACAACCGACAGACTCTTTTTTCATCCGTGTGCACGCTTCTTTGCTTTAGCTAGTGGAGTGCCTCTCATGTGTCAAACTTTAATTTCTGAGCTTCACTCTCTGTTTCTGTTTTCTTGGCTACAAGAATACCCAGTACAATGGTCATTCTTTTTTGGATAGGTGCTGTTATCTTGGCAGCTGCTGCTGTGAGGGTAGAAGATCATATGATCAAGGTGTAATGTTGATGGTCTTCTGACACCTGCTGTATTCAAGTAACCCAAGAGAGTATCATGCAGGCACATAGGACCATCTGCATGTGATAACATTGTGTCATTACTGTGCATCGCTATTTGTCCTTGTGTTTTGTTTCTCTGCACATTCTGTCTTGTTCTTTCCCTTCAAACCCCGAGCAGTAGCACAAGTCTTTGTTTGATTCAGTGGACAGGTTCTGATCTACTGGTATAACACAACCTGGTAATCACAGCTTGGGTGGAGTGACAGGCAGCATCAATAAACCTGTTTGACTTGATTTTTCGGTCGCAGTGTAGCCATTTGAATTTGATCCTGCACTTCACTTTAAGCACCAATAAATGACCACAGCTGTGACTTTCTCTGTGTTTCTCAGTGTGAAACACCCAACGGGTAAATGTCGTCCAAGCTTGATTTGATTCTTTCTCTACACACGTGTGCGTTTTTTGAACACGTTATATTACTTTACATACAAAGCAACACATCTATTGCCGATACATTTCTCTGTACTTCGTGCTACACTTGTGACCAGAGCTGCTGTTCTACTTGTATCCTGAGTGCAGCAAATACATGTGTCTGTACCCCATGTGTCTTGTGTTGTGTCTATGTAATGGCCATAATAATGCTATTATTCAGGTATTGCCTTCATGGCTTGTGCATAGCAGTTATTTACTGTGTGTGCGATGGCTCTAATATGATGGGGATTTCATACCAGTGTGTGAAGCAGCATCCTTTTATTTCTGTTCATATCTTTGATGGATTCCTGGAACTTGGATTCTTCACAGCAGTGTGCTATTACCTCTCTTGTACAGTGACTGTACTCTGCCAGATCCTGGATGTCTTCCACTATACTGCAACTGAGCAGTATGCATTCTGCCATGGTTATTTACGATTTTCTCTGTGTTTGAAGTCCTACCATGTTTTGTGGTCCTTCAGCATCCTTTCTCCCTGTTCTGATGCAGATTCCCTATCATTCTTGGGGTATTCGGCTGGTTTCACAAGCCTCTTTTTGGGTGATTGCAAGGTAGTAAACAACATGTGTTCTCAGCATGGAGTCCTCCAATTCAGTCAGATATTTGTGCTGCAATGCAATCTTCACCCACGATGGACTTTGCAACTAGGTATTCTAGCTTCTCTGTCACATTTGCTTGCCTAACCAAGCAAAACTTAAATCGCATCGTCATCATTTAATAAGTTTCACCTGGGATTGTGAAGCATGCAGAATCACTCTAAGAATGTCAAATATGTATATATTGATGTTGAGAATTTAATAATAAAGAAAACAATATATCACCATATAACACTTTTGTGTTGTCAATTAATCCATATAAATGAAAGTGTCAATGACACTGTAGCTCAACTTGACAAACTTGAACTTGGTAAGTTATAAATGAAATGGCAAAATTGAAGATCATTGGTACCAATGTTATTTTTTGAAATTTCAACATAACAGCATTGTGTGTGCACAACGTCAAGAGTAATCCATGCATTTTTAAATGTAAACTGTAAGACTGGCTAAAGGAAGAATGTTGATACACAAATGCAGTATGTTCAGAGGTTATTGTAAATGGAAACTTTTTTCACAGAAATGAATGCTTATCAATAGCTCTTATCTAAAGTTCTTGCCTAATGAGCACACCAAGTTCAAAAACAATCCTATGATAAATGTGGCCTGTAGGCCATGTCAAAGAATGCTGATGCACAAATGCAATAAATTCAAAGATTGTTGCTAACAGCAACAGTTTTTGAAATGAAAAGAAAATCAAAAGCGCCTATCTTTGTCACCTTGCATAAGCTTACAAAGTTTCAAAACAACCTGATAATGAATGTGCCCTCTGAGGCATGCCAAAGGAAGATGTTAATGCACTAAGTAGAAGGTCATTGCTTGTGGCAATGGGTTTTTTTTATGGAAATTCATAAATATACCCTGCAGAGAGTGCAAAAGGGATAAGTTGATGGACAAATGCAGTAAGTTCAAAGATTGGTGATAACGACAATAAATTTTTAAGGAAATGAAAAAAAGCAATAGCTCACATCTAGAGGTCACACGGAACACACATACCAAGTTTCAAAGTGATCCGATCATAAACGTGCCCCGAAGGCCGTGTTAAAGGGAAATATTGAGGTCTGACTAAACTAAGTTCAAAGGTCAACATTTTTTGACAGAAATGGAAGAAAATCAACAGCTCCCATATAGATGTCACCCCACACAAGTTCACAAGTTTGCAAGCAATCCAATCATAAATGTGCCCTGCAGGGTGTGTCAAAGGGAAATATTGATGCTTAACTGCACTAAGTTTTTACTAAGTTAATTGAAGGTCATTGCCAGTGGCAACATTTTTTGACGAAAACCGACGAAAATTGATAGCTCCCATCTAGAGGCCTCCCCAAACAAGCATTCCAGGTTTCAAAGCAATCCGATCATAAATGTGCCCTGTAGGGTGTACAAAAGGGAAATATTGTGGTCTGACTAGACTAAGTTCTAAGAACGTTGGTCGTGGCAACATTTTTTGACGGAAATGGAAGAAAATCGATAGCTCCCATCTAGAGGTCACCCCAAACAAGCATGCCAAGTTTTTACTACGTTAATTGAAGGTCAGTGCCAGTGGCAACATTTTTTGACGAAAACCGAAGAAAATCGATAGCTCCCATCTAGAGGCCTCCCCAAACAAGCATGCCAGGTTTCAAAACAATCCGATCATAAATGTGCCCAGTAGGGTGTACAAAAGGGAAATATTGTGGTCTGACTAGACTAAGTTCTAAGAACGTTGGTCGAGGCAACATTTTTTGACGGAAATGGAAGAAGATCGATAACACCCATCTAGAGGTCACCGTAAATAAGCATACCAGGTTTCAAAGCAATCTAATCATAAATGTGCCCTGTAGTTTGAGCCAAAGGGAAATATTGTGGTCTGACTAAACTAAGTTCTAAGAATGTTGGCTGCGGCAACATTTTTTGATGGAAATTAAAGAAAATCAAAAGCTCCCATCTAGAGGTCACCCCAAACAAGCATGCCAGGTTTCAAAGCAATCCGATCATAAATGTGCCCTGTAGGGTGTGCCAAAGGGAAATATTGAGTTTTCTGACTAAACTAAGTTCTAAGAACATTGGCCGCAGCAACATTTTTTGACGGAAATTGAAGAAAATCGATAGCTCCCATCTAGAGGTCTCCCCAAACAAGCATATCAGGTTTCAAAGCAATCTGATCATAAATGTGCCCTGTAGGGTGTGCCAAAGGGAAATATTGAGGTCTGACTAAACTAAGTTCTACGAACGTTGGCTGTGGCAACATTTTTTGCCGGAAATTGAAGAAAGTTAAAAAATTTATAGTAATTTATATATTTTTTATACTTACCAATGACCCAGACATAGCTGGTGCTAATTCTCAAAAATCTGGGGCCAAACACAAATTTTGCCCCCCAATCCCCCAAATTTGCATCAAAAACCGAAAATAACATGTCCTAAATCGTCCTCCATACTTTTCCTCCACTGCGCATGTGCAGTGTCAAGGAGGTCTCGAAATTGGCGCCAATTATCATTCTTACAAGCAGTGCCTGGTCAGTGCTATGTACTCAGCGGGGAGGTACAAGTTCCCAACTCCTGGGAGGGCCATCCCCATCTGGGTCATTGGTAAGTATAAAAAATATATAAATTACTATAAATTTTTTAACATTTTTATACTGTACCAATGACCCAGACATAGCTGAATAGAAAAAAGGCTGGAGGGCCTAGGACATGAGGAAAATCCAATAAGCTCAACTATATATAATAGAGTTATCCCCTCGAGGAGTAAAGGAGGATTAGGCTTTACATGTATCTTTCTTATTTATGACAAATTAGAAAAACACAACACCTTTCATAATTGAGCATAATAACATCCATGTTCTCTATTAACATCCAGTATAACCCTTTATACTAATTATTTTTAAAGTAAGCCAATAAATAAAGTAAGTCCAGAGAATTAAGACTCTTTATAATCATTAAAAGTGTCCGAGGATTGTATATTAATGCCCGTTTGACACGTGACATATACAAATGCTTCACACCGAGCTACACTTTAAAAATATGACATGAATGAATTTAAACATTAGCTTTACATCCCGGTACTGACTCAGAATTACTGACTCCGGAGGAGGTATCCCCTTGCTTTTCACTATAAAGCAGGTGACCTAAGGGAACACCCTCCCCCCCCCCCCCCTTCCCCTTGCCCTGGGTCAAATAGCCCAGAGCGAAGAGGACAGCAGGACAGAGTCACTGCCGCAACAGAAAGCCTGCATAACTATAGTTGCAACTGTTTAGTGGACGACATTCTGAGCAACAGATAACGGACCTAAACAATGCAGGTCTCCAGAAATGGACTCAATATTTCTGAGATAAAAATTCGTGAATGTGGATGAGTGAGACCAATATGCAGCTTTCATTAAATCTGTAATAGCAACACTATTTGCGTAAGCCCAAGATGTAGAAAGAGCTCTTACTTCATGAGCCGAAATCTTAAGCACAGACTGCTGAGTTGAAGATAGATTATCATAAGCAGTACGGATAGTTAATTGAATCCATCTAGCAATAGAATGGACCATAATGTCCTTTCCATTAGGCATCAGAGACAGAAAGAAGCATTTTCGTCCCTTTCTGATAAACTGAGATCTTCGTTTATAAATACGTAAAGCTCTAACCGGACAGAGTAAAGGCCTATGCCCGTCTGAAGACGAAAGGGCCTTAATAACAATAGGTTCCGGATATTTATTAGGAGCCTGATTCTTAGCCAAAAATCCAACATTAGTAGTAAAGGTAATAGTGTTCCCGACACTACGATAGTGAGAATCGTCCACAGATAGTGCATGAAGCTCACTGACTCTTCTAGCAGAAGAGAAAGCTAAGAGAAATGTTGTCTTATAAGATAAGAATTTGAAGTCCACTGTCTCAAGAGGCTCAAATGGCTTTTCTTTTAGTTTAAGAAGAACCCAAGCTAAATTCCATTTAGGAATTAATCTAAGGGTTCTAGGTCTATTTATCGAGAAGTTTCTAACTAATTTAGATAAAGAGACATTAGATCCAATTTGTAAACTATCATGGTGTGCATAGGTATCAGATAACATAGACCTATAACCTTTAATAGTAACAGGCTGCAGTTTGATCTCATCAAAGAAGTATACTAGAAAGTTTGCAATGTCTGGAATGGAGGGATCAAAAATATCAACAGAATGATCCCTACACCAACGACAAAAGACCTTCCACTTAGCCGCATAGTTTAGCAAAGAGGAGGTCCTCCTACAGTTAGAAATTGCGTCCACTGCTCGTCCTGTAAAATGCTTGCCATGCAAGAAGGACCGCACAACGGAAATACGTGAAGGTTGAGACCTTGCGGGTTGTGATGTAGTTGACGCGATTTCCCCTGCGAAAGAAGATCCTCTCGTGGAGGAAGCTTCCGCGGCAGGGCTCATTTTTCGACGGGAATCCGATTCTCGTAATATTCCCGTAAACACAACCAGTGGGAATCCAAATGGATTCCCGTCTATCCCAATGTATAAATCTTATATTTTTGAGTTTTATTTTTACCTTTTTGACCTAAGTTGCATTCGCAAACTGAAAACTCGATCTCAATGACAATACCAGTTAGTAAGTTCGAATGTATTGTTTACAGAATTGTGACATATTTGGTCGAATACAACGGAACTGGATGTGGAGTAGAGCTGGTAGACTTTAAAAAACTGCACCATTCCTGCGCAATAGAATTTCGGCCATGTTTCCCAAGTCATTTCGTCTTCCGTTTATAGTAAAAAAAAAAACACACCACATGGCGAAATGACCATAAAAGTCCGAAACTACCAAAGAAGTACCGAATGCCTCAGTGATAAAGTAACCAGGTGTTGACGTGATCAGATGATGAAGTAACATCGGAATTGAAAGTGTAAACTTAATTTCAACAAGGGCGAGTTGGTGGGGCCACTTTTTTATCCGCTGTCTGTAGAAACTCTGGTTCACTGTTGCTATGACTACCAGTACGGTATTGTTATTGTTTAGCACCTTCATATCACTTCACACCAGACATGTTAACTCTCCCGGAATGCCCGGGAGTCTCCTGGAATTAGCTATACCCTCCCGCCCTCCCGCACGGGAGTCAATTTGGGCCAAAATCTCCCGGAAAGTCGACATACCAGACAAAATCATGTCAGATTTGAGAAAAATTGGTGGTAATTTGAAACGAAAATGGGCAACTTACGCGCACTGTAATTCAACTGCACGCTGATATAAGCAGCGTTTAATTGCATGAAGCATATATGTTCTGGGAATTAAATGAAATATATCTTTTGACCGAGATTATTTATTCACTGTATTTGTTATCCAAATCTCAAATCGAAGAGAAAAACACCACCAAAACAAACAGTCCACTTGACAGGCCTACCGTGAAATGTCGACGATTTCCGATGAACTGCACAAAACACAAATCGAGTGAGTGTGCTGTGTATTCCCCATCCCCACCCACGGGTATTGCCCGGTGCCCATCCACCTCATGACTATGAAGTATGAATTGAATGAATTCCCGGCTACACGCCTGATTGCATGACACAGCATTCACGATGTTCATGGCATGTGAAAAGCTTCAGAACTCTCAGATTTGAACAGACTTGCGTAAGGGAGACTACTCTTTTAACAGGAGAGATATTGATGTATTTCTAATTTTTCTTCCTTCTGAAAGAAAACACACTCAAATCTAATGATCGTCGGGGTTCTTTACTGTAATAAAGCAAACCAACATTGAATATATAACTCATTCTCTCAATAAAATAAACATCATTTCCCGGTAAACCCTGAAAACTTATATTCTGAATAAAATCCTTTCCCCTTACGAAACAGAACACACTTGAGGATGCACTATTTTTTTCAGATGTGAACTGAATTTTCTTCATCTCTCATTAGCCTTGTTCCAGATAGTAATCAATGGTCTGTTTGGGGTTCAGACTGAAAACGGTTCCCCGGGAGCAAGTAAAATTTATACCAAATCATATTGACGAAGTAGATCAATTCTCTTTTATGCAGATTGCATAACATATTACAAAGAACCCAGGTTGCCAATTTGCCAAGCTGTGATTTGATCATTTTATGTTCTAAACTTTATTTTTATGTTCTACTTTTGAAGTTTTTAGTTAATCAAGTCTGATCACACCCATATTTCAGTTATGTCTACACAAGTTTATATCAATGTCCAGAGATGGAAATACAGGTATAGGTCAGCCTGGTCAAATCAATACCACCTAACTACCCAGTCCACCCCACTCACTTGTAAATGTAAGTTATAATTACTCTAACCAAAGACTCCAGTGATTCATTGTTCTGAAATACTTATGCCTGTGTGTGTGTGTGCGGGGTGGGGGGGGGGAGGGGAGGGGAGGGGAGGGGAGGGGAGGGGGATATTTGGTATTAATTTGTATTTAAAATTGATCCACACATGGTTTCTACGCGCATAAAATACTTATGCCTGTGTGTGTGTTGGGGGGGAGGGGGGGGAGGGGGGATATTTGTATTTAAAATTGATCCACACATGGTTTCTACGCGCAAAAAAAAAATCTCCCTGAAAATCATGTGATCTCCCTGAAAATTTTCTTCAATCTCCCTGAAAAAAATTTTGGGATGTTAACATGTCTGCTTCACACTCAACATGACATCAAGTGAGGATAACGAGAAAAAGGGAAAGCCAATTTCAGCTGCTTCTTTTGAATTGTGGCCAAACGAAGTCAAAGAAAGTTTCATTTTCACCAAAAATGAATCTGGGTCGAAAATTATAAAAGCTATCTGCCAATTATGCTCGAAGCATTGTAAGACCATCGTGACATGTCATGGTCGAATTGCATCTGATGTGAAAAGTTATGGTGAACTCGGGACTATGCATTTATTATTGCCAAATTTAAAAAGACATTTAACAAGTAATTGTCACAACAAGGCATTAAATCTTGAAAAAAAAACACGAAAAATCCCTACTGATCAATCAACTTTAGAAAAAACGTTTTGGGAAAGAGGCCGCAATCAAGCAGTGTGTGACCATTATGAATGTTGCATGGTATATTGCAGACCATGAAAGACCTTTCACCGACTTCCCCAAGTTGTGTGCGTTAATGGGTGAAAATGGTGTAAATATCTCAGGGGGGTACACAGACGACCATTCTGCTAGGGCTTTCTGTAATTTACTTGGAAATGAAATGAGGAATGACGTCCTAACCTGGGTTGAGAAATCAAACTTCATTTCATTTCTTGTAGATGGTTCCTCTGTTTACAAGAAAAAGATTTCTCATGAAGGAGAACTTTTTTACATAAGAACTGCCAATGATCTCTGTCCTAAAATTGAACGGTTTGATTTTATTTCAATGAAAGACTACATCAGCGTGAATGCAAATAATCTTACACATGCCATTTCAATTTGCTTGTTATCAGTTTTTGGTCATGATCCTGGCACACACAAGTCATGTGAACATAATGACGGTGATGGTCAGTGTGATTGTAATCAAACTGAGGCTATTATTTTGACATCTGAAACCCCAATGTCCAAAATTAATGAGGCATTAAAACTGTATAACCATAAAATTATAGGGGGGTCAGCTGATGGGGCGGCTGTCAATTTTGGATCACGCACTGGACTTATGTCACAAATGAAAAACAAAATTCCATGGTTTGTTGTCATTCACTGTTTAAGTCACCGCCTTGAACTTGCGATTGCTGATGCACTAAAAGTGTCAAAATACTGTGAAATCGATGATTTTTTGGATAGTATTTTCCTGCATTTTCGGAATTCACCCAAGGAGTGGGCTGGAGTTCATGCAGCATCAGAAACTCTAGCTTGTCGGGTTGTACAGCCACCCGGGTCAAGTGGGACGAGATTTATTTCGTTTAGAGCCAGAGCACTGCAGTCCCTTATACTTAAGTGGGCCGTTTATGTTTATTATTTCTCTGACCAAGCATCTCAAAGTGGTCCTTGTGACAATTCTGAAACTGCAAGAGGAATACTAAAGCAACTCTTGGATGGTAAATTCCTCACCAGATGTTGGTCATATAAGGACATCCTTGATATCGCAGCTAAAACATGTCGCCTTATACAAGACTGCAAAACAATGAATATTACACACGATTTAGTTGAGCTGCGGGCAATGAGAATTAGTCTGGAAGAACTTGTTGACAATGCCGGTGAAAATGAACTATCAATTCTTAAAATAATTGCAGAGGCCAAAACAGCAAGTAATCCAGTCATACCAACAATAATTACAGCCGAGAGACCTTCAGTGCCGGGGGCAGTGATGTAAATGAACAGAAAGAAGTTTACTTACCAGTTAAACAACTTCAGCGTGTAAAAAGAAAGAAAGATAAGGATGGGGTTCTAATAAGGGTCCAATCGGACACACAGTTGTGCAATCAGTCAATTTCCTTGAAATATTGTGAAGCAGCCGTTACTGCTATCCCCAAAGAGAGAACAGATGCAGTTAAACAAATTATTAATGCAACTGAAACTCGTTTTCAAGAATTTGAAAACAATGAACACATCCTTAGCCATCTTATGTGGATACATGTTTCATCTTGGCCCTTATTGTCTAACAAAAAACCATCTCCTGATGAGCTCAAACACATTCGTGAATTTCAAAATTCCGACTTAAATGCTATCATTGAACATTACGGTGACCCTTTGCATTCAGCCTTAGAAGGTTTTTCTGCTGAAAAAGCAGTAAAACAATTTCAAGATCTTAAATTAAAAAGGGATTTATCTCCACCTCTTCAGGAGATGGAAACCAATGCATATTGGCCATATGTTTATAAATTAGAAAAAGAAAAACAAGATCTCTTTCTTGTTGTTGAATTGGTAATGGCACTCCCCTTCTCTGAGGCGGTTGTAGAAAGGGGTTTTTCTGCTAAGTGTCGGATTGTTGCTGACTGGAGAGCTTCACTCTCACATACAACCATAACTGACTTGCTGCATTTTAGTACTCTAAGGATGGGTGTCATGGGACAAGGAAGCATACGATTGTCACAAGAGCGGCAAATAAATTTGTCAGTGGTACAGATGGTAAAGTGCCAGGAATTGGCTTGAGTAAACGACGTGTAAGAAAACTGTGCAAGTCAATAAAAGATAAGCCTTCATCTCATTCTGCACCATCCAGTTCGGTTGCTTCTGTTGCATTAAGTGATGAGTCTTCTTTGTCTTGCAGCGCCTCAAGTGAAAGTGTTTATAGTAACACCCATGATGACTATGATGCTACGTTTTAAATATTAATCTGATTTGTAGGCCATGTCACACACTTGCTGACACTACTGCTTTCACATAAAGCACAGTGCCATAAAATATTACTTTAAATATTTAAATCTTAACCACCAATCCATGTTGTATTGGAGCTCGGAAAGGCATGGCATTCTCATCACTTACTAATAGTCCAGGTCCAGGACCATTAGTATGTGATAAGGATGATGTGCCTCCCAACACATGAAGGTTAGGATTAAAATATTTTGTAGCAAAACCTACAATAATTAAAATCATAACGACTCAGAACTTTAAAGTGGTTAAGATGAACAAGACTTTCTTTTATATTAATTTCGTTCAGACTTTAAAGTTAAAGTATTACTTTACGTTGCAATTTTCAGATTCAAGGTTAAGCAATGACTTTTATCCTGCGTTTACTTTTAAGTCCTGTGACACGGGGAATGCCATAAGTTAAGGTATCAAATGAGCAGAAAACAATCACCTGAAAATGATTAAAACAGTGAAGAAGCCATACCTAATATTAAATCACTCCAGAGTATTTTGTTATAATTAGAAAGTCTTAAGTGTAGACTAGTCCAAGAATTTACTTTTTCAGTTGAGCAATGGTGTCCGCAAACAAGTGAGCAGGCGACTGGACACAGTCTGACATGTCATTGGTGCACATGGAGAATAATAGGGGAGCTAGGACTGTTCCACGGGGAACTCCTGGTGGCACGCTGTATCTTGGTAATGTTACTCCAATGGAGAAACATTACCAAGATGCTGCGTGATGTCTGGAGCAGTCTTAGGCCCCCTACTATTCCCTGTGTACATCAACGACATGCCGGCCTGTGTCCAGTCTTCCCGTGAGAGTCCTCAGACCTGTGTTCGATCTGCCAGGAAATACCTGATTCAGTCAATGATGATGCCTTTTACATGTCTACTGTAAGGACCTCACCACCATAATTGAGCATAAATAATGGAATAAAATGAACATAAAAAATCACTGACTTCAAGTTGATTTTAAGTAATTCATTGAGTATTTTATTGTATTAAAACAAACTCTTACGCCAGTAATGATTGAAAGGCATCATTAAAACTATCTTCTGTTAACACTGACAATATTGGTCTTCAGTTTTTTCATGATTTTTAAAGTTTATTTCAGAAAAAATGGAATGGACCTACCATCCTGCATACTAACATATCTCCTTGCTCTGTAATGTTTGAGCACAGTCAGCAATTGAACCGACCCCCCCCCCCCCCCCCCCCCCCCTTCCCGTGGAGCAGTGCTGTGGGCAGCTTGGGGCATTAATCATATCATAAATATTGTCACCAAGTACTGACTGAGCTCAAAGATTATAGAGCAAGGATTGCATTTTTAGAATCTGCCAACCGGGCGCATGCCCCCTCCCACCATGTCCCCCCCCCCCCCCCCCACACACAAACACCCCAATCAAAGAGTCATTTTGACTTTAATTGACGAATTGTCCACAAGAACTCGGAGCGAGTTGTCTGTGCGGGTAAATCGTCTTGTAACCCTTGGAAGACAAGTGTAGGCCACACGAGGATCCAGCGTGTTCTTTTGAATTCTTGGGAGTGGAAAATTGGGAGAAATTAAAAATAAAAACAACAAACAGACGGTACTCAGGTACGTTTGGACTTTTTTATTGTTTAACTGGAAATGCTGCGAAATTTATTGCTCGATAATAAAATATACTCTCACACTGCGCCGTTTTGAGCACTTTCCCATTTTCGATGCAAGCTGTGCACCCTGAACATTTTTCAACCTGTACGCATATGGCATTGGGTAAATTAGTCGGTTATGACTGTAAACAGTGTGTCCAAAATACAATATTATGGTAAACGGATCTGAAGAGCATATTTCAAATTTTCTAATTCTGTCTTGAACGTATGACAAAATTTGAAATTCTGAAACATGCTGTTTAAAAAGTGTTAATTAGCCGTTCAAAAATTCAAGAGGATTTCCACCCCAGAAGCCACCAGAATGCCCCATTTGGTCGCTCATTTCCAAAAAATTTCTGGGGGGAGACCCCCCTACAAAAGCTTGTGCCTTTGGCACTCGCGGCAGATGCCTTTGGCATCTGCACGGTTCGCCCCCCCCCCCCCCCCCCTTTGAGAATTCCTGTATTCGCCACTGGTACCCGGCGACCCTTGGTCGCCACACTGGATTCTGGTGGATTCCCGTCAAGAAAATTAACGGGAATCCAATTGGATTCCCGGAAAATCGGACGAAAAACGAGCCCTGCGCGGTTATGTCCCACAGCAGACACCTGAGTAGATTTATCCACGGTCTCTGTGGAGACAGAGGCGCTACCAACAGAATTTTGCATTGAGATTGTTTTATCTTTAGCAATATCTGCTGAATCAACAGCGCTGGAGGATACGCATATTCCATCCCACGAGATCGATAGAGCGTCTACTGCATATGCTCGAGGATCCGGACATGGTGACACATACGTCTGCAACTGATTGTTGAGCTGTGTCGCAAATAAGTCTATCATTGGCCGCTCCCATTGGTAGCAAATCTGATTGAATACCTGTTTGCTGAGAGTCCATTCTGACGGCAACAAGCGACCCTTCCGTGAAAGGGAGTCTGCTAATACATTCAGACGACCCGGAATATGACGGACCGAAAGTAGAACTTGGTGTTCTAGTACAAACAGAAGAATTCTTTCCGTTAAACTGAATAACGGAATGGAATGAGTGCCTCCCTGGTTCCGAATATATGCTACTACTGTCGTATTGTCGAACAGGATTTGGACATGTGCTTTCTGAATAATGTTCATCCAATAACATAGCGCAAACCAAATTGACATCATTTCTTTGATGTTTATGTGCTTGCCTAGAAACTGCGGATCCCAAAGACCCTGGCACTTCGAATCCGTTGGGATCAATGTTGCACCCCAAGCTGTTTGACTGGCATCCGTCATAATAGTAAAACTCGGATCCGGCAACTGCAGTGGAATTCCCTGAGTTAACCACTGAATGTTTGCCCAAGTCTGAATCTCTTGTTTCACTTGGTTTGACAAGAGAACGTCTATATCGAGCGAATGAATCTTTACTCTCCAATTCTGAGTCAAGAAAATTTGGAGAGGACGAGTGCGTAACCACCCCATCGGAATGATATCCGCAGTGGCTCCGCACAGACCTATCAGTCTCATGAATTCTCTCGCTGTGACTTTGTCTGAGTGAAGACAATAGCGAGCGTAACAACTGATTAATTTCGCTCTGGTTAACGGCAGACGAACAAGATTGTTGTGCGTCTCGAAGCTCATTCCCAAGTGGGTGAATGACTTGGACGGCACCAGATCCGACTTCTCCTCATTTATTATAAAACCGAGACGTTGGAGTAATAAAAGCAGATTCTGCACATCGTTCTGAAGCGTTAACTTGTTGCCGTACCTCTGAAGAATGTTGTCTAGGTAGGCCGACGTTACCGCAGACGAATGAGCTCGGAAATGTATCATTACCAAGTTCATTATTTGAGTGAAAGTCCAGGGTGCTGGGTTCAAACCGAAGCACATCGCTCGGAACTGATATACAACTCCTAGGACTGCGAAGCGTAGATACTTTCTGAATGTCGGATGTACCATGACGTGAAAGTACGCATCCTTGAGATCTATGCTTGTAGCATAGTCGTTCACCCGAATACTCGCTCAGACTGATCGAATTGTCTCCATATAGAACTTCGGAGCGACGATCAGCTTGTTTATCCAGCTCAGATCTATGACTGGACGGAACAAGCCGTCTGGTTTCGGAACCAGAAACAGATGGCTGTAGAAACCCGGTGATTCCTGGTCTTCTACGACCTCTACCGCGTTCTTCTCCAGAAGAGACTGTACTTCTGATAGAAGAGCGTCTCTTTTCTGCGGATTTGACAGAAGCTGAGTCCATTTTGGACTTCGAGTTAATGGAGGCTTCATTTGAAGGATATTCTTAGTCCTTCTGAAATTATCCCTCAAACCCAGGGGTCGTCCGTAATTGATGCCCAATTGTTTACAAAAACTGACAATCTTCCGTCTACCGGAACATGATAGAGGTTCATACCATCACCTCCTGGACCTGCGAGGCCTGCAGAAGGAGAAACTACCTCCTCCACCCGCACCTCGCCCTGTCGACCTAGGGACGTCTGACCAGTTATCTCGGCCAGTATAACGTCCCCTACGTGAGTCGCTGCCTTGACAGTCTCTAGAATAAGACCTAGAGGACGCATAGGAACCTCTATAGGAACTTCCCTTGGGCGTACTTGTCCCAGAAGTGCTTGTCTTACTCTTTTCTGCTGTATCCGACTTTTTAGAAGCGGATTTGAAAAGCAGAGAATCTGAAGCTTTCTTAGTTATCTGATCATAGATTGCTGAAAGCTTGCCGTCGAAGAGAAGCTCTCCGGAGACCGGAGCGACTCTGAGAGAGTTTTTCACCTTACTATCCACGCGCGTGGATGTAGCTAGGGCCGCGTCACGTCTAACCAACTCCAGGTTTGCCACTGAAAGGGCGGAGTTATACGTGGAATAAGCTATTGCCCTCGAAAGAACTCTTAAGGAGGATTGTATATCCTGGAATTCTTTCCCTTCACGACGTAATGATAACGCTTTAGTAAGGTGATCTGCGTATAATAAAGCGTCTAAGTTAACTCTATTAGACATTATTGTCGTTTCCAACGTCATGGTTGGAATTGACATAGACGACGGTTTAGACAATTCTAGGTCTTCAGCCTGGTCGACCAGACGCAGAGGAACTCTCGGTATGCCCTGTCCTGCCGTTTCAAATTTATTCCTTGAATTGATGAAAGGCAGATGTAGAGCATTTGCGGACAAGAAACCATACTTGCTCTTTTGGTAGCAAGCTTATATATAGCGTCATTCAATAGTTCAAATGTTCTTGTGACATTATTGGACTGTGTCGGAAACTCAGGGACGCTGTCCCTAAACCGATCAAAAAATTCTGTGTCCAGTGACGCTATCAGTCTCTTATCCGGCCTCGCAGCTTTCTGGTCCGACGGAACAACCTCTGGAAGATAATGCCGGATAAAATCTATGGCAGCTTTATGTTGTTCCGAAAGGGAAAACTCCAGATCCTCTGAATCCCTTTCGCCATCCTGTCGGACCATTTGAAGTTCTCGGTCGTCCGTACCTGATGCTTCAGCAGAGCGTACCGACCCAGCGTCGTCGGATAATTCCTGATCCGACAGAGATTCTGTCGTCTGCTGGGATGCTGCGATAAGTTGTGCTATTTGTGACAGCACGTCCGTCACTGAGGCCTGTGGAGCAGCGGTCTTACGTTGCTTTGCCGCTGGAAGCTCCCTGGACGTTGACTCCTGCATATTTCTTTTATGCGAACGTCCGGAGTCTACAGGCCTTGTGTCCCTGGCTACCGGATGGCATGACCTGGTCGCCGTGGAATCCCTGATCGGCGAAGCTGGCTGGATATCCATGGTCACGTAGCCAAGGTGCGGTCGTGTGCACTGCCGTGAGGATGAGGAAAACATATTGACAGTCTCTCCGGACTGTTTATATAACGGAGCGTCCCGAGTGGCAGACGTATGCTCCGAATGCGAAACGTTTTGTACCACAACATCTGGTCCCAGATGTTGTTGTACGAGAGAGGGACCTCTCTCGATCGCAGCCCAGATGGACCTGGACGAGCTACGAACCAGACTAATAGGCTTCCTCTATTCCATCCTCTGATCCGTCGTCACTGGGTGTGCACTTTGTGTTATTATAGTGCTTGCATCACCCAAATCTCCTTCCTGGACCGCAACGGATGAACCCAGCTGCCGAGCCATTCGATGAATGGTCGCTACACCGGGCGGGCGAGCTAGCGGACGCCAATGCCGTCGATCCTACTAGGGACCTCTTAGGCAATTGACGTATTTCCATGAGCACATTTGCCGCTAGCTCTTCATTTAACTGTGACGACGGAGGCACACTTTTGGAAGACATCACGGAAACATCACCCTGTTCTTGTTCCTCTGAAAAAGAGATTGAAAAACTAGAGTGACCCTGCAGAGAAAGGACCGGCATGGACCTATCCCCGCTAATAACATACCGTGACACACGTCTCCAATGTTTGTCATCCCAATTGACACACATTGAGCAGGAGTTAGTGCGAGTACATTGACTACAATTAATACAATGATTATGAAAGTCAGAGGAAGATTTTCTCTTATTACAATTTGAACAATATCCTTTCATTGTGAAAAGAACACAAACAGTCCTAGTACTCGCACCAACCCCTGAAAACAAAGATACATAAAAACATGAGCCATTAACATATAGAAAAAAAACAAAAAAAAATTTTTGAAAAAATATTTTTTCAGAAAAGCCCAAGTTTCTGAAAGTAACATTGAGCCCCAATGGATCCCAAAAAAGCCTAAGTGTGGAAATTTTTTTTAAAAATATTTCAAAAAAATTAATGCAACACTTACGTATAATAATAATGTATCTTGTTATGATTAAACTAATACAAAGACAAGAAATCACTCTCAACAGAAACCGTTGTCAATGTAAACAAGAAGTGTATAAAAACCGGAAACATGACTCCAGGCACTGATAAACATGGCCCGAAATCAGTTACCAATTAAAACACTATCTGATGCAAAACCGAGACTTCCAGGGAAGAAACTGCAGAACATCAGATGGTAGATGCAGAACACAACGCCTAAACACCCATGGGTGAGGTCGTAAACATGGGGAAAAAACAGAATTCATTCTGTTACCAAGCCAAAACTCCCAAGAAATTTTAGTAATAATATTACAGAAAATATGCCAAAAGCATGGGAGAATAGCAAGGGGGGACTAAAGGAAAGGGAGAGAGGAAACACTGATCAAGCAGTGTAACTTTATAGCAAGAATGACAACAACAGGCCCATGCCTTGAACAGGGTTCATACACTTCTAAGGGAGAAAAATTCCATAACTTTTCCAAAACTTTTCAAGGCCTTTCCACACATTTCCAAGACCACCGGCGAGAAACTTTCCATACCTTTTCCATACCCCAGTGTCCATAAAATTTCGGCTTTTAAAACATCAGACTTGACAACAGAAGATATTATCTTGGATGCGTCACTATTATTATTGCTTGCACATTCAGTTTTTTTCGTTTGATAGCTCATAAAAGAGTTGACTGTTTTTCTTGGATGTAGTTGCCTCCAAATGTTTTTTTTCCGTTCGAATGACTGACAAGTGCAGCTTCTCCCATATTGGCAATGTCAATCGATTTCGCACATGGAATGCATCTGGGTTTCAGTTTATTAACATCCTTTTGTATCCAACCACAAAACTTTGATTCCGATAGCCACTTTTCTCTGAAGATACAATTGCAAGGCATGTTTTGCGATATATTTACAGATTTGCAAAAATGAGGTCATCCGCCGGTGTTTCTAAGGTGTCTTGATACTTTACATCCATCGGTGTTTCTAAAATGTCCCGATAAATGCAAATAAAGACCGGCCAAATAGCAGATGTTCGTGAATTCCGACGACGCATCGAGATTTTCATTTTTTTTTGGAAACAATATTCGGATTTTCGAAACAAATGATCGATTCCATAACTTTTCCATACACACCTCTTCTGTGTTCAGTTTTCTCCAAGCCTTTTTCCAAACCAGCTCAAAAAAGGTGCTGTTTTCCAGACTTTTCCAGGGTATGGAAATTTTTTTTCTAATTTCCAAAACTTTTCCAGGATTCCAGACCCGCATGCGAACCCTGTTGAAATTAGGGAACATAACATAATTTCATAAAAAATTTTTAAGTTACAGCCCTGATTATTTCCTGCCACTAATTTTTCCTCTCCTCCTTCTATTTCCTCTTTAGATCCACCATTTCTCTAATATTTATGTGTCTGGCATCATTTAAACTGAGATTTACAAGCACAAATATCAGTCAGATGTGAACTGATGAAGGGCCAAACAAAGAATGATAATTGGCGTCAATTTCGAGACCTCCTTGACACTGCTCATGCGCAGTGGAGGAAAAGTATGGAGGACCATTTAGGACATGTTATTTTCGGTTTTTGATGCAAATTTTGGGGATTGGGGGGCAAAATTTGTGTTTGGCCCTAGATTTTTGAGAATTAGCACCAGCTATGTCTGGGTCATTGGTACAGTATAAAAATATCAATAGCTCCCATCTAGAGGTCACCCTAAACAAGCATACCAGGTTTCAAAGCAATCAAATCATAAATGTGCCCTGTAGGGTGTGCCAAAGGGAAATATTGTGGTCTGACTAAACTAAGTTCTAAGAATGTTGGCTGCGGCAACATTTTTTGATGGAAATTGAAGAAAATCGAAAGCTCCCATCTAGAGGTCACCCCAAACAAGCATGCCAGGTTTCAAAGCAATCTGATCATAAATGTACCCTGTAGGGTGTGCCAAAGGGAAATATTGAGTCTTCTGACTAAACTAAGTTCTAAGAATGTTGGCCGTGGCAACATTTTTTGACGGAAATTGAAGAAAATCGATAGCTCCCATCTAGAGGTCTCCCCAAACAAGCATACCAGGTTTCAAAGCAATCTGATCATAAATGTGCCCTGTAGGGTGTGCCAAAGGGAAATATTGAGGTCTGACTAAACTAAGTTCTACGAACGTTGGCCGTGGCAACATTTTTGCCGGAAATTGAAGAAAATCGATAGCTCCCATCTAGAGGTCACCCTAAACAAGCATACCAGGTTTCAAAGCAATCAAATCATAAATGTGCCCTGTAGGGAGTGCCAAAGGGAAATATTGTGGTTTGACTAAACTAAGTTCTAAGAACGTTGGCCCGCGGCAACATTTTTTGACGGAAATTGAAGAAAATCGATAGCTCCCATCTAGAGGTCACCCCAAACAAGCATACCAAGTTTCAAAGTAATCTGATCATTAATGCGGCCTGTAAGGTGTGCCAAAGGAAATTGTGGACGTACGTACTAACGTACTAACATACTAACGTACGTACGTACGCCGACGGCCGAGAAGTGATGGCAATAGCTCAGCTTGACTTTGTCAAGTTGAGCTAAAAAATGCTTCATTTCTCAGGGATCGCCGCATCTGGAAAAAACGTGCTCCTCTAACATATTTATTGCCTCCCATAAATAAAAAAATATATAAAATCTGCCGCGCACAATCTTGGGTCAATAACTTAATGTGTATTGAAAAATACGATGGAGAAAAACTGTATTTACTCGTTGTTTTGGGATGGCTAAAACTAATTAATTATCCGAGTGTCCGAAAATTCTTCAACTGTCTCAACTGAGATAGTTTAGTTTTGATTTGGTTGATGTTGTGTGTCATTGATTGTAGGACGACTCGGCCCATAACAAAATCAGCCAATAACAAAGTCGGACCATAACAAAGACGTCCCATTACCAAGTGGGCCCACAGAACTTTTTTTATTCCATCGGAATTATTTTTAAATACTAATTTATTCTGAGAGATATGAAAAAGGAACAATAAAAGTTATTTCTGTTGTCCCATCAAATTAGCAGACTCAATTGTACCGTGAGTTGTTTATAGAAGTGAGTTGTTTTGATGGAGCGAAATAAAAATGAACTTATGTCGATGTTTTTCTTTTTCTTGTGTTGTGTTGTTGTTACTGGTGTTTATATTCATCATTGTTATTGATTTGTTTGATTAACAAAAAGAAAAAACATATCTAATTAAAGTGTTTTGATTATCTAATTATTTTTGTGATTAAATAACAACTGTCTGACAAAAAGTCGTGTGGAAAATCGTTTAATGTTGCCGCATAATTAGCTGTTTATACAACAATTCAGCTTGGCCATATTTGTAGGACTGATATAACGAGTGCAGACCAGAATACAGATACATCAGATCTTTATTAGCTTTGCCATTCTTGCCAGCTTCTGACATAGAGCCAGCATTCAGAGCCCTGGAACAAAGTGCAAATTCACCAGAATTGCAACGGTTACTCAGATACATCGAGTCGTCATGGATAACTAACCCAATTTGGCCTCCAGCAACATGGTCGATATATGAAAAAGACATCCGTACTAATAACGATGTTGAAGGTAAATATATTATTAATTTATGTATATTATTTTCCATTTTTTTTTTATTTAAAAAAAAAAAAAATTAACGATCCGAATATTGATAACATTGGTACTTCATGTGATATATCAATTTATTACACCCCTAACATCTAATTATAATAGGAATCAGTAAAAAATAAATTGCGTTCTCCCCTCACTGGTGAGATCAAACACCTCAGTGATTAACATTTCGTGTGAACTTGAAATTTTCAAATGAATTTTCACAAGCGCAAAACAAAAGTTGTTCTCGCTCCACTAGTGAGTATAACAAAAAAGTTGTTCTCGCTCCACTAGTGAGTATAACGTCATAATTACATCATTTTGTCAACAATCCTGAAAACTATTTTGTGTCGATATACACAACATCCCATGTGATCTGTGTCAGCGGAAACAGCGACTGCTGATTGTGTAAACAAATTTCTTGCGTGGTATGGGCGTCGGTTTGGATCGTTTCAGTTGAAGCTTCAAATGAAAGGGGTATAATAAAAAGAAAATCTAATGTTTTCTTGTGAATACCGGGATTAATCTCATTTGTGAATGAGAGAATTTGTATTTTCACTCGCAGCAAGCTGCTAGTGAAAATACGAATTCTCTCACTCACGCATGAGATAAATCCCGGTATTCACAAGAAAACATTAGATATCCTCTATTTATGCACATTCATTTTGAATCATAATAGCTTGTTAAATTTATTTTTTCAGGCTGGCACACTCGAATCAACGCCAGTGCTGGCAGGACCAATCTGACATTTTATATCTTGGTTCCCCTTCTAAGAAGAGAAGCAGACCTAGTAAACATCATCTGCAGACTTGTCAGTGAAGAACAGATTTTGAGATGCCAAAGAGCTTTAGACAAAAATATTAAAGGGAAATTGCACAAGTGCTAGATGGACTATGCATCTGGAGAATCAACAGCTTCTCAGATCCTGAAGGAAAGTGGAAAAATTTATGGGCCATCTAACAACTAAATTAAATTCAAATATATATTTACATTTTTATCGCTGTGTATTGTATATATTTTTCTTTACTGTACAACTCTACATGTATATGTTTTGACTTTGTTAAAATCCTACTTTATTACACCCCTAACGTCTAATTATAATAGGAATCGGTAAAAAATAAAATGCGTTCTCCCCTCACTAGTGAGATCAAACACCTCGGTGATTAACATTTCATGTGAACTTGAAATTTACAAATGAATTTTCACAAGCGCAAAAAAAAAGTTGTTCGCGCTCCACTAGTGAGTATAACGAGACATGATCTGTGTCAGCGGAAACAGCGATCAGCTGATTGTGTAAACAGATTTCTTGCGTGGTATGGGTGTTGGTTTGGATCGTTTCAGTTGAAGCTTCAAATGAAAGGGGTATAATAAAAAGAAAATCTTATGTTTTCTTGTGAATACCGGGATTAATCTCATTCGTGAGTGAGAGAATTTGTATTTTCACTCGCAGCAAGCTGCTCGTGAAAATACGAATTCTCTCACTCACTCATGAGATAAATCCCGGTATTCACAAGAAAACATTAGATATTCTCTATTTATTTTAGATGTTCTGAATAAAAATAAATTGTTCCATTTTTAAAACTTTCATTTGAAAGTTAGGTGAACTTTCATTTTTCTTCACTGTACAGCTGCATATGTTTTGTAAAATCCCAATTCATTTTTGAGATGTTCCAAACAAAAAATAAATTGGTTCATTTTTAGAACTTTCAGTCAAGACCAAATTTTGTTTTCTTATCCCATCAACCCCTCCCGTCTTACCAATTTTCCCATCAATATTCCCCTCTGACTCTTACATATTCCCATAGTCCGCATTCCATCAGAGTTGGTTATGGGCCAAGTTGTTGCAGTCGAAGTTGGTAATGGGCCGACTTTGTTATGGACTGACTTTGTTATGAACCCAGTTGTCCTGATACCGTGTCATTGGGGTAATTTGATTTTGCTACACAATGGTGAATAAATAAAAAATAAAGAAGTAGAAAGTTGAAACTCTTACTTGTTGTTTTCCTTTCTTCCTCCCCATGAATTCAGAGTCAAGCAAATAGTTCATAAAATCGTGGTAAACATGAAGAATAGTGGACCCAACAAATTATGCAAAAATTACCAACTTTTCATGGTTTCCCTACATTCTTTAGTGTTTTTTCTTCACATATGTACCAAAAACCCTGAGTTTTTAATACACTTAGACATTATTTACCAAGTTTTTCCTTCCCGTAAGAGAGGTGTTCTTTCGGCGGAAACTGTCAAACATGTGACGTCACGGTGGGCGTCTCCTCCCATTTGTTGAGAATTCAGTATCACACCAGTTCAGGAATTCGCACCGTGTTCGACTGATTAGGGTCAGTGTAGGAAGGGTTCGGGTTAGCTTACCCGAACCCTTGCTAGACTGACCCTAACCCGTTGAGCGCGGTGCTATTTATTACATAATAACTTACCTTAAAAATGAAAAAAGTGAAAATTACGTAAAAAACTGCTGTACTTACCGACTTCTCCTCGTGGTACCGGTGCAGAACAAGTGCGCTTCAAAATTGAACACACACATTTGGATAGAAAAGATGGTTGACGCACAAGTTGAATTGCTCCGTCACGGAAGTTAAAAACTAGTAAAAACAAGCTAAAAAGTGATTTTTATTCCCCAAAATTTATGAATATATAAAGAAAAACCACTAAAGAATGTAAGGAAACCATGAAAAGTTGGGAAAAGTTGGTAATTTTTGTATAATTTGTTGGGTCTGCTATTCTTCATGTTTACCAAAATCGTGACTACAGTATGGCTGTCATTGTTGTCAAAATGACCAGACATGATTAACAGAACCACAGCACTGATATTCCAGGTACCCATCCAAACAAGCCTACGGTAAGAACAGTACAGCTGAAGAGGCAAGGAAAAAATACCCCATGTTCTTTGTGGTTTCTTTTAGAAATTTTACTTTGTGCAATCAGCCTGAATACTGGAGCTTAAATAGCCATAGATGCTGATAGTGACCTTAAACACATGTATATAACTTGTTCCGGGGGACGTTTTCAGGCATGAACCCCAAACACGCTGTACTTCTGTTGATTGTTTGAGTGGAAATATATTTGGGGGATATTTGAGGTGTCCACAAATGTTGTGTTCACTAATAGATATCTAATAATAATAAAAAATATTGATGACTGTGGGGTATCCAATACGTATTTCACTCTATAATCAGTATTATGATTTTCTAACATGCCTTTTGGGTACCACCTTCACACTCCTGCACACTGAGAATTCACTTTCTTTTAAAAATTGAATGTTTGTAAGATTTTATAATTCAAGGGAGACTACTCTATTTCATCAATAAATACGAGATTGATAGAAATGTTTGTAACTTTGTTACTGTAACACATAAATTGTTGGAATGTGTGGGTTGTGTACAGTGTACTTGATATTGATACAGTTTATTTTATCTGGAGTGCATGTATACAGAGTGATAAATACAGTTCAAGTCAAAATGAGTTGAATAATGAGATGATAGACTGTTTGTCAGTATTTCCTGCATTACATTACTAACTTTGCTATTTATTCACAGCAGGCTTTTTACGGAGGGCTTTCCATCAGTAAATAAGAGGTGTTATTTTTGGCGGAATGAACATTATAGCTATAGTGCTAGTGTACAGCACGATTCATGCAGTGCTAGTCACAATGAGATGATGAATGAAGTGTTGGACTGTCAGTCAAAAAATCTTTGGGGGGAGGCATATGGTTCGTTATTATATGCAGAATGCTAGTGTACAGAGCAACTCACAGTGCTAGTCACAATGAGATGAATGAAATGTTAGACTATCAGTAAAAAAAATCTTGTGATAGGCTGGTGGGGGGGGGGGGGGGGGGGGGGGGGGGGGGGGGAAAGGCATATGGTTCCTTATTCTGGTAGTTTCTGCTTATTCATGTTGTAATTTTTGTATTTTCATATATGTGATCTCAACAGTACTATTCAGAATATAGCATATTTTAGGGTCTTTGCTGAAAATGAAAAATATTTTATATATAAATACCTACCTTCCCCCGCCCTCCACCCCCCACCCCCCAAAAAAAACAAAACAAAAAAACTTGCCATAAATAATATATATATATAAATATCTGCCTCCCTCGTCAACTAAAAGAAAAATCCTTAAGAAACAAAGTATTTTTTTATATGGCTGTATTTAAACTCAAGTTAACATCCGGAAACCATAAAATTTATTATTTTTCACAATGTCAAGGGGAATAAGTCAAGGACAGAGAAAGTGAATATGGCAAAATGGGAACTTGACCAGTACTTTGTCACTGAAGACAATATGTGAAAGTTTCAAAAAAATATATAAACTTATACCTCAAGTTATCATCTGCTCACCATAAAATGTAATAATTTTCACTTGGTCAAGGAGAATAAGTCTAGATCGGAGAATGCGAATATGTCCAAATGCCAACTTGACCTGTATTTTGTCATTCTAGACTTGTTGAAGTTTCAAAAAACTACACCACTGTACAAACAACCCATTAAAAACCCATCAAAACCCCATTATTTCAATCAAATCCATTATTTTTACCCATTAATTCTTGTAACAAAAAAAATCATGGGTTGATGGCTAACCCATTAAAATACCTCACTTTAATGACCAATTTCATGTTTTAAGCATTAAAAATGCCATTAACATGTGTTTTTTGTGTTTCATGCCCATTAACACCAATTAAAGTTTGTAATAACTTTGTTTAATGGCCATGATTTCAAGAAAAATAATGCCCATTAAAAGAGAATGCAATAAATTAATGGCCAAAATAATGGGCATTAAACAAGGAAAATAATGTCCAATAAAAGAAAGTGCAATAAAGTAATGCCCATCAGACTGCACAACCAAACAATAATGGGCATTAATGAAATAATGTTGACAATAGTAGCCTTAAAACAAAATTAATGGGCATTAGCCCATTGAAAATGCAGAAAAATGGTTTAGGAATTGGTTTAAATAGCCATTTAGTGTATCAACAGATATAGAAAAATGTACAAAAAATCATGGTCATTAGAACTATTTATCATGAACTGATACTATAGTTAGGGCTAGCTAATATATAATTGTTTGTTGTCAATATTTAACAATAATATACTCAAGATTGAGTAATAAATGTACAGGTATGATTCTGAGTGTCCATGGGACCCATTCACAATTGCCCATAGACAGGATTTTTCCAAATCATCCACTATAAATTTCCAAATTCATTTCTCTTTTAGATTGACTAATGCTTCTTTTTCTTCTTAAGTGATAATTATCTGAGATAGGGCAGATTCTGTTACTTTATAATGTTTGTTGATTAATAATTCCAGGATTCTTATATAAGAAGGGCATCACTGATACAGTAAATGAGCTTGTTTCTTTTGACATGTGATATATTTAATTTTCAAAAATTCCCAAATTATGGGCCATATGACAGAAATTTTTCACATTGAAATGGGTCTTGGACCCTTTGCCAATGAGTCTGGAACAAACCCTGATATAGTTCAGTATGCACCTATTACCATCTGCATGTACATGCAAATGTATAGCATATACGTTACATGTCATTGTAAATCAATATCCAACAAGTTACAACCACATTATTTCTGTTTATTCTGTTGTCCCTTTAAATATTTAGGATACCTCTTGGCAACCTGTAAATGCTTCATATCATATATTATATTAGCATTAAAAAAAATGGTTATTTCGTACTAATTTTAATTTGGCAATTAAAGGCAGTTTGCTGAAAACAAAGTAGTAAGAAATTACAAAGCAAACTAGAGAAACACAATTTACTGCACCAGTAAATATGAGTGTGTGTGAAGATGGTGAAAGCATTAGAACTAAATTATATAGAAATATATAGAAAAAGAATTTATGGAGACTTATTTTTCTGAACTAAAATATCTTGAAAGAATTCAGAAATAGGTTTTTGTAAACAGCATTTAAAGATTTTCATACAGGATTCAGATAAATTTTTTCAAGAAACTGGAAATTACTTCTGTGCATAGCATCGAGAATGTTATATAAAGGAATCAGCAATGGATATTTTGATTATGTTTTGTGTTAAAATGAATGTATGAACTTCAGAAATGCATTTGGGGTAAAAAATGTGATTACAGCAATTCTGAAAAATTACCTCAATGACCCCTGGGTGACCTCAGTGACCTTGACCCATATTTTGAACCTTCATTGAGTTTCTACTCAACTGGTGTTGGTCCCAGGTCCATATGGCATACCATCCTTGAGATATGAGCATGACCACTTTCAAAAATTCTGGCCACACCCACTTTTTTAGCATAAAAATGGGCGTTATGAGCTTTGGGAATGCATTGGGGATACAAAAAAATGTTTCCAGCAATTCTGGAAAATGCACTGATTGACCTCTGGGTGACCTGAGTGACCTTGACCCATCTTTTGAACCTCTATTAAGTTTCTACTCATATACTGTTGGTCTCAGGACCTTTTGTCAACCCATCCTTGAGATATCAGCGTGACCCACTTTCAAACTTGATGACCACAACCACTTTTTTCCATATAAAAATGCATGTATGAACTTCGGGAATGCATAGGGGGGTCAAAAAATGTGATTTCCAGCAATTCTGAAAAATGCACTCAGTGACCTTGACCCATATTTTTGTACCTCCAACGAGTGTCGACTCATTTGGTGTTGGTCCCAAGTTCATAGATCATAACATGCCTGAGATATGGGCGTAATCCACCTCAAAACACCCCTAATGCCCTAGAAATCTGAAAAACATAAGTGGCCGAGTACTTGCAACTGTAGGGCCATGGTAAGTCAGTAGGTATAGGTGCAGGCTGCAAGCCGAGAGATTCTCGATACGAATCTCAACTGCAGCAACCACATTGTGTCCTTGAGCCAGACACTTCGCCCACATGGGGGAATGGTGGCAATTTGTACTAAGGCATACTGCATGTCGATGGTGCACTTTGTCTTCAACCAATGCTAACCCTGCTTGAATTGAATCTGAACCCTCAAAGGATGCTACATACCAAATGTAAAAAGATTCTGATTGTATCTAAAGAAGCAGATTTTTCAAGATTATTCCTCATGTTTGACTACGTTAAAATTCAGACTCCAAAAGGGAGATCAAATATTTACAGAGATGACTCCTATAAGTCAAAGCCTTTTTGTTGAATCCATGTCTACTTATATGTTGATTACTGCTACTGTTTTACTGTGTACAACTATGTCAACTGTTGTTGTTATATTATTTTGTTATGTAATGTATGTGTATGACACTATTTTCTTGAATACATATTGTTTAACCCTTTCAAAACTGGTGATATCTTCCATGCCTGTTAAATGGCAGAAATTGGAAGAGTCCACACCCATTATTTGGGGGGTAGAGCAATTAATTAGGCTGCACATTGAAACGATTAATTGTTCTACCACACACATTCATTTAGTAGCCAATCTACTTTATGAAATTATGACGTATTGTGTTCCTGGTACAGAAAGGTGGCCTCTTATGTTGAAAGAGTTAAACTAAATATTTACCTAAAGACCTGATCTGAACAAACTTAGATCTGACTTCGCTCTGGATACTGTGTACCAAAATATCAATATATTCTTACAGATGGTTGTGGTGAAAAAGATTTTAAAGAAATCCCCTCATTTTGAATCAAGTTAAAATTCTGGCTCCCTAAATATCAACCCAGGAGCCTGATTTGAACAAACTTGAATCCCCCCCCCCCCACCCCTACCCAGAAATGTTGTATACCAAATATGAAAGCATTCTAGCTGATGGATCTGCAGAAGATTTTAAAAGAAATTTCCTCCTGTTGCTCTAAGTTAAAGTTCGGCCTACCATAGGAAGCCCAAAATATTAGCCTAAGCACTCAATTTGAACAATCTGATTCTCACCCCCTTGAGATGTTGAATACCAAATATGAAAGAATTTTTGACAGCTACATGTGAAGAAGATTGTAACAGATTATTTCCCGTATTGCCTTAGGTTTAAAACTCAGGCTCCTGTATTGAGTCCAAATATGAACCACAGAGCTTAATTTTAATAAACTTGTACCCCCCCCCCCCCCCCCCCCCAACCTTCCCCCTATGGATGATGTACATCAAACATCAAAAGATTCTGATCAGTGGTGGGAGAGAATAATTTTTTTTGTTGGCAAATATGCTGACTCCGACTGCACTAAGTGAAAATTCAAATACTAAGGTACACAATTTGAACAAATTTAATTAATCTGACCCCCCACCCCCCCCCCCACCCCACCCCCACCAGAAATGTTGTATACCAAATATGAAAGGATTCGACAGGAGGATCTGAAAAAGAAAATTTTTAAAGAAATTTCCTCATATTGCACTAGGTTAAACTTTGGGTGCCAATAGAGAGCCCAAATATTAACACAGAGACCCGATTAGAACATATCTGAATCTGAGCCCCCTAAAGATGTTGCATACCAAATAATATCAAAAGATTCTAATGGATGGTTCTGGAGAAAAAGATTTTTAAAGAAATTCCCTCATATTGCACTAAGTTAAACTTTGGGCTCCAATAGAGATCTTAAATATTAATTCAGGGCATCTGACCCTCCTAGATATGTTGTATACCAAATATGAAAGGATTCTGACTGGTGGATGTAAAGAAGATTTTTAAAGAAATTTTCCCATATTGCACTAAGGTAAAATTCGAGCCCCCATAGAAAGCCCAAATATTAAACTAGTAACTCGATTTTAACAAACTTGAATCTGACACTCCAAGAGGTGCTGTATACCAAATATGAAGGGATTCTGACTGGTGAATCTGGAGAAGATTTTTAAAGAAATTTCCTCATATTGTACTAAGTTAAAATTCGAGCCCCCATAGGAAACCCAAATATTAACTGAGAGTTGATGCAAACAGACTTGAATCTGACCCTCATAACAATGTTTACCAAATATTAAAACATTCTGACCAGTGGTTGTGAAAAAGAATTAAGATTTTTAAAGCTTATTTCCCATACTGCCCTAAGTTAATATTTGGGCTCCTGTATTGAGCCCAAATACAAACCAAGGGGCTTAACCCTTTACCCAATGCAGACGATACCAAATTTATTATTTTAAATATAATTTTTTTATTTTTTTCAAAAAATTTCAACAAAACCATGTCATGTGACCCCTCATTGGAACGATCCCAATGAGCTCGTTCCAATGAGGGGTCACATGATATGGTTTTGTTGAAATATTTTGAAAAATTTAATTTTTTCAATTGCTCAATTGCATATTACGCGGGCGGATGCGGGCGATTCGTTAGGTAAAGGGTTAAATTGAACACATTTGTATCTGACACCCTTATGGATGTTGTATGACAAATATATGAAGATTCTGATCAGTGGTTCTGGAGAAGAATTTTTTTTTAATATTTGTAAATATGCTGGCTGACTCAGCATTTCTTCGATGCCCTACTACAGAACACGCTAACAAAACCAATGGCAATTTCTTTTTATCATTCGATTCTACTGGTCCTAAGGATGCTTCATACCAAATAAAAGTTCTCTGTTCCGTGTGTTTAGAAAATATGGGCGTTTGAAATTATTTCTATTTTTAGCTCCTCGAGTTCCCGTGGAGAACATGGGAAATTTTTTTAGCACGAATCAAGAACTTATGACCCAATAATACCACATACTGAATTTCGTTCAAATCCGACCATCGGTTCAGAAAATAGAAATTTTGGGTGGGGCCAAAAATCTTGCCCCTCCCATTACGAAGGCAAATATTGCTTCACAAACTTTTGTTTGAACAAACTTGATTCTACACCTCAGAAGGAAGGTACATACCATATATCAAGTCATTGTACCCACTGTTCATGAGAAGATTTTTCTGGAATTTTGGAGTATTTTCTTCCATTCCCTCCCTTTAGAGCGTGGCAACTTTATTTGAATAAACTTGAATTGAGATATGATAAGGACCATGCATATCAAATTTGGTTTTAGGAGAAGTTGATAATGTAAAATTAAGGATGGACAGACGAACGACAGACAGAGAGTGATCACTTAAGCTCCCCATGACTTTCAGACAGGTGAGCTAAAAATTAGCATTTCCCCCCATTCCCCCCTCCCTCAATCAGGTGAGCTAACAGCTGGCGGAAGGCACGAGCATACTAGAGAGGCCAGGGGGATGATGCACCCCCCCCCCCCTCAAAACTAAAATTTAGTATCAAATGGAGCCGTCTGGTGGCCTTTAGGGGATTTATTTGCATTTTCCTTTCTTGAAAGAATGTAAAAGGGGATTCGGTTACAATAAGTCCATTCCTCCGATTTCCATTCTTGATCTGTCATTGTTATTTCGAACCCTAAAAAAAGGATTTTGATACATCGTGGTGCTCTAATTATATACCACAATGTATCACCTTACTTTCTCACAAGGGTGCAAAATAACAGTGTCGGAGTCTGTCATTCCGTATGTTTCACCCAACAAGTTTTTGTGACAACAGTCAACCAGTCCTTTCCTCAAATTTCCACTGCATATTTTTTGTTAGTTAATCATCAAAATACAATCTGGTATCAAGTATTGGTAAAATAAATGTGATTCCGCGTCATATTTATGTTATTCCTGTGTCATTCGGTGTCCTTCCGCGCCATTCTGTGTCATTCGGGTGTTTAGGAGGACCTGTGGCAGCACGTGTAAGTCTCGATTCGAAGATCTGTCGTTATTTCGGACCCTAAAAAAGGATTTTGATACATCGTGGTGCTCTAATTATATACCACAATGTATCACCTTACTTTCTCACAAGGGTGCGAAATAACAGTGTCAGAGTCTGTCATTTTGAATGTTTCACCCGACAAGTTTTTGTGACAACGGTCAACCAGTCCTTTCCTCAGATTTCCACTGCATATTTTTTTGTTAGTTAATCATCAAAATACTATCTGGCATTGAGTATTGGTAAAATAAACGTGATTCCGCGACATATTTATGTTATTCCTGTGTCATTCCGTGTCCTTCCGCGACATTCTGTGTCAATCGGGTGTTTAGGAGGACCCGTGGCAGCACGTGTAAGTCTCGATTCGAAGATCTGTGATTGTTAGTTAATCATCAAAATTCAATCTGGTATCGAGTATTGGTAAAATAACTGTGATTCCACGTCATATTAATGTTATTCCTGTGTCATTCCGTGTCCTTCCGCGTCATTCTGTGTCATTCGGGTGTTTAGGAGGACCCGTGGCAGCACGTGTAAGTCTCGATTTGAAGCAGTCTGACAGTAAACAACAATTAGACTGATACACATTTCAACATATTCATTCCAAATGTCTTGATAATTTCGTTTGACCACACAGTGATTTATTTGAATCGCTATGACTGTTGAAATAATGAGAAATAATTTAAAAACAAAGCTCTCCGGAATGATTACGTCACGTGCGCACGTGACGAATTGAAAGTGGAAATGAAGCAGACATTTGCTTCTGAGAGATTCTCGATGCTTCAATTAAACGAGGGAAAAAACATACTGTTATTCCTTCCACGTGGTATGGGCTTATCACCGATTACTATAGGTATAATTCCAATATACCTATTGTTGACTGAACGTCCGAAACGAACTTTGAATGGCGTGCGATTTGCAAAAGTACTGATAATGTTCTTTTGCCAATTTTGGTTACGGGACGTCTCGTCCCATTATGATAGGTTTTATTCCAAAGTTGTAATTCCTCATTTGGAATTGAATTGTTTTATTGTTTGTTTTTTGATACTTATATGTATGTTACTATTTTTTTGGCAAAATTATATTAAATTTAAATGAGATGGGACCTATAGAAAAATTCATCTTGTGTCCTTTCACATTTTTCAACTCAAAAGATCCTCTGCAGAGTAATTTATATTGCTTAGGATTTTATTTATCTATCTACGTATGCTCACTTCTGCTTTTCATCAGCCAGGTAGTTATTGATTGTAGGATTACGACATCCCTGAATTTGAAGTGGTCCATACAGGGGAACTGAAGAAATTCTGAACAACAGGATGGGTGGGGGGGGGGGGGGGGGGGTGAGGGGGGGAGGGGGTGAAGTAAATACTTAAAATTATAAAAATACTTAAAATTATAAAAATACCTTTTCTTCAAATTACTGCTGCTGCACACAGTGGTCATGAATTGTTTGTAGGAAAAGTGCAAGAAATAATTTTAAGAAAATTGCTTTTGTGTGTGGGGATGGGGGAAGGGGAATGGGACAAATCTTAATTAGCTTAACTTGACAGTCAAGATCATGCGTGCAGAAGTCTGTGAGTTTGTTGTACAGTTAATTGGAGGGATGTCTAATTTTCAAAATAAACATAACAATTGCATACTATCCCCACAAACCTTGGTAAGAGCTTAGCTTTTCTTATAAATTTTTGCATCTTGACAAAGCCCCAAATCTGACAGAACATTTCAGTTCTCACCACTGGTGGAGCCATGGTCTTAAAGCGTGGTGGGTGTGGGGGCATGTTCGTGATGAGTGGGTGGTAGGGTGGAATCTCAAGACTTGAGGGTTCTGTACCTGTATTAAGGAAACAAAATCAAAAAAATTATTTTCAAAAACTTGGGGATCCGAAAAGTCATCTGGTGGAATTGTGTGTGTGGTTGGGAGTGTGTGTGTGTGTGTGTGTGTGTGTGTGTGTGGGGGGGGGGGGGGGGGGGGGGGGGTTGGTGTGGGGGGGGGAGGGGGAGGGGGCTAGGGTGCTGGGCTCCCTAGAATCCCCATGGCTCCACTGGATCCAACTGACTTGATTAGGTTGATTTTCAACAGGCAAAATTTTGTCCAAGCATGCATATTTCCTTATTTCCTTATCACTGTTGTTCATTAACTGGAACTGTGCTCATGTTCCAGTTCTTTCCCCTCAGTTTTCGGACTGGAAATTGACAGGAGGGCTGGGTATATACTAGTCTGTAAATCGGTTTTATATCCCCACCCCAGGGCTCAAGCCCAGGTGAAGGAGAGGCACTATATAGCTGCCTTACGTGTGTATTACATAATTTCAAAAAATGGTTATGCAAAGCAAAATGAGTTAGTAAGCAAATTTATTTTGCTTAACCTTTTTCAGGTTATGCAAATTTTGAGTTTTTCAAGCCCTGACACGCCCATATTTCCCAAACCACACAGAACAGAGAACTCTTATTTGGTATGAATCATCCTTTGGGCCAGTAGAATTGAATGGTAAAAAAAAAAATGTCATCGGTTAATATGCCGGGGTGTTATACAGGGGATATCGAAAAAATGCTGAGTCTGCATATTAGAAAAATTAAAAAAAAGATTTTCTCCAGAACCAATAATTAGAAACATTTGATGTTTGGTATACAACATCAACAAATATAAGTTTGTTAAAATGAAGCCCTTTGGTTCATATTTGTGCTCAATACAGGAGCCCAAATTTTTAACTTATGGCAATATGGGGAATCATTTTTAAAAATCTTCAGATCCACCTGTCAGAATGCTTTCATGATTGGTATACAACATCTCTAGGGGGATTTACCGATTAGATTCAAATTTGTTCAAATCTCAGTCCCTGGGTTAATATTTGAGCTTCCTATGGGACCCCAAATTTTAACTTTCCGTACCGACCTGTCAGTAAGCCCAGGGGCCACGTGAAAAAAATGGGGATGGGCTTATCCACAAATGAGACCGAATGTAAAATGAAAAGTTGACCAGCCAGGAATGATCTGTTTACAGGACAGTGGATCTTGTTAGTGTATGTTGTGTTCCCATTGACATTAAATAAATTAATAATGTACATAAAATTGTATGTGTTACTTTTATTCGTTTTTTCCATCGGAATCATCAATCTTTAAAAGATACATTTAAATAAAAAAAATCGGCACAAAATATCAATGTTGACAAATGAGGTAAAAAATGCACGTGGTCAATTTGTTTTCACCTGGAAACATGTTCGTTCAGTCGTCACATTTCCATTTTGAATTGTATTTATTAAAAACATACTTGAACTGTATTTTGTATTACGCACGTTAGAAAAGGTACCCTCAGTATTCATAACTCCCATTGGGAAAAAACAAACAAAATAATCCATTCACGTATGAGCATTTACATGTACATGCATCGGTGGATCGCTTCTCTGTAAATTCTGTTGCGTTCACTTTCTCCAAGTGCAAGATGAACAGGGGGCAGTTCGCAGCAAATATTTTTGGCACCGGATAATTATCTGCACTATCCATTCACCAGTTATTGACATATTGACACTGAACCTGGCGGTTATTGCTAGAGAAAAAAAAAATTGCAAATTTTTCTTGTGGTCATTACACAACTATTTTATTGGTAATAAGTTGTGGGATAACCGCACGAAACATTATCAATTTTTGCTTCTTGAACAATGACAGGGCCCCCTCCCCCTCCACACACACACCTTAACCTGTGGCATTCACTTTCTCCAAGTGCAAGATGAACAGGGTCAGGTCAGTTTCATTTTGAACACACGGTGGTATCATGAAACGTATTTTCACTGGTGCTGTATTTACAAAAAGAAATTCATGAATCATTATGTCTCCCCTTCTGGGAAGGGAGACATATTGTTTTAGTTATGTCTCCCCTTCCCAGAACAGAAGGGAGACATAATGTTTTAGTGCATATTCTTCTTCTTCTCCTTCTTCTCATACAAACTTTGTCCGGGGCATAACTTTTTTGTCTTTTGACCTAGACCTTAGATATTTGGCATGTGGATGTATCACCATGAGCCGGTGTGTCGTGTACCATAGTGACCTTCATGTGACCTTGACCTTTGACCTGAAGGTCAGATTTATGTGCTTTTTTTTTAAGGGAAACTTCGTCCGGACCAGAACTTTTTTGTCTTTTGACCTAGACCTTAGATATTTGGTATGATTGTCAATATTATTCATGTATATATAATTTGCAGTGCATTAAATAGAAAGGAAGGGGAGACATATGTTTTAGTGTGCTAAAACAGTTTTTAGTTGTCACTTGTCCTTAATTTGCTGCCTGTAGAAGCATGGGGGATGGGGGTAACTGAAATCTGCATGTGGATGGAATGGGTGGAAAACACTGTTGGTTCAAAATGAAGACAAAATACACAGCTCGACATGAACCAAATCTGTATATAAGTAAGGGGAAATAACTTAATTCTTGTTAGCTCAATTTGACAAAGTCAAGCTGAGCTATTGTCATCACTTCTCGTCTGTCGACATACGTACGTCCACAATTTCCTTTGGCACACCTCACGGGTCACAATTATGATCAGATCACTTTGAAACTCGGTATGCTTGTTTGGGGTAACCTCTAGATGGGAGCTATCGATTATCTTCAATTTCCGTTCAAAAATGTTGCCGAGGCAAACGTTCTTAGAACTTAGTTTAGTCAGAAGACTCAATATTTTCCTTTGGCACTCCTCACAGGCCACATTTATGATCAGATTGCTTTGAAACCTGGCATGCTTGTTTGGAGTGACCTCTAGATGGGAGCTATCGATTTTCTTCAATTTCCGTCAAAAAATGTTGCCGCGGGCCAACGTTCTTAGAACTTAGTTTAGTCAGACCACAATATTTCCCTTTGGCACACCCTACAGGGCACATTTATGATTTGATTGCTTTGAAACCTGGTATGCTTGTTTGGGGAGACCTCTAGATGGGAGCTATCGATTTTCTTCAATTTCCGTCAAAAAATGTTGCCGCTGGCAACGACCTTTGAACTTAGTTCAGTCAGGCATCAATATATTCCTTTGGCATGCTGAACAGGGTACATTTTTGATCAGATCATTTTGAAACTTGGTGTGCTTGTTTGGGGTTACCTCTAGATGGGAGCTATCGATTTTCTTTGATATTTGCCAAGAAATGTTGCCGCTGACAATGACCAATGATGAACTTCGTGCAGTTATGCATCAAAATTTCCTCTTGGCACACCCTGCAGGGCACATTTATTATTGGATGACTTTGAAACTTGGTATGCTTGTTTGGGGTGAGCTCCAGATGGGAGCTATCGATTTTCTTCCATCTCCGTCAAAAAATATTGCTGCTGGCAACATTTTCAGAACTTAGTTTAGTCAGACCTCAATATTTCCCTGTGGCACACCCTACAGGGCACATTTATGATCGGATTGCTTTGAAATCTGGCATGCTTGTTTGGAGTGACGTCTAGATGGGAGCTATTGATTTTCTTCCATTTCCATCAAAACTAGAGGATGGCCACCAAAGGGTGGCTGATTCCCCTGAAAAAGCCTTGATAGCCATTCAAACCTTATTCGCGACACACCCTCTGGTTGTGGGCAATAATAATACCAAGCATCATTAATATCCTTGAAGGCTGTAAGAAGTTATGGAGCGGACACGAATTCCATCTACGCCCGGACGGACAGACGGACAGACAGACAGACGGACAGACAGACAGATGGACAGACAGACAGATGGACAGACTGACGATGTCACGGCTAGATTCCCCCGAATTTTTTTCGGGGGAATAATAAAAATGTTGCCGCTGGCATTGACCTTTGAATTTAGTTCAGTCCGGCATCAACATATTCCTTCGGCATGCCCTACAGGGCACACTGATGATCAGATCGGTTTGAAACTTTGTATGCATATTTGGGGTTACCTCTAGATGGGAGCTATGGATTTTCTTCGATTTCTGTCAAAAAATGTTGCCACTGTCAATGACCTTCGATGAACCCAGTCTTACAGTTTACTTTTAAAAATGCATGGAGTACTCTGAAGTTGTGCACACACAATGCTGTTATGTAATGTTGAAGTTTCACCAAATAACATTGGTACCAATGATCTTCAATTTTGCAATTTCACTTATAATTTACCAAGTTCAAGTTTGACAAGTTGAGCTACAGTGTCGTGACACTTTCATGTTATCTCACAACAGAATTTTTTTCAGTTTTCAACAAACTTTCAATTCCATTTTTTTTACACAAAACGGGGGCAACAGTAGTTTTTATAATAGGTCACCTGAAGTTAATTATACTTGAGATGTATTGTTTTTATTTAATTTATATTTTGAGTTTATATAATTTTGATTTCACATAACCGCGGCAATATGAGAATATATTTGGCATACAATGGCATACACTACATTGATAAAAACACGTGGGCATGTTTCATAAATAAACAAACTATATTTAAACTGACCGCCCTGGTGTACATAATGTGTCCCCATTGTTGTAAACAGTAAGACTTTCCCTTGTTTTGTTTTCAAATAAGCCTTTCGTGTAGCATGGATCAAACTGGATATATTACAACTCAGGGTATTAATTCATACTTATTTTTGAGCAGATATTTTTGCAGGGATCACATCAGGTAATTTCTCAACTCATTTTCTGAAGTAATAAAAATAAAAATTTGGGTCACTGAACACGCTGTCATTAATAATTTATGAATTGGGAATTTCCCAACTTCTTCAACATAAAGTTGATAAACACGAGGGCTGACAGTAATAAATAACACTAAAGCATGTAGTTCGGGAATTTTATTTTTTTAGCTGAAACTGTGAAAAGATTAAATTAAGAAAAAAACAACAACTCCAAAACACTTTCATATATTTTTATTAAAAAGTTGGGGGGGGGGGGAGCTTATCCACAAGAGTGGGCTTACTGACGAGTCGGTACGGTAGTGCAATATGAGGAAATTTATTTTAAAATCTTCAGATTTACCCGTTAGAATGCTTTCATATTTGGAAAATACAACATATCAAGGGGTGTCAGATTCAAGTTTGTTCAAATTAAGTACCTGGGTTAATTTGGGCTCCCCATGTGTGAATAAGAGGGAATTTCTTTCAAAATATGTCTTCAAATTCAACAGACAGAATCCTTTCAGAGTTGGAAAACCACATCTCTCTACGAGGAGTGGGGGGGGGGGGGGGGGGGGGGGGGTTTCAGACTCAGTTTGTTCAAAGCATGTGCCTGGGTTAATACTTGGGTTCTCTAAGGGAACCCAAATTTTAACTTTGTGCAATATGAGGAGTCATTTTTAAAAATCTTCTTCAGATCCACCAAGAATCTTTTGATATTTGGTACACAGCATCCTTAAGAGGTCAGATCTAAGGTTGATCAAATCAAGTCTCTGGGTTAATATTTGGACTCCCTGTTGGAGCCCGAGTCCAATATGAGGAATAATCTTTTAAAATATGCTTCTTGAGATAAATTCAGAATTGTTTGATATTTAGTATATAGCATTCTTCGAGAGTTCAGATTCATTTCGTTCAAATAATGTCCCTAGATTGATATTTGTGTTCCCCTGGGGGTGGGGGGGGGGGGGGGGGATTTTAACTGTGCAAATTTGGTAATATTCTCAAAATTTTCTTCTCCAGAACCACTAGCGGAATCTTCTGGTATTTGGCTTAAAACATCCTTCAAGTTTGTTCCATGTCAGATTGATATTTGGACTCCCTACTTTTACATTACTGAAAATCTGGGCCATATTTCAGTGGTAGCATCCCAATACTAGAAAAAATCATCTGGCATGGACAGCAGAGTTATAAATAATTAAATAACCTCATTCCTCTGTTGTGTTAATTAGCCATAGATGGTAATTAAATTTAAACAACTTTTGGTCAGGTGAGCGCCTCTCATGGCCTCTTGTGTTGCTATTGCAAGCATGCAAATGTTGCTAATATTGTGAACAAGCAAATGGTCAAATTTGAAAATGGGCGAAGTATGCCACGTCTGGTGTGCTCTTCTTTGTATTCTAAATGGCATAGCAAATAACCTGTAGGTAAATTAGGTAAATTACTATGTCATTCAGAATACCAGCAAATATAATTCGACTGTTTATACCCCAAATTAAAATTCACAGTTGTGTGTAAAATACTTGTGTAAAAGTTATAGTATTGGGTCCAGGCCTGATTAACCCAGATTTTGTAACTGTCGAGTCATTTGTATGAAAGTTCACATAAGTGGTAAAAGTAAAAGTGAATGTGTGCCTTGTGACATCCTATTTTTTACCATATCTCTGTTCATCTGAAAAATGGACAAAGGGATGTGTTGTGCAGATACAGTTTGTGACAAAGCTCCGTGTGAAGACAAAAATCTGGAGGGAAAATATCACAAATCAAAGTCATTATGAAATGGAGTAGGATGGCAGTAGGTGCTCACCGTTTTTGTTGTTTATATAATTCAGATTTTACGAGAAGTTTTTTCATTGACGTTAAATAAAAATGTTACTTGCAATTATAAAATGTGTTTTTTGGCTCACCTGACTGAAAGTGAGGGTGAGCTTCAGAGATCTCTCTTCGTCCTTCCTCCATGAAAATGGTGTTTGCGACTTTTCCAAAACTGCTGAACCGATTTAAATTAAATTTGAGGTGATTGTTTGTTATGACATCGCATTTGATTTTCTTCAAATCAAGTAGCCCTGTCCCTGGGTAGGGCCACTCCCAAAAAGTATGCCTAAATCTTAAAAAATCTTCTTCTCATGAACCAGCAGTAGTAGAGACTTGATATTTAGTGTGCTGCTTCCTTTTGAGGTGGATCATCAGATTGTTCAAGAGAAGTTCGTGCAAGAATTTTGGCTCTGCCCAAAATTTCTGTTTTCTAAACTGAGAGGCTGATTTGAACCAGATTTGATATGAGAGCTTAGTGGGTCATAAGTACTTAATTTTGCCCCCTCCCAAAAATTCCCAACGCCCGTGAGAACTGCAGGAGATAAAAATAGAAAAAAATTAAAATGCCCATATCTCCAAAACTACATGGCACTGAGAATTTTTATTTGGTGTGAAGCTTCCTTAGGACCAGCAGAAAGGAATGGTAAAAAAAAAAAAAATTGCCATTGGATTTATCATAGGGTATTTTTCTCTGGGACTTTTGAAAAAGTGCAGAGTCATCATTTTTTAACACTGGGTAATGGGAAAAACATTAAGAATCTTCTTCTCCCATACCACTGCTCCAAAAGCTTTTCGAATTTTACATATAACATCTTTGGAAGATCCATTCACATGTTTGTTGAAAGCAAATTTCCTTGGTCCATATTTGGGTTATCAATGGGAGCACAAATGTTCAGATTAGTGCAATATGAGGAACATTCTTTAAAAATCTTTTTCCGATCCACCACTCAGAATGTTTTGATATTTGGTATGCAGCATCCTTAGGGAGGTGAGATTCAAGTTTCTTCAAGCCAAGTCCGGGGTTCATATTTGGGCTCCCAGTGGGAGCCCAAATTACAACTAAGTTCAATATGAGGAATATTTTTTAAAAATGTCAGGTGGGGCCTCTTGTTTTCAATTATTGGCACACTGAAGAAAAATAGATATTACCCCTTGGCTCCCTTCCTTGACTATTCCCCCCCTCCCCTCCCCCACAAAAAGGTTGCCCTCCTTGAATGTTTGTATGGTTTGGCCATAGGTCTTATATATACATAAAGTTTGATGGCCATTAAAATCTATTAGAAACTTAATGGCCATTAATAAATTTGATGGCAATTAAAATCTACTATAAGTTTAATGCCAATGGCGATTAATATGATTGAATTCAAACCCATTAAATGAAAAAGGTTTAATGGGCATTAAAACATGGAAACAGGAGGTATAGTTCCTCCGAAAAATGCCAATTAAAGGCCATTAACTTTGCATTGCTCTAAATTCTTTAATGGCCATTGAACTGATTTTTCTGAAATTTAATGCCCATGATATGTACCCATTAATATTAATGGCCATTAGTTCTCATCCCATTTTAATGACCATTATAGTGTACAGTAGTACCCATTAACATCTAATGCCCATTAAGTTTTCTGTGGAAAAAAATTTCCCGTTAATTTGGTCTTCTTCATGGCCATTACATTTGTCTTGCTCATGAAAATAATGCCCATGAAAATGATGTTCATGGTCATTAATTTTTTTAATGCCCATCACCCACTTTAATGGCCACTGATCATATAATTTTAATGGCTATTATTGTTTAATTTAATGGCCATGAAGAAGACCAAATTGAGAGGTATTTTTAATGGCATTTTTAATGGCATTTTAATGGCATAATTTAATGATCCATTTAATGGCCATATGTGCAGTAGTGCTATCTGAATGCATACTCAAGTTATCATGCAGAAACCAAGAAAAGTTTCATTTTTCACTAGTAAGTCAAGGGGAATAACTCTAGAATGGAGAAAGTGAAGACGGCCAAATGCAAACTTGATCTGTATTTTGTCATTTTAGATGATATGTGAAAGATTAAAAAAAACAAAATTTGAATGCATACTCAAGTTATGATGCAGAAACCAGAAAAGTGTTATTTTTTACAAAGTCAAGGGGAATAACTCTAGAATGGTGAATGCTAATACGGCCAAATACAAATTTTACCCATATTTTGTCAGTCTAGACAACATGTGAAAGTTTCAGAAAAATATCTCAATGCATACTTGTGTTACCAAACAGAAACCAAAATTTGGACACACTGACGGTAAGTGAAGGGGGAAAAACTCTAGAATGGAGAACCCAAATGTGAATGTGACCTGTCATTCTAAACAATAAGTGAAAGTTTTAAAAAATATATGGACAGACAAGGGTAACACTTAATGCTCTTTGCATTTCATGTAGGGGCATAAAAAACATAAAAGGCCAGAAAAGAAAGCTAGGTAAAGTGCTCTATACTTACGCAGTCTCGTAGTATGCTCAAATTCTAAATGCTCTTCAAGTAAACTGTTCTCTGGTCGACTTGATCCAGCCACTTCACCACTCAATTGCCATGGTTTTTTAGTAAGACTGGCCTCTTCCATTTCCTTAATTTGTTTCTTCAGCTTCAAGAAAATGAATCAGTCAAAATGTCATTGATGTATAATAAACAACATAGTATAGTGGAACTCTGTTGATTAAATTGTTACTTTTCCAATGAAAACAAGAGACTGCACCAGAAGTGCTGGCAGACCATCATCAGGAGCAAGATGAGTGATGCGGTTGTATTGGAATGGACAATATTTCTCAAATTTTTTACAAAATTTCAACAACAAAATTTCATGTGACCCCTCAATAGAGCAAGCTCGAGAACTTGTTCCAATGAGGGGGTCACATGATATGGTTTTGTTTAAATTTTTGGAAAAATGATTATTGTGCTGGTGTATGTTGCCGCTTCTTTATGTAAAGGGTTAAATCCTAAAGGAACTCTGAGAAGTATAGAAGTGTTTTCTTTCCATCTATACATTTATATTAACAAGCATGTGACATTTTTGCATGATTGGATAAAAGACAAGGGCTACTGGGTGTTAGTAATAGCTTTCCATGTCAAGGTCATGACAATCATTTCTATCTTAACTGCATGTATGGCATTGAATCTCAATACCTCACATCTATACATCTATACATTACCGCATACAAGCATGTACAATTTCAAGATGCAAGAACAAGCTGTTTGGCTTCAGAGTGTACAATATTCTGGTGGTGGAATCCACTAGTGGCTATGTCTTTCAAGTCACCACATCAAAAATTCATACTTACTGTTGAGCTTTCTTCCAAATCTTCCAAATAAAATTTTGTGTTGATATGACAACTGATAACAGGATTTATTATGCCTCAAAGTTAGTTTGTCCAATCAGAACATTTGAATACCATCTGAGGGTTGTGCCATATCAGGTAACTCACATGATATTATTTGTTATCAGGTTAGTAGCAGCCATTACTATTTTAATCAAATAGAAGCATTTCCACTCGCTTCAAATTTTCAAAATTTGAACTGAAACAAAATAAGAGAATTTAAGTACCAAAAATATTTTCAAGGTACCGTATTTATTGATTTAAAACATTAAATATTTAAATGAAAGTGTCTGACACTGTAGCTCAACTTGTCAAGACAAAGACATGTACATGTGTAGTATGTGACACAGCAATGACAAACATCTAGGTAATAACCTGATAACAAAGGTACATATAAAGTATTGTAACGGTCTGTACATAAATACTGACCGTTGCCTGTAACAAATGTATAGGTAAAGTATTGTAAAGGTGGGTGACAGTCAGATGCTAAACTAGAAAAAAATCTTTGAGTCCCAGAGTGGGTCTGACTGAACCCCAAAATATTTGTTCTCATAGCACAGAGATAACAAAGGCACCCCCAAAACACACTCATTCCTGTCCCAAGGTGAAAACAAAGGTACCCAAGAAGTTTCGTGAAGATCAGTTCACAAATATGAGCTGTGTAGAAGTTGTGACAAAAAACTGATTGGACCTAATTTCGGTACAAAATGGCCACTGGCAGCCATCTTGAATTTTGGACCGCACCCAGAAACACTCGTTCTCGTCCCAAGGTGATAATAACAAAGGTACCCAAGAAGTTTTGTGAAGATCGGTTCATAAATACAGCCTCTAGCCCGAGCCGTATTGACATGTGCACTTATAGTGTATAAGTAGCACTGAATAAATCAAAGTTCATCTAATTTGCATAGTTTCAGAACGAGAAAAAAACCCGTACTATATGTGATGTATTCCATGTTACTAAACATTCATACAAAAATGTATTCAAATCAGAACTTTTATACAGAAGTTCTGTACAAAAGACTGATTGCACTAATTTTGGTACAAAATGGCTGCTGGTGGCCATCTTGAATTTCGGACCACACCCCAAAACACTCGTTCTCATCCCACGGTGATAACAAAGGTACCCAAGAAGTTTCGTAAAGATCGGTTCATAAATACGGCCTCAAGCCTGAGCCGTATAGAAGTTGTGTACAAAAAACTGATTAGACCTAATTTCGGTACAAAATGGCCATTGGCAGCCATCTTGAATTTTGGACCGCACCCAGAAACACTCGTTCTCATCCCAAGGTGATAACATAGGTACCCAAGACGTTTCGTGAAGATCGGTTCATAAATACAGACTCTAGCCCAAGCCGTATTGACATGTGTACTTACTGTGTGTAAGTAGCACTGAAAAAAATCAAAGTTCATCTAAGTTGCATAATTTCTGCACGAGAAAAAAACCCGTATTATATGTGATGTATCCCATGGTACTAAACATTCACACAAAAAATTATTCAAATCAGCGCTTTCATATGGAAGTTCTGTGCAAAAGTCTGATTGCACCAAATTTTGTACAAAATGGCTGCCATCGGCCATCTTGAATTTCGGACCGGACCCCAAAACACTTGTTCTCGTCCCACGGTGATAACAAATGTACCCAAGGAGTTTTGTAAAGATCGGTTCATAAATACGGCCTCTAGCCCGAGCCATATTGGCATTTGCACTTACAGTGCTGAAAGTAACACCAAAAAACATCAAAGTTAGTCTAATTTGCATAATTTACACACGAGAAAAAAAAAACATATTATATGTAATGTATCCCATGGTACTAAACATTCATACAAAAAATTATTCAAATCAGAGCTTTCATATGGAAGTTCTGTACAAAAAACAGATTTCTGCATCGTCGGTACAAAATGGTGGCTGGCAGCCATCCTGAATTTCGGACCGCACCCAAAAACACTCATTCTCGTCCCACGGTCATAACAAAGGTACCCAAGAAGTTTCGTAAAGATCGGTTCATAAATATGGCCTCTAGCCCGAGCCGTATCCAATTGTTGACAGACAGACGGACAGACGGACGACGGGCCATGGCATAAGCTTAAATTTGGCTTTGCCAAAGTTGAGCTAAAAATGGACAGAACATATATAAATTTTATAGTAAATTTCCTTTCTTATTATACCTACCGCAATTGTTTACTACAGGCTTGCACTACAGTGGAAGACCCTAACTCAGAAAATATACTCTCTATTTGATCTTTCTCAGGGGATTTGGGAAAGAAAAGTGGTGCAAAAGCACCACGAAAAAATATGCCAAAACTGGGTCGAGCACCATCGGCGCACACCCAGTAGGGGACGCTGTTCTCTTAGCACAATTCCACAACTTCCGGAAACCAGTGTGCAAGGCAGTCATCAATGAATCATTCTTTTGAGTCCACCAATATAGGAGTTATGTGATCAGAGGGGAGGAAGGATTCTTACCCAAATAAGAAGACGGGAGGGCCTCCATGTAAACAATTGTGGTAGGTATAATAAGAAAGGAAATTTACTATAAAATTTAAATTTCTTATCAACCTACCTTACAATTGTTTACTACAGGCTGAATAGACAATAGGATGGAGGGAACATAACCAACCCACACATAACCCAATTGCACTGGGACCGTGGACAGAGGAAGAGGTCCCTAGGCCTATCAAACCATAGCATCACAAACATAAGTAAAAGACAATGAGAGATGAGGCGTATGGTTATGTGCGACGCACAGACAGAAAGGGCAGGAACAGAAGAGAGCTGGAACTGACCTTGTAAAAAGCTGAATGGCTGGGGTAGACAAGAGCTGAGCAGAAGAAAGAGGGCCCGTAGTACAAAGGTCCTCTGCCTGTTCCTGCAACTGTCGCAGATAAGAGGAGAAAGTAGCATTTCTCCCACAGGCTGCCAGCATAACATCCGACAACATGACGGAGTTAGTATAAGCCCCAAGAGGTAGACAATGCGCACACCTCGTGGCAGAAATATGATTGGTAATACAATCGCCAGTCGCTAGATGAGCGGAAGCTGCACAAACAGCAAGACAAATCCATCGAGAAATGGATTCAGGAGAGATCGTCTGTCGACCAGGAATAAGAGACAGAAAATTGTTCCTACCCTTCCTAATGAACAGCGTCCGATTGAGATAAAAGCAAATTGCACGAACTGGACAGAGCAAAGGTGTTTACCCTCAACAGAAGGAAGAGCCCTGACACAGATAGGAGGTGGAGTAGTTTCTGGTATCTGATTCTTGGCCAGAAAGGAGCAATTACTGGTAAACATAACACTGGTGGGAGAGCTCCAGAAAAAGGTCGGGCCAACCGAGAGGACATGATGCTCACTAACGCGTTTGGCTGAGGCAAAAGCTATCAGAAAAACCATCTTGTATGTGAGAAAACACATATCCATCTGGGATAAAGGCTCAAATGGTGCCCCCCCCACCCCCTCAAGCAGAGCAGCACCCAAGAAAGATTCCATCCTGGGGTAAGCTGCAAAGTCCTAGGCCTTTTCAAGGAAAGTGCCGGACAAGCTTGGAGAGGCATGGATTTGTGCCGATACGACACTGTCCCACATACGAAAAGGTCTCCGAAGCATGGACCTGTACCCTTTGATGGTAACAGGCTGGAGACCCCCAGAATCAAACATATACCAGAAACTCTGCAATCTGTGTGATCGAAGGAGTGACAGAATCAACAGAGTGATCCACACACCATCGACAGAAGACCTTCCACTTAGCCGCATAGGCTAAACCAGTGGAGTGCCTCCTTGAAGAAGAAAAGCAACTGCACTGCTTGTCTTGAAAAAACCGCTACATAGGAGACAGGACCTGACAAAAGATATGCACGAAGGCACAATGAAGTTGGGTCGACGTGAAACCTCCTCAGGCGACCTTGGCAAAGAAGGTCATGATGTAGAGGGAGACGTGCTGGAACCGCTGCCAACAGAGAGTGGAGCAAATTGATCCACACCCACTGAGGCGACAGGGGTGTGATCGAAATGATTGGACAACTGCAGGTTCGTATCTTGGCTAGACCCTGTGGCAGATTCGGAACCCGCAGGAAGGTGTAGCCGACAAGACCGTTCCAAAGGAGGGACAGAGCGTACACGGCAAAAGCCAAAGCATCTGGACACGGGGACACGAAAGTGTCCACCTGATGGTTCCAATGAGTCGCAAAGAGATTGATGTGGGGACGACCCCAGAGATCGAAGAGAGACTGGAACACCGCCATGTGGAGCATCCACTCGATGGAAAAGAACCTGCCCTGTCGGGACAGGGAGTCGGCTCGGACGTTCAGACGATCGGGAATGTGACAAACCACCACTCCGGCGTTGACATCCTGAGCGAGCAGTAGAAGATCCCGAACCAATTCTTACATGGGAACATAGTGCGTGCCGCCCTGGTTCCGAATGTAAACAACCACTGTCAAATTGTCAGACAACAGAAGGACCAGACAAGTCGAAACGTGGGGAATCCACTACCGGAAACTCAGAAGAAGAGCAAGAAGCTCCTTCTGGTTGACGTGAAGAGCTGCTTGATCCTGGTCCCATGACCGGTGAAGGGAAAGACCTAGAGGATCCAACATCACACCTCATCCGAGATCGCTGGCGACTGCCATCAGAACACGATCGGAAGGGAACTCCCTGCATAATCCACTGCAGGCCTTGCATTTTAAAATAGCAACGAGGCCTAAAAACGGCCCCGTAAAAGCACTTGCGGGGCCTATTTTTATAGGTAAGGGCTGATTTCTCCAAAGTACCTTATATTCAGCATGACATGTAGTTTGACAAGTAGTTTTTTATATGGTATTTATATGACATATATATTACCAGATCATTTCCAATATATATGTTGGAAATGATATGGTAAATTATATGTAATATAAATGCCATATAAAAAATGACCAAGATAAATAAAAAGATAATGGGGTGAGGGGGATAGAGGGTGCCATAATGACAAACAGACACAGAGTCAAATAATACTATCAAAAGTTTATAACAAAACTACCACTTGGTGGAAGTTGGGGCGAAATGAACAGGTGCGGGAAATTGGGACGAATCGCCTTTTATGCGAGTTGAACACCGAGCCAAACGACCTATGCTCAGTTTTCCTGACAACCAGTGAACTGTTTGGCAAGATCAACAGTGTACGCACAATTTAAATTTTCCGTATAAAGATTTTGTTAACCTGGGGAGGGGGGGGGGGGGGGGGGGGGGTTTAGTCATTACTGCAACTGCACAGAAATACTGAGCCCCAAAATCATATTTGTCATTTGTGGTTGCAGTTAGTTCAGAAAATAAATTTAATTGAAAGAATAGAACGTATTTTCCCTTTGGCAGCCGTCTGCATCACTGCCTGTTGATGTCTGCTGCAAAGTTTGCAGGTAACTTTTGAAACATATGATTTCCTATCAACATCCTGTTGCGTTTCAACTTCATACTGATTTGTGAATGAAAATTTATTGAATGTACTGACAAGAATTGTTTTATTTGCATTAAATTTCGACATTAATGACAGTCTCAAAGTTATCAATTTTTATGTACTCAGGTTGCGTTCCATCCGCTACGCGGACACCAGAGTTGTTAGAATTTCGCACCAATGTTACGTACAAAAACCAAAATGGAGACAACCCGTTCAATTCGTCAATAATGTGTTTGGGATTTAACTTTTTTTGCCGGGCCGATTGATCGGGCCCTGTAATTTTTTTTCAGGGCTGTTTACAGGGCTGGGGCCGATTGGCCCTGTCAAAATGGAAGCACTGCCACTGAACATCTGTCAGGGGAGAAGGTGACGAGGAAGAGACTCCGGTAACTGAAGCACCAGATCCAGAGGATCGACATTCAGCCTCCAACGATTGAGCAGAAAGTGTTGGAGAGGTCTGACATGCAGCCGACCTAGAGGAATGAGATCCGTCACCGAACCGCAGAGACCGAGCAGCCGAGGAAGACTCCGAGCTGTTGCAGACGTGGACTGGGACAGAGTCAGGGCAAAAGCTGAGAAAATCACAACCCTGAGTACAGAAGCCCATCCCTAAATGACAAAACGACGGAGAAGGGACCAGGTCCGACTTCTCCTCGTTGACTCTGAACCCTAGTTATGTGAGCAGGCTCAACAGTGTGTCGACATTTGACCCCAGAAAGGCAGCATTGGAATGTCTCTGGAGGATTTTGACTCGATATGCCGAAGAAGACACCCTGGACTGTGTGTGAAGTTAGACTAACACATGCAACATCAGACTGGTGAAGGCTCAAGGATCCAGGTCAAGGCCGAAGAGCATGGCCATGAACTGGAAAACTCCCTAGAGAATGGAGCGGCGAACTGACCTGAAAGCCTCCATGCTGAACTTAGGAGCAATGAGAGACTGGGTCAGGATACACAGATCGATAACCTGTCGGAGTCGGCTGTCCTTTTTCGGCACCAAGAACAGGCGGGAATAAAATCCCACAGAAAGAATGTTCTTGACGACCTTGATCGCCCCCTTTGACAGGAGATTGCAGATCTCCGTGATCAAAAGTTCCCAACGTGTAATGTTGAAATGAAAGGGACCTGTGTTGGAAGAGGAACTTTCGACTGAGTGGAATGCCTCAACCTGGGACGAATCAAGGTGACTACTGCAGATGCCTACCCTTACCCTGTGAGTAAGTAGAAGTGGCGGCAGAAGGATCAGCCCTTGGCTTTGCAAAGGAAGCAGAAGGGTACTTGTTAGGCTTAGGTTGGCCCCTGCCTCCAAAAGAAGGCTGATCAAGCTGACGAAGCAGCAGCTGATCTATGGAATGACATAGGAGTCATTCCGGACCGTCGCCACGGAACCATGAAATAGTTGCAGACCCGCCGATAGAGGCAGATCGAAGAGCAGTGCGCTGCCCCTCAAGAAGGGAACGGCTTGTGTCCAGCACAGCATCCCTGCGAACTAAATCCAAGTTAGCTGTGTTACAGGCATGTGTGTGAGAAGATGCATGAGCGCCTTGGACAGCACACGCAAAAATGCCTGTACGTCGTCAAACTTATCTGGGAGCAGACAAGCAGCAAAACAGAGACGAATTGATCAAAGAGAGAAAGCATTCAGGTATCTCTCTCGATAAGCCCAACACGGACTCCTGAGTCTCCATATGAAAAATGGCCGGCCTCGGAGTTGGGAGTCCTGATCCAAGACTGTCAACGTCTGGCAGACTGACGGATTGGCGGAATCGTAGAAACGATAACGCACCTGAGACAAAAAAGTGTCAACCCTGATGAAGAACGACGTCTTCATAGCCTTGGAACTCAGCTTAGAGTCCAAAGCTGTAAACGCTTCAACCACCTGTACCGACCGGCACGGTCGAAGGCGTCCAGAAGCAGGTTGCTCCACAGGCTGTAGGGGTGTGACCGATGATCGCAGCCGGGCTGACACTGTTTGAGATCTGGAAGGAACCCAAACACAAAGTCAAGAGCTTCCTCCAAGTCAGAAGACTGTTGGCTCTCGACGTCAGGTATGTCGGACCCATCCTCTGAGTCGGAAGACACATAGCCCATCATGGGCAAACCAGACGACGCCTCCCATTGTGTAGGTACACCAGGGGGATCAGAAAGCTGACTGTGTCAGCCAGTTTGACGTGGGAACGAACCGACAAAGTGGCTTCCCACCTGACCCATTTAACCAGCAAAGGGTCACGATCCTCAAATACACCCGACACAGGGCGACAGGCTGCAGACAAAACATCTAAGGGCAGATGTGTATTGGGGTATGACATACCCCGAGGATCTACAGAGCGGAAACTCAGGAGAGTTGCCGCGGACCTCTGCGGTATAGAAGGTCCAGACTGCACAAAAAGCGTTGGTCCCACAAAACTGGCCATGGGACCAGAGTGCGTGGACGGAAATGCCACGGAGCTCATGGTGACCCCACCATGAACATCCGAATCCAATGAGAAAAACTGAGGTACTCGACGGCTTAGAGACCACAGTAGAGGGTTCGGCCGGCAGCCCCTTCTGACTTCGCCAAGTTGAATTCAGGGAAGGCTGAGGCCGATACCCCACGTCTATACAACCAGACATCTCTGCAGACCCCTGCAGGGATAAAACTGCTGTGCTCAACGGTTGAGAGGACACAGCAGGGGGTTCGGTCGGCAGCCACTTCCGACTTCGCTGAGTTGAAGTCAGGGAAGGCTGAGGCCGATACCCCATGTCTACACTACCCGACACCTCTGCAGACCCTTGCAGGGATAAAACTGCTGTGTTCAATGGAGGAGAGGCCACAGCAGAGGGTTGGTCGGCAGCCACATCCGACTTTGCCGAGTTGAAGTCAGGGAAGGCTCAGGCTGATACCCCACATCCACACTACAGACATCGCAGCAGACACCTGCAGGGATAAGCCGAGGCAGACTGAAACAGTGACCGATGACGTTGTAGACGGAACAGCAGTAGCAGCTGATACGACGGGAGCTGTTGAAACTGGCAGAAAAGGGGCGAGAGCAACCGAGCTCAGCCTCCAAAGGAGGAGACACAACCCTAGTGACAGCCTCAGATGTTGACTGGAGAGGGACCATAGTCCCGGAACCAGGCATCTCTGCACCAGACAACTCAACAGCTCCTGCAGTATCCACCATGGTTAAAAAACTGCACATCCCCCGCAGAGGGGGTATAACTCTCCCCAGACGTGGTCGTGTCGGGAGACCCCGAAATGACAGTGTTCTCCCCCCACCCCTCCTCAACCCCGTGGGAGTGGGAGGAACTGCACACACCCCACGGAGGGGGTATAACTCTCACCAGATGTGGTCATGTCGGGAGGCCCCAAAACGACAGCTTTCCACACACCCTCCTCCCCCTACGGGTGCGGGAGAAACGGCCACGGAAATGCACCAAAGCGAGGGCAAAAGGCATTGCACCTAAACGAACTGTACTGGACATAACAGAGGTGAGAGCAGTATACGAAAAAGGTGAACTCAACAGATATAGACAGTAGAACACCTCCAACTACGAGAGAAAGGTGGCAGAAAAAGTACCGGCGGGAACACAACTGAACCCATACGGCAGACAGGGACCTAAATGAAAGTGTCAATGACACTGTAGCTTAACTTGTGTGTTGTGTTTGATGAAAAGGATAATGTTCAATGTTTATGAAAGGATTATGAAATAAGACAAGAATTGTGATAATTGGGAATATGTTCATTTCTGTTTCCTGTATGCTATGTTTATGATAAAAATAATATGAGGTGTACACTGTACTAAAGAGCTGAGGGGTGGGTTAATATGACCTCACACTTAATGTATGTGGCCCTCACAGTTAACGTATATCAACAAAAGTTACCAAGTTACAGTGAAATTATTCCAAAACAAGTCATCCTATCAACTTACATTAAAATCCCTTCATAAATATGGCCTGTAGACTGTGCTGAAGGTTTTCGGGCTTCGAGCCCCTGTAGCCGTCAGTTTCCCAATTGCGTCCAAAGGGGACGTTCTCATCTAGACATTATATGAAGTCAACCTACCAAGTTACGATGAAATCCCTTAATAAATATGACCTGTAGACTGTGATAAAGGTTTTTGGGGCTTTGGTCTCGGGCAGCCATCATGGTTGAATGATCGCAACCAAAAGGGGACATTCTCATCTGGGCATCATCTGGAGTGATCCTACAAAGTTACAATGAAATACCTTCATAAATATGACCTGTAGACTGTGCTCAAGGTTTTTGGGCTTCGGGCCCCTGAAGCCGTCACAGTTGACCAATCACAACCAAAAGGGGATGTCATCATCTAGGCATTATATGGAGTCAAACTTATGGGTTACAATGAAGTCCTTCCATAAATATAACCAAGAGACTATGCTAAAGGTTTTGGGGTTTTGGGTTCGGGCAGCCATCAAGGCTGAATGATCGCGACCAAAAGGGGATGTTCTCATCTAGACATTATTTAGAGTCATCCTACCAAGGTACAATGAAATCCCTTCATAAATATCACCTGTAGACTGTGCTAAAGATTTTCGGGCTTTGGGCCCCTGTAGCCAACACAGTTGCCTAATGGTGTCCAAAAGGGGCTGTTCTCATCTGGACATTACATGAAGTCAACCTACCAAGTTACAATGAAATCCCGTCATAAATATGATCTGAAGACTGTGCTAAAGGTTTTCGGGTTTTAGGCTTGGGCAGCCATCATGGTTGAATGATCGCAGCCAAAAGGGGACATTCTCATCTGGACATCATCTGGAGTGATCCTATGAAGTTACAATGAAATCCCTTCATAAATGTGACCTGTAGACTGTGCTCAAGATTTTCGGGCTTCAGGCACCAGTAGCCATCACAGTTGACCAACCACGACCAAAAGGGGATGTCATCATCTGGGCATTATATGGAGTCAACCTAACAAGTTACAATGAAATCCTTCCATAAATACGACCTACAGACATGCTAAAGGTTTTTGGGCTCGGGCAGCCATCAAGGCTGAATGATCGTGACCAAAAGGGGACGTTCTCATCTAGACATTATTTAGAGTCATCCTACCAAGGTACAATGAAATCCCTTCATAAATATCACCTGTAAAATGTGCTAAAGATTTTCGGGCTTTGGGCCCCTGTAGCCAACACAGTTGCCTAAAGGTGTCCAAAAGGGGTCGTTCTCATCTGGACATTATATGAAGTTAACCTACCAAGTTACAATGAAATCCCTTCATAAATATGACCTGTAGACTGTGCTAAAGGTTTTTCGGGCTTCGGGCTCGGGCAGCCATCATGGCTGAATGATCGCAACCATAGGGGACAATCTCATCTGGGCATTATCTGGAGTGATCCTAAGAAGTTACAATGAAATCCCTTCATAAATATGACCTGTTGACTGTGCTCAAGGTTTTTGGGCTTCGGGCATTTGTAGCCATCACAACTGACCAATCACGACCAAACGGGGATGTCATCATCCAGGCATTATATGAAGTCAACCTAACAGGTTACAATGAAATCTTTCCATAAATATGACCTTTTGCCTACGCTAAAGGTTTTTGGGCTCGGGCACCCATCATGGCTGCATGATCGCGATCAACATGGGACGTTCTCATCTAGGCATTATTTGGAGTCATCCTACCAAGTTACAATGAAATCCCCTCATAAATATTACCTCGAGACTGTGCTAAAGGTTTTTGGGCTTCGGGCCCCTGTAGCTGTCACAGTTGCCCAATCAGGTCCAAAAGGGGACTTTTTCATCTAGACATTGCATGAAGTCAACCCACCAAGTTACAATGAAATTCCTCAATAAATATGACCTGTAGACTGTGCTAAAGGTTTTCGGGTTTTGGGCTCGGGCAGTCATCACGGTTGGCAGATCATGCCCAAATGGGAAAATTTTTCATCTAGACATCATAAGGAGTCATCCTACCAAATTAAAATTTAATCCCTCCACATTAAACATGACCTGCAGACTGTGCTAAAAGTTTTTGGGTTTCAGGCTTGGGCAGCCATCACGGTTGATAGATCATGCCCAAAAGGGGACGTTCTCATCTAGGCATTATACAGAGGCATCCTACTAAGTTACAATGAAATCCCTTCATAAATACGACCTGTAGACTGTGCTAATGGTTTTCGGGTTTTGGGCTCGGTCAGCCATACCGGTTGCCCGATCGCGACCAAAAGGGGACGTTCTCATCTAGACATGACCCCAAACCTGCATATGAAATTTTGTGATGATCAGACAAGAACTGCGGAGTGTAGCCCCTTGCTAAAGGAAAATGTGAACAGACGTCACAGACTCACAGATTTCCGCACGCGTGATGGCAATAGCTTATCTTGATTATGTCAAGTTAGGCTAAAAACAGAAATTCTGCCCTCGACAGAGTAGAGAAATCCAGTCCATACAATCCCCCATTGAACCTAATAATAATAAAATTTATCAACGGAAAAATTTTATGTACGAACCGCACGGTACGAAAAAGTCACGCGCGACACGTAAAATAAATAAAATACAATGAAAATGTGGTTGGAAATAATAACGAGAATATATAAAACACAGTCCTGTTATTATACAATCCTCAGATCCATAATTCCAGTCACAGGAAACCATTATCGACGAATTGAATTATCACTGTTTCGTAATACAAATGGCTGCACATCAACCTTCGACTGCGGACGAAAAAAGAATGATTCATTGATGACTGCCTTGCGCACTGGTTTCCGGAAGTCGTCAAATTGTACTAAGAGAAGAGCGTCCCCTACTGGGTGTGCAACGATGGCACTCGACCCAGTTTTGGCTTATTTTTTCGTGGTGCTTTTGCACCACTTTTCTTTCCCAAATCTCCTGGGAAAGATCAAATAGAGAGTATATTTTCCGAGTTAGGGTCTTCCACTGTAGTGCAAGCCTGTAGTAAACAATTTTAAGGTAGATTGATAAGAAATCTCTTGTTTCGTGCATGTTTTTTCAACTGAGTCGGCAATATCTTTTTTGTAAAATGCACTTTTAGTGTCACAAGTGAGTTTTCATAAAAATAGATGACTGAAAGTTTGTACTGCATTTAGTGAACACAAAGTATTGACAAAGTAAGTTATTTATTGGTGTTTAAGGTTACATATTTCTGCACAATGGCTAACAAAGACCACGAGTTTTACGGGTGGAGGAAGCCGGAGAGAACCAATGAGCAATGGCGAGCAACTAACTAACTCCACACAAGCAGGGCTACTACTGGTTGAAGACGAGTGCACCAATGACGTGCAGTACACCTTAGTACACAACGCCACCCTGCCCCGTGGCAATGGGGGTGAAGTGTCTTGCCCAAGGACACAATGCAGTTGCCTAACAAAGTAAGATTTAAGGATATAACAATTGAACTCACTACGGAAATAAATTCTTGCTCAAGTCAGACAGTGGATGTGGGCAATCAAGAGATGAAAAATAAAAATATTAATAATAACTGATCAGCAACTACTGAAACATGTGAAACAACCACCCCAAAAGAGCGTAATTATACACTTTATAAATCTCTTTTCATCAATTTCCCCGATAGTAAATGAAAAAAGTTTTCATCCTGTTGGGATTCGTCTTGTTGGGATATTTCAGCGATTCGTCTTGTTGTGAAGACATCCCTTATACATCTTACAAGTATAAATATCTAGATATTAAAATTTCTTGCCTGATGTTACCTATATGGGTTAACATGGGGGTGGGGGCCTTTTTTGGGGAGTGTGCCCCCTCCCCCACTTATTCATACCCATGATCACTGTAAAAATCCCCTAGAAAAAGCATAGTAGGCCTAATGCAAGCACTACAGTGAAAATAAATGCAATATTCCCATGCTGTTGGGGCTTATTTATTTTTTAACGTTTCCTTTTTATGATGCTTATTTGTTGTGCAACAACCTCTCCCTTTAAAGCCACTTCTACTGTATACCCACCTACATGTACATCCACCCATAGTGTATTTCAAACTGAGAAAAAATGCCAAGTAGGCAGCAACTGAAAATGTCTCAAAACATGCCCGGTTGGCTTCACACAAAGTCCACAAACATTTTGCAGAATGAGGCTCGTGGGCAAGGGTGGCATTAAGGAGATAGTTGACTCATGTAAAACAGGCTTTTATCCCACTTCTCTATCTCACCAACCTGCTTCTTTGAGTGTCCCCTCAAATAAAAAAAATAAATCTATTCACCCTCCCCCAACACAAAAACACCTTCACACACACATGCATATGTGAATTTTTATTGGTTTTCAAAAGCAAATCCAGAGGAAGGGGTATGGCCAGCATACATCATCAGTCAAACAAACAACAGGGAACGAAAACAATAAAGAAGAAAAGAAAACTTTTTTACGGAACAGTTCGGGCCTCAGTTTCATTGGTTGGGTACAGTGTGGAAGAAATGTAACCATCCACTCTCTTAAATGCCAGCTTCACAGGCCATTTCATGAAAGAAAAATATAAATGAACGTAGTAACGTCATCGTAATGGAATAATGTTGTGTTTTTTCTTTATTGGTCGAGTTTGCGCTCAGGAGTTTATTTGCGTAACTATATTATACTGCTGCACCACTCGCTACTATCTGTTGATGCATGTCGTTGGCGTTCTGTTTGAAGTCTGGTTTTCCCACTCATCATTAATTAGCCTCAATAGGTGGGTGGTGGACCCATATATTACAGAGTGATCACCGGGTGTGATGAAGACAGGTTTTAAATGGAGCATACATGTAATGTAGCAACCAAATTTCAAAGTCTATCAATTTTTTATGCTGAAGCGAACATTTTCTTTATAGTTTACTCAGCAGATTGAAAGTGATTTTCTGAACATTTAAAAGTGCTTTTTTAACCCTTTTCAGGAGGTAATGACAGTAAATGTATGCAATGGTATTTCAGATATGCTTGTCGCGATAAGTTTTATTTTGTAAACAAACAGTCCCCCGAGTTCTAGTGTGTGGTCTATGTGCCTACTGGCACAAAGAACACACTGGAACTCAGGAGACAAAATATTGCACTTCGAACACCAAAAATTGTTTACTGTCACTATGGATACATTGCTGTGCCAGTTACTGTTGCTGATTCTGCGCGGTGCTGTCAATCGCAGCTTCTAAAATATAAATGCCTGGTCGTTATTTGTTTCTTGTGAAAATTTATTAATCCCTTGATTTACATAGACTTTCGACACAATAAATATGTTACCTGGCGTGTAGCTGGCCGAAACATTTCCAAACAAGGCAATGAGAGTTAATATCAGGTGAGGTGAAGCATCACCTTGTATGGAAATGTATCAGCCAGCTACACGCCATGAAACTTATAGTGTGTGGTCTTGATAAGGAATTTGCACTGAATGATAAGTATAATCCAAGATAATCACTATTTATTCTGATGTGATGGCCATGTTTTTTTGAGTTTTGGTAGTGAAACTTGATACCTCAAATTTAGATGCCACACAGAACCTGCATATGGAATTATACATTGATTAGATGAGGATACAGGCTAGAAAGTGAGCCAAAGGAATTGCTTCTGAAAAATAGGTGAAATCAGAGAAGACCACTACAATGTCCTTTTTTATTGAAACATGTCTTATCTTGACAGTTCACATTTTTATGTTGTCCTGAACAAGCATATGAAATAGGAAGAACACTGGTTGAGAAATATAAGCTGTAGGGCATGTCAAAGCATTCAACCTTCTACTTGTTCTTGCAACTTCTAATGAACAAACAGGAAAGTGCCTCAAAGTGCCAAGTTTGGTTGGATTTGAGCCAGTAATTCTGAAGAAGAGGACAGAAATTCAAAAGCTAATGGATGCCAAGTAATGGTAATAGCCATTACCATTTTGAATGCTTTATAATGAAAGAAAAAATTGTCTATCATGGCTCCATATTGATAAAGAATGTGTATATAGCAGGAGGGGTGGGGGTGGAAAAAATCTCTAAGAACATATGATGATATTTAACTTTTGACATCTTAGACCACCCACTCACCCCTTTCCCCCAATTTTTTTTCCACTTTTGGCAGTTTTTTCCCAACCCTCCCCCTCCCACACCTTTAGAGGATATTCACAATCCTACTCAGTATTCACTTCAGTTTAAAAGTGTTGACAGGGATGGTTTCTAATGATATATCATTTTCTCCAGTATTATATGTCCACAGTCTTCACTGGAAGTTGATAAGCATGTTGTATTGAAAAACATCTGCAGAATATGGTGAGTTTTCTGCAAGTTTGTGGTCTATATATATGTACTCAGATCCTCAGAGTACTAAAGATTTACTGTTTGAATCATGAGGCAAGATTAAGCAAATGATGACAGTTGATCAGATGTTGAAAAAAGGTTTTATTTTCACAAATTCTAACATCCAGAACTGAACACAGAGTTGTCTGCTCTATCCATGTTAAACAAGCATGGACTATGAGATACTAAATATTTATTGGTGTTTTTAAGGTCACATACTTATGCACAATGATTATCATGACCGTGACAGTTTTATGGGTGGAGGAAGCCAGAGTACCCAGAGAGAACCACCGAGCAACGACAAGCAGCTGCCAGCTCATCAACATCGTAACTCTGCACTGCAGCACAGGCAGGGTTAGATTGGTTGAAGACATGCACACCATTGATGTGCAGTACGCCTCAGTACACGGCGTCATCGTGCCCCCATGTGGACAATCCGGGTTAAGTGCCTTGCCCAACGACACAATGTGGAAGTCCGAGTCGATCATGAGATACTAAAATAGATCAATGTATTAATCAGGCTGTCAAGGTAGTGTATCACTAAATATCTTTTACAGTATGCTACTTGAACAATTTGAGCATGTGATTATAAAAATGCATTAATACTTCTACTCTCCAGTATTCTGGGGTTGAATGACATCTATTTTATTCAGTGTTATTTGATTGAGTATACCTTTTCATTTTTTTAAAGTTTTCTTTAGTTTGTACATGCAATTTATTGAGCGATTTTTCTTACAATTTAATTATTTTATTTCAAATATTGATGGTGATAATAAGTGGAGTGGCAGGAAACAGTTTGAAGAACAAATCTATTATCAGTTTCCTACCCATGACTTTCAATAATTTTGAGTCGTAACAAGACAAAACCCCTTCAAGACAAAACCCTCTCAGAAAAAAAACCTCACTTTCAGCATTCAAATGTGCATAGTTTAACACTACACGGCACACTCTTTCCTTCTCCTTTCCTGATTCTCCAAGTCAACTCCAATGACTTTGGTTTAACTTTAAACAACAAAGACCGCTCATAAGATCCATCTAGGTACTCCTCAAAGGCTGGGGTATCTTTTTGTACAAACCATCTAAAGAGCTCTTCAAACTCCACTGGACAGAATAAAAATAAAGTGCATAATATAGAGTGCTTTCAAGAAGTATTACGAAAAAAATCCTGAAGTTTTCATATCAAATGGTGTTTATTTGTTAACAACATATGCATGTTCATTATATTTCTGAATTATAATTTTTATGACAAAATGAGTAAACAAACAAAAAAAACCCCACAAATAAAATAGAATAAAAAAATAAATTAAAATCGTGTCCATTACCATTTATTTTTTCTATGTGAGGGGTTTCTGTCCAAGAAGTCAATTATGGTGAGGGGGTTTTGTCCTGAGGGAGTTTTGTCAGCATGTTTTTTTTCTGAAGAGGTTTTGTTTAGAGGGGTTTTTATTCCAGATTCATTTTGAGTACCACCATGGTGGCCATACTGAATTGGCTAGCTGCACTAAAATCGAAAGGAAGCTTCCTCTAGACACTAATAATGCATAAGTAAAAAATGAAATTGATTCGAGTCAGTATTTATCAGTTATTGGACAGAAACCAAATTCAAGATGGCCACCTTGGAAGCCATAATGAATTGGCCACTGGTGGCATCTTGGTTCAGCTGAGTGGCCCAACATTGAAAGGAAGCTTCCTCTAGACACCAACAATGCATAATTAAAAAATTAAAATGATTTGAGTCAGCATTCATCAGCTATTGGGTGGAAACCGAATTCAATATGGCCACCATATTGAACTGGTTAGCTGGACCAAAACAGAAAGGAAGCTTTGTCTAGTCATCTGCAAGTAACCCCTAAAATTATGATTTGATCAAATAAGCGTTTCTTTAGTTATTTGCTGGAATGCAAAAGTTACCGGACAGATGGATGCCAGATGACAGATGGATGGACATGGTGAAAACATAATGCCCCCGAGAGGGTCAGGCATAATAAAAATGAAAGCGTCATTGACACTGCAGCTTAACTTGACTGTGTGTAGTGTTTGATGAAAAGGATAATATGAAAGGAGTATGAAATAAGACAAGAATTGTGATAATTGAGAATAAGTTAAGTTCTGTACCCTACATGCAATATTTTCAACAAGAATATGTGAGGTGTAGACAGTACTAAAGAACATGGGCCTGGGTTGATGTGGCCTTCACAGTTAACGGATGTCAACCAATGTTACCAAGTTATAGTAAAATCATTCCAAAACAAGTCATTGTACCATGTTACAATGAAAGCCCTTCATAAATATGACTCCTAGACTTTGCTAAAGGAATCTATATCACATGCCGGTCCAGCAGTCACAGTTGACCGATTGTGACCAAAATAGGATAGTCTCATCTAAATATCATACAGAGTTATCCTACCAAGTTACAATGAAATCCCTTCACAAAAACAACATGTAAACAGTGCTAAAGGAATGTAGGGCTCCTGCCCATGTGGCGGTAATGTCTGACCAATCGTGACCAAAATACGATAGTCTCATTTAGACATCATACTGAGTTATCCTACCAAGTTACAATTGAATCACTTCATAAATATGAACTGTAGACTGTGCTAAACAAATCTAGATCACATGCCTGTGCAGCTGTCATGGCTGACCGATCATGGCCAAAATAGGACGTTCCAATCTAGACATTATACGGAGTCATCCTACCAATTTACAATGAAATCCCTTCATAAATGCAACCTGTAGACTGCGCTAAAGGAATCTAGGTAACGTGCTCCTGTGGCCATCATTTGACTGAACCTGACCAAAATAGGACATTCTCATCTAGACATTATATGGAGTCATCCTACCAAGTTACAATGATATCCCTTCATAAATACGACCTGTAGACTGTGCTAAAGGTTTTTGGGTGTCGGGCCCACGCAGCCGTCATGGATGACCCATCGCAACCAAAATGGGACATTCTCATCTAGACATGTCCTCGAACTATGGGGTGTAGTCTGTGCAAAAGAAAATGTGAACAGACTTCTGCATGCGTGATGGCAATAACTTGTCTTGACTTTGTCAAGTTAAGCTAATGACAAAATCAACATTTATATCTTCCTGTCCTGAAAAGCCTATAAAATCATTAACTCTTAACATGCTGAGTATTTTTAAAATATTTTTCATCAAATTTAGTCATGGCTGCTTTGAATCAGCCATGACTAGATTTGATACAAAATTCAGCTAAATTTGGCTCTAGGCACCATTAGTGAAAAACCCCTTATAATTTACAGGGAGAAAATTTGAATAAATGAACGTAATTATAAACTAGAAAAACTGTGAGCACTGCTCACTAAATGATACCACCCACTCCCACCAAGAAACATTTTGCAACAGCAAAAGTGTGTTTAATGTAGACAGCACAAACACTGAAACCATCCCACCCCCACCACCTCCACTCCGAAGCTTGAATTGACAAAGCCCATTTTTGAATATGTGAAACTATAAAAATTAAAATATCTGAAAACAAAATAGAAGGTACACATCTTCACTGTATGTAAAAGAATGTTTGAAGGTTTCATTGAAATCCATTGACTAGTTTCAAAGGGGTCGTGGATAGCAGATGTCAACCCCCCCCCCCCTCCCCCCACGCAAGCTTGAATTGACAAAGGCCATTTTTAAATATGGAAAACCCTAAAAATGAAAATATCTGTGAAAACAAAATAGGAGGTGCACATCTTCAATATATGTAAAAGAATGTCTGAAAGTTTCAATGAAATCCGTTCAATGGTTTAAGAGGAGTAGCGGATAGCATATCTGTACAGAATGTCAATTGAATTTGACAAAGTTCATTTTTCAATATGGGAAACTGTAGAAATGAAAATATCTGAAAACAAAATAGGAGGTGCACATCATCAATGTATGTAAAATAATGTCTGAGAGTTTCAATGGAATCCGTTCACTGGTTTAAGAGGAGATGCGGATAGCAGATGTGTACACCCCTAAAGAGTAATGGACAGTCGGACGGATGGACATCGAAATATGAAAATATCTGAAAGAAAAATAGGAGGTGCACATCTTCAATGTATGTAAAAGAATGTCTGAGAGTTCCAATGGAGTTTGTTCAATGGTTTAAGAGGAGTAGTGGATAGCAGATCTATATCCCTCCCTACTAAAACCTGAATTGACAAAGACCATTTTTGAATATGGGGAACTTTAAATATGAAAATATCTGAAAAGAAAATAGGAGATGCACATCTTCAATGTATGTAAAAGAATGTCTGAAAGTTTCAATGAAATCTGTCCAATGGTTTGAGTGACACACTGTAGAGCAGCGGACACTGAACATATTAACATATCTTACCTTCTCTTGCCTTCTTTCAAAGTTTGACTTCGCATCTTTCTTTGTCCCAAGTATCTCCTCTGCATCTTCTCCATCACTATCACTGTCAGTCAGTAAGTTTTTTGACACATTACCTCTCTTATTTTCTTGTGAACCAGTGTCAGATTCGCTACAAATTTTCAAATCACATGTATCAACAGTGAACACAATATTTATTTATTTATTTATTTATTGGTGTTTAAGGTCACATATTTATGCACAATGGCTAATCATGACCGTGACAGTTTTACGGATGGAGGAAGCCGGAGTACCCGGAGAGAACCACCGAGCAATGGCGAGCAACTGTCAGCTCCCCAACATACCAACTCCACACAAGCAGGGTTAGCATTGGTTGAAGACAAGTGCACGATCGACGTGCAGTACGCCTTAGTACACAATGCCACCGTGCGCCCACGCGGGCAATGGGGATGAAGTGTCTTGCCCAAGGACACAACGCAGCCGACGCAGGTGGGATTCGAACTGAGGACCTCTCGGCTTGCATCCTGCACCTCTACCAACTGAGCCACCGCGCTCCCAGTGAACGCAATAAAATTTGGAAGTTGCTTACTAAGCAGTTAACCCTTTACCCAACACACACATCACAACTGCTTATTTCAATTAACCTTTTTTCTAATTTTTCACAAACTTTCAACAAAACTAGACCATGGAACCCCTCCTTGGAACAAGCCCAAAGACCTCATTCCAATATGGGCTCAAATGATATGGCTTTGTTGAAATTTGTTGAAAATTATTTCAATTGCTCAATTTGCAAATTATGTGGGCAGGTGTGGCCGATTCGTTAGGTGAAGGGTTAATGGGCTTCAATGTTGCCTATCCTTCCTACTTCAATCAAATGATTTAACCCTTTAATTAACACGGAAGGCAGACAACACTTGCAAACAAAATTATTGAATAACTATTTTTTTCATTTTTACGTCAAAAACATAGCTTATGAGCCCTCATTGGAAAGAACTTGTTGAGCTTGTTCCAATGAGGGGCCATAAGTTATGTTTTTGAGACAAAAAAATATTGAAAATTGAATGGTGATTTTTGCGAGTATTGCTGGCTGGTTTTGGCCGTTACATTGGGTAAAGGGTTCAACAAAACTCTGACTAATCATGACAAAGATGTTTTTTGTCAAATAACATGTATTTAAATCAGAAATGTGTGAGAAGGTTTTTTTTACTCTCCAGTTATTTGAATATATAAAGAATACATCGGGAGACTATGAACAATGTCAGCTTCTGATCTCATATGAATTCTGGACCTCATTCGCTAAAAGCAATCTCAGCTAACATCAGCTCTGATTGATTTTACAGAACTCAGTTCAGAAATTTCATACATGTATGATGTCACGACTTTTTCAAGATCTTCTGTGTTTAATATGAATCTGAGACCTGCACTTTATCAGACGAAAAGCTTTTGCTGCTTCTCCTTTTACACACCTGCTGAAATATGCCCCCAGGGACTTGATTTGAACAGTTTTTAATAACAACTGTCAATAATCCTTACACAAATGTTATATCTAAAATGTATGCAACTGTAGAATTGGTTTGGGAGAAGTTTTCAAATATGTACGCCATCCCCCAAACCCCCCCCCCCCCCCCCCCCCACCACCTCCCACTCCAACAACCCCTCTTAGTCAGTGTTAAGAAACATTTTTTCCAGATACAGTAAACTGGATATGATACTGTAAGAAAGTGTTGCCTGGGTAAAGTTATGCAAACAACATAACAGTTACCAAAATAGATAATGGAAAATAAATTTGACTGTCTATAGCAGGGCTCAAAATAACCGGTATTGCATCGCAAATTATTATCTCTCATCGCGATTTGCCATACGCAAACTCTGGAATTTATGGTGGAATTTGGTAACGCTGTCACATTGTAAAGGGCAAAACCCACACTTTTTCCTGTCACATGCATTATTGAGTCACAAATCTTTTATTGGATGACTTTGATTTTGATTAAATTAACATGTTTTAAAAAGAAAAAAAAAGAAACCATGCAGTGGTGTTTTCATTTTTTGTACGGACATGCATTTGTCTTAACAGGCTATGGAAGTTTGTCAAAACAGTGCAATGTGCATCAAGGGAGGTAATGAATTTGCACACAATGAGATCATGTCACAGCAGTAAGAGGTGGAGTTTCAAATGTCCAGTTTCTTTTAGCAGTGAAAACATGAAAGAATAAATAAATGAAAATGATTCCCTGTACTTTTTGCTAAAAGAACAACCACACAAGCTGAACTGAATAGTTACCAGGGAAAGTATAGAAGAATAATTCAAATTTAATCTTGGTCAGACACATATTATAATGAGATGAGATGATTACTATTGTGGGCGTGATTTGGAGTATTATTAACAGAAATTGCACATGACCAACTGGCGTTGGCAATTACACTTTCCATCCACAAAAATGAGATGAGTAAAGATTTTAATAAAGACAATATACTTACCGGTACCTCATTAAAAGCAAAGTAGTTCATTAAGGAGAACTGCCCCCACCCCCAAAAAACCCTTAGCAATGAACACCAAACAATGTCCTGTCTACGAATTGGCAAGTAGAAAGCTACTATATTTCACCTGTTTTCATTTCACTTCCCATGGCATGACTGGTGTGAAATAGATATCCCATCCGATTTGTAGGTAAACTTTCCTTTCGCATTGAAAAAAAAAATATTTGAGCTCATATAAAACTATATATAAAAGTGTCCGAGGATTGTATATTAACACCTGATTAATATATGATATATACACGTCTCACACCAAACAACACTTAAAAAAATATTACATAGATGAGTAAACATTAACTTTACTTTAAAACCATCCCGGTACCGACTCAGAATTACTGACTCCAAGGGAGGTATTCCCTTGCTTTACCCTATAAAGCAGGTGACCTAAGGGAACACCCACCCACCCACCCCCCTTCCCCTTGATCAAATACTCCAGAGCGAAGAGGGCAGCAGGACATAGTCACTGCGGGTACCGAAAGCCTACAGATATATAGTTGCCACTGTTTAGTGGACGACATTCTAAGTGAAAAATAACGGACCTAAACAATGCATATCTGCAGAAAAGGACTCAATATTTCTCAGATACAAATTCGAGAAGTGGAGGGCTAAGAACAATATGCAGCCATCACTAGATCTGTAATAGCAACAAAATTAGCGTACACCCATGATGTAGAAGAGCTCTTACATCATGAGCTTAAAACTAAAGCAGAGACTGCTGATTGAAGATATTATCATAAGCAGTACTGATAGTAAATTGAATCCATCTGACCATAGAATGGACCGAAATGTGGAGGAAGCTTCCACGGCATGTCCCACAACAGACATCTGAGTGGATTAAACCACGGTCTTTGTGGAGATAGAAATGTTACCAACAGAATTTTGCAATGAGATATATAACTTGAGCAATATATACTGAATCAACGGCGCTGGAAGATACGCATATCCTATTATTCTGTCTCACAAGATCGATAGAGCGTCTACTGCAAACACTCGAAGATCCAAACATTGTGACACATACTTTGCAACTGATTGTTGAGATGCGTCACGAAAAAGCCGACCATATGCCGCTCTCCTTGGTAGCAAATTTGATCGAATACTCGTTTGTTGAAAGTCCATTCTGGCGTCAACAAGCGGCCCTTCCGTGAAGGGAGTCCGCTTATACATTCAGACGACCCGGAATATGACGGACCGATAGGAGAACTTGAAGTTCTAGTACAAACAGAAAGACTCCTTCTGTTAACATGAAAAACAGAATGGAATGATTGTCTCCCTAGTTCCGAAAATATGCTAATACCGTCGAATTGTCGGACAGAATTAGCACATGAGCATACTGAATAACGTTATCCAATAACGTAGCGCAAGCCAAAATGACATCTTTCTTGATGTTAACGTGCTTAATTAGGAACTACGGATCCCAAAGACGCTGGCTGTTCAAATCCGTTGGGCTCAATGATACGACCCAACCTGTTTGACTGGCATCCGTCAAGACTGTAAAACTCGGATCCGGCAATTGCAGTGGAACTCTCTGAGTTAACCACTGAAAACCTGCCCAAGTCTGAATCTCTTATTCACTTGATTGACAAGAAGATGTCCGTATCGAGCGAAAAAAATCTTCACCCTCCAATTCTGATGAGAAGAAATTGGAGAGGACAAGTGCGTAACCGCCCCATCGGAATAAAATTGAGGCAGCTCCGCACAAACATATTAGTATCATGAGATCTCTCGCTGAGAGTAGTAAGTATAACAACTGATTAATTTCGCTCTGGGTAACAGCAGACGAACGAAAATGTTGTGCATTTCGAAGCTCATCCCCCAGTGGGTGAATGACTTGGATGATACCAGATCCGACTTCTCCTCGTTTACTTATGAAACCGAGACGTCGGAGCAATAGAAGCAGATTCTGCATATCGTTCTGAAGCGTTAACTCATTGCCGTACCTCTGAAGAATGTCGTCCAGGTAGGCAGACGTTATCGCAGACGACTGAGCTTGGAAATGAGTCATTACCGAGTTCGTTATTCGAGTGAAAGCCCAGGGGGCTAGATTCGGACCGAAGCACATTGCTCGGAACTGATACACGACTCCTATGATGAGGAAGCGAAGATACTTTCTGAACGCCTGATGTACCATGACGTGAAAGTACGCATCTTGAGATCTATGCATGTAGCATAGTTGTACACCCAAAAACTCGCTCTGACCGATCGGATGGACTCCATATATAAACTTGGAGCCATGATCAGCTTGTTTATCCAGCCCAGAGTAATGAGTGAACTAAACGAGCCGTCTGGTTTTTGGAACCAGAAAAGGATGGTTGTACAAACCTGGAAATTCCTGGATTTCTACGAACTCTATCGCGATCATTCCAGAAGAGACTGGATTTCTGATGGAAGCGAGCCTCTTACCTGCTGACTTGACAGAAGCTGAGTCCATCTTGGACTCCGAGTTAATGGATGATTTCGTTTGAAGGACAATTTAGTCCTTCTGAAATCACCCCTCGAATCCAAGGGACGTCCGTAATCTATTCCCAATTAATTGAGAAACTCGACAGTCTTCCATTAACTAGTACATGATAGAGGTTAAAACCATTACCTCCTGGTCCTGCGAGGCTTGCGGAAGGAGAAACCATGTCCTCCATAGCCCGCACCTCGCCCAGACGACCTAGGGGCGTCTGACCGGATGACTCGGCCAGAATTACGGCCCCTACCTGAGTCGCTACCCTGACGGTCTCTAGAGTAAGACCTAGAGGACACATAGGAACCTCTATAGGAACTTCCTTTGGACGTATTCGTCTCAGAAGTGCCTGTTCTACTCTTCTCTGCTGAATCCGACTATATGGAAGCGGATTTGAATAGCAGAGAGTCTGAAGCTTTCTTAGTTATCTGAACATAGACTGCAGAAAGCTTGCCATCGAAGAAAACTCTCCAGAGACCGGAGCGACTCTGAGAGAGTTTTTTCACCTTACTATCCACACGCGTGGATGTAGCCAGGGCCGCGTCACGTCTAACCAACTCCATATTGCCACTAAAAGGACAGAGTTTTACGTGAGGCCCTTGAAAGAACTCTTAAGGATGTTGTACATCCTAGAATTCTTTTTCCTTTGAGACGTTATGATAACGTTCTGGTAAGGTGATCTGTGTACAATGATGCGTCTAAGCTGATCATGCTAGACGATATTGTCGTTTCTAACATCATGGTTGGAATTGACATAGACAACAGTATAAACAATACTAGGTCCTGACCTGGTCGTCTAGACGCAGAGAACTCTCAGAATGCTCTGTCCTGCCATTTCAAAGTATTCCTTGAATTGATGAAAGGCAGATGTAGAGCATTTGCCGATAAGAAACCTGACCTGCCCATTTAGGTAGCAAGTTATATAAATATAGCGTCATTCAACAGATCAAATGTCTGTGAGACATATCTGGACTATGTCGGAAAATGAGGAATGATGTTCCTAAACCGATTAAGAATTCTGTGTCCAGTGGCGCTATCAGTCTCTTATCCGACAACTCAGCATTTGGTCCGGAGGAACAACGTCAGATGATAATGCCGGATGTACTCTACGGCAATTATGTTGTTCCGAAAGGGAAAATACAACTCATCCGTAACCCTTTCGCCATCCTGTCGGACCACTTGCAATTCTTGGTCATCCGTGCCTGAACCTGCAGCGGAACGTACCAACCCAGCTTCGTCGGAATATTCCAGATCCAATAAAGTTACTGTCAGTTGCTGGGATGTTGTGATAATTTGTGCTATCTGCGATAGCATGTCCGTAATAGAGGCCTGTGGAGCTGCGGTCTTACAGGATTTAGCCGCTGGAAGCTCCCTGGATGTTAACTCCTGCATACTTCTAAAATGCGAACGTCCGGAGTATGAAGGCCTCATATCCTTGGTTACCAGATGGCGTGACCTGATCGCTGTAGAATCCCTGGTCGGCGATGTTGGTTGAATATCACAGGTCACGTAGCCAAGGTGCGGTCGCGTGTGCTGCCGTGAGGATGAGGAAGCTGAAAGAGCAGTCTCTCCGGACTGTCTATATAATGGATCGTCCCGAGCGGGGGCGTATGCTCCGACTGAGGAACATTTTGTACCACAACATCTGGGGCCAGATGTTGTAGTACGAGAGAGGGACCTCTCTCGCTTGCAGCCCGGATGGACCTGGACAAGCTAGGAACCGGACTAATAGGCTTCTTCCGTACCATCCTCGTATCCGTCATCACTGGGTGTGCACATTGTATTTTATAGTGCTCGCATCACCCAAATCTCCTTCCTGGACCGCTACGGACGAACCCCGGTGTTGAGCCATTCAGTGAATGGTCGCGACAACGGGCGAGCTAGCGGACGCCAACGCCATCGATCCTACTTGGGACCTCTTAGGCATTTGACATATCTGCATGAGCACTTTTATCGCTAGCTCTTCATTTGACTGTGACGACGGAAGCACACTTACGAAGACATCACGGTAACATCATCCTGTTTATGTTACTCAATGAGACCTGTGGAGCCGCATTCCTATGTAACTATCCGCTGGAAGCTCCAGGGACGTTCATTCCTGCATTTATATAATATGCGAACGTCCCAACTGGAAAGGCCTCGTGTCCCTGGCTAGCAGATGGAGTGACCTGGTCGACGTGTAGTCCGTGGGCAGAAAAGCAGGAGCATCAGGGACGTTCAATCCTGCATTTATATAATATGCGAACGTCCCCTGGAATCTGTGGTCACGTAGCCAAGGTGCGGTCATGTGTGTGTCGTGAGGATGAGGAAGCCAATATAACAGCCGCATCAGACTGTGTATGCAACGGAGCGTCCCGATCAGGAAGAGTGGGCGTAAGCTCCGACTAACGAACAAACATACAACAACATCACGGCGCAGATGTTGATGTAAGAGAGAGAGGGCCTCTCTTGCTCACGGTCCGGGTGGACCTGGACGAGCTAGCTACCAGAATGACAGGCTTCCTCCGTACTATCCTCGGATCCATTGTTGCTGGGCGTGCACATTCGATGTTTTATAGTGCTCGCATCACCCAATCTGCTTCCCTGGACCGCAACGGACAAACCCGGATGCCGATCCATTCGATACTGGGCGGATTAGTGGACGATCAATTGCTTTCGATCCTACTAGGGAACTCTTCAGCAATTGTCGTAATACCTTGAGCACTTTCCACTAGCTCTAATATTGCAACGACAGAGACACACTTGTTGAAGACATCACGGAAACATCACTCTGAATTCTGAAAAAGAAATTGATAATATAGAGTGACACTACGGAGAGAGGACCGTAATGGACCCCTCACCGCTAACAAAATATCGTGACACACGTCTCCAACGTTGTCATATCCATCAACACACACAGAACAAGAATGAGTGCAACTACAATGACTATAAGAAACACAATGAACCTGTGAATTAGAGGAAGATATCCTCGCATTACAATTGAAGAATATTTTTTCAACATGAAAAAATATACACAGTCATATTTCTCGCACTAACCCTTGAAATAAATATACATAATATATTATAATCCATTATAACATTTCAAAAGAAAATAATTTCCCCCAAAAAAATTTTTTGAAAAAACTTTCAGAAGAGCCCAAGTTCCCAATGGGAACAATGAGCCCAAATGGATCCCAAAAAAGCCTAAGTGTGGACAAAATTTTTAAATCATTTCAAAAAATTAATGTAACAATACGGACAATATTAATGTATCTTACTATGAACTGTACTAAGCAGAGTTACTTCTTATAGTAATCACTATAAGAAGTAACCGTTGTCAACATAGACAAAAAGTTTAAACAAACCAGAACCATGACTCCAGGCACTGATAAACCTGGCCCGAAATCAGTTACCAATTTAAACACTATCTGATGCAAAACAGAGACTTGCAGAGAAGAAACTGCAGAACATCAGATGGTAGATGCAGACCAGACCAGAATGCCTAACCACCCAAGGGTGAGGACATAAACATGGGGAAAACAACAGAAAATAATTCTGTTTCCCAGCCAAAGCTCCCAAGCAATTTTAGTAATAAACATTACAAAAAATAAGCCAAAAGCATTGGAGAATAGCTAGGGGGGAATAAAGGAAAGGGAGAGAGGAAACACTGATTAAGCAGTGGAACATTCATAGCAAGAATGACCACAACAAGGTCATGCCTCGAAAATACGGTTGGTAACATGAATAATTTCGTAAAATAATTATAATTTACAGCCCTGAATATTTGTTTCCACTGATTTTTCCTCTCCTCCTTCTATTTCCTCCTTATATCCACCATTTCTCTCATAATTATGCATCTGGCGTCCTTAAAACTGAGATTTACAAGCACAAATAACAGTGAAGTGTAACTGTATTGAGGACCAAACAAAAAATGAAAATTGTGCCAATTTCGAGACCTCCTTGACACTGCGCATGCGCAGTGGAGTAAAAGTATGGATCTCCATATAGGACATGTAATTTTTGGTTTTAGATGCAAATTTTGGGGATTGGGGGGTAAAATTTGCGTTTGGTCCTAGATATTTAAGAGTTAGCACCAGCTAAGTCTGGGTCATTGGTACAGTATAAAAATATGGGGGAGAGGGTTCCCTAGTGCTGAATGTGATTGAGAATCAATAGCAAGGCACAGTCTTATAGGCTTAAGAATGGTGGAAGTTAGTGACCTGAAAACTAATATATAGGTGCACAAAGCTTTACTCTCTTCATTTTCATTTCAGGAGAATATTTTTAGGAGAGTAATTTTCACAACAAACCTCTGGGTCTTTTTTATTTAATGCTCAATGAAGTGTCAGTGAAATGCGGACAACAACTGAGATATGGTATATGGCAAAAAAAATGGTTTGACTCTCAGACAATCAATCAGTGAAAATGAATAATTCCCTCATTGGGCATGAAATCTGAAGACCATAACTAAAGACAGTCCACATCCTGTGGTTTTGCAGCTGTTTATAGGCAAGTCTATAGGCAGCCAAAACTTGACTAGAGATGACTGCCAAGGCACTTGGAATGCACCTTGCAAGTTTCCCCAGAGATAGCATGTTGGGGCACCTGTTCTGTTGCAGTAAAGAGTTATCAAAGTTGGAAATAGGCCCTTAAAAGGTAGAAATTAAACGAGTTAATTTGCATAATTATGCACTTTCTGTATATTCTGTGCATAAAAAGACAGCAAAAAAGCCTCTCAAACCATGATTATTGTACGCAAGAAAAAAATAAAAATAAAATATAAAACCATCTCAGAATCACTGATTTAAACTAGACTTTATGATTCTGGAGAATCATGGCTTTTCCCGATGAGATTCCATGATTTTTCATGACACCACAGTGTCTGATGAATTGTTTTTAACTGTCTCAGTGAAGTTCCTTCATTGATGTTATCAGAAAGTTGAGTATAGTAGTCTCAAATGACACAGTTTGATAAAAAAAATTGTTTAGATAAAAACCATCATTAACGGTGGAGTGGGTTAATGTCAGTATCGTCGTCTAACAAGTCAATGACCGACATACCCACTGAGTGTTGTGTCAGTTTAAAAATGGTCAATTTTGTCTCAAATGTATCCAAAATATTGATGTCTGGCAGCTTGTAGAGGGTGAACAAGAGCTAACGGGAATATTTATTCATGCAACTTGTAATGTCACACCAAGAACTGTGAATGGCCATTTTTTTCTTTAAAATCTACAAGATGTTTTCAGAGAAATCCAGGGAGAACATGAATTTTAAGCTTTTGATGGGTATCATTGTCAAAATTTTGACATGTAGCAGCCCATGGAGGGTTAACAAATGCTTACTGGAATAATTTATCCAATCAACTGGTAAGGTGACACCAAGATCAATCAATGGCCATTTTCTCTTGAAAACCGTACCAGATGTTTGTAAAGAAATCCAGGGAAAACATAATTTTTAAGCTTTTGATGGGTATCACTATTAACAACCACAAAACGGGTTAACGCTTGGTTTTTTGAATATCCTTATTACTTACAAAAATGGTTCTCGGTGAATTCCGCTTCCAACAAGGAGATCATGTTTATTTCTCAGGTACACGTTGGGTGCTGTACGTGTTTGAAAACAGCCCATTTCAACAAAATTTCGATGCTTGGCAGCCTGTAGAGGGTTAATAAATGCTCAACGGAATATTTTGTCCATGCAGCTTGTAATGTCACACAAAGACCTGTGAGTAGTCAATTTTTCTTGAAAACCTACCAGATGTAATTAGAGAAATCCACAGAAAATGGTAATTTTAAGATTTTAAAGGGTCTCTCTCTTTAGCGTGGCCAAAATGGGTTAAGACTTCGACTTTTGAATACCCTTACTACTTACAAAAATGTTTCCATATAGATTGTGCGCTCGTTAGTGTTATCTTCCGGGTTGATGGGGATTAATGGCACGTAAATTAAATTCTGATTACTGTAAATCAGCCAGCTTCTGTAGTAAGCTTGAATAATAAAGAAACCATCTGACATCGGCATTCGGTATCGGCTGATTGTTGTCTAAAATAATCGGCATTCACCTGATGGGGCATTTTACTAAGTGGCTCATCTCTAGCTTGAGAATCAATTAATTTATTTTGTGTGGCCTCAGATACATTGTACTCATCTGTGCATCATATCTGCATCACTGAGTGCTGCCAAATAAAACAAAAAGTTCATGCCTGATCATGTAACCTGGGGGGGGGGGGGGGGGGGGGGGGGGGGGGGGGCACTTCTGAAGTGTTAAGGTTTACTGTTTACGTTCATGGTTCACTCTCTGACCCATATTACACTGATTTGCATGTTTTGATATATTGTATAATGGAGTTTGACACAAAACAAAAGTAAAACATGAACAACAAGCTCTGTTTTGTTGAAGCAGACTATTTTGGAAAATAAAACTGCACAATAGGACCAAGTAATTTTTGCATTGGAGAGTTCCACTCAATTGTCTAAGTAAGTCCTAGAAAGGCTGCATTTATAGGAAGTAATATGTACGAGTGTTTTGTTTTCACAAAGAAGATTTTTCACACACAAAAAGGCACAGTTAAATACCTGCAGCTGCCATATTTTGAGCTTTTCTAAGTGCATGCATGATTGTTGCATGCCTTACCCACATGGTATAAGTGGACAGTCAGCTGAGACAGAAATTGTGAGCTGTTCGGCGAGACTCCCCTAACTGAAACTTCGGAAATTGAAAAATTATGTGTGGGTCACCGGTCATTTTTGTGAGTTTGTGTTCATTTAGTGGATGTACCTAGAAAATCCAGCCTACACACAGTGAGTAGAATGGTTTTCTGTTATTTCTAGAACAAACTGAGGTCCGATTTTGTGTGGATTTGTCTTTAAACGTAGAATTTGTTGACTTGACTCACGACAATATTTGTATTTTTTGCAAATGAGAATGTAATAAATGATACTGAAACACAAGACCAGTGGTGTTTTAAATACATTTGACTCTCAAAATGCTTAAAAGAGTCACTTTCCACTTCATTTGGCCCTTCATACGGAAAATCTGTAACACATGACTCGTAAACTAGGCTAATATCTGGGGCCACTATAGTCTCCTTGATTGTACGACTAACTGAAAAAATGTACATAACATTTTTTGATCACCTAATTGTACAAATATAACTGTAAGAACCCTGATATATGTTGCAGTGCTTCTCTGCTTTGCAGGTTAGTCATGCCCACTGGTAGAAAATTAAGTTATTAACTTCATAAACACTAGTAATACATAGTTCATCAACAGTTCTGGACACTGAAATCTTGGAAAATTCCTAAGTGCCTATTTACCAATGTGAACTAGTTCTGTCATCCTGAAACACACGTGTAATATTTGATATTCAATCAACATATCAACATCCCCAGGAAACACAAGGACTTATATTCTGGTGAAAATTTTGTTTTATAGAAGAATTCTCACAAAGTTGAACGAAATATAAACCCTGGTTTACGAACATGGTGTTAATAAAAGCTGATTTGTATTTGTGCACTAATTATTTGGATTCTTCTCTTTTTTGGATGAAAATGTAGGTGTGTAGTTGTAACCCAATGGTTCATTGAGAATGAGAGGTGAAGATATTGGGAGATATACAGAGATAAAAAGAAGCAGAGAGATAGGGGTAGCGGGGGAAAAATACAGCTAGCGTTTGATGAATTTACCACGAATGGATTTATGGGAGTTGTGATCAAATATAGTCAGAAGTGTATGTGGGTGCAAAAGTCCCTTGTTAATATAATATAAGCCCACCGGGCCGCATCACCCCATTCCCCCCCCCCCCCCAGGTCGGGAGGGGGTAGTGAATCGGTGTTTGTGTGGTTTTAATTTTGCTTTAAAATTATTTTTCACGGTCTTAGACGAATTTTGTGACAAGCACATTCTTGCCCTATTGACCCCATTGGGTTTTGTGTGTGAGATGGGGTGGGGGTAATTTTTTCAGAACTAGCGAGGTATATATTGTTCAAAGTTTTGTTAGAGTGAACCTGAGACTTGTATTTTAGATACTGCATTTTTGTGAATTAGCAATTTGCGAGACATAGAAAATATGTATAGTAAATGGTCAATGACACTGCAGCTCAACTTGTTCAAGAAGAGGCTGAACTAAATAGACAGCTCCAGCAATGCCAGGTCATTAAATCAAGTTTCTACAGAAAAGACACCACACCAAAGCTACATATGAAACCTGAAAAAGATCAGGTGTGGGATGTGACCTTTATGGTGTACTAATGGATTTATTGACAATTTATATGCCAAATTCAAGATGGTGGACATGTTTTTGAACAAAATTCAGAAAAATTTTGATAGCTATACATATGAAATCTGAAACAAATTGGGTGAGATATGTAGCCTGTGGGGTGTGCTAATTGGAATTGTTGACAATTTATATTCCAAATTGAAGATGGCAAAAGAAATTTCCTCATATTGCACTAAGTTAAAATTTGGGCTCTTATAGGGAGCACAAATATTAACCCAGGGACTTGATTTGAACAAACTTGAATCTGAACCCCCTCCTCCCCAAGAGATGTTGTGTACCAACTATCAAAAGAAGAAGATTTTCAAAGATTATCCTCCATATTGCACGAAGTTAAAATTCGAGCAACCCCCCCCCACCCCCCCCCCTCCCCATAGGAAGCTCAAATATTAACTGAGGGACATCACTTGAACAAACTTGAATCTGACTCCAAATATTAAAAGATTTGAACTAGTGTTACTGAAAGAAAGAAAATTTTTAAAGCTCATTCCCCATATCACCCTAAGTTTGGATTCAGGCTCCTGTATTAAACCCAAATATGAACCGAGGGGCTTAGTTTGAACACACTTATATCTGCTCCCCCTCTCCCCCTCCTACTGATGCTGTCTACCAAATATCAAAAGATTCTGATCAGTGGTTCTGGAGAAGAATTTTTATTAATTTTTGCAAATAAGCTGACACAGCATTTTTTCCATGGCCTCACCCCCACCCTCCACTCCCCCACAAACCACCCTCACATAACAGATGGCATTTTCTTTTACAATTCTATTCTACTGGTCCTAAGGATGCTTCATACCAAATAACAGTTTTCTGTTCAGTGTGGTGTTGGAAATATGGGCATTTGGAAATATTTCTATTTTAGTTTCTGGGGTTCCCATGAATTAAGTACCTATGACTCAATAATATCACATACTAAATTCGGTTCAAATCTGACCATCGGTTCAGAAAATAGAAAATATTTGGAAATATTTCTATTTTCGTTTCTGGGGTTCCCATGGGAACACAGGAAATTTTTTGTGTGAATAGAGTACTTATGACTCAATAATACCACATACTAAATTTGCTTCAAATCCGGCCATCGGTTCAGAAAACAGAAATTAGAACATAAAAATTTTGGGCAGGGCCAAAAATCTTGCCCCTCCCATTACAAAGGCAAATATTGCTCCATGAACTTCAAAAGGAAGCTTCATACCAAATATCAGATCATTGTACCCACTGGTTCATGAGAGAAGTTTGTTTTTTTTTAATTTTGAAGCATTTTTCTCCACCCCTCCCTATGGAGCGTGGCAACTTTATTTGGAAAAAAAACTTGATTTGATATATAAGGAACATGCATATCAAATTTGGTTTAATTTGGCCCAGTGGTTTGTGAGGAGGAGTAGATAACAACGGACAGAAAATGATCACTTAAGGTCCCCCTGACTTTCAGTCAGGTGAGCAAAAAAGGGGCACTGGGTTTGAGTTATTTTGTGCGATATGGAGGGACATGTACACTGAGTTGGGGCAGTAGATGAATTTGTAAAAGAGTCAATGGAGTGGGGTGGAGAAAGGCATAATAAGTTGTAATGCCACTGACAGTAAAGGCAAACTTCCAACTTCGATTGAGTTGAAAACTCATACCCATTTTTGTCTGAACAACTAGAGTCAAATGGCAAATGCTGGACAAGTCAACTTGTACCCACAGCTGGACAACTTGTACCCACAGCTGGACAACTCGTATCCATTTCTCTTTCAATGGGTTTGAGTTGTCAAAATGTGGATGCAAGTTATCCAAACATGGGTACGAGTTATTCAGATGAAAAATTATAAATTCTAAGTAATTTGTATATTTTTTATACTTACCAATGACCCAGACTAGCTGATGCTAACTCAAAAATTAATCCAGGACCAAACACAAATTTTGCCCCCCAATCCCCAAAATTTGCATGCAAAACCAAAAATTCAATGTCCTATCCGGTCCTCCATACTTTTCAGATCTGCGCATGCGCAGTATCCAGGAAGACACCGAAATTGGTCCAACCATCATTCTTTCTATAAATGCCTGTTACATGTTGTAAACAGTGGGGAGGTATGAGTGCCACTTATGGGAGGGCTATACCCATCTGGGCCATTGCTAAGTATAAAAAATATACAAATTACTTAGAATTTATAATATTTTTATACAACAACCAATGGCCCAGATTAGCTGAATTGGAAAAAGGCTGGAGGGCCTTGGACATAAAGGAAAATCCAATCACTCAATCACTTCAGTAAGGAATATCTCCTACAGGAGAATAGGAGAAAAAAGGAATTATACATGTCTTTCTCCTTTACGAGAAACGAGAAAGACATAACACCAACAATGTAATTGAGTATTACAAAATATATAATTCTCCATTTAATGCCAGCATAACCCATTATGCTAATTTGGTGAACGAAAGCCAATATATAAAGATAGTCCAGAGAATGAGACTCTTTATACTCATTTAAAAGTTCCGAGGATTGCATATTAACGCCCGTTTGACACGTGACATATACAAATGCTTCACAGTGAACTACACTTTAAAAACAGTACATAAATGAGACATAGTTATTGCTTCACACCGAGCTACACATTAAAACCATCCCAACACCGACTCAGGACTACTGGCACCGGAGGTCTTCCCTTGCTTTTCACTATAAAACCAGATGATCATAAGGGAAAAAAACGTCCCCCCCCCCCCCTTCCCCTAGTTCTGAGGTAGGAGACCGCAGAACAAATAAGTTAGCAGAACAGTGTCACTGCTGGAACGGGTTGCCTAAATAACTATAGATGTAACCATTAAAGGACGACATTCTGAGCAACAGAAAGAGGACCCAAAGATCTAAGGTCACCGGAGATGGACTCTAAATTTCTCAGGTAAAACTTGGTAAATGTAGAGGGCTCTATCCAGTATGCAGCCTTCATGAGATCAGTAATGGCTATACTGTTAGAATAAGCGCAAGAAGTGGACAGCGCTCTAACTTTGTGCGCTGATATCTTATTTACAGAACGTTGATCTGAAGATAGATTTTCATAGGCAATGCGTATTGCCAGCTGAATCCATCTAGAAACTGAATGAACAGAAATATCTTTTCTGTTAGGAATCAATGAAAGAAAGATGCGTTTTCTTCCTTTTCTTATAAAATCTGATCGACGTTTATATATATGCATAGCCCTGATTGGACACAGCAGCGGTCTTCGGTTGTCCGAGGATGGTAGAGCCTTAATGGTAATTGGGTCAGGTTGTTTATCTGGAGTCTGATTCTTAGCCAGAAATCCTACTTCTGTAGTTAGGGTAATGGTATTACCCACACTACGATAGTGAGAATCATCAACTGATAAAGCATGAAGTTCATTAACTCTTCTAGCAGATGCAAAGGCTAAGAGAAATGCTGTTTTATAGGTCAAGAATTTGAACTCTTTAAGCTTCAATAGAACCAAGCCAAATTCCACTTAGGAATTAATCTGAGGGTTCTAGGCCTATTAATAGAGAAGTTTCTAACCAGCTTGGACAATGAAGCATTAGATCCAATAGCCAAGTTATCATGATGAGCGGAAGTGTCTGATAACACAGACCTATAGCCCTTAATAGTGACGGGCCACACTTTGAGATCGTCAGACAAGTAGACCAGGAAATTGGCAATATTTGGTATGAACGGATCATAAACGTCTAACGACTGATCCTTACACCAACAGAAGATAACCTTCCACTTCGCTGCGTAGTTCAATAAAGAGGAGGACCTCCTGCAGTTAGAAATTGTGTCCACTGCTTGTCCTGTAAACTGTTTTCTGTGCAAGAAGGACCGCACAACGGAAATACGTGAAGGTTGAGACCTTCCGGGTTGTGATGCAGTGCACATGACTTCCCCTGATAAAGAAGATCCTCTCGTGGAGGAAGCTTCCGGGAACGTCCCATAACAGACACCTGAGAAGATTGATCCACGGTATCTGTGGCAACAGAGATGCTACTAGTAGAATTTTGCAATGAGACTGTTTAATCTTTAACAGAATCTGCTGAATCAACGAAGTTGGAGGATACGCATATCTTATCATTCCGTCCCATGAGATCGACAGAGCGTCTACTGCGTATGCTTGAAGGTCTGGACATGGCGACACGAATGTTGGTAACTGATTGTTTAGGTGCGTCGCAAACAGATCTATCATGGGGTGATCCCACTGGTAGCAAATCTGCCTGAATACTTGCTTGTTGAGCATCCACTCCGATGGCAACAGGCGACCTTTCCGAGACAGACATCAGAGTAATAGAAGCAGACTCTGAACATTGTTCTGAAGAATAATTCTGTTGCCGTATCTCTGTAGAATGTTGTCCAAGTAAGTGGACGTTATTGCAGACGAATGAGCTCGGAAGTGTGACATTACCGAGTTCATTATTCGAGTGAATGCCCAGGGAGCCAGGTTCAGACCAAAGCACATTGCTCTGAACTGATAAACCTTCCCTTGTACGGCGAACCGTAGGTACTTTCTGAATGCCGGATGTACCAGGACATGAAAGTACGCATCCTTTATATCTATGCTTGCCGACTAGGCGTTCACTCGAACACTCACCCTTACCGACCGAATGGTCTCCATATAGAATTTTGAAGCCACAATGAGCTTGTTTATCCAGCTCAGGTCTATTACCGATCGGAACGAGCTGTCTGGCTTCGGTACAAGGAACAGGTGACTGTAGAAACCTTGAGAATTTTGATTCTCAACAACCTCTATTGCTTCCTTTGATAAGAGAGCTTGTACCTCCGCTATGAGAGACTCTCTTTTGCAAGGATTTGACGGAAGATTTGTCCAATGCGTACATCTTGTTAGTGGGGGTTACGCTCGAAATGATAGCCGTAGGCAATCCGAGACTACACTTCTCACCCACTGATCTTCCGTGATTGTTATCCAGTTTTTCGTGACGCTTGATAACCTTCCGCCAACTGGCAAGCAATAGAGGTCTAGACCATCACCTGTACGACCTGCAAGGCTTACAGGAGGAGAAACCACATCCTCCCTGCGAAGAGCCTCGTCCCGTCGGCCTCGGGGCGTCTGATTGATAGTCCCGATCAGACCTCCGCCCCTTTCCCGAGTCGCTATACTGACGACCTCCAGAGTAAGAATAAGAGGGTTTCCTATACCCTCATGGTGAGTCCCCTTTTGACCATTTCTGTCTGGAACGTCCTCTCTTACCCGTCTGCTCCAGCGGATCGATTAGACGCTGACTTTAAAAGCAGAGCATTAGACGCTTTTTAGTAGCCTGGTCATAGACTAACGAAAGCTTGTCGTCGTATATCGTATGTCCTGAGACGGGAGCGACTCGGAGAGAGTTTTTCACCTTGTCATCTATCAGCGATGACGACGCAAGGACACCATCACATCTGATTAACTCCAGATTAGCCACTGTTAGGATGGAGTTATACGTGGTATACATAACTGCCCTGGAAAGAACTCTAAGAGAGGTACGAACATCTTCAAATTCCTGTACGTTGAGATGTTGCACCATAGCTCTTATAAGGTGATCTGCGTAAGACATAGAGTCCAGATTCGCTCTATTTGAAGAAATTGCCGTCTCAATTGTGTCTGAGCGAATTGTGAATGATCCAGGTAAGGATACCTCTAGATCCTCAGCCTGCTCATCCAAACACAGAGGAACTCTCTGAACATCTTCTCCGACCATTTTAAATGAACGTGGTCCAAGAAACAGTATGTTTATAGCAGATGAAGATAAGAAACCGCCTTTCTTCTTTGTATTTGAGAGATTAAATACGGCGTCGTCTATGTGGCCAAATGCCTGCAACACCTGTCTAGACTGAACCGGAAAAGAAAGGACCTCCTCCTTTGTCCGGATAAAGTCTGTGTCCAACGACGCCAGCAGTTTCTTTCTTGTCGTGTCGCAGCATTCTGATTTGACGGAACAAATTCAGGGAAGTAGTGATGGATGAAATCCATCGCAACCATGTGTTGTTTTGAAAGGGAAGGGTAACCTTCTTCCATATCCCTTTCACCATCCGAGAGAATCACTTGTGAATCTCGGTCCCTTGCATCTGCATGAGCAGATGAATGGACCGACCCAGCACCGTCCGACAGCTCATGTTCTGAGTCTAGAGGAGGCTGCTCTTGCACTTGCTGGTATGCTGCGATCAGCTGCGCAATCTGCGACAGCAAGTCCGTCCTGGAGGCCTGAGGAGCAGCGGTCTTCTGTTTCTTCGCCACTTGCTGCTCCTGGGACGATATGTTGGAGATGGCTCTTTTCTCAGAACGTCCCGATGATCGAGGCCAGATGGTCCGACTTCACCGGCAAAGAGTGCTCCCTTCTTCGCGTAGCAGGCTGGATATCCGAAGTCGGGTAGCTAGAGTGCGGTCGTGTGTGCTTAGTAGAATCAGTGGAAGAAGCTGTAACTGTAGCTCAGGCTGGCTGCGATCTATATGGAGCGTCCCGAACAGAAGGTGTGAACGTATGCTCCGACTCACGCAAGTTTCTTATCACAACATCTGGCCCCAGATGTTGCTGTGACAGAGAGGGACCTCTCTCGCTCGCCTTTCGGACCTCACCAAGCTTCCACAACACTTGCTGGCTTCTTTCCTTGTTCCGTCATCGCTGGGTGAGCATGTTTATGTTTTAAAGTGCTCGCTCTACCCAATCCACTTCTTAAGACCGCAACGGATGTACCTGGTGTCACGGTACCCTTGGACCAGAGTAACCGCTTCATCGGTCGAGCTAGCTGCAGTCAAGGGACTAAACCCACCGGCTTGTGGCTTTATCCCCTGCCTAATACTCATGAGCACTTTGGCAGCTACCTCTGTTTGTTCAACAGAGCGTGACGACTGTAGCGCACTTCTTGAAGGTGTCACATAGCCATCACCATGTTCTTGTTCCTTTGAAAAAGAAACTGAGAAACTTGATTGACTTTGCGGCGAGAGGACCAGCATTGGCCTCTCACCGCTAACAACATACCGTGACACCCATGTCCGTTTGTCATCTCAATCAATACAAGAATTAGCAGGAGTACATCGACTACAAGCTAGGCAACAAGCATGTAAATCTGAGGAAGATTTCCTCGCTTTGCATTTTGAACAATAAGCTTTCATAATTAATCAAACAAAGTCAATAGTACTCCCACCAACTCCACAACAAATATATGATAAAGATACATAATAAACAACATTCAAAATACAAATCGAAAAATTAATTTCAAAAAATTTTCGGAAAATTTTTTGACAAAACCCCAAGTTCCCAAAGGGAACACAGTGAGCTCAAAGGTATCCTGATAGAGCCTAAGTGTGGACAAAATTCCAAAAATTATTGCTACACTACTGGAATATCATAACATGTATCTATAACAATCCTACAGTAATAATAAATGGAAACTACATATATTTATAGGATGTTGCCAATGTAAACAAAGTCAATGAAAAAACTGGAAACAAGACCCCAAGCACTGAATAAAAAAGGCCCGAAGTCAGTAACAGATTTTAAAGCTACCCGATGTAAAGCAAGATCTTCAGATGAAGAAAAAACAATACATCGGACAGAAGAGGCATGACCCAAAAACCCCTAGGGTGAGGATGTTACCCTGGGGAAATGCAGAATAAACATTCTGTAATACACGTCAAACTCCCAAGGAATTTTATAAAAAAAATTTCAATAAAATAAGCCAAAAAGCTTGGGAGTTTAACAGGAGGGCTTCAAGGAAGGATAGGGAAGGAACACTTAACAAACAGTGGAAAAATCATTAGCAAGAATGATGACGTCAGGCCCATGTTCCGAAATTGGGAGACATGAAATAATTTTGATAAAAATTATAAAGTTACAGCCCTGAACGTTCCTAACCACCGTTGTTCACTTCCATCATCCAATTATGTCCTTGGATCCACCAATTTCACCATTGATTTGTGTCTGGCATCCTCAAAAATGAGATTTAAAAGCACAGATGTCAGTTCACTGTTGATGACTTCAGGGCCAAACAAAGAATGATGGTTGGTGCCAATTTCGGTGTCTTCCTGGACACTGCACATGCGCAGATCTGAAAAGTATGGAGGACCAGATAGGACACTGAATTTTTGGTTTTGCATGCAAATTATGGGGATTGGTGGGCAAGATTTGTGTTTGGCCCTGGATTAATGTTTGAGTTAGCACCAGCTAGTCTGGGACATTGGTTGTTGTATAAAAATATGGGTAGGAGTTGTCCAATTGTGGTTAGGACTAGTCTGGTATGACTGGTCTCGTAAGTAACAAGACTATTTGTGAGGTATGGTAAGGCATTCATGTATATTATTCCAAGAAATCTTTTCAATTCTGTTACAGCAGTTTGTCGGACAGTGCAAACGCAGTTGGTTGTACAGTTAGAAAGTCTGTTTTTGTAATTAGTCGTACAGTCAGGGAGACGACAGTGGCCTCAGTTATGAGCCCGGTTTACAATTCAAGTGTTACAAATTTTCCATATGAAGAGACCAATGAAGTAGAAAGTGACTCTTTTAAGCATTATGAGAGTAAAATATATTTAAAACATCACTGGTCTTGTATTTTGGTATCATTTATCACATTTCTGTTCGCAAAAATTATAAATATTGTCGAAAGTTAAGTCAACCAATTCCACGTTTAGAGAAACATCCACAATCCACACAGAATCGGACCTCAGCTTATTCTAGAAATAACAGTAAACTATTCTACTTACTGTGTGTAGACTGGATTTCCTAGGTGCATACACAATCTCTCAAAAATGACTGGTAACCCGCATGTAATTTTTCAATTTCCGATGTTTCAGTTAAGTGCGTCTCGCCGGACAGCTCACAATTTCCATTACAGACGACTGTCCACTTATACCCTGTGTTACCTGTTAGTGATTGGGAGTTTCTGTTCACTTAAGCGTTCAGCCTAACAAGTTCAATCCCATTACAAAGGCAAATATAAGTAAAGCAAGAAGAGAAAAATTGAAATTGCATGTTTTGTAAAAGCAGGATTTAATTTTTGTGTACGATTCTATACACAAATTGAGTACTTTTACCTTTACCATCTGCGCATGCGCAGTGGTCAGGAAGAGACCAGAATTGGCACCAACATCATTCTTTGTAAATGAGCATACTAATAATAACTCAGCGGGGAGGTATGAGTGCCCACTCATGGGAGGACCATCCCCGTCTGGGCCATTGGTAAGTATAAAAAATATACAAATTACTTTAAATTTATCATATTTTTATACTAATAACCAATGGCCCAGACTAGCTGAATCGTAAAAAGACGGAGGGCCTAGGACTTAAGAATTAGCAGACCAAATATAGCTCCTAAGCCTGCATTCCAAGGTTAAAGGAAATTAAATTTAAAAGGAATTACATGTATGTCTCTCTATACAATAATAGAGAAGACATATCATAAATAAGGAGCCATATCCAAGTAATTCCGTAATCTTAGCATGAAAGATTATGCTAAATGGGTGTCACGAGCCACCAATTTAAGGCTAGTCCGGACTAAGTCCCTTAAATTATGATGGTGTATTTGAGAGTTAGAGACTAACCCCCACAAACATACACCATATATAAATAATAAACAAGCTGTATCAAGGATCAGTAATAATCTGCAGACAAAACAGCTTCACAAATAGTTACACACTTATCAAGCTGGAGGAGATGAAGAAAAATCCCACCCCTTTTTTTGAAGGAATATTCTTCAAAACAAAGAGGGGAGCACTCTGGAATCAGTGAAAAGCGATACTAAACAATCAAAATATATTTGCCCAACAGGCACCCAGTTATTAATTATTATTAATTATTGGGGCTTAACGCCAGTTCAGAAGCTAAGGCTATCGTGGTGCTCCCAATAATTAACAGCGCATGCTTCTAACGTATACCGGAGTCGGAATACGTAGATAGGATGAAAACCAGTAATATAAAGTGTACGACCATACACTTGTCCAATTGAATACCAATGAAAAGTTATCTGTTAGAGCAAACACGTTTCTAAGGCAACCTACAAAAGACCCCGTTCAGGTGTACAATTAATTCCAATAATAACACTTCAATGAACCATTCGAATATACGAGAATGTGTACTGTATCTTCAAGAAACCTGGATTAGAACATGGAATGAGCTATGATTAACAGACACGTCACAAACCGTCCCCAAAATAATTAATTGTTTTCGAGGTCCGTAACAACCATTGATTGTTCGGAGAAAGAATATACTACTCCGAATAAAGATGCAAAAAAATGGAGAACATATGCATAGACGGCCTGTTGGCAGTTCCATAACTGATTCAAATAGCCCCAAAATTCTCATGAGCTCTATAAGCAGAGCAAGAATTTATATAATCTGTACAATAATGTGTCTGCCTAATAAATACACATATTATGCACGAGAGCAATGAAATCCTGCATATACCCATCTGAATACAGCCTGTATCCACGGTATGACCGAGTGATACAAGTAACCAGGAACCTGAATGAACAATACAACGTTAATATGCAGTTAACGGAGTAATAAACTCATACATCGTAAGAAAAGGCCAGACCACTCTGAGCGAAACTTTTCAGAGTGGACTAATGGAGAATGTCGCCCAGATAACCGACATGTCAGCCACACATGTACACAAAGGCTAGCAATTTTATTGATAAGGAATCATATGCTCATATCAGACTTACAAACGAACAACCACAGGAAACAAACCAACTAAATAGTGGATGTGCCCATGAGGTCGCCGTTAGAACACGGCCCAGCCACCAATCTAGGAGCCATGAAAGGCATGCATATAATTGAATGCATACGAGGCTTACGGGAAGAAAACTACGTCCTGCCCTGTAATAGCCTCTTAACACATTGGTGGGGTGGGGGGTGGGAGGTTCGATGAATAATTCCTATCGAACGCCCCTTACCCATACTGAATTGCTCTTGTGTTAGTTATCAATAGTATAGGAACTGCAAGGCTCCCTCACGTCTGACCGACTCCATAATGCCACTAAGGACGGAGAGGGACGTGATGAACAAAAATACACCATATTGACATATTTATATATTTATTATTTATTTATTTATTGATGTTTAAGGTCACATATTTCTGCACAATGGCTAATCATGACCTCGACAGTTTTACGGGTGGAGGAAGCTGGAGTACCCGGAGAGAAGCACCGAGCAACAGCGAACAACTGTCAGCTACCCAACATACCAACTCCACACAAGCAGGGTTAGCATTGGTTGAAGACAGGTGCACCAAAATATTGACATAATATCCAGTCTCTAAGATGGAAGTATAATCCACATTAATAGATTGGATAGAAATGAAAAGGGAGACGAAAACAATGTTTCGACACCCGATCATAAAAATGTAGATGACCTCCTTACATTCGGACTGAAATCAGGAAATAGATTTCTGAGAAGGAGTTAAGTTTAGGCATTTGAAGAGATGCTCATTAATCACACTAGGTAAATATGGCATCAACAATAGAGCTTATCGCATTATATAACTAACACCAAACCATACCAGTAGGAAGAGAATAACCTCCTCTAACATACGATATCATGTCTGATAGGATGAGAAACTCAGCCTAGCTGAAGCAGGCTAAAGGTATTCCTATACATGAAGAAAATAAAAAGGCTGATAACTGTGGCCTTAGAAGCTCATTAGGGAGACTTAAAACGCTAGCCATAGCTTATAAGTCTTCATCTCCGTGAAGACAGATATACTGGTTTAAGTTGCGACCTTGAAGGCTCTCTGAACGGAGACTTACAACTATTGTCGTGCAAGGTAGGGAATGAAGAGCCCCTATTTTAACAGCCCTAAATTCCCAAAGAGACAGTAGTCCCCAAGAGACAATAAATTCAGTTATGTCACTGCATAAATACTGAAAAAACATCGCTCATGATTCTAGCTAGGCTACTACGATGTAAACAATAAGACTCAAGTCTATGATACCTAGGAAAACAACCTGAAAGGGACTCTACCCATATCGGTTTTATTCCCAAAAGACAGTGGTCAGAGCCTAACTAACATAGCTTTAGAAGTCTTCCTCTCCGTGAAGACAGATATCTTGGTGTAGCTGGCGACTTTGGAAGCTCACTAAATGGAGACTTACAACCATCGTCGCGCAAGGTAGGGAATGACGAGCCGCTATTCTAACAGCCGTAATTCCCAAAGAGACAGTAATCTCAAGGTAGCTACACAGTTATGAGTCTTCGTCTGCGTGAAGACATAACTGTGTCACTTGCGGTCTTTGAAAGCTCACTAAATGGAGACTTACAACACTAGCCACTAATAATAAGAAAAAAATGCTGTAACAGTACATAAGGCAACTATGGCATTCACAATGGCATTAAATGTCTTGACGCCAAGGAATACAACACCGGGAGGGAAAGACGTACCTATTCCCTCTACGGGAGGGAAAGACGTACCTATTCCCTCTAATGGCTCTATTCCACACAAGACAGATGTCTCAGCCTATCTATTGTTATTGCTATTACATGAATGTGCATGGACATCTAATGAATAGGGTGCTTCACCTGCGACAAGAGTACACTCCAGCAATAAATTGAACAGACCCCCATAGTCATAACAAGCAGAAGGATACCTGGATGGGCAGCAGAGAAGTTAATGGCGTCAATGGGAAACAAGGAGCTACCGAATGAGCGGTGTACATATTTTGTAAGTAAAAGCTACTTTAACAATGGTACCAGAGCGATAAGAGAATTCGGACATTATCAGCGTTTCAACACAAGCTTTTTATAAAAATAAATGGAACTTTCATTCATGAAATTGGAGAAATCAACAAAACAAAAATTATGGTATCACGTGTTCAGTGACATTTTCGAACATTCTTTTCAATGAATCACTTTAAATCTGAAATATTTTGGAGAATCATTTTTGATGAAAGACTGTTTTCGTATCAGTACAAAATGGACTGTTTTCGTAACAGTACAAAATAGACTATTTCGATGTTAGTAAATAATTTATTCCTTGCATCTTCAGTATTTCAACTGTTTTTCATTTTTACAATGGCGTCTTCAAGTCAAGTGAACCCCCCAACTTATTCGAAAGACAAAGCGTACAAGCGTTATAGAGTGAAACTTTTAGCATGGCGAGGAATTACAAAACACCCCAAAAAGAATCAAGCTATTGCAGTTGCATGATCGTTACCGGAAAATGACGAACTTCGTGAAAAAGTATTCGATGAACTTAGTATGGAGGATTTAACACTTGAAACTGGTTTTGAAAAACTTCTCACTTTTTTCAACAAAAAGTTAAAGAAAGATGATATAGCTGACAGTTTGGAGAAATATGAAATTTTTGAAGAATACTCTAGAGAACCTAATCAACCTATGGACGATTTTATATCAAAATTTGATAGAAATTACAACAAAATTTTGAAGAAAAATATGAAATTACCGTCGGAAATACTTGCTTTTAAACTACTGCGTGGATCTAAAATTAGCCACGAGGAGAAGTTGTTAGTGCTAACTGGCATGAATTATGACAATCGAGATGATTTATATGAACAAGCGAAACGCTGATTATTAAAATTCAAAGGCAGTTCAGTTATGGTGAGTGGCCATGCTTCCGAAGAAGCAATCAAGCTTGAAGCAATGATAACACAACAACATCGTCGTGATCCAGATTATTCCAGATATCGCTGCAGTTCGGCTAATCGACGTGGGTCATCTTATTTTCGAGGTAGACATCAAGAGTGACCTGTTAATCCTAAAGGAGCAGATGGTAAACCTCTTACTTGTCATGCATGTGGATCATATCGTCACATGGTCAATAAATGTCCTCATAGTTGGGAAAATAGTTCACCTTCCAAAGTTTTAGTTGCAGAAGAATCATCTGAAAATATCGTTTTATTTACTGGAAATGATCCAAGCAAAATTACTCAACTGGGACTAGAATCAATTAATCATGTGATCTTAGACAGTGCCTGTAGTAGTACTTGATGGCTACTTAGATTCATTATCAGTTAATGACAAAAAAAAGGTTGTGAGTCATAAGAGTAGGCAAATTTTTAAATTTGGTGGTGGTGAAAGTCTTGTGTCCAATGCCATGTATGAGATTCCTGCTATGTTAGTGGATCAAGAAGTTACAATTCAAACAGATGTAGTGAATTCAGATATTCCTTTGTTACTCTCTAACTAGAGGTACTGTGAGCAAGCTCACCAAGTGATACCCCCCACACCTGAAATGTATAAGTTAGATTATCTCCCCTTGGAAATGTCAGAACGGAATTATATTGCTTCATGCACATCTTCATATGGAGTTCTTCCATTGTGTAAAGTGTCAAGAAAATTCTTCAAACGGTTTAGGAGGAGTTGTGCTTATAAGGATGGACAGATGCACAGATGCACAGAGGGACGGACGGATGGACGGACATACCCCCCAAACTTTGTTTGTGGGGGGTATAATAAAGCCATGAAAGCAGCAAAAGTTAAATTAGATTTAACCACTGAGGCTGCAGAAATATTTGGTAAAGAAGTTCTTCTTAATCACACTTCGTCGGGACATTATTGCATACCGATTGGAAAGACTCGAAGCACAGTACCTGTTGACAATTCTTGTTTATTTAGTATTAGTAATTCTACACCTATAGAATGCCAGAAATCTCTTCAAAAACTTCACAGACAATTTGCACATCCATCAACGGATAGGCTTGCATCACTGCTGAAAGATGCTGGAATTTTGAATGATGAAATAAAACATGATTTGGTACAGATTTACTTAAATTGTAAAGTTTGTAAAGTCTACGCCAGAACACCATCTAGACCTGTGGTAGGTTTGCCGATGGCTACTGTTTTTAACGAGAACGTTGCAATGGACGTAAAGCAATGTGGAAATCAGTGGATTTTACACCTCATCGATATGTGGTCACAATTTTTCGTGTGTGTTTTGATTTCACGAAAAACTCCTGATGTTATTATTGACAATATTATGAAACACTGGGTACCAGTTTTTGGAGTTATGAAGGCAATTTTGACAGATAATGGTGGTGAGTTTGTATCGGGTTCTAAACGAGAAGTTGGCAGCATTTTAAATATTGAGCTACATACCACAGCCGCTGATAGTCCATTTCAAAATGGTCTCTGTGAACGTAATCACTCAATTACTGACATGATGCAACATAAACTCAAAGAAGATAATCCTAATTCTCCTTTAGATGTTCTTCTTTGCTGGGCGAATAAGAAGAATTCTTTACAAATGTGGCATGGGTTTAGTAGTTACCAATTAGTATTTGGAAAGAATCCCAATCTGCCAAACATTATGCAGGCAGAGCTTCCAGCTCTTGAAGGGAAAACTACTAGTGATATTTTAGCTACACATTTGAATGCATTACATGCAACTCGAAAACCATTTATTCAGTCAGAATCAAGCGAAAGAAATCGACGAGCTTTGAGGTCGAAAATACGAGCATCTGAACAAATTTTTCAACATGGTGACTGGGTTTATTACAAAAGAGAAGGAACTAAGTGGTTAGGTCCTGGTACTGTTGTTTTTCAAGATGGAAAAGTAGTATTTGTTAGACATGGTGGTACATTTATTCGCCTATCTCCGAATAGGCTGGTGAAAGTTGATAGTCATCACTTTGCTTCTGATTCTTCCGTCTCAGAAAATTTGCATAAATATTCAAGTGAAACCTCGTCAAATACCAATGAAATCAAAGATTCCACATGTGTGGATACTGACTCTATTGACCTTTTGGATCCTGCAGACAAAATTTCTACAGATTCAACCTCGGACAAATCTATCCAAGAAAATATAACTGCAGAATCTTTACCTATCATCCGCAATGCTATGTGCAATCTAAAGCCTGGTGATAACATTGAATTCCATTTACCTAATAATTCGTCAGTATGGAAACACGCAAAAATTATTGGACGTGCTGGTAAAATAACTGGTAGGAACAAGAACTGGTACAATATAAATATCATTGATTCAAATGAGTAAATGAGTGTTGATTTATCTTCGGTCGTGTGGAGAAAGGTTGAAGAGGTTAACTTAATATTGGTGCCTAAAAACAGATATAATGATGAAGCTTGTATGAAAGCTAAACAGATTGAACTTGAAAAACTTGCATCATTTAACACATATGAAGAAGTCATCTATCATGGTCAATCATGTATCTCCTGTAGATGGATTATTTATATGAAGGGTGATGCAGAAAGAGCAAGATTAGTAGCAAGGGGCTTTGAAGAAGATATTGACATTCAAGCAGACTCGCCTACAGTTAGTAAAAGCACTTTGAGAATATTCTTAGCAGTTGTTGTTTTCAAAGGCTGGATGATAAAAACTACTGATATAAAATCAGCATTTCTTCAAAGAAAAGAACTGGATAGAGATGTATATTTAATTCCTCCAAAAGAAGCTGAAGTAAAAGAAGGATATATATGGCGACTCAAACGTCTCTATGGTTTAAATGATGCCGCTCGGCAATTCTACATAAGTGTGTCTGATATGCTTGAACAACTGGGTTGTAAAAAATGTAATTTTGACCCAGCCTTATTCTACATGAGAAATGAAAATGATCTAAATGGATTGATTGTATGTCATATCGATGACTTTCTTCATGCAGGATTTCAGAGTTTTGATACATTAGTAATGGACAACTTACCCAAACGTTTCTTAGCTTGAAAATTGGAGGCATCTTCATTTCGTTATGTTGGTTTTGATGTTGTTCAAAGTGCTTGAGGTGGTATAACATTAGATCTATCAAAATATGTGCAAGATATTGAAATCAATCACCTACCTGCTTCCAGAACTGCAGTGAAGAATAACAGTTTGACAATGAATGAACTAAGTATTCTTCGCAATACAGTAGGAACATTGAATTGGACAGTACAAGGAGCTCGTCCTGATATGGCTTATGATATGGTAGATCTTAGTATGAAATTCAAATCTGCTTCTGTACTAGATTGGAAGCAAGCTTTTAAAAAAATTATCAAATTGAAAGATGAGAAGTCATCAATTTATTTTCCGAAGCTTGGTCCTACGATAGATTGGAAACTGGTTACTTTTACGGATGCATCTCATGCAAATCTAAATGATGGAGTTAGTAGTTTAGGAGCATACATTATCTTCTTGTTGGACTCAAATATGAACTGTTGCACCTTATCGTGGTCAGCCAAGAAGATTCGACGTGTTGTTATGTCTACTATTCCAGCTGAAACCCTTAGTCTATTGGATGGCATTGAAGATTCCATCTATTTGAAAAACATATTAATAGAACTCTTGAAAATGACTGAACTTAGAATCGAAATGTTAATTGACAACAAAAGTGTCGTTGAATCAATTCATTCCACAAAAATGGTGGATGACAAACGTCTTAGAATAGATATAGCAGCAGTTAAACAATGTCTACTGAGTGGTCAAGTTAACTCTATCAAATGGATTCCGGGATCTTTCCAGCTAGCAAACAGTATAACCAAAAAAGGAGCTTCTGGTCAGGAACTACTGAAAGTATTGCAGTCTGGCAAATTGCCTCCTGAATACTTACATATAACTTAAACACTTGAAAGGATTATTCCTGTATCATACTGTACAGTGTACATAACCAGTTATCTAAAGATACCTATGTGAATAAGTTTAGCCGTTTCATACATTAAAAGTTCTTGTTAATCAGTTTTATCATTTTGGAAAATTTCAAGAAATATCAATGTACAGATAGTTTATATGTTGGATAATTTCAAAGAAAATTCAAACAGAGGGAATGTTATTGCTATTACATGAATGTGCATGGACATTTAATGAATAGGGTGCTTCGCCTGTGACAAGAGTACAGTCCAGCAATAAATAGAACAGACCCCCGTAGTCATAACATGCGGAAGGATACCTGGATGGGCAGCAGAGAAGTTAATGACGTCAATGGGAAACAAGGAGCTACCGAATGAGTGGCATACATATTTTGTAAGTAAAAGCTACTTTAACATCTATGCACTATCCGCCTGGCTTCGGGATGAGAAACAGGTGACTTGAAAAAATCCAGAGAATATTATCGACGACCTCTATTGCTTTCTTCAATAGGAGAGCCTACACCTCCACAAGGAGAAACTCTCTTGGAAGAATTTGCCGAAAGATTTGTCCAACACGTACTTCTTGTAAGTGGAGCTTGCTCAGACTGATAGACGCAGGCCTACCGAGACTACATTCTTGTCCACTGATCTTCTGTAATTTCATCCACTTTATGCTAGGTTGATAACCTTCTGCTAAGTGGAAAGCAACAGAAGTCTAGACCATCACCTGTACAACTTGTAGTCTTGCGGTAAGCAAATCTACGTTGTTGCTGCAAAAAATCTTGTCCCGTCAATCTAGGGGCATCTGCCTTATATTCTTAATAAGACTTGCGCCCCTTCTCCAAGTCGCTAAACAGATGGCCTCCGGAGTAAATGTAAGAGGGTTTTCTTGACCCTTGCGAGGAGCTCCCTTCTATGATAGTGAACTGGAATGACCTCGCTTACTCTGGCCAGCTGATGCATATTGTTGAGACGCTGATCTAAGTATCAGTGCACTGGAAGCTTTTGGTAGCCTTTTCCTAGTCTAAAGAGAGCTTTTCACTTGGAGAGAGCTTTTCACTTTGTCATCTGTAAGTGATGACAACACAAGGGCAGCATCATGTCTGATCAACTCCAAATTGCCACTGTCAGGGTGGAGTTGTATGTGGCATACATGACTGCCCTGGAAAGAACTCTAAGCAAGGAACGAACATCCTCCAATTTCTTCCCATTAAGACATTGCGCCATAGCTCTGGAGAGGTGATCTGTGATGGACATCGCATCCAGTTCACTCTATTGGATGAAATAGCACATTTCATCACTTCCGAGTATATATTGATTGATGCAGGTAGGGACATATCTAAATCCCCGGCCTGCTCATCTAAACGCAGAGTAGCTCTCTGGACATCTTCTCCAAACATTTAAAATGAACGTGGTCCAAGGAACGGTATATTTATGGAAGATGTCGATAAAAAAACACCTTCCTCTTAGCACTAGAGAGGTTGAATATGGCGTCGTCAACATGGCCGAAGGCCTGCAACACCTGTCTAGACTCTTTCCTCCGCACGAAGGCTGCATCCAAAGACGACAGCGGTTTCTTTCTAGTAGTCGCAGCTTGCTGATCAGGTGGAACAAATTCAGGATAGTATTGATGAATAAAATCCATTGCTACCATATGCTGTTCCGAAAGGGAAGGGTAATCCTCTTCGTGGTCCCTTTCACCATCCGACTGATTCAGCTGTGACATTGGGTCCATTGCATCTTTGTGTGCAGATGACTGGACCAACCCAGCACCATCCGACAGCTCATCACGAGAGTCTGCTCTTGAACTTACTGGGATGCTGCGATCAGCTGCGCAATCTGTGACAGCAAGTCCGTTACCGAGGCTTGAGGAGCAGCGGTCCTCTGTTTTATCACCGCTTGCTGCTCCTGGGATGAAGATCCGGAGATGGATCTCTTCTCCGAACGTCCCGATGATGGAAGCCTTGGATCGCTAGCTACCGGATGGTCCAACTTCACAGGCGAAGAATAGCTCCGTCTTCGCGCACCTGGTTGGATATCCGAAGTCGGGTAGCTAGCATGTGGTCGTGTGTGCTTTGTAATGTAGCAGAGGAAGCCGTGACTGTAGCCAAGGCCGGCTGTAGTCTAGACGGAGCATCCCAAGTGGTGGGTGTGGACGTATGCTCCGGCTGGTGCAAGTTTCTCAAAACATCATTTGGCCCCAAATGTTGTTAGGTTAGAGAGGGACCTCTCCCACTCGCGGCCTTGTTAGACCTCACCGAGCCTCCCGAAAAGAAACTTGCTGACTTCCTCCCTATTTCCGTCGTCTCTGGGTGAGCTTTTTGATTTTGAGGTGCTCGCTCTACCCAAACCTACACTTCCTTCGACTGCAATGGACTTACCCGATGTCACGGCTCCCACGGACGGAGTAACCGCTTCACTAACTAGAGGCCTTATCTCTTGCTTATATTCATGAGCACCTTGCAGCTAGCTCTATTTGCTCATCAGAGCGCGACGATGGTAGCACACTTGGATGGATCTCACAATACCATCACCATGTTCTTGTTCCTCTGAAATAGAAACTGAAAAACTCGAATTATCTTGAGGTGAGAGTTCCGGCACAGGAACCTCACTGCCAACAACGTACCATGACACCCATCTCCAATGTCTGTCATTCCAATGTACACAAGTAGGACAAGAATCCTTAGGAGTGCATCAACTACAGGCAAGGCAACAAGCATGCAAATCCAAGGTCGACTACCTCGCCTTGCATTAAGAGCAGTAATCTTTCATAATTACAATCAAAATACAAAGTCGATAGCACTCCCACAAACTCCACAATAAAATATATGATAAAGATACATGAATAATAGCAATCAAAACTAAATTCGAAAAATATGACCAAAAACTTTTTGAAAAAAGCCCAAGTTCCCAAAGGGAACATGATGAGCCCAAGGTCATCCCGATAGAGCCTAAGTGTGGACAAAATCCAAATTTATGAGCTACACTACCGGAATCATAATCAATGTATCCTACAGAAACCCTACAGTAATATAATACTAAATACCACATATATTTAAGGACGTTGCCAATCTAAACAACGTCAAAAAAAAACCCCCGGAAACCCGACATCAGACACCCAAAAAGGCCCAAAGTCAGTAACCGATTTAAATGCTACCAGATGTAAAGCTAGATCTTCATACGAAGAAAATACGATACATCGGATAGAAGATGCAAGACCAAAACTATCTAACACCTATTGGGTGAGGACGTAACCATGGGGGTAAACAGAATAAACATTCAGTAATGCACGTTAAACTCCCAAGAAATTTAATAAAAAATTTCAATAAAAAATAGCCAAAAAGCTTAGGAGTTTAACAGGAAGGGTTCAAGGAAAGATAGGGAAGGAACTCTTAACAAACAGAGGATTAATCATCAGCAAGAATGATGACGTCAGGCGTATGTCACGAAAATGGGAAACATGAAATCATTTTTATAATTATTATAAAGTTACATCCCTGAATGTTTGAAACCACTGTTGTTCACTTCCATCATCCATTAACAGCCTTGGATCCACGGATTCTTGCATTGATTTGTGTCTGGCATCATCAAATGAAAGTGTCAATGACACTGTAGCTCAACTTGTTAAGACATGTACATGTATAGTATGTGACACAGTAATGACAAACATCTAGGTAATGACCTGATAACAAAGGTACATATAAAGTATTGTAACAGTCTGTACATAAATACTGACCGTAGCCTTAACAAATGTATAGGTAAAGTATTGTAAAGGTGGGTGACAGTCAGATGCTAAACCAGAAAAGAAATCTTGGAGTCCCAGAGTGGGTCTGACTGAACCCCAAAATATTTGTTCTCATAGCACAGTGATAACAAAGGCACCCCAAAACACACTCGCTCCTGTACCAAAGTGAAAACAAAGGGACCCAAAAAGTTTCGTGAAGATCAGTTCATAAATACAAGCTGCATAGAAGTTGTGACAAAAAACTGATTGGACCTATTTTCGTTACAAAATGGCCACTGGCAGCCATCTTGAATTTTGGACCGCACCCAGAAACACTCGTTCTCATCCCAAGGTGATAACAAAGGTGCCCAAGAAGTTTTGTGAAGATCGGTTCATAAATACAGCCTCTAGCCCGAGCCGTATTGACATGTGCACTAATAGTGTATAAGTAGCACTGAATAAATCAAAGTTCATCTAATTTGCATAATTTCTGCATGAGAAAAAAACCTGTACTATATGTGATGTATTCCATGTTACTAAACATTCATACAAAAATTTATTCAAATCATACAGAAGTTCTGTACAAAAGACTGATTGCACTAATTTTGGTACAAAATGGCTGCTGGTGGCCATCTTGAATTTCCGACCACACCCCAAAACACTCTTTCTCATCCCACGGTGATAACAAAGGTACCCAAGAAGTTTCGTAAAGATCAGTTCATAGATACCACCTCTAGCCTGAGCCGTATAGAAGTTGTGTACAAAAAACTGATTAGACCTAATTTCGGTACAAAATGGCCACTGGCAGCCATCTTGAATTTTAGACCACACCCAGAAACACTCGTTCTCGTCCCAAGGTGATAACAAAGGTACCCAAAACGTTTCGTGAAGATCGGTTCATAAAAACAGACTCTATCCCGAGCCGTATTGACATGTGTACTTACTGTTTGTAAGTAGCACTGAAAAAATCAAAGTTCATCTAATTTGCATAATTTCTGCACGAGAAAAAAACCTGTATTATATGTGATGTATCCCATGGTACTAAACATTCACACAAAAAAATTATTCAAATCAGCACTTTCATATGGAAGTTCTGTGCAGATTGCACCTAATTTTGTACAAAATGGCTGCCATCGGCCATCTTGAATTTCAGATCGGACCCAAAAACACTCGTTCTCGTCCCACGATCATCAAAAAGGTACCCAAGAAGTTTCGTAAAGATCGGTTCATAAATGCGGCCTCTAGCCCGAGCCGTAATGAATTGTTGACGGACAGACAGACATGGCATAAGCTCAAATTTGGCTTTGCCAAAGTTGAGCTAAAAATGATAAATTCATAGTAATTTGTATATTTTTATACTTACCAATGGCCCAGACATAGCTGGTGCTAACTCTAAAATATCCAGGGCCAAACACAAATTTTGCTCCCCAAACCCCCAAATTTGCATCAAAAACCCAAAATTTCATGTCCTATGTGGCCCTCCATACATTTGACATCTGCGCATGCGCAGTGTAAAAGAAGTACCGAAATTGCCGCCAAATATCATTCCTTCTATAGTGCCTGCTAAATGTTATAGTCAGCGGAGAGGTATGAGTGCCCACTCAAGGGAGGGCTGTCCCCGTCTGGGCCATTGGTAAGTATAAAAATATACAAATTACTATGAATTTATCATACTTTTACACAGTAACCAATGGCCCAGACATAGCTGAATGGTAAATAGGTTGGAGGGCCTAGGACATAAAGGAAAATCCAATCACTCAATCACTTCTAACAGATTATCTCCTACAGGGGAATAGGAGAGAACGGAATTACAAATGTCTTTCATATTTATTTAAATAAGAAAGACATAACACCAACAATGTAATTGAGCCTAACTCAATATATATTTCTCCATTTAATGCCAGCATAACCCATTATGCTAATTCCATGAAGGGAAGCCAATATATAAAGATAGTCCAGAGAATGAGACTCTTTATACTCATTTAAAAGTGTCCGAGGATTGTATATTAACGCTCGTATGACACATGACATATACAAATGCTTCATACCGAGCTGCACTTTAAAAATATTACATAAATGACATCATAATTGCTTCCACTGAGCTACACATTAAAACCATCCCAGTACTGACTCAGAGCTGCTGACACCGGAAGAGGTCTTCCCTTGCTTTTCACTATAAAGCCAGGTGATATTAAGGGAAAACCCTCCTCCCCCCCCCCCCCCTTCCCCTTGTTCTGGGTCACATAACCGCAGAACGAAGAGGGCAGCGGAACAGCATCAATGCTGAACGGAAAGCCTAAATAAGTATAGCTGTAAACCTTTAGTGGACGACATTCTGCGCAACAGATAAAGGACCTAAACTTCTAAGGTCACCGGAGATGGACTCTATATTTCTAAGGTAAAACCTAGTGAATGTAGAAGGCTGTGTCCAGTACGCAGCTTTCATGAGATCAGTAATGGCTATACTGTGAGAATAAGCACAAGAAGTTGACAGCGCTCTGACTTCATGCGCTGAAATCTTATTAACAGAACACTGATCTGGAGATAGATTATGATAGGCAATACGTATTGCTAATTGAATCCATCTAGCTATAGACTGAACAGAAATATCGCTTCTGTTAGGCACTAATGATAGAAAGAAGCATTTCCTTCCTTTCCTATTAAAATCAGATCGGCGTTTATAAATGTGCATAGCCCTGACTGGACACAGCAAAGGACTACGGTTGTCCGTAGAAGGCAGAGCCTTTATGATAATAGGCTCCAGCCTTACATCAGAAATCTGATTCTTAGCCAAAAATCCCACTTGTGTAGTTAAAGTGATTATATTTCCAATACAGTGGTAATGAGATTCGTCCACAGATAGCGCATGAAGTTCACTAACTCTTCTAGCTGATGCAAAGGCTAAGAGAAATGCAGTTTTATAGGTCAAGAATTTGAACTCTACAATGTCTAACGGCTCAAATGGAGCTTCTTTGAGTTTCAACAGAACCCAAGCTAAATTCCACTTCGGAATTAATCTGAGAGTTCTAGGTCTATTAATAGAGAAATTTCTAACTAGTTTGGATAAAGAGGAATTAGATCCAATATCCAAGCTATCATGATGTGCATAAGTGTCTGAAAGCATAGTCCTATAGCCCTTAATAGTGATGGGCTGCAGTTTGAGAACATCAAACAAGTAGACCAGAAAATTTGCAATGTCTGGTATGGATGGATCATAAATGTCTATCAACTGATCCTTACACCAACGGAAGAAAACCCTCTACTTTGCTGCATAAATCAGCGAAGAGGAGGTCCTCCTACAGTTAGAAATTGCGTCCACTGCTCATCCTGTAAAACACTTGCCATGCAAGAAGGACCGCAAAACAGAAATACGTGATGGTTGAGACCTTGCGGATTGTGATGCAGTGCATGTGACTTCCCCTGATAAAGACGGTCCTCCCGTGGAGGAAGCTTCCGGGGAACGTCCCATAACAGACACCTGAGAAGATTTATCCAAGGTTTCTGTGCTGACAGAGATGCTACTAACAGAATCTTGCAATGGGATTGTTTGATCTTTAGCAAGATCTGCTGAATTAATGGAGATGGAGAATATGCGTATCCTATCATTAAGTCCCATGGAATCGAGAGAGCGTCTACTGCATACGCTCGTGGATCTTGGCATGGCGACACGTAATCTGCAACTGATTGTTGAGGTGTGTCGCAAATAAGTCTATCATTGGTTGATCCCACTGATAGCAAAAATCTGTCTGAACACTCGCTTGTTGAGAGTCCATTCTGAAGGCAACAGGCAACCCTTCCGAGAGAGCGAGTCTGCTAGTACATTCAGACGACCCAGAATATGACAGACTGATAGTTGAACTTGATGTTTCAAGACCAACAGAAGGATTCTTTCCGTTAACTCGTAAAACGGAATTGAATGTGTGCCTCCCTGGTTCCTTATGTACGCTACCACTGTCGAGTTGTCCGACAATATTTGAACATGAGCGTTCTCTATAATGTGAATCCATTGTTGCAGCGCTAGCCATATTGACATCATTTCTTTGATGATTATGTGCTTTACTAGGAACTCTGGGTCCCAAAGACCCTGGCATTTCGAGTCTGTCAGAATCAGGGTCGCACCCCAACCTGTCTGACTCGCATCCGTCATTATCGTGAAAGCCAGATCTGGCAATTGCAGTGGAACTCCCTGAGTTAACCACTGAATATCTGCCCAAATCTAAACCTTTTGTTTTACTTGGTCCGTTAAAACAACATTAGTTTCGAGTGAATGCGCCTTCACAATCCAGTTCTGAGTAAAGAATATCTGGAGAGGACGTGTGCATAAGCGACCGATCGGAATGAGATCCGCGGCTGCTCCACAGAGCCCCATCAGTCGCATAAATTCCCTCGCTGTTAATGCGTCTGAGTGTAGACAAAAGCGAGCATAACAAGTGACTAATTTCGCTCTGGGTAACGGCAGATGAACCAAATTGTTCTGAGTCTCAAAGCTCATCCCCAAGTGAATGAATGACTTGGACGGAGTTAGATCTGACTTCTTCTCGTTTACGATGAAACCGAGATGTCTGAGTAGTAAAAGCAGACTCTGAAGAGTATCTTTGTTGCCGTACCTCTGAAGAATGTCGTCCAAGTAAGCCGACGTTACCGCAGATGAAAGAGCTTGGAAATAAGACATTACCAAGTTCATTATTCGAGTGAACGCCCAGGGAGCTAGATTCAGTCCGAAGCACATTTCTCGGAACTGATATACCGTCCCCTGGACGGCGAACCGTAGGTACTTTCTGAATGCCGGATGTACCATGACATGAAAGTATGCATCCTTTAGATCTATGCTTGCTGCATAGTCATTCACTCGTATGCTCGCCCTTACCGACTGAATAGTTTCCATATAGAACTTTGGATCTAAGATAAGTTTGTTTATCCAGCTGAAGTCTATTACTGGTCGGAACGAGCCGTCTGGATTCGGTACGAGGAACAGATGACTGTAGAAACCTAAAGATTCCTGGTTTTCTACGACCTCTATTGTGTCCTTCTCTAGAAGAGATCTTACTTTCAAAAGGAGAGATTCTCTTTTTGAAGGATTTGGTGGAAGCTGAGTCCACTGCGGACTTCGTGTTAGTGGTGGCTTGGCACGGAATGACAGTCTTAGTCCTTCTGAGATCACATTTTTCACCCACCTATCTTCCGTAATAGTTATCCAGTTTCTCTCAAATCTTGATAACCTTCTGCCAACTGGGACACAATAGAGGTCCTGACCTTCACCTGTAGGACTTGCGAGGCTTGCGAGAGGAGAAACCATGTCTTCCCCGTGATGAGCCTTGACCCGCTTGGGGGCATCTGACAGGTTACCTCAGCCAGACCCACGCCCCCGACCAGAGTCGCTAAATTTACGATTTTGTGAGTAATTATAAGAGGATCTTCTATATTCTCGCGAGGAGTTCCCTCTGAACAATCTTTGTCCAGAATCTCCTGCCTTACTCTTCTCTGCATGTGCAGGTTTATTTGACGCCAACTTTACAAGCAGAGTATTTAACGCTTTCTTTGTTGCTTGGTCATAGACCAAAGAAAGCTTATCGTCAAACATATCATGTCCCAAAACAGGAGCGACTCTAAGAGACTTTTTCACCTTGTCATCTATCAAAGATAAAGACGCAAGGGGTCCATCACATCTAACTCCAAATTAGCCACTGTAAGGGCGGAGTTATACATTATAGCCCTGGAAAGAACCCTTATGGAAGAACGAACATCCTCAAATTCCTTCCCATTAAGACATTGCGCCATAGCTCTCATCAGGTGATCTGCGTAAGACATAGCGTCTAAATTTGCTCTATTTGATGAAATTGCCATCTCAATAGTGTCCGAGCGAATTGAAAATGATGGAGGTAAGGCCAAATCTAGGTCTTCAGCCTGCTCAACGCAGAGGAACTCTCTGTACACCTTCCCCTACCATTTTAAATGGACGTGGTCCAACAGACGGTATACGTACGGAAGATGAGGAAAGAAAGCTGCCTTTTTTCTTTCCACTTGAAAGACTAAATATAGCGTCGTTAAGGAGAGCAAAAGTATTCAACACTTGTTTTGACTACACCAGGAAGGAAAGGACATCCTCCCATGACCGAATATAGTCAGCATCTAAAGACGCTAGCAGCTTTTTATGAGCAGTCACAGCAGTCTGATTCTCTGGAACAATCTCAGGAAAGTATTGATGGATAAAATCCATCGCTACCAAGTGTTGTTCCGAAAGGGATGGATCGATATCCTCTTTTTCCCTTTCTGCATCCGATGGAATCAGATTCTCCTCACGGTCTTCTGCATCTGAATAGGCAGATGACTGGACCGACCAGCATCATCGGATAGCTCATGTTCCGAAGCTGCCGTAATTTGCTCCTGACTTTGCTGGGATGCTGCGATTAGCGGCGCAATCTGCGACAGCAGGTCCGTAACCGAGGCCTGAGGAGCAGCGGTCTTTTGTTGCTTGGCCGCTGGCTGCTCCTGGGACTGTGTGTCCGAAACGGCTCTTTTCTGCAGACATCCCATCGAACGAGTCCTCGTTTCCTTGGCTACCAGATGATGTGACTTTTTAGCGGAAGAGCGTTCCTTGCTCGGCGATTCCGGCTGGATATCGGATGTCACATAGTCAAGGTGCGGTCGTGAGTGCTGCACAGTATCAGAGGAAGCCATTCTTACAGCCACCCCAGCTGAATATTTGACGGAGTGTCCCGGACCAGATGCGTGGATGCAAGCTCTGTTTGTTGCAAGTTTCATACTACAACATCTGGCCCCATATGCTGTTGATAAAGAGAGGGGACTCTCTCGCTTGCGGTTTTACTTGACCTCGCCGAGCTGACCATAAAACTTGCTGGCTTCCTCCTTTCCGTCGTCGCTGGGTGAGCCTGATTAGAGATTATAGTGCTCGCTCTACCCTTTTTCCTTTCCTCGACCGCAACGGACACACCCGGTGTTGCGGTGCCTACCGCTTCACTGGTCGAGCTAGCTGGCGACAGGGTTTTGTAACCACCGGCGTGGTTTATTGCCCTATCTTATATTTAAGAGCACTTTTGCCGCTAGCTCTGTCTGACTGTCATTATGCGACGACGGAAGCACACTATTGGACGGAGTCACGAAACCATCACCATGTTCTTGTTCCTCTGAAATGGAAACTGAAAAACTAGAGTGACTATGCGGAGAGAGGACCGGCATTGTCCTCTCACTGTCAACAACATACCGTGACACATGTCTCCAACATTTGTCATCCCAACTGACACAAGCAGCAAAGGAATTAGTGCGAGTACAATGACTACAAGAAACACAAAATTCATGTGAATCTGAGGAAGACTTCCTCGAATTACAATTTGAACAAAAAACTTTCATTATATAAACATGAAAGGCAACAGTACTCGCACTAACTCACAATATACTGAAAAAGATACATCAACAGTAATCAAACAATGCTTCAGAAAAGATTTTTTTTAAAAATTTCCAAAAATTTTGACATGAGCCCAAATGGATCCCGATAGAGCCTAAGTGTGGACAAAATTTTTTTTTTCACTACCAAAAATTAAGGCAACACTATCGGAATATAGTATATATCTTAAACTAATCCTAACATGATTAATTCATGGGAAAATTACATGTGAAAGGAAGCGTTGTCAATGTAAAGAACACCACAGAAAAACTGGAAACAAGACTTCAGGCAATAAAAATATGGCCCGAAGTCAGTAACAGATTTAACACTATCCGATGCAAAGCAAGATCTTCATAAGAAGAAAATACAATACATCGGATGGATGATGCATGACCACAAACGCCTAAACACCCCTAGGGTGAGGACGTAACCATGGGGAAAAACAGAATAAACATTCTGGGAAAAACGTTAAACTCCCAAGAAATTTAATAAAAAAATTTCAATAAAAAAGCCAAAACGCCTGGGAGTTTAACAGGAGGGCTTCAATGGAGGATAGGAAAGGAACACTTAACAGTGGCAAAATCATTAGGAAGAATAATAACTTCAGGCCATGCCCCGAAAATGGGGAACAAGAAATAATTTCATCAAAAAATAATAAAGTTACAGCCCTGAACATAAAAAACCACTGTTCATTCCTTCCATGATTCTATTCTTTCCTCTGATCCACCATAATCATCATTGATCTGTGTCTGACATCATTAAAACAGAGATTTAAAAGCACAAAAGTCAGTCTGATGTTATCTGACAGAGGGCCAAACAAGGAATGATATTTGGCGACAATTTTGGTACTTCCTGGACACTGCGCATGTGCAGATGTCAAATGTATGGGGGGCCACATAGGACATTAAATTTTTGGTTTTTGATGCAAATTTGGGGTTTGAGGGGCAAAATTTGTGTTTGGCCCTGGATATTTTAGAGTTAGCACCAGCTATGTCTGGGCCATTGGTTACTGTGTAAAAATAGGAGATTTTAAAACACAGATGTCAGTTCATTGTTACTAACTTTAGGGTCAACAAAGAATGATGTTGGCACCAATTCCGGTCTCTTCCTGACCACTGCACATATGCAGATGGTAAAAGTATGGAGAGCCAGATAGGACTTTTAATTTTCGGTTTTGTATGGATATTTTGGGGATGGGGGGGGGGGGGGGGGGGGGGGTTCAAAATTTGTGTTAAAAAAAAATTAAACCAATAACTAGAGTCCTGTATAGCACTCCAGTTTCGTGCAGGTGCAGAACCACAGAAAGTGCATCCCAATCTCACCAAACACCCATTCTTTTGTTTGGAGATTTCTGACTTCAAACAGAAAAACAAAGATATCTACAATGTTTGAGATAGATGTTTGCATGCAACAAACAGAGTTATCTTGATACCACGAGCAGAAAACCCTTCCCCTTCACATCACTGCATAATTTAGAAAATAGGAGGTTCTCCTTGCAGCAGAAATGCACTCCACTTCTCTTCTAGAAAAACAATTACATCCTGGAAGGACCTGACAACAGAAAGGCGTGAAGGTTGCAAGATGCTAGATTGTGATGTATTGACTTGTTGTTTCCTTGGGACAACAGGTCCTTCCACAGCAGTAGATGACTTGAGAGTGTCTAGAAGGAGTGGCCTGAGAAGGTTGATCCACAGCCTCTGAGGAGAGAGGGGACAACCAGAATTATTCAGCAATGTGATTGACTTTAACAGAATCTGTTGAACTAATGGTGTTGGAGAAAAAGCACAACTGAGTATTCCATCCCAAGGAATGGAAAGAGCATCCACTGGATCTTGGCATGGAGAGAAGAAAGTTGAAAGCGGATTATTCCACCTTGTCACAAAAAGTTCTAGCAATGGACGCTCCCAAAAGAAAGCATAGAGCTCTGAAGACTCTTTTATAAGAGTCCATTCTGTCGGTAAGATCTTCCCATGTCTGAAAAGAGCATGTGCTATCACACTGAGACAGTCTGGAATATGACAGAGAAAGAGAGACATCCCTTGCATGAGAGAAGAACAGAAATTATCTTGTTATGGCACACATTTCTGCCCTGCCTTCGGAGGTAAGCGACGACGATCGAGTTATCCAATAAAATTTTAACCTGAACTTTAGACAAGAGGGTTTTCCAATGTGAAAGACTGAGTATTGCTAACATTTCTTTCTGATTGATGTGGAGATCAACAAGAGTGTTGTCTCACTGACCCTGACAATATAGATTCTCCAGAATTAATGAAGCTCTCCAGCCTTGATCGCTGGTATCTGAAATTATCATGAATGAAGGGGATGGTACTTCTAACAGAATGCCTTGTGTCATCCACTTGACATCTGTCCAGATTCAAGCCGGTTCTTTGATTGTTGGAGATAGAAGAATCTGATGGCCAAGCATATTCTCCTTGGCCAATCAGTTGTCTAAAATATAAAACTGGAGGGGGTCAGGTGAAATAGACCGTGTGGAATTATGCTGTCCCAGATCTGCATAGACCAATAAACCTCATGAATTCTCTTGTAGTCACTGAAGCTGTCTGAAGGAAAAAGAGGGCGAATGCCCTGATAAGTCGGACTCTCACCTTGGGAAGACAAACCCGAATTATATGAGTTTGAAAATCCATTCTCAAGTGACGAAATGCTGTGGAAGAAGTCAGCTCCAACTTCTGGAGATTGACAATGAACTCAAGTGACTTCAGAAGGTTCAGGATATCCTGAGATGTTTGCCTATGAAAGTTTCTCTGTAGAATGATGTCCAGATATGCTGATGAATGTGCTCGAAAATGAGTCATGACTGCGTTCATAATTCGGGTGAATGCCCCATGATCAAGATTTAGGCCAAAACACATATCCCAGAAGAATAAATCTTTCCATTCACAGCAAAAATAAAGTTCTTCCTGGATGCTTGATGAATCAAAATGTGAAAATAAGAGTCTTTGAGGTCTATGCTCGCCATGTAAGCGTTTGCTTGAATGCTGTTCCTTATCAACCGAAATGTCTTCATTGAGAATTTTTGAGCTACAACAAGCTTGATTATCCAGCTGAGGTCGATGACTGGTCAGAAGGAGCTGTTTGGCTTCAGCACGAGAAATGTTCTTGAGTAAAATCTCTGAGGATGTTCGATTTCTACAACCTCTCTTGCCATCTTCTGCAATAAAGCCTTAACTGCATCTAGAAGGCAGTTTCTTTTCTTTTTGTCAGCAGACAGATGAGTAATGATGAAGATTTTTGATAGAGGGAGTTTTCTTCAGAATGTCAAAGACAACTCTCTTATGACGTGAAGAACTTATGGTTCATTGGTAGTATTCATCCAAGTGTGTAAGAATAGAGAAATCCTCTGGCCAACCAGAAGGCAATAGAGGTCCTGTCTAATCTTGAACCTCCTGGATGCTTTGAAAGGAGAAACATTTCCCCCTATTTCTTTCACCTCTGTAAGACGATTGCGAACATCACTGACTTTCGCGAGTGGTCCAGAGACTGGTTATGACAAACAGACTGCTGAGAATGTGACGAGTCATGTGAAGACCTTCTCTTCAATTTCTCAGTTCTTGAGTAAGATTGGGCTGTATTATGAGTAATTATCTGCAGTAACATCAAACTTTCCGTGGCTTGCATCGTGTACAAAGGTGAGTTGATCACTGAACAGCGATGTACCAGTAATGGGAGCTGTATGAAGAGATGATTTTAAATTTGTTCCACTTGAAGAGGCTGATAATAGAGCGATGTCCCATCTAACTAACTCTAGATTTGTTGCATTATCAGCGGTCAAGTGAATAGACATTATAACAGAATGAGAAAGAACTGTAAGAGGCAAAATAATGTCTTCAAATTCAGGTTTCTTCAGCCTCTTTCCTAACGGTGAAGTGATATGATTAGCAAATAACAGCACATTGTACATTCCTTAAGAAAAATCTACAGACTGATCCAACAGAGATGAATGAATAGAAAATTGTTCTATTATCTTGATATTTAAGAGCTGACATCTTCTTATCCAGAGGAAGAGCTCATGAAGAAACAGAGGACCAACTATTCGAAAGAACTCAAGACTCCATAAATGGTAACACCGAATCTCTCTTGCTGACAAAACATTTATTGTCGCATTTATAAAGCAAAGAAGCGTTATTCTTGTGGAATGCTTCAAAGACAAGTGGAGACTGTGTGAGGAAAGTTAATGACTTCTCCCATTTGTGATGAGAGCTTGACTGCTGACAATGAACTCTGAAGTGCCTTAGAGTGCCTTAGGTATGGAGGTAGAACAACAAGCTGCAATGAAATCCATAGCTTCCATCTGTTGGGCATATAAGGAAGGTCCACTGTCCTCATCCGCTAGATTGAGAAGGACTATTTTCTCCATCTCTATCATCTGAACTTTCTGACACACATGCAATGTGGAATCTGTCCAAGCCTTGTGGTAAATGATTTCCCAAAGAGAAGCATGTAGAAAGAAAAACTAAGGCTCGATTGAAAGTTTTTCCCGATATGGTATTGCTAAGGCTGAACAAGGCGACTGCCCGTGACCAAGGGAGCTGATATCGGACAAGCAAACTGTGTGTAGGGGTGGCAACTGAAGCTGACTTAATATTCTCAAGCACTTTAAATGTCAGCTTGCCCTCAGCCCTAACGTTTCCAGTGGAAAGCATTATATCCGAAACAGAGTCAGAAGCAGGTATCACAACATAAGCTGACAACTTTTTTTTCTGTACCAGTGATTCTTCTGATTCTCCTTCAGTAATAGACGAAGCAGAATGAGAAACATAATGATGGGACAGCTTAGGCATAGCAGTCTCAGAAGATTTCATAAAAGGCTGTACTTTTGCCCTTTTACCCAGAGTTTGCTGTTCCAAGAAACACAAAAAGAACATGATTTATTCTGATTACAGCCTGTGCAATTGACACAAAACTCATGATTATCAAAGATAAACTTCTTATTTTGTCAGTTTGTATGTATATCAAGAAATAAAATTGGGTGTGAATCTTAATTTTTTAGCAACTTACAAAATAACTCAAGTGTCGAATGAACAATAGGCAGAGGGCAAAAAAAATGTATGTATGTGTATCGTTCAGAAAATGTACTACAGGCCATGTTTCTTGTATGTCTGAATACAACCCTCTCGGGTATAAATGGAACAATATTCCGCATTTTGGGAGGAATGGATGAAAATGATGAACGATATTATAAATGAAAAACAAACATATAAACATGACACCACAACATGGAGTACAATTTATATGTGCTACTTTAACCAAGTAATAATAAGTTCACTTCAATACACAATAAAGTAAGGCAACCTTCTATCCTGTTACTCCCCAAAAATCTTGGAGAGAAACAAACTAGAAAGTAACAACTTATAACCAAGCCTCTTGAATGCTACATCAAGGTCTCTATGGATCGATACAAGCAGTCGATTACATACTCTTGATTTGTGCTGAGGAATCAAATTTTAAAGTTTAGTGGACAAGACTTACTGAGAACAACATAGTTGTGATGCGAGTGCAATCACCATCCCTCCAATGTTGAATGCCACACACTTAAATTACACACCTGGAGTGCACATGATAAACTTTGTCTTACAAACTGAAAAGAGAACAACATAACAAGCTGGTGACAAAACAGGTTAGACTAAAACTGAGAACTGAGGTTTTTAATGACAGGGTACAATTACTGATTGTGCAGAAACTACAGATTCTAATGAAAAAAGGTCTTCAGACTTTTCTTGTAGGTCTCTGAGATCAAAGGAGGAAAAGGATGAAGTGATTTCTCCATTAAGCTACATTCATGAGGTCAGTAATAGAAATGGAGTAAGTGTAAGACCGTGAACTAGACAACATACAAACTTCATACACATTGAAATTGTTAGGTATACTTTTCACTGGAGTAAGGCGTTCATTGGTCATGAGAAAAGCAAACTGAATCCTGCAAGAAACAGAGTGTGGATATCCTTTCTACCTGGAACGAGAGAATGAAAAATCTCTTCCTACCTTTCCTGATGAATCTAGTTCTTTCAACATACATTCGAATAGCTTTAACAGGGCACAAAAGTGGTCTACTCCTGGAGTGATCTTCAGGAGGAGAATTCAGGAGGTGAAGCCCTAATACAGATGGATATAGGTGCTACATCAGGTACTTGATTCTTTGTCAGAAAAGCAGTGTTAGTAGAAGTTGATTGTGTTGCCTACACTATTTATATTTATTTATGGATGTTTAAGGTCACATATTTATGCACAATGGCTAATCATGACCGTGACAGTTTTACGGGTGGAGGAAGCCGGAGTACCCAGAGAGAACCACCGAGCAACGACGAGCAGCTGTCAGCTCCCCAACATCGTAACTCCGCACTGCAGCACAGGCAGGGTTAGATTGGTTGAAGACATGCGTACCATCGACATGCAGTATGCCTTAGTACACGGTGTCATTGTGCCCCCACGCGGGCAATGGGGATGAAGTGTCTTGCCCAAGGACACAACACGGTTGCCGCAGGTGGGATTCGAACCGAGGACCTCTCGGCTTGCAGCCTGCACCTGTTGCCTACACTACAAAACAATTCAGGTTCAATGGGCAGAACATGAAGCTCACTTACCCATCAAGCAGAAGTGAAAGCTAAGAGAAAATCAGTCTTGTATGTCAGGAGATTCAAATCGGCATTGAGTAAAGGTTCAAAAGGAGCCTCAACTTGGCAGAATAATATTAAACACAAATTCCATTTGGGTTTAATTTTAAGAGTTTTAGGTCTTTTTAAAGTGAAATGTTTTATAAGATTGCCTAAAAAGGGATCAAAGCTGATGTGAGAATCCCCAGTGAACAAGAACGTCTCAGACAAGCAATAACCCTCAATAGTGATAGGTTGGAACCCCTTTAGAGTCAAACAAAAAGATGTAGAAATCAGGCAGTTGAGCTATGGTGGATGATGAAAACTAATGCCCTTACTCTGACACCAATGAACAAAAACAATTTAACATCCCACCTAGCATTGTAACCTAAACTAGTGGAGAGGCTTCTTGGAGCAAAAGTTAAAAAATTTATAGTAATTTATATATTTTTTATACTTACCAATGACCCAGACTTAGCTGGTGCTAACTCCAACAAAACCAGGGCCAAACACAAATTTCGCCCCCCAATCCCCAAAATTTGCATCCAAAACAAAAAGAAATCATGTCCTAAAGGACCTCCATAGTACGCCTCTACTGCGCATGCGCAGTGACGCAGTCGTCCCGAAATTGGCGCCAATTATCATTCTTACTGGCAGTGCCTGGTCAGCGCTATGTACTCAGCGGGGAGGCAAGAGTTCCCAACTCAGGGAGGGCCATCCCCGTCTGGGTCATTGGTAAGTATAAAAAATATATAAATTACTATAAATTTTCTAACATTTTTATACTGTACCAATGACCCAGACTTAGCTGAATAGTAAACAGGCTGGAGGGCCTAGGACATAGAGGAAAATCCAATAAGCTCAATTATAAATAAAGAGGTAACCCCTTAAGGAGAAAAGGAGTATTAGGCTTTACATGTATCTTTCTTATTTAATATTAAATTAGAAAGATACACTACCCTTAATAATTGAGCACAATAACATTCATGTTCTCTATTAACATCCAGTATAACCCTTATACTAATTATTTTTAAAGCAAGCCAATAAATAAAGTAGTCCAGAGAATTGAGACTCTTTATAATCATTTAAAAGTGTCCGAGTATTGTATATTAAAGCCCGTTTGACACTTGACATATACAAATGCTTCACACCGAGCTACACTTTAAAAATAAGACATGAATGAAATTAAACATTAATATTACACTTTAAAACCATCCCGGAAGCGACTCAGAAATACTGTCTCGGAGGAGGCATTCCCTTGCTTTTCACTATAAAGCAGGTGACCTAAGGGAACACCCGCCCCCCCCCCCCTTCCCCTTGCCCTGGGTCAAATAGCCCAGAGCGAAGAGGGCAGCCGGACGGAGTCACTGCCGGAACAGAAAGCCTGCATAACTATAGTTGCAACTGTTTAGTGGACGACATTCTGAGCAACAGATAACGGACCTAAACAATGCAGGTCTCCAGAAATGGACTCAATATTTCTGAGATAAAAATTAGTAAATGTGGATGGCTGAGACCAATAAGCAGCCTTCATTAAATCTGTAATAGCAACACTATTAGCATAAGCCCAGGAAGTAGAAAGAGCTCTTACTTCATGAGCAGAAATCTTAAGCACAGACTGCTGAGAAGAAGATAAATCTTCATAAGCAGTACGGATAGTTAACTGAATCCATCTAGCAATAGAATGGACTGAAATGTCCTTTCTATTAGGCATCAAAGACAGAAAGAAACGTTTCCGTCCCTTTCTGATGAACTGAGATCTCTGTTTATAGATACGTAGTGCTCTAACAGGACAGAGTAAAGGCCTACGCCCGTCTGAAGACGGAAGAGCCTTGATAACAATAGGTTCCGGATATTTATTAGGAGCCTGATTCTTAGCTAAAATACCCACATTAGTAGTGAAGGTGATAGTGTTCCCAACACTACGATAATGAGAATCATCCACCGATAGTGCATGAAGCTCACTGACTCTTCTGGCAGAAGAGAAAGCTAAGAGAAAAGCTGTCTTATAAGATAAGAATTTGAAATCTACTGTCCCAAGAGGTTCAAATGGCTTTTCCTTCAATTTAAGGAGAACCCAAGCTAAATTCCATTTAGGAATTAATCTAAGAGTTCTGGGTCTATTTATCGAAAAGTTTCTAACCAATTTCGATAAAGAGACATTAGATCCAATTTGTAAACTATCATGATGTGCATAGGTATCAGATAACATAGATCTATAACCCTTTATAGTAACAGGCTGCAGTTTGATTTCGTCAAACAAGTATACTAGAAAGTTTGCAATGTCTGGTATAGAGGGATCAAATATATCTACAGAATGATCCCTACACCAACGACGGAAAACCTTCCACTTAGCCGCATAGTTTAGCGAAGAGGAGGTCCTCCTACAGTTAGAAATCGCGTCCACTGCTCGTCCTGTAAAGTGCTTGCCATGCAAGAAGGACCGCACAATGGAAAAACGTGAAGGTTGAGACCTTGCGGGTTGTGATGGAGTTGGCGCGATTTCCCCTGCGAAAGAAGATCCTCTCGTGGAGGAAGCTTCCGCGGTAGGTCCCACAACAGACACCTGAGTAGATTTATCCACGGTCTCTGTGGCGACAGAGATGCTACCAACAGAATCTTGCATTGAGATTGTTTTATCTTTAGCAATACTTGTTGAATTAACGGCGCTGGAGGATACGCATATCCTATCATTCCGTCCCAAGGGATCGACAGAGCGTCTACTGCAAATGCTCTTGGATCCGGACACGGGGACACATACGTCTGCAACTGATTGTTGAGATGTGTCGCAAATAAGTCTATCATTGGCCGTTCCCATTGGTAGCAAATCTGATTGAATACTTGTTTGTTGAGAGTCCACTCCGACGGCAACAAGCGACCCTTTCGTGAAAGGGAGTCTGCTAGCACATTCAGACGACCCGGTATGTGACGGACCGAAAGAAGAACGTGATGTTCCAACGCAAACAGAAGGATTCTTTCCGTTAGATTGAACAACGGAACTGAATGAGTGCCTCCCTGATTCCGTATATACGCCACTACTGTCGTATTGTCGGATAGGATTTGGACATGAGCATCGTGAATAATGTCCATCCAGTGACGTAACGCAAGCCAAATTGACATCATTTCCTTGATGTTTATGTGCTTGCACAGGAATTGCGGATCCTAAAGACCCTGGCATCTCGAATCCGTTGGGATTAATGATGCACCCCAACCTGTTTGACTGGCATCCGTCATAATGGTAAAACTCGGATCCGGCAACTGCAGCGGAACTCCTTGAGTTAACCACTGAATGTTTGCCCAAGTCTGAATCTCTTGTTTCACTTGATCTGACAAGAGAACGTCTACATCGAGCGAATGAATTTTCACACTCCAATTCTGAGTCAGGAAAATTTGAAGAGGACGTGTGCGTAGCCGCCCCATCGGAATGAGATCCGCGGCGGCTCCGCACAGACCTATCAGTCTCATAAATTCTCTCGCCGTGACTTTGTCTGCATGTAGACAATAGCGAGCGTAACAACTGACTAATTTCGCTCTGGTTAACGGCAGACGAATGAGATTGTTGTGCGTCTCGAAGCTCATTCCCAGATGAGTGAATGACTTGGACGGCACCAGATCCGACTTCTCCTCGTTTACTATGAAACCGAGACGTCGGAGCAATAGAAGAAGATTCTGAACATCGTTCTGAAGCGTTAACTCGTTGCCGTACCTCTGAAGAATGTCGTCCAGGTAGGCCGACGTTACCGCAGACGAATGAGCTCGGAAGTAGATCATTACCGAGTTCATTACCCGAGTGAAAGCCCAGGGTGCTAGATTCAATCCGAAGCACATGGCCCGGAACTGATACACCACTCCTAGGACTGTGAAGCGTAGATACTTTCGGAATGTCGGATGTACCATGACGTGAAAGTACGCATCTTTGAGATCTATGCTCGTTGCATAATCGTTCACCCGAATACTCGCTCTGACCGATCGAATCGTCTCCATATAAAACTTCGGAGCGACGATCAGTTTGTTTATCCAGCTCAAATCTATGACTGGACGGAACGAGCCGTCTGGTTTCGGAACCAGAAACAGATGGCTGTAGAATCCCAGCGATTCCTGGTTTTCTACGACCTCTACCGCGTTCTTCATTAAAAGAGACTGCACCTCTGATAACAGAGCGTCTCTTTTCTGTGGATTTGACGGAAGATGAGTCCACTTTGGACTTCGAGTTAATGGAGGCTTTCGTTTGAAGGATATCTTTAGACCTTCCGAAGTCACTCCTCTCACCCACGGGTCGTCCGTAATCGACGCCCACTCTTGTGAAAAACTCGACAACCTTCCGCCAACCGGAACGCGATAGAGGTTTAAGCCATCACCTCCTGGACCTGCGAGGCCTGCGGTAGGAGAAACCACGTCTTCCACGACCCGCACCTCGCCTCGTCGACCTCGGGGCGTCCGACCGATTGTCCCGGCCTGAAGGACGTCCCGAACGAGAGTCGCTATCCTGACGGTCTCTCGAATAAGACCAAGAGGACGCACCGGAACCTCTATAGGAACCTCTCTTGGGCGCATTAGACCCAGAAGTGCCCGCCTTATTCGTGTCTGCTGTATCCGACCTTTTAGGAGCGGATCTGAACAACAGAGAATCATTAGCTTTCTTTTTAATATTATCATAAATAGCGGAAAGCTTGCCGTCAAAGAGAAGTTCTCCTGAGACCGAAGCGACTCTAAGAGAGTTCTTCACCTTAGAATCCACTAGTGTGGATGTAGCCAGGGCTGCGTCACGTCTAACCAACTCCAGATTTGCCACTGAAAGGGCGGAGTTACACGTGGAATAAGCTACTGCCCTTGAAAGAAGTCTTAAAGAGGATTGTATATCCTGAAACTCTTCCCCTTGAAGGCGCAGTGATAACGCCTTAGTAAGGTGATCTGCGTAAGATAAGGCATCTAAATTGGCTCTGTTAGACGCAATAGCTGTTTCCAACACCGCGGTTGGAATAGAAGCTGACGACGGTAATGATAGCTCTAAGTCTTCCGCCTCGTCGTCCATACGCAGAGGAACTCTCGGTATACCCTGTCCTGCCGTGTCGAATTTATTCCTTGCATTAATGAAAGGCAGGTTGAGAGTATTTGCGGACAAGAAACCTGCTTTCCCCGTCCTGGAAGCAAGTTTAAATATAGCGTCGTTCAATAATTCAAATGTTCTTGCAACATTATTGGACTGCGACGGAAACTCGGGAGCGATGTCCCTGAACCGCTCAAAAAATTCAGAGTCCAATGACGCTATAATTCTCTTGTCCGGAAGCGCAGCAGTCTGGCCCGACGGAACAACTTGAGGGAGAAAGTGCCGGATGAAGTCCACGGCAGCTTTATGTTGTTCCGAAAGGGATAGCTCCAATTCATCCGTATCCCTTTCACCATCCGGTCGGACCTCCCGATGTTCCCGGTCGTCCGCCCCCGATGCTTCGGCGGAGCGTACCGACCCAGCGCCGTCGGATAATTCTCGATCCGACACCGTTTCTGTCGGCTGCTGGGATGCTGCGATAAGCTGTGCTATCTGCACTAGAATGTCCGACGTCGAGACCTGCGGAGGCGCGGTCTTTCGCTGCTTCGCCGAGGGCAGCTCCGCATCAGATGGCTCCCGCATACTTTTCCTATGCGAACGTCCGGAGTCCATCGGTCTCGAATCCCTGGCTGCCGGATGGTGTGACCTGGTCGCCGAAGAATCCTTCACCGGCGAAGCTGGCAAAATATCGGAGGTCACGTAGCCAAGGTGCGGTCGTGTGCGCCGACGAGAAGAGGAAGCCTTAACAGTCTCTGCGGACTGCTTATACAACGGAGCGTCCCGAGCGACGGACGTATGCTCCGCTAAAGACACATTTTGTACCACAACATCTGGTCCCAGATGTTGTTGTACGAGAGAGGGGCCTCTCTCGCTCGCGGCCCGGCTGGACCTGGACGAGCTAGGAACCGGACTAAAAGGCTTCCTCCGTTCTCGTTTACTATCCGCCGTCACTGGATGTGCATCTATTATGTTTATAGTGCTCGCATCACCCAAAATTTCCTCTTGGACCGCATCGGACGAACCCGGCTGCCGAACCATTCGGTGAATGGACGCTACACCGGGCGAGCTAGCGGACGACATTTGTCTAATCTCCATGAGCACTTTTGCCGCTAGCTCTGAATTTATTTGTGACGACGGACGCACACTTGAAGAAGATAACATGGAAACATCACCCTGTTCTGGTTCCTCTGAAATAGAAACTGAGAGAGTAGAGTGACCTTGTGGAGAAAGAGCCAGCATCGCTCTTTCTCCAGAAACAACATATCGTGACACACGTTTCCAATGTTTCTCATCCCAATGTTCACATATAGGACAGGGATTAATGCGAGAACACTGACTACAATTAATACAATGATCATGAAAGTCAGAGGAAGATTTCTTCCTATTACAATTTGAACAATGTCCCTTCATTGTGAAAGAACAACAATAAGTCCTAGTTACTCGCAAAAACCCCTGACACAAAGATACATAATAACATGATCCATTAATAAATGAAAAAAACAATTGCAAAACAAAATAATTTTGAAAAAATATTTTTTCAGAGAAGCCCAAGTTGCTGAAAAGTAACGTTGAGCCCCGATGGATCCGATGGCAAAGTGTGGTCAAAAATTTTGAATTTATATAAAATAATTAATGAGACACTTTCGGATAATATAAATGTATCTTATAATGAGATAAACTACTACAAAGGCAAACAGCCCCCCTCAAAAAAGGCTGTTGCCAATGAAAACAAACAGTGTAAACACACTAGAAAACATGACTCCAGGCACTGAAAAAACTGGCCCGGAATCAGTCATCAATTACACTCTATCTGATGCAAAACAGAGACTCCCAGGGGAGAATCTGCAGAACATCAGATGGAAGATGCAGAACACAAACGTTATACACCCATGGGTGAAAACGTAACTATGGGGAAAATAACAGAAAACATTCTGTAACCAAGCAACTCTCCCAGGAAATTTTAGAAATGAAACTTCTCAAAAATATGCCAAAAGCATGGGAGAATTGCAAGGGGGGACTTTAGAAGGCTAGGGGAGAGGAAACACTGAATAAGCAGCGCAACAATTAGCAAGAATGACAACAAGAGGCCCATGCCTCGAAAATAGGCAACTTAACATAATTTCAACAAAAAATTTTAAGTACAGCCCTGATTATTTTTTGCCACTTCTTTTTTCCTCTCCTCCTTCTATCCTCCTTAGAATCACATTTTCTCCAAAAATTACGTGTCTGGCATCCTTTAAACTGAGATTTACAAGCACAAAGATCAGTGAGATGTTGACTGATGAAGGGCCAAACAGAGAATGATAATTGGCGCCAATTTCGAGACGACTGCGTCACTGCGCATGCGCAGTAGAGGCGTACTATGGAGGTCCTTTAGGACATGATTTCTTTTTGTTTTGGATGCAAATTTTGTGGATTGGGGGGCAAAATTTGTGTTTGGCCCTGGTTTTGTTGGAGTTAGCACCAGCTAAGTCTGGGTCATTGGTACAGTATAAAAATATGCACAACACAGGTCTTCTAGAAAAACCTCCAAGTTCTGATACACGATGAATTCCATACCCAGGTGAATGAATTCTTGGGACAGAATCAAGTCTATGCCTGATGAATTCCATACCCAGGTGAGTGAATTCCTGGGACAGAACCAAGTCCAACTTCTCCCAATTGGATTGGAGATACAGCAACTGTAGCAGTTGCAGAAGAAGACTAACATCATTTTCCAGTAGACAGGAGTTGGCACGTCTCTGGAGGATGTTGTCTAGGTTTGCCAAATACATTACTGATGAATGTGCCCAGTGAAAAGCTATAAGCTCACTTGATTCATCAGATGAATGAATACCCAAGTATATGTATCTCGATTTAAATTGAACAGCATTGCTTTGAACTGATAAACGAGGTCTCAGAAAGAGGACTGGAGATACATCCGAGAACATGGATGAAGCGGGATATGGAAGTCAATCTTCTTTGTCTAGTTGTAAACCTCTCTCAGAATCTAGTAGAGACGTTCAGGCTTGATCTGTAAGAGTAGTGGAAGAGATCATATTGTGAGGAAGAGGCAGATCTACTGTGAATGAAATGAGCCAGAACTGAACTAACTGAATGATCCAAGGGTCCGACGTGATAGTCAGCCAACTGTGGAGAAAATAAGCAATCTGTTCCCCCTACTGGAAGCTATGTGATGTGACAAACTACACTTCCTGGCCTGTTGAGGCCTGTTGGAGGAGAAATCTCTTACCTCCACAGTTAGAGGATTGCAGTTATCAGTGTCTAATTGTCGCATAAGTAGCTGATTGTGCAATTATTCTAAGAAGTGTTCCTGTGCAGCCTGAATTTGACAATCAAATAAAGAAAAGGAGACTGCATGCAGCTGTTTACCTGTGTGTGTGGTAAACTTGAAGTATAAATGGTCTCTTGGGAAGAAACAGATGACATGTGGCATGAACTATAGGGTGAAATGAGGAACTTCAATGTGGACATACCTCGTAAGCCATCATCTGACTGCACAGTTTCACTTGGATGAATGTGCACAGTGGGTATAGCTATGTTTATAGTCCCATGAGATTTAGAGAAACTCTTTGAACATCTTCTGACTGAAAGGGTGGAGAGCCATGCTTGCCGGTGACAATTGTGTTTATAGTCCCATAAGATTGAGTATGACCTAGTATCTGCTGATTGCAAGGTGAGAAATCTATGAACGTCAGTAATACTGTCAGAAATCTGTTAGGACTATTGGGGTAGTCTTGAATTATCTTCCAACTGCAAGGGTAGTGGTCTATGCACGTCAGAGACAATCTTGTTTATAGTTGTGTAAGAGTTTGACTGAGGAACATTACATTAGTAGAAGTGTTCACTGCTACAGATTCAAACTGATTGCACACATTATACATCTCACCAGCCGAAAAGTCAATGGAATGCGGACTATTCCTTGGGTTCTTGACCTGAAATGGCAGAAGAGTTATTATGATTTTGTATAGATGAAGAAATGGAGGCTCGAGGAAGGCTGGGTTAATTGGAGCCCTCCAAGCCTTCTTTTTATTGTTAGAGTTAATGATGGACTTATCCGGAGTCAATAAGGCCTAAAAAAGTTAAAAATCTGTTTCTCAGGCCCTCCTGCATGGTCCTTTTGGCTGCCACATGCTCTCTTTCTGTAGCCAATGCAAGAAGAAAAAACAAATGGTTTATGTCTGATGTTTTGCCCAAGTTAGTAAAATTGAAAAATTTTTCCTTTGAGTGCAACAAGACGTTGCAAAGCCTTCTTGCTCTCAAGGGACGAAATACACCACCACCATTGCTATTCTGCAGATTATGAGGCCTAAAACATAAAACAAACCAAGAACATGAACTTTTGATGGCAAAGAAATAATTACAAAAATAAAATATAAGATAAAAAAATGCCCACCCATATGCAATTTTACAAACTAGACTGAAGCATGCCCTCGCACAGCACATGGACACAAGAGCAAACAGTGCTTTGTTACTTGTACATGTGCTGTGTCTGTAAGGCATATATGATGTGTCTGCAAGACACACCTGCAAATACCATACAGGTGAAATTCAACAAAAAATTGGCCATGTTCAACAACCTGTAATTTTAGGAAATATTGAAGCAAATCAAAATCCTGACAATATGCACACCTCTGGTATATGTACAAACATCTTGTGAAATAAAAAAAAGTCCTAGCTTGAAAACTGTGAGACGAGTTAGCCGGACAAACAATGTACCATAGATGTGGACAGATGGATGCATGCATGGACGGACAGATGGACAGGGGTAAAACAATATGACCCCACCCCTGACTATTTGTCAGAGGGACATAAAAATGGCCGGAGAAACAGAACTACTTTGTGGGGCCTAAGGCTTTCAGTCATATGCCACAAGGTGATACACCATCAGTCATAAGCCATAGATGGTGCAAGGGCAGACTTGATGGCAATCTGTTGCACATAACACAGTTATGTAGCTATCATCTACATGTTTAGGAAGCTGCCATTGGTTATATGGAACCACACAAGGCATGCTGGATCAAATACAAGTATCTGAAAGTAGAAAATAATAATCATCTACATGTATGTGATAATAATCATAAATAGTCTCCTAAACAGCTATGAATGCTGGCAGATATTACTGCCCTGGACAGCAAATCTCTTGCCACTAGAACAAGTTGCACAAGACAGTCTAATGATATCCATATCCTCCCGTCGACTTTTATGTAATGATAGGAATAATCTCATTATCGATCTGGACATTTTGCAATTTTGGTAAATTCAAAGTCGACAAGGACTATAACTCTGGTAAAATTATTTGAATCAAAATTCCTTTCCATATGCACATGTACACATCATACTAATACTGCACAGTTTCATAAAAATTCAATGAAAAATGCAGGAGGAGTTAAGCGGACAAGCATTTGTGATGGAAATTTTGCTATTTCAAAGGGCTGTAACCACGCAAAATTTGTCGCATCAAAAATTTCTGACCACATGCACATCGACACTTGATACTGATACTTCAGACCAAGTTTTGCAAAAATCCACTGAAAACTGTTGGAGGAGTTTAGCGGACAAAGTTTGTGATGGACGGACAGACTGCCAGATGAACTGACAGATGGACGGACGAACAAACACCATTTCAATATTCCCCTCCAGACCTTGTCGGCGGGGGATAATAATGAAAGTGTCAATGACACTGTAGCTCAACTTGACAAACTTGAACTTGGTAAGTTAAAAATGAAGCAGCAAAATTGAAGATCATTGGTACCAATGTTATTTGATGAAATTTCAACATAACAGCATTGTGTGTGCACAACGTCAAGAGTAATCCATGCAATTTTTAAATGTAAACTGTAAGACTGGTTAAAGGAAGAATGTTGATACACAAATGCAGTATGTTCAGAGTTTTTGTAATTGGCAACTTTTTTCACAGAAATGAATGCTAATCAATAGCTCTTATCTAAAGAGCTTGCCTAATGAGCATACTAAGTGCAACAACAATCCTATGATAAATGTGGCCTGTAGGCCATGTCAAAGAATGTTGATGCACAAATGCAATAAATTCAAAGATTGTTGCTAACAGCAACAGTTTTTGATGGAAATGAAAAGAAAATCAATAGCTCCTATCTTTGTCACCCTGCATAAGCATGCAAAGTTTTAAAACAACCTGATAATGAATGTGCCCTCTGAGGAATGCCAAAGGAAGATGTTTATGCACAAATGCACTAAGCAGAAGGTCATTGCTTGTGGCAATGGTTTGGGTTTTTTTTTTTATGGACATTCATAAATATACCCTGCTGAGAGTTCAAAAGGGATAAGTTGATGCACAAATGCAGTAAGTTCAAAGGCTGGTGATAATGACAATAATGTTTTATGGAAATGAAAAAAAGCAATAGCTCACATCTGGAGATCACCCCCGAACACACATACCAAGTTTCAAAGTGATCCGATCATAAATGTGCCCCTGAAGGGTGTGTTAAAGGGAAATATTGAGGCCTGACTAAACTAAGTTCAAAGGTCAGCGGCAACATTTTTTGACAGAAATGGACGAAAATCGACAGATCCCACATAGATGTCACCCCACACAAGCACACCAAGTTTGCAAGCGATCCCATCATAAATGTGCCCTGCAGGTGTGTCAAAGGGAAATATTGATGCTGAACTGCACTAAGTTTTTACTAAGTTCATCGAAGGTCATTGCCAGTGGCAACATTTTTTGACAGAAATCAAAGAAAATCAATAGCTCCCATCTGTATGCGTATGTATGCGTGGATGTACGTACGTACACCAACAGACGAGAAGTGATGGCAATAGCTCAGCTTGACTTTGTCAAGTTGAGCTAAAAATCATTGTCAGGCTCTTCCAATGAGGGGTCACATGATGTGGTTTTGTTGAAATTTTTTGAAGAATTCAAGGGTAAAGATTAAAATAACAAATTTTGATATCATGTGCTTTGAGTAAAGTGTTAAAATCTGTTCGGGAGTCAAATAATAGAATGTGTGCTTGGAAATGTGGACAATTTATCACAAAGCATAAACTGTTGCATTCCAAGTCTTCAAACAACTAATCGAACTTCACTTTCCAAGAATTGGTACATGTACGTAAACAACATAATTCGACAAACTTAAAACTTGTAGGGCATGCCAAAGGAATATATTGATACTTGACTAAACTAAGTTCAAAGATCGTTGCCAACAGCAACATTTTTTGACGGACGGAAATGGAAGAAAATCGATAGCTCCCATCTAGAGGTCACCCTAAACAAGCATGTCAGGTTTCAAAGCAATCTGATCATTAATGTGCCCTGTAGGGTGTGCCAAAGGGAAATATTGAGGTCTGACTAAACTAAGTTCTAAGAACGTTGGCCGCGGCAACATTTTTTGATGGAAATGGAAGAAAATCGATAGCTCCCATCTAGAGGAAACCCCAAACAAGCATGCCAGGTTTCAAAGCAATCTGATCATAACTGTGCCCTGTAGGGTGTGCCAAAGGGAAATATTGAGGTCTGACTAAACTAAGTTCTAAGAACATTGGCCGCGGCAATAATTTTTGACGGAAATGGAAGAAAATTGATAGCTCCCATCTAGAGGTCACCCCAAATATGCATGCCAGGTTTCAAAGCGATCCAATCATAAATGTGCCCTGTAGGGTGTGCCAAAGGGAAATATTGAGGTTTGACTAAACCAAGTTCTAAGAACGTTGGCCGTAGGCAACATTTTTCGACGGAAATTAAAGAAAATCGATAGCTCCCATCTAGAGGTCACCCCAAACAAGCATACCAAGTTTCAAAGCGATCCAATCATAAATGTGACCTGTAGGGTGTGCCAAAGGGAAATATTGAGGTTTGATAAACAAAGTTCTAAGAACGTTGGCCGCGGGCAACATTTTTTAATGGACATTGAAGAAAATCGATAGCTCCCATCTAGAGGTCACCCCAAACAAGCATACCAAGTTTCAAAGCAATCTAATCATAAATGCGACCTGTGAGGTGTGCCAAAGGAAATTGTGGATGTACGTACTAACATACTAACATACGTACGTACGTACGTATATATGCCGACGAACGAGAAGTGATGGCAATAGCTCAGCTTGACTTTGTCAAGTTGAGCTAAAAATCACTTATATAAAACAAGTGTAACAACGACCGGGAGCGATCAGACAATGGTCTCCCACAGACAGACACAGGTGGAACATGGGTTACGCACCACCGATGTGGGGGGGGGGGGGGGGGGGGGGGGGGGGGGGGCACATTTTTTTTTTGCACCTGCAAGGCTTGTCATTATAAAAAAAATGTACTGCAAGTAGAAGATCAATCTGAAATTGCCAGACCCAGGCTGTTTTTTTTAACTCAATATAGATACAGATGGAACAAGGCAGAAAACTAATTACACACAATTTCCAACAAAAATGGCTGCCAGTTGGCCAGCTTGAATATTTTTTTTGAAAAATAAAATTGATGTGCATCAATTTAACATAATGTCTGATCATATTTATATATTTATCTTATGCTGCTACACCTCCATACAAAAAATTACTGAAATCTGAAATGATAAATTTAAAGTAATTTGTATATTCTTTATACTTACCAATAGCCCAAACTTAGTTGGAGCAAACTCGATAAAATCAAGGGCCAAACACAAATTTTGAACCCCCCCCCCCCCCCCCCCCCCCCCCATTCCCAAAATTTGCATACAATACCGAAAATTAAAAGTCCAATCTGGCCCTTCATACTTTTAGTACTGCACATGCGCAGCACCCCAGAAGAGACTGGAATTGAGGCCAAGCATCATTCTTCCTAGTTATGCCTACCAATGTTATAAATAAGCGGGGAGGTATGAGTGCCCACTCATGGGAGGGCCATCTCCGTCTGGGCCATTAGTAAGTATAAAAAACAGCTGCGCCATGAGCGCATGGTACGCCCCATTATTAATTACAAGAGGGAAGCACACAATATGAGTAAACATGGTGTACTTGTCATGTTTTTTTTATTTTCTTGTACAATAATCATAACCAACAACATAAAGTCCCATAACTCTGGAATGACATATCGGATAGCGACACAAATAGAAAGGGAGAGTCCTTCCATCAACATATACTTGCCACCCAAAAAATCATGAAAATTGCTCAAAGTCCGACATGTGGAAAATTGCCTATACTTTGACGAATAAAGTCCCATAACTCTGGAATGACAAATCGGACAGTGACACAAATCGAAAGGGAGATTCCTTCTATCAACATATACTTGCAACCAAAAAAATCATGAAAATTGCTCTAAGCATTTTCAAGTTATTGTTTGACATGTGGAAAATTGCTTATATTTTGACAAATAAAGTCCCATAACTCTGGAACAACATATCGGCACGGCGACACAAATAGAAAGAGAGATTCCTTCCATCAACATATACTTGCCACCAAAAAAATCATGAAAATTGCTCAAAGCATTTTCAAGTTATTGTCCGACATGTGGAAAGTTACAAAATTTATAGTAATTTATATATTTTTTATACTTACCAATGACCCAGACATAGCTGGTGCTAACTCTTAAAATATAGGGCCAAACACAAATTTTGCCCCCCAATCCCCAAAATTTGCATCTAAAACCAAAGAAAACATGTCCTGAATGGCCCTCCACACTTCACCTCTACTGCACATGCGCAGTGTCAAGGACGTTTCGAAATTGGCGCCATTAATCATTCTTATAACCAGTGCCTGGTAAGCGCTATGTACTCAGCAGGGAGGTATGAGTTCCCAACTCCTGGGAGGGCCATCCCCGTCTGGGTCATTGGTAAGTATAAAAAATATATAAATTACTATAAAATTTTTTAACATTTTTATACTGTACCAATGACCCAGACATAGCTGAATAGTAAAAAGGCTGGAGGGCCTAGGACATAGAGCAAGTTGGAATACGCTCAATTATATAAAATAGAGTCATCCCCTCTAGGGAAAAAGAAGTATTAGGCCTTACATGTATCTTTCTTATTTATGATAAATTAGAAAGATACAACACCTTCCAAAATTGAGCATCATACATCCATGTACTCTATTAATATCTAGTATAATCCTTATACTAATAATTTTTAAAGTAAGCCAATAAATAAAGTAAGTCTAGAGAATAGAGACTCTTTATACTCCTTAAAAGTGTCCGAGGATTGTATAATAACGTCCGTTTGACACGTGCTATATTCAAAAGCTATACTTTAAAAACTAAGACCTGAATGAATTTTTAAAACATAAACTTCTCACTAAAAAGCCATCCCAGTAACAGCTCAGAATTACTAACTCCGGAGGAGGTATCCCCCTTGTTTTCATAGTAAAACAGGTGACCCAAGGGAACACCGAACACCCTCCCCCCCCCCCCCCCCCCTTTTTCTTGCCCTGGGTCAAATAGCCCAGAGCGAAGAGGACAGCAGAACGGAGTCACTGCCGAAACAGACAGCCTACCTAGCTATAGTAGCAACTGTTAAATGAATGACATTCTGAGTAGTAGATAATAGACCTAACAATAGAGGCCTCCAGAAATGGACTCGATATTTCTGAGATAAAAATTCATGAATGTGGATGGCTGAGCGCAATGAGCAGCCTTCAAAAATCTATAATAGCGACACTATTATTGTAAGCCCAAGATGTAGAAAGAACTCTTACTTCATGAGCCGAAATCTCAAGCACAACTGCTGAGTCAATGATACACCATAAGCAGTACTGATAGTTAATTGAATCCATTAGCAATAGAATGGAGCGTAACGTCCTTCTAATAGGCATCAAAGACAGAAGAAGCTTACATCCGTAGTAATAAACAGATATCTGTTTATAAATATGTAAACTCTAACCGGACAGAGTAAAGGCCTATGCCCGTACGAAGACGGAAGGACCTTAATAACAATAGGTTCCGGATATTATTAGGAGCCTGACTCTTAACCAAAAATCCAACCTAAATAGTAAAGGAAGTAGTGATTCCGAAACTACGAAAGCGAGAATCATCCACCGATAGTGCATGAAACTCACTGACTCTTCAGTAAAAGAGAAGCCAACAGAATTACTGTCTAAAAGGTCAGAATTTGAAAACTACTGTTTCCAGAGGCTCAAATGATTAGTAGCTAAATAAGAACCGAAGTTAAATTCCATATAGAAATTTAATCTAATGATTCTAAGTCTATTTATCGAAAAGTTACTAACTGACTTAGATAAAGAGACATAAGACTCAATTGTAAACTATCATAGAGTGCATAGGTATGAGATAACATAGACCTATAACCTTAATAGTAACAGGCTGCAGTAGATCTTGTCAAAAAAAGTATACTAGAAAGTTGCAATGACTAGTATGGAGGGATCAACAATATCAACATAGTGATCCCTACACCAACGACAGAAGAGCCTCCACTTTAGCCGCATAGTATAGCGAAGAAGAGGTTCTCCTACAGTAAGAAATCGCGTCCAAAGCTCGTCCAGTACAATGCTTACAATGCAATAAGGACCACACAACGGAATACGTGAAGGTTGAGACCTTGCGGGTTGTGATGAAGATGACACGATTTTCCCCCAGCGAAAGAAGATCCTCTCATGGAGGAAGTTTTCCCCGCGTTAAGTCCCACAGTAGACATCTGAGTAAATTTACCCACGGTCTCTGTGAAGACAGAGATGCTATCAACAGAAATGTATTGTGGTTGTTTAGATCCGGACATGCAAACACATACGTCTGCAATTGATTAGCAAGTTGTGTCGTAAATAAATTATCATTGGGCGCTCCCATTGATAGCAAATCTGATTGAATACTTGTTTGTTGAGAGTCCATTCTGACGGCAACAAGCGACCCTTATGTGAAAGGGAGTCCGGTAATACAATCAGACGACCCGGAATATGACGGACCGAAGCAGAACTTGGTGTACTATAACAAACAGAAGGATTCTTTCCGTTAAATTGAATAACGGAATCGAATGAGTGCCTCCCTGGTTCCGGAGATACGCAACTACTGTCGTATTATCGGACAGGATTTGGACATGCATTTCTGAATAATGTTCATCCAATGACATAAAGCAAGCCTAAAAAACATTATTCCGTGGAAGATAAGTGCTTGCCTAGAGACCTAGAGACTGCGGAACCCAAAGACCCTGGCACTACGAATCCGTTGGGATCAATATTGTACCCCAACCTGTTTGACTAGCAACCGTCATAATTATAAAACTCGGATCCGGCAACTGCAGTGGCACTCTCTGAGTCAACCACCGAATGTTTGCCCCAGACTGAATCTCTTGCTACACTAGATAGACAAGAGAACATGTATATCGAGCAATTCATGGATTGCTGAAAAGTTGCCGTCGAAGAGAAGCTTCTCCGAGACCGAAGCGACTCTTAGAGAGTTCTTCACCTTACTATCCACGCGCGTGAATGTAGCTAGGGCTGCGTCACGTCTAACCAACTCCACGTTGCCACTGAAGGGCGGAGTTATACATGGACAAACTACTGCCCTTGAAAGAAATCACATTGAGGATCATATCCCAGAATTCTTTCTCTTGAAGACGTAATGATAACGCTTCAGTAAGGTGGACTACGTATGATAAAGCGTCTAAGTTAAGTCTATTAGACATCATTGTCGTTTCCAACATTGTAGTTGGAAAAGACATAGACGGCGAAAAAGATAATTTCCAGTCTTTAACCCCGCCGTCTAGACACATATAAACTCTCTGTATGCCCTGTTCTGCCAAAATAAATTATTCCTAGAAATGATAAAAGGCAGAATTGAGCATTGCGGACAAGAACTAAACTATCATGCTTGGTAGCAGGCTTATATATATATAGCGTCGATAAATAATACAAATGTTCTAAAGACATTATTGGACTGCGTCGGTAAGTCAGAGACAATGTCCCTGAACCGATCAAAAATTCCGTGTCCAATGACGCTATAAGTCTCTTATCCAACATTGCAGCAATGTAGTCCGAAGGAACAACCACTGGAAGAAAATGCCGGAAGAAATGTATGGCACCTTCCGTTGTTCCGAAAGGGAAAACTCGAAATCGTCGAATCCCTTTCGCCATCCTGTCAGACCCTATAAAGCGTTCGGTCGTCCGAACCTGATGCAACAGCGGAGCGCCCCGACCCAGCGCCGTCGGATAATTCCTGATCCGACCGAGAAACTGTCGATTGCTGGGATGCTGCGATAAACTGTGCTAACTTGGATAGCACGTCTGTCACTGAGGCCTGTGGAGAAGCGATCTTACGATGCATTGCCGCTGGAAGCTCCATGATCGTTACCCCGTGTATACTTCTATTATGTGAGCGAACGGAGTGTATAGGCCTCGTGTCCCTTGGCTACCGGATGGCGTGACCTGTTCGCCGTGGAATCACTGCATGACGAAACTGGTCGGATACTCGAGGTCACGTAGCCAATGTGCGGTCATGTGCGCTGCTGTGAGGATGAGGAAGCATTATCGACAGTCTCTCGGACTGTCAATATAACGGAGCGTCCCGAGCGGCGGACATATGCTCCGAATGCGCAATATCTGAACCACAACAAGCGGTCCCCTATGTTGTTTGTACGAGAGAGGGACCTCTCTCGCTCACAGCCCGGACGGACCTGGACGAGCCAGGAACCGGACTAACAGGCTTCCTCCGATCTGTCCTCAATCCGTCGTCACTGGGTGAGTAGTAAAGTAATTATAGTGCTCGCATCACCCAAATCTCCTTCCTAGACCGCAACGGACGAACCCGGCTGCCGAACCATTCGATGAATGAACGCTACACCGGGTGAGCTAGCGAATGTCACTCCGTCGATCCTACAAGGGACCTCTTAGGCGATAGACATATTCCATGAGCACTTATTGCCGCTAGCTCTTTATTAACTATGACGACAGAGGCACACTTTGAAAGACATCTCCGTAACTTTGCGAACAAGAAACCAGAAATGCTTGGTAATAGCAAGCATATAATAATAATATATAGCGTCGTTCAATAATTCGAAAGTTTGTGTGACATTATTGGACTATGTCGGAACTGAGGGACGATGTCCCTGAACCGAACCAAAAAATTTCTAAGTCCACCGACGCTATCAGTTTCTTATCCGGCATCGCACCATTCTGGTCCGACGAAAGAACCTGTAGACGATAAAGTCAGATGACATACACAACAGCATATGTTGTTCCGAAAGGGAAAGCTCGAAATCCTCCGAATCCCTTTCGGCATCCCGTCGGACCGGATGAAATTTTCGGCCGTCCGTACCTGCTTCCGCGGAGCGTCCCGTCCCAGCATCGTCGGATAATACATGATGCGACAGATTCAGTTGTTGCTGGGATGCTGCGATAAGCTGTGCTATTTGGGATAGCACGTCCGTCACCGAGGCCTGTGCAGTAGTGGTCTTACGATGCATTGCCGCTGGAAGCTCCGTGTACGTTGACTCCCGCACACTTTCTTATGCGAACGTCCGGAGTCTGCAGGCCTCGTGTCCCTGGCTACCGGATGGTATGACCTGGTCGCCGATGATTCTCCGATTGGCGAAGCTGACTGGATATCCGAGGTCACGTAGCCAAGAGCGGTCGTGTGCGCTACCATGAGTGAATGAGGAAGCCTTATTGACAGTCTCTCCGGACTGACTATATGTCGGAGCGTCCCGAGCGGCGGACGTATGCTCCGAATGCATAACATTTTGTACCACAACATCTGGGGCCAGACGTTGTTGTACGAGAGAGGGGCCTCTCTCGCTCGCCGTCCGGTTGGACCTGGACGAGCTAGGAACCGGACTAAAAGGCTTCCTCCGTTCTCCCTCTAATCCGCCGTCACTGGGTGTGCATTTGGTTGATTTATAGTGCTCACATCACCCCAAAACTCCTTCTAGACCGCAACGGACGAGCCCGGCTGCCGAACCATTCGATGAATGGACGCCACACCGGGCGAGCTAGCGGACGTCAAAGGCCGTCGAACCTACTAGGGTCCTCTTAGGCAATTGGCGTATTTACATGAGCACTTTTCCGCTAGCTCTTCATTAATTGTGACGACGGAGGCACACTTTTGGAAGACATCACGGATACATCACCCTAATCTTGATCGTCTGAAATAGAAATTGATAAAGTAGAGTGACCCTGCGGGGAAAGGACCAGAATGTCCAATTCCCCACTAACATACCGTGACACACGCTTCCCATGTTGTCATCGAAATTATCACATACAGAACAGGAGCTAGTGCGAGAACACTGACTACATATACAATGATTATAAAAGTCAGAGGAAGATTTCCTCTTATTACAATTGATCAAAATCCTTTCAATGTGAAAAGAAAACAAAGTCCAAGTACTCGCACCAACCCCTGACAATCAAAATACATAATAATATGAACCATTAACATAGAAAAAATAATTGAAATCAAAAAATTTTGAAAAAATATTTTTTCAGAACAGCCCAAGTTTCTGAAAAGTAACGTTGAGCCCCAATGGATCCCAAGCCTAAGTGTGGACAAAAATTTAAAAAATATTTTAAACAATTTATGCAACACTTACGAACAATAATAATGTATCTAGTTATGATTAAATTAACATCAAGATATTATTTTCAAAAAATCCCCCCTCACACAGAGGGCTGTTGTAAATGTAAACAATGAGTGTAAAAACACTAAAATAAGACTCCAGGCACCCAGGCCCGAAATCAGTTACCAATAATACACTATCTGATGCAAAACAGAGACTTCCAGGGAAGAAACTGCAGAACATCAGATGGTAGATGCAGAACACTATGCCTAACCACCCATAGGTGAAGACGTAAACATGGGGAAAAGAACAGAATTCATTCTGTTATTCAGCTAAAACTCGCAAGAAATTTTAGTAATAAAATTACAGAAAATATGCCAAAAGCATGGGAGAATAGCAAGAGGGGACTTAAAGGAAAGGGAGAGGAAAACACTGAACAAGCAGTGTAATTTGATAACAAGAATTACAACAAAATGGCTGCTGCCTCGAAAATAGGTAACTTAACATAATTTCATTAAAACATTTTAAGTTACAGCCCTGATAATTTTCTGTCACACATTTTTCCTCTCCTCCTTCTATATCCTCCTTAGAATCACCATTTCTCTAATATTTATGTGTCTGGCATCATTTAAACTGAGATTTACAAGCACAAAGATCAGTCAGATGTTAACTGATGAAGGGCCAAACTAAGAATGATTAATGGCGCCAATTTCGGAACGTCCTTGACACTGCGCATGCGCAGTAGAGGTGAAGTGTGGAGGGCCATTCAGGACATGTTTTCTTTGGTTTTAGATGCAAATTTTGGGGATTGGGGGGCAAAATTTGTGTTTGGCCCTATATTTTAAGAGTTAGCACCAGCTATGTCTGGGTCATTGGTACAGTATAAAAATATTGCCTATATTTTGACGAATAAAGTCCCATAACTCTGGATTGACAAATCAGACAGCGACACAAATCGAAAGAGAGCTTCCTTCCATCAACATAATACTTTCCACCAAAAAATCACAAAAATTGCTCGAATAATTTTCGAGTTATTGTACGATGGATGGATGGATGGATGGATGGATGGATGGATGGATGGATGGATGGATGGATGGATGGATGGATGGATAGACAGATAGACGGATGGACAGTGGTATACCATAATACGACCGTTTTCTCAAAACGGGCATATAAAAATTTATAAATTACTTTAAATTTATCATATTTTTATACTAGAACCAATGGCCCAGACTTAGCTGAATCGTAAAAAGGCAGAAGAGCCTATGACTTAAAGGAATAGCAAACTAAAATTCAGCTCCTTAGCCTGCATTAGGACTCCCAGGTGAAAAGGAGATTAAAATTTTAGGAATTACATATATCCCTCTCTATACCATGAGAGAGGAGGACATACCACCGAATAAGGAGCAATATCCAAGTATTCCTTATTATTTAGCATAAATGATTACGCTAAATGGGTGTAACTAGCCCTCAATTTTAAGGCTAGTACAGACTAAGACACTTAAAATTAGGAAAAGCGTGTACAAGACTTGGAGACTAACGCCCACAAACACACGCCGTATATAATGCAACAAGCTGTACATAAGATCATAATAATCTATAGACAAGAACAGCTTCACTCAAAGTTAAACACTTATTATAAGGCCAGAAGAGGTAAAGAGAAATCACCCCCCCAACCCTCCCCCCTGCTTTTTGAAGGAATTAATCTTCAGAAAAAAGAAAGAGGAAAGCAGCCTGGAATCAATGAAAAAGCAGTACTGAATAATTTATAGTCGATTAAAACGCTTCTGTTTATTATTATTTATTGGTGCTTAATGCCACATCAGCAACTAAGGTTATATTGTGGTGATCTCGGTTATTAAAATCGCAAGCTTCTAAACGTATGCCGCATCCGGAATATGTAGGTAGGTCGATAACCGGTGATATTAATCCCAATGGAAAGTTATCTGATAGAGCTTATACGCTTCTGAGCCAACCAACAGTCGACCACATTCAGGTGTACAATTAATTCCAATAATGAACTTCCAAACTGTAATCGTTCAATCTACAAGAATGAGAGAATAGGATTCCCCTTGTGTATCGCTTCCGGTTGAAGATTGGATTCAGAACCTGGAACGGGATATGATTAAAAAACCTGTCACGGACATTCCCCAAATAAATCATTGTTCCCTAGGTCCATTAAAATCAGTGACTGTTCGGAGAAAGAATATACCACTCTGAATAATGACGTCAAAAATAGAGAACGTATTCATAGACGGCCAGTAGGAAACTCCATAACTGATCCACCTAGCCCAAAATTCTCATAAGCTTTATACTAACGCAGAGCAAGAATTTCAGAGAATCTATTCAATAATACATCTGCCAAATGATAAATACATATTATGCACGCAATCAACAGAATCCTGCATGTACCCTCGTCTGAATACAGCCTTATCAACGGCGTGATTGAGCGATACAAAATATAACCAGGAAACTGAAGGAATAAAACGAAGTTAACGTGATTAACCTGAGGAATAGAACCATATGTTGTAACAAAAGCAGACAACTCAGCGAAACTTCTCAGAGTGGACTAATTGCCACATTTGGAGAATGTCGTCCAGATAACCGATATGCCTACCACACAGGTACATGAAGGATAGCAATATAAACCAAATGTATTCATGAAAGAATTCGGAATCCAAAAACAGTTACTGTTCAGGAATCATATGCTCGTATATAACTTATGAACGATCAACCACAGGAAGCAAACCAACTAAAGAGTGGATGAATGCCTGAAGTCGCTGCTAGACCACAACCCACCTGCCAATCGACGAGCAATGAAAGACATGCATATAATTGAATGCATATGAGACTTACGGGGAAAGAACTACATCCTGCCCTGTAAATGCCTCTTAACATATTGGCAGGGGGAAGGGGGTTCGACAAATAAATTTTATCGAACCATCCCCCACCCTCCCCCACCAATATGTTAAGAGGTGATTACAGGGCAGGATGTAGTTCTCTCCCTGTAAGTCTTGTATGCATTCAATTACTTGAATCGCTAGATAAGTGAGGCCGGTTAGTATACAAGAGGCCCCAAGGAGCCTTAATCACTCACCGGCCAAAGTGGTTCAAAGAAGTATTGGGGGTCACATTCAGTTAGACATGGTTCATCAACACTACAAAGGAATGAAGTCATGAGAGACAAATTTTATGGAACTAGGGCCATAGCTTGAACAAACTTGAATCTTACCCCCCTAAGGATGTTGCATACCAAATATCAAAAGCATTTATCTGCTGGATCTGAAGAAGATTTTTAAAGAAAATTCCTCATTTTGAACTAAGTTATAATCCGGGCTCCCACAGGGAGCCCAAATATGGACCCAGGGACTTTGCTTTAACAAACTTGAATCTCACCCCCTAAGGATGCTACACACCACATATCAAAGCATTCCGACTGCTGGATCTGAAGAAGAAGATTTTTTAAGAAAATTCCTCATTTCGAACTAAGTTACAATTCAAGCTTCCACAGTGAGTCCAAATATGAACCTAGCGACATGGCTTGAACAAACTTGAATCTCCCCCCCCCCCCCACTCCCCCCCCCCCCCCCCCCCCCCCCCAAGGATGCTGCATACCCAATATCAAAAGATTCTGCCTGCTGGATCTGGAGAAGAAGATTTTTAAAGAAATTTGCCTGAAATGCACTAAGTTCAAATTGGGCTCCTATACTGAGCCCAAATATGAACCCAGGGGTCGAGTTGAACAAACTTGAATCAGATCCACCCCACAATGTTGCATACCAAATATACCTACTGGATCTGAAGAAGAAGATTTTTAAAGAAAATTCATCATTTTGAACTAAGTTATAATTTGGGCTACCACAGTGAGCCCAAATATGAACCCAGGAACTTGGCTTGAACAAACTTGAATCTCACTCCCCTAAGCATGCTGCATACCCAATATCAAAAGACTCTGCCTGCTGGATCTTGAGAAGAAGATTTTTAAAGAAATTTGCCTGAAATGCACTAAGTTCAAATTGGGCTCCTATACTGAGCCCAAATATGAGCCCAGGGGTCCGATTTGAACAAACTTGAATCAGATCCATCCCACAATGTTGCATACCAAATATCAAAAGATTCTGCCTGCTGGATCTGGAGAAGAAGATTTTTTAAGAAATTTGCCTGAAATGCACTAAGTTCGAATTCGAGCTTTTATAGTGAGCCCAAATATGAATCCAGGGGGCTGATTTGAACAAACTTGAATCAGATCCACCCCACAATGTTGCATACCAAATATCAAAAGATTCTGCCTGCTGGATCTTGAGAAGAAGATTTTTTAAGAAATTTGCCTTAAATGCACTAAGTTCGAATTCAGGCTTCTATACTAAGCCCAAATATAAATCCAGGGGGCCGATTTGAACAAACTTGAATCAGATCCACCCCACAATGTTGCATACCAAATATCAAAAGATTCTGCCTGCTGGATCTGGAGAAGAAGATTTTTGAAGAAATTTGCCTGAAGTGCACTAAGTTCGAATTTGGGCTTCCATAGTGAGCCCAAATATGAATCCAGGGAGCCGATTTGAACAAACTTGAATCAGACCCATACCAAGATGCTGCATACCAAGTACCAAAAGATTCTGCCCACTGGTTCCGGAGAAGAAGACTTTTTAATAATTTTTCTATAATTCATACGGTGCTATCAGAGTAATGCCCCCTATGGAGCCCAAAGTGGGCATGTCCATTTCATTTGAACAAACTTGAATTGACATATGGTAATGAACATCCATACCAAGTTTCAAGCAAATCGACCTAGCGGTTTCAGAGCAGAAGTCGTTTGAAAAATGTTCACAACGCCGACGGACGGCAAGTGATAAGTTTAGCTCCCTTCGGTGAGCTAAAAAAACGTAGGGCTCCCTCACGTCTGACCAACTCCATAATGCCTTTAAGGACAGAGAGGGACGTGATGAACATGGCACTACTGCAAGGAATATACCCGCTAAAATAGCATCGACATATCCCTTGAAATCAAGACAGTACGCCATGGTGCCAAACAATACACCATATAGACATAATATCCAATCCACTGAATGGAAATATAATTCACAAAAATAAATTTGTTTAAAAATGAAGCGGGGGACAAAAAACTAAGTTCCAGCACCCGATCATAAAAACCTAGTTGAACTCCTTGCGCCTCGTTCCGATTATAGCAGGAAATATATTCCTGAAAAAGGAGTTAACTACAGGCATTCGAAAGAACATTCATTAATCACACTAGGTTAATATGGCGTCATCAATAGGGCTAAAAGCCTCAGACAACTAACACAAAAACAATTCTGTTAAGGAGATCAACCTCTTCTCTTGTAACAGTACCTTGTCAGATAGGACAGTGGTCTCAGCCTAGCTGAAGCAGCTAAAGGTCTTCCTATTCGTGAAGACAATTATATGACTGTTAACTGCGGCCCTAGAAGCTCACTAAAGGAGACTTACAATGCTAGTCGCTAATGGTAGGGAAAAAACACCGCTCATAATTCTAGCTTGGCTACTATAGTGTCAACAATAAGACTAAAGTCTGTGACACTCAAGAAAACAACACCGAGAAGGAAAAAATGAACTCCTTTAGCAGTTCTATTCCCAAAAGACAGCAGTCTCAGCCTAGCTAACGTAGCTAGAAGTCTTCAACTCCGTGAAGACAGATACCTTGGTATAATTTTTGCGACTTTAGACAGCTCACTAAACAGAGACTTACAATGTTAGTCACTCAAGTTAAGGGAAAAAGGGCCGCACTTGATTCTAATAAGGCATCAACAGAAGGACTAAAAACCTCAGACACCTAAGAATACAACACCGAGAAGGAAACAACGTACTCTTCCTTTTAACAGCCCTAATTCCAAAGAGACAGCAGTCTCAGATAAGCTAGTGCAGCTAAGAAGTCTTCATTTCCGTGAAGACAGATATCTCAGTGTAACTTGCGACCTTGAAAGCTCACTAAACGGAGACTTATGACGTTTGTCATGCAAGGTAAGGAATAAAGGGCCACTCTTAACGGCCGTAATTCCAAAGAGACAGTAGTCTCAGCTTAGCTAAGGCAGCTTATTAGTCTCCATCTCCATGAAAACAGATGTCTGTGTCACCTGCGGCCTTGGAAAGCTCACTAAACGGAGACTTTTGATGTTAGCCGCAATGTATAAGAAAATACTGCTGTAAAATATATAAGGCCACAGTGACGTTAGCCACTAATGTTATATAAACAGACCGCTCTTAATTCACATAAGACAAACTAAGGCGACAACAAGAGGACTAAATGCATGTGACACCTAGGAAAACCACACCGAGAAGGAAAAAACGTAATCTTTCCTTATAACGGCCTTATTCCAAAAAGATAGCGGTCTCAGCATAGCTAACACAACCTGAAAGTCATATATCGGTGAAGACAGATATCTGTGTATTACCCTGCGGCCTTAGACAGCTCACTAAACAGAGACTAATGACTTTAGCCGCTAATATATAAGAAAAGACCACTCTAACAGTACATAAGGCTACTATGGTGTCAACAATAGAACTAAATGCCTCTTGACGACTAGGAATACAACACCAAGAAGGAAAAGATATATTTATTCCTTCTAACAGCTCTATTGCAAACAAGACAGCTGTCTCAGCCTATCTATGAGCTATCGATCTTCTATTTGTAAAGAATAGATTATTGCCTTTCTTATACTATTGCTAGGTCAAGGGAGGTGTCATTAAGCGAACCAAAGGCCTTCAACACCCGAGCCGAAAGATCCGGAAAGGAAAGATCTTCATCTTTCCTTTGCCCGGGACCTTAAGCTGTTTTTTGCCTAGCAAACGCAGACTTTTGTTCAGATGGAACAAGATTCAAAAGAACTTGTGAATAAAATTCATAGTCTTAATGTGCTGTTCCATGAGGGATGGAGAATCAACCTCTGTAGCCCTCTCACCATCTGAATGTTCCATCTGAAAAACATGGTCAACACCATCTGAATGTACAGATGACTGGACCAACCCAGAACCATACGACAGCTCACTACTGGAGACTGTTGACGGCTGAACCTGCGACTACTGGGATGCTGGGATAAGCTGTGCAATCTGCGGCAGCAGGTCCATGAATGAGGCTTGCTGAGCAGCGGTTATCCACTTCTTCACCATATGCTGCTCATGGGACAGAGATCAGAAAACAGATCTTTCGACGCATGTCCCGTATAAAAATGCCTCGGACCACTAGCTGCAGGTTAATCTGACTTAGGTGGTGAAGACTGGGAACACCTCCATGGAACAGCATGAACATGCGAAGCCAGACAGCTAGTCTGCGGTCTAACGTGCTTCATCGTTAAAACAGAGGAAGAAGCCATACCTGCAACCGGAACCGGCTGCAGCATGGAAGGAGCATCCCAGACCACAAGTGTGAACAGACATCCCAACTCACTAAAGTTTCTCGAAGCGGAAACAGTTGACCCCGACTGCTGACGGAACGGAGAGGGTTCTCCAGCTTGCGATCTGACCCCAGACCTCGCTGAGCGTTCCATTTAGAAACTTGTAGGCTTCTACCCCTTAGCGTGCTTTCCCATGGAAGAAGAGGAAGCTGTAACAACAGCATGCCCCAGCTAAAGTGTGGAAGATGTGTCCCAACTCGCACATTTCGGATGGGTGCTCCGACTCATTGAAGTTTGTCACAACAGAAAAGTCGACCCCGAAAGCTACGGGATGCAGAATGCTCTCCAACTTGCGATCTGATCTCAGATCTCGCCGAGTATCCTGTTGAGAAACTTGTAGGCTAATCCCCTTTGCGTGCACTTCCATGTAAGAAGAAGAAGCCATAACCGAAACCGACCATGGCTGAAGTGTGGAAGGAACATCCCGACGCATGTTCCGACTCATCATAGTTACTCACAATGGACACAGTCTACACCGACTGTTAACAGGGTGGAGAGGGTTCTCCAATTCATGAACTGACCCCAGATCTCACCGAGCATCCTTTTAGATAAACTTTCAGGCTTCTTCTCCTTTTGCCATCGTCGCTGGGTGAGCTTTATTTTATGAGGTGTTCGCTCTACCCATCAAGTAGTTCTACTCAACCGCAACAGACCTACCCAGCGTCCCGGCTCACATATAAGGTCGACTGCTTCAACGGTCAAGCTAGCTGCATGCACAGGATTAAGCAAACTAACTGGAGACCTTAATCCCATGCTAAATATCATGAGCACCTTGGCAGCTAGCTCTATTTACTCAGAGCAGGGATCATCAGAGCACAAAATGGACAGGTGTCAAAGTACCATCACCATGTTCTTGTTCCTCTGAAAAAGAGACTGAAAGACTAGTATTAGCCTGCAGTGAAAGCTCCTACATCGGAACTTCACCGCTCACCACACAGGTCGACATCCGTTTCCAACGTTAGCATCCCATAGTACAAGTAGTGAAGGAGTGCCGCGACTACCAGCAAACTATTTATTTATTTATTGGTATTTAAGGTCACATACTTATACACAATGGCTAATCATGACCGTGACAGTTTTACGGGTGGAGGAAGCCGCGGTACCCAGGGAGAACCACCGAGCAACGATGAGCAGCTGCCAGCTCCCCAGCATCGTAACTCCGCACTGCAGCACAGGTAGGGTTAGACTGGTTGAATGCATGCGCACCATCGACGTGCAGTACGCCTTAGTACTTGGCGTCATCGTGCCCCCATGTGGACAACCAGGGTTAAGTGCCTTGCCCAAGGACACAACGCGGGAGTCCGAATCAAGAGAACCGGTTACCGCAACGCCACCACGCCCCCTACCAGCAAACAACAATCATTTAAATACGAGGGTTCCTGGACTTACACTAAGTACCAATTATTATAATAGATACAATAATAATGAAGCCAAAAACATAAGTCCGCTGCACTCCCAATAATAATACAGAATAAACATCGCAAGGATACATAACATAGACAATAACAAATATTTTAAAAACAATTTCGAAAAAGTAAGTACCCCAAGGGAACCTCATGAGCCCAAGGGCATCCCGATAGAGCCTAAGTATGGACAAGCACTACCTAATTAAAGCTAAACTACCGGAATAAGATATAATATGTATCCTAATAGAAAAAACAATAACTGTTTTTAACTAAACACTGAATTAATATGAATCCAAAACAAATAACGTCAAGAGGAAAAACCGAAAACTAACCAACAACAGAGGCCCAAAGTCTGTAACCGATCAACAACCACCTGATGCAAAGCTAGATCTTGATAGAAAGAAAAAACAATGTATCTGGTAGAAGATGCAAGAATACAAAACATCCTGAACAGTAACGAACCAGATGTAAACACAGGGGATAAACGGAATACCTATTCCGTAAAACAAGTTATTCAACTCCCAAGAATTTTAATTAAAAATTCTCAATAAAAAAGCCGAAAGAGCTTGGGAGTATAATAGGAGGGTTCAGGAAAGGGAAGGGAAGTAATGCAAACAAAACAACAGTGGAGTCATATTATAATGACGACGTTTAAAAGCATATCCCGAAATTGGAAAACATGAATAATTTTACATAAAAATGATAAAGTTACAGCCCTGAACATCCAAAACCACCGTTATTCACTTCCAGCATCCTGCTACACTATTGATTCCATGAAAACCATCATTGATTTGTGTCTGGCATCTTCAAAAATGAGAATTTATTGCACAGATGTCAGTTCAAATGTTTACTGATTTGAGCCAAACAAAAGAATGATGCTTGGCGCAAATTCCGGTCTCTTCCTGGGTGCTGAGCATGCACAGTACTAAAAAAGAATGGAGGGCCAGATAGGACTTATAATTTTCAGTATTGTATGCAAATTTTGGGGATTGGAGGGGGGGGGGGGAGGTTCAACTAAATTTTTTTGGCCCTTAATAATATTGAGGTTGCACCAGGTAAGGTAAGGTAGGGTCGGTCGGTCAGTTGGTCAAATGGACGGGTCGATGGACGGACGGATGGATGGATGGATGGACAGACAGACAGACAGACAGACAGACAGACAGACAGACAGACAGACAGACAGACAGACAGACAGACAGACAGACAGACAGACAGACAGACAGACAGACAGACAGACAGACAGACAGACAGACAGACAGACAGACAGACAGACAGACAGACAGATTCTGGATTTCCTTCAAAGCTGCTGTACTGATGAAAAGTTAGGAGCAAATTTATAAACAATTCACCACGGAGATGAAAATGATGATATTGATTGCACATGTTAGGCTGAAATTGGACAATGGGTCACTATTCAATCCAATATTTTAGAACATCAGGTTAAGTGCACCATGCACTTTTGGCCCTTAGACACACTGGCTTGGTCTGTTTTTTGTCTTTTTGACTATTCATGCTCTTTAAGGGTTTTCCTCGGAGGGATACTTCAAAATCTTCTCATTTTCATCATTGTAACTGTATGATGTTACGGCACTTGTGTTACTTTCGGCAAGATGTGAAGAAATGGGTGACATCATTTGCTTATGTTTCCACTGACCAAGTGCAATAATTTTTAAAATTAATTTCCTGAGAAACTGATGGCTGGAAACTGCATACTGGCATCTAAGACATCTTTCTCAATCTTCCAGGCACTTTTCCAATGAACTGACTTCAAACTGCATCATATCTTTGATGAAATAGTGGAGAGTTTTATAAACAGACCATCTAAGATGACTGAAAATGAGGAAACTGTTTGTGTAAGACTGATGGGAAATGGACAATGGATGACTGTCCTACACTTTACCTTGGATACCAGGTTACGTGCACCATACACTTTGGTCCCTGGTTGGTTGGGTTTGGATCAAAATTGTCATGTTTGACTGTTAAGTTCTCCAAGGGATATTTCACTTAGAGAACATTAGAATTGCTCATTTCTAAGGAGGAAATGGATATGCTGATAGGCCTTAGGTTAGTTTGGTAAGTTGCTAAGAAATAGATGATAAGAAATTCTGAACCTCAATAAAAGGAATAATATCACACCAAAATAAAAATTTCCTTTGCAATAACATCCCTAATATTGATCTACATTCAAAGGAACAACAAACAGAATTTTTGTTTTAAATTCCAAACAAAATATTTCCTATGTTACACAAAGTCCCTAAATTGTAGTCTATAGACTAAGATGCTTAAAATGCTAAACATGGCCACTAGACTACAAAATATATGGCCAACAATTTAGGACATATATGTTACCTAATTAATGTAAACAATTAATGTAAACAAATGAGAAAAACAATACATTTAAGGCTCTAGAGGCATTATAAGAACATCTCAGACAATGTATAAAAAGAACAATCACGGAATTGGTCGGATGCTTGTTATTCACATACAGAGCAATATTATGAAGATAAGTCTGACAGACGTACCTAAAATAAACATATAATGGTTTGATTACTTTATAATGTAAACAAACAGCTTCTTTAGGCTCCTGACAAGTCTTTGGCTTCACTGAAGAAATAAATTACCAGAAAGACATGACTCAGAGAAACGTAATTGACCGAAGAAAGAAATAATATATTACCGGACTATGTCATAGATGTAATCTTGAAAAGCAGTTCAAGATGAACTAGAGTGATGTCACACATGCAGCCCGACTGTCCCAGCAATGGCAATGCTTAGAGACAAAATAGTCTGAGCTATTTTTTGTTAACCGTTTATTTTTTTTTTGCATGTAATAACTCCCAATCCTTCAATAACTCCCAACAATTTTCACTGGATAATGGTGGTCATCGAACTTGATGCAGACATTGTTGCTCTGAAAAAATTTTAAATCTGTTAACTATTATTCAAGTTATGCCAAAAACAATGTTCGGTTAGACGGACAGATGGACAGATGGATGGATGGATGGAGCAGACAGATGGATGGAGCTCTAGGTTATAGCCCTCCCATGTGGAGGGACAAAAAGTTACAAAATATGTGGTAGAAGCCTAATTTGAAATTTAGATAAACTAAGTTCAAATACCATTTTGAAAAGGGTTAAATTAATGCCAATATTATTTGAAGCCACCATATACAGGTTCAGTAGACCTTGCCCCAAATGAAAAACAATGACGCTGAAACACAGTGTTTGAAGAATGAAAGGTAGAGCCTTGAAAAGCAAAACTTTAATCCGAAACTTTAAGCTGGGAATACTAAGTAAAACTGACTGCAAAAACGGGGTAAATATTTCCTAAAACCGATAAGGAAATCACCGATGTAAATGCAATCATTAAGTTGCACTGACCAAGTAAGAAAGTATGTGGCAAAGCTGAATTTCAAACACAAAGAAAGTAAGTCTGAAAACATGTTTAAAAGGGGTTAAACTCATGCCAATATTAATGAAAATCACTGTAGAAAGGTTCAGTAGATAGTAGACATTGTCCCAAATAAGAAATAGTGACATTCCACTATACTGTTTGAAGAATTAAAGGTGTAATTTTAACCCCCCCCCCCCCCCCCCCACCAAAAAAACAACTTTAACCTGGAAGTTGTAACTTAAATTGCTATACAAAAAAGGGTTAAATATTTCCCAAAATAACATGAAACATAAAAAAAACATAATGAGAATGATACAATCAATAGTAATATTAATTTAAAAGAAAAAAACCTAAAAAAACTTCAAGGTTGACTAAAAAACTTTAACCACAAACTTTAACCAAAATTCCAAATGTTTACAGACGGACAGACAAAAGTCATGACTAAACAGGAAAAAAAAAAACACTTGAACCTTCAGTAAAAAACTTTAACCACAAACTTTAACCAAAACTCTAAATGTTAACAGACGGATGGACAGATGGACGAAAGTCATGACTATAGCACTTACTGTAAACAATCGGGCTAAAAATTATCAAACCAAATTCCAAAGATTAAAATGCTGTCGGAGTTATAGCGAAAGACAATCTGGGTTAACGATCCAAAAGAAAACTTTATAAGCCAAATGTGAACTGAGACAGGGTACAGAGCCTAACTGAGGCAGAACCCAAAGACTTGATTCTTTGGGTAACCATTTCCAGGGTAAACAAAGTTACAGGAATTTAAAAAAAAAAAAAAAAAAAAAAAAAAAAAAAAAAAAATTCTAAAAAATGGCTTGGGAATAACAGGATGGGAAGTAAGAACATTGAGCAGTCACTTAATGTGAAAAGCAAATAGTGTTTTCCATCAGGGAAAGATTCAAAGTTACAAGAATTAAAAAAAAAAAGTACAAAATTTCTAAAATTGACTGGGCAATAACACGATGGGAAATGAGAACATTGAGCTGACAGTTAATGTGAAAAGCGAATGGTGTCTTCCATCAGGGAAAGATGCAACAGAGGGCATTACAGGATTCTAAATTGTTTAAAATATAGATGAAGTGTCCTGATTCTGGTCCATTTTCTGCAACAAAACATTCCATTATCCAATCTTCATAGATGGAGCTCCATAATCTTAAAGACTCCAGTGATTGAGACCTTTAAGTTTACATTTCAGAGAGCAGGTAAACAGATGTCATAGTTGACAAGGATGAAACAAAAGAATGATGTTTGGCGGGACTGGAGTTCACTTCCTGTTGTTCAGTTCAAGCATGAATATCCTGTGTATGGAGTGCTTGTATGGCTTAATTTTGGGGGTTGAGCTGGGTTGGGGTGTTTAAAATCAAGAATTTAGCCAGATTTTGACAGAGTGCCAGCTGTGCCTGAGCCAGTTGTAATGTTGGATCAGTTTTCATTGTTTGCCTCATGAACATAGTTTAGGACCCCTCACTAGAATGAAATCATCATAAGGGTTATGAAGGGTTTTTTTTTTTAAGAAAAACTGAAAAAAAGAATAAAAGTCTGAATAGCAATTTCCGTGAGTAGAACTAGCCTGATATGGCCTTTGTGTTAGGAAAAGGGTCAAAATTTCTAATATTTATTCTTTCAGCAAACTTATTCTGTGATATTTAAACAAACAAGCTCAATTTGTTTGTCCACAGCTTCACAATCATTTTTATAGAGAGACATTTTCATATGTATAAATAAAGAGCTGGAAAAGGTTAGTAAGACACTAGAATATTGCCTGTACACTACGCTGCAAGCGACGATTACATGAATCGCTCAGGTCCGAGTTGAGAGAAAAGATTTAAACCTGTCCGATATTACGCTGACTGAGTTAACAATAATTAAATTCAGTGAGGCATTTCAACAGAAAAGGATTAGCTCATGTCGCGTAATCTCGGAGATAATTGTGTAAAGGATTAGCGGTAATTAACTTCTGTACATCAACTCCACCTCAAGAAAACAAAGCAGTCTTACAGACACGTGCACATTTTATTCTGACAATTTTTGTCGACAATGTCACCTCGAAAATAACATTGATGAGCAATACATTACACTGACAATTCTTCTTGAATTTTTCAATCACCTCACGCTGAATTAACATACAGTTTTAAAATGTTGAGAACAAAATACGTCATCATAATATTATACGTCAAGTTAATGTCATAGCGAACTCAGTCTCAATTATTTCTATTCAAACTTCGTTGTGATGGTGTTGTTCATTTTAAATAGTTTAGGCTACATGTTGGCCATCAGTTCTCATTTTTCTGCGTGCGTGCATTGCAAAACAGTGGTTAGACTCGGCTTCTGATTTTCGCTTTTTTTCCCCGTATTGAATCTTCTAATTATCGATGATATCACCATCATGTTGAATGTCAAAACAAACACAGGTACTCAGCACAAGCTTAGAAATTGAAAAAAAGGATATCTGATAGTATTTTTGGATCGATGCTGTCGTGCCCTTATTAATTATGGGTTATGGCAGCATCGAGCACATAGTGATGACAAATTTATCCAACTGTCCCGTTACAGCCCATTGCCTTCATTTCTCAGTTTAAATTAGGTTAAATGGGCGTAATAAGAGCCTCCATTGTAAGTATGCACAAGAAAATGAACCAGTTCAATGTTGATACACAGAGCTCAGTGAACTCTTGGCATGGTTAAATTTCCTGTGGATTAGGCCTACTACTGGAACAATTTGCACCTTTCGATTTTTGGATCATAAAAAGTTAAACAGAATTCGTCAACTCGTCCTCAGTTGTGCCCCCACCCCGGTGATGTGGCCTAATTATTGATGCCTTCCACAACTTATAAATTATGGACACAAGCAGATTCAGTCAAGGAAATTGAGGGGGGTTTTTTTCTCGAATTTCTCATTTGTTTCAGGGGCACACCTCTTGTGTTCGCCCCCATCTCGCCGCTACATGAATTGGGTAAAAGGCTCAAACACGTTATTCTTGCCGATGGGCTTCCCTTCCCTCACCACGCTCGCGCAAAATCCTTAGACTCAAAATGATAAGCGTTCGTATAAAGATGCAATGGAATTTCAATATTCAAATGAGTCATGAATTCAGAAAAAGGTAAGGCTGCTATTGAATGTGATGAGAATAAAATGTCACTGTAAGTACACTGAACTGAAGGAATGCAGAGTGTTGGAAAACAATACACAAGTCGGGAATGGATTAATTGACGCCATTCTCAAAATATTTAATTCAATTTCATGAATACTTAATTACTTTTCGGGGTGCATTGTGAGATCAGAGCATTGTTTTTTGTAAACAATAACTTCAGAAGGCCTGCACAATAAAAGGAAGCTGATTGATTTGTATGCCCGGCACTTAATCCAATTTCGGTGAGTGTCTAATTGCCACCAGTTTAATTACAAAACAAACTACTGTAATTAAGCACCTGTGAACACACGAAAGGGGGACGGTTACTGCTAGTCTAAGAGTACCTTTTCCATTGTTTTTTTTTTTTCTTTTTATCTGAACTACCCACTATTTGAATGGCAGAACTACCCACTATTTGAATGGCAGAACTACCCACTATAGGAATGGCAAAAGGAGATTTTTTGCATTTAAATGATTGACATTTTTTAAAATGTTGCACCCAAAGACATTGAAATATTTTGTAATGCACAATATACCGGGGCACCGAAGCCTTTATTAAGTGGTAAATGACATCCGACGTAGCTAAGCGTATTACGGCATCAAGTCATTCAAGAAATCACTGAGGCGATGAATAGAAAGTATTTTTTCTATCAAATTGGAAACTTCAGGGCATTCAATCGCCAGAATTTTGGGGAATGGCGCAATAGAGGGCGGAGAAGTGAAATGGGGTATTGAGAGTTGGTGGGAGGGACAATTGATGCATAACTATGTTCATGTCGTTTTTCTGTCCATAACTTCTATGCCGGCATTTTCGGAGGGGGGGGGGGGGGCAGGGGGGGGGGGGGGGGGGTAGGAAACAACGGCTGCGAAGTAGAAAACATTATGTAAAACTAACCAGTAGCAATTTACAGACCTTCCTCTGTCTGTAACTTGTCCTATACAGTTCAAAAGACATCCGATTGAAAAGTGGATTTTGCCATATATATTATTAATTATTACTGCCAAACATTCTTTGTAGACTTGTGTAAAAGTCGAACAGATTTTAAGGTGGATTTACTCATCCCGCTGCAGGCACTGGCTGCAATGGAAAAATCAGTGAATCACTGTGTGATCAAAATCGGCTGTGACATTGGCAGATTTCCTGAAAACCTCTGTGGTCAGAATTCAGTTGCGTTTGAGACCACTATCCCTTTATGGCCAGTGTATTGAACGAAAATGAAATGGACTTGTTGGTACGATCGTTTTCATGCAGATAACGCGTGCGGTAATTTTTATTTTTTCTAAAATTGAATGCACATCTCTTCGTCACAATGAGACATCACCAGTTTGAATCAACACACGTTTAAATAGGCTTATATATATAGCCTGTTCGCCAAACCCCATTTCAACTCACGTTTTTGCAGTAGCGCAATTGGTAGCCAGTTAATTATATTACCAAGAAGGAAATAATCCTTTTCACACTGAATCACCGTTGCAACTGTGATTTACCAAGAAGGAGATAATCTTTTCCACATCTAAACACCGTTTGCACACGGTGTTTAATTTGGTAAAATTACACCGTTTGACAAGGTGTTGGCCGGTGATTTTCAGAAAATCGCCCACCGTGTCGGGTGTTTGAGACAGGATACACTTGGCACGTACTGTATATGATAAGAAACATGGACTGTTGCATGGGGCGAAATGTAAAGGTCCGGATGAGTGAGAACGTTTTTTTTTATTTCGAACTGCCACGTGTATATTATCACTGTATGTGAGCGAATATCAGTTCAAAACGTTTATTTCTTTCATTTTGTTGTGTTGAATAAGCATAAATAAATGAGTTAGTGTTGTGCGGTTTTATTTTTCTTGTTTCGGTTCGGTTTCGGTTCGGTTATTTAAAAAAAACTCGGTTTACAGGTCGGTTTTCGGTTTTTTATAGTAAGACATCTGCAGTTTCCAACAGAAACTATGTAGTGTTGATATAATGCCCATACTGTCATATTTTCAATGATGATTTAATTGGCATTGACTAGCATTTGTGCTAAGTGTATAAATGGCAGGCATTATCAAAACAAAATAATATAAAAGAAAATAAAATGTAACAGTGTTCGTAGAATATCACCACTCACCAATTCTAGGCACATGTCCCCCCCCCCCCTCCCCCCCCCCCCCCACCTCTGGTCTTTAAGTTCAGGCATAGAGAGTCTATGATCAATTGATATTAACACATGGGTGTGAAAAGAGCTAATTCACAATTTCCCAGCGCTCTGTTCAGTGCTCACTCCTAGGTGGGCCCTGGGCAGCCTAACAAAATGACCCTACCAGGCATTGCAAATAATAACAAGCGTTGCCAAGTGGGTCACCTAGACACCCATCCTAACATATTTGACAATGAACTGATGTATGCACTCTTTTCAATACCCCCCCCCCCCCCCCCACACACACACACACACACACAGTGGTGACTAGTGCCACCACCCGCCCTAGTAAAATAATCAGCAATCATTTCATGTCAGCCTGGAATGGGAAAATCATATTGTTTGTAGCTGGGTGGGCTTCAAAACGAACCACTTTACCAAATACCTATTGTCCCCCTCCCCCCCCCCCCCCTCCCACCTCGCGCACGCAATGGTTTTAGCTCAACGGAATTGATTTCACAAATTCACTGGTGTACTGTTATATATTGTAACTTTTTTGCGTTTGCCTCTTGCCATTCCAATTTTTATTTCTATCGCTGATTTGTTCCTTTGGTTGGCCCCCTTAAAGTAAGTTGTGTGGGAATGCAACCGTGGCACGTTGACAGTGATATTACGGAACGCAGCTTTATCCCGTGGATATGGACGATTCGGTCTTGGGACGTTTCGGCCTCGGGACATTTCGGTTCAAGACGTTTTGGCCTTCATATATTGAACTAAATAGAATAAGAACTTGCGGTTTCGCGTTTGAGTGGGCCGAAGCCTTCAGGACAAATCGTCTCGGGTCTGAACGTCCCAAAACTGAATTGCAGTAAAACCTCTTCCCAGATAAGCACATCAAGGGAGGCAACAGACAACATCCGATGCACGTGGTGGGGCAATCTGTGACAAATGTTATTTTTGAATACGACAATGAAATACCAAGACCTTTTTCTGATATGATATTATTCCCTGTCCAACAGATTGTAGATAAGTAATTTTAATTAAACTGATTGACTATGTCATATAAACCTGTTCAAAAACGAAGCCAATTGCGCAAGGTATTTCCTGTAATCAGTGAAATGTAGGCGTGTTGGCTGTCTGTTTTGTCATTCTCATAGAAAACACAACCCATTTTTACGTCAACGATTTGTGATTGACAACTTGTCATACATAATTCTCTAGTGATCTGGACATGCTGCAGTGGCCTCTTTGCACCCAGAATGTGGCGTACGTTGGCGACACTGTTATTTCCTGACAAAGCTTGACATTTCAGACATTGTTAGCGCAAACTGAATAAAGAAAACATCTCTTCCCGACATATTAGAAAAAAACCGAAACCGTACTCATTTACCTGTTACACGGTTTCGGTTTTCAAGCAAAACCGAAACCGACTTATAAAACCGGTTAACCGTACAACACTAAAATGAGTATTTGAATCTTCGTTCTGCTCTTTTTAATTATACCGGCAGTACTCCTTGATTGAAAGCTTTTCCCAAGAATGAAAATTATCAATTTACCCCAAACAGCATGTAGCGGTCGATCGATTGAGACTGAGAAAGAATGGCGACTATTGTTTGGAAACTTGCATTCAGTGGCATAATTGACACAAAATGGATTTGTTGGGGGGGAGGGGGGGCATTGAGGAATCTTTGCACGGCGAAGAGTGATGGCCACTGCAAAACGCGTCACGTGGGAAATTTATGCACTTAGGCCTAGCGTAATGCGGGGGGGGGGGGGGGGGGGGGGGGGGTATCATATTTATAATATTTATAGGGCGGCGGAGGTAAGGGTGGAACAGTATCATGTCATATTTCGAAGGGCTCTGAGCCACTAACGTTGATTTTATTTTCACGGTTATTGTTTCTCAGCCTATCCAATTCAATTTTTTTTAAAAATGCAATCTTCGAACAGAATAGATTACGCTCTCTGCGAAAAACGCCTATAGAAATATATAAATTTATATTAAATAAGGTTGTGCTTATTTAATATTAATTTATATGTATACATGTAATCTTGTTTTCACAATTATGGGGAAATCGAGTGTTTATTTTGAAATTGTTGTTTAAATGGGTAATAATAATTTGTGAAGCGTTTCGCAACGAGTTAAAAATGGTCGACGTAACTTGATTTAGTTTTACTATTTTCATAATTTCTTTTTGCAACTTGAGAGAAAAGTTGTTCAAATCTAATGTCAATAATAATTGTGAAGCTTAATCTTTTTCACAGTATGGTCCGAGAAACCAATCAAGTCTATAATCCATTTGTCTCGTACTGTCCGAGTTTTTAATCAAATGTCGGACACAGATCACAGACATACTCTCCGACAATCGTCGGCAATTTGTGAGCGATCTTGAGACACAGTTCCTCGGACCTGGGAGATTCATGTAATCGTCGCTTGCAGCGTAGTGTACATGTACCTTTCATCCTCTTCATCTTTTTTTAATTCTGCATCACCTGATTCAATAGTTTCATCATTGAACCTCACATTTTTGCCACCACTCACTGGCGGGTCAAAAAAATCTTTGTACTTCAACTTCCTTGCACTTTTTTCCTAAAAACGCAAAAAGGTATTAATGAAAATTAAAATATATGTAATAATCATCCTTGGAAATGTTATACAAAAACTTTTTGAAACTTTTATACTTTTTGAAACTTTTATACATGTATCCTACTGGCTTAGCGCTTAACAAGTTCAAAAAGAATTGTAACTCTTAACCAGTTGACTATTCTTTTTAACATTTTCGTCCAAATCCGTCCCCAAATTGTACTCATTCTAGTGGCAAGAGATCTGCTGTTCCGGGTAGGAATATCTGCAAGGAATTAATCTATGTTGACGAAGAGTATCACCTAGACAATGCATGTACTACATGTACATACATGTAGAGTGGAACCATGTGAATTGAATAGCCAATTTGCCTGTGTAAAATATTAATTTAACAGGAGTATTTAATCAACAGGAAGTTGGTGATTTTCTTATAATCTAGAGTCAAAAGGCATATTTATTACACATGCATTAAACTTTAAACCCTTGTATTTAACGGAATCGCTGTTATGACATAAATATTTCTGTATTCATCTGGTGATGTACAACTTGAAAAAAATTTTCCCAGCACCGTTTGCACAAGTTCCTTTCCTGCCGTGTCATTAGTTACGCTTCGAAAAGTTTCCAAATTTCATTATACGATTATTGATAGTCTGTCACTTAGTGTGAAAATGAAAAAGTCCAAAGCAAAATAAAGTCGGTTCACAAAAATTAGTTAAAATAAGATAATATTAAAAAACACAATCATTTTCAACCACAACATTAACCCAGTCCTGTGTCTGTCTCGTCTATGGATCCCGATATATCTAATTGGTCAGCTTTATTTCGGTAAATCTTCGGACTTCTTGACATGCTTCAAATTTCTTTTAAAAAAGTTTCTCCCAGCTGTCGTACAAATCTGCCCAAATTTGTACTTATATTTTTACAAACAGTAACAGCCACCAAATGGTTAGGTGTGAATGGACACCAGCTAGCCGAAGAGAAACGGCGATACAAATTTCAACAAACATGCCCAATAAACAAGAGGCCCCAAGGAGCCTTAATGATCGCTCACCTGCCAAAGTAGTTCAAAGAAGTATTTGAGGTCACATTCAGTTAGACATGGTTCATCAACACTACAAAGGAATGAAGTCATGAGAGACAAATTTTATGGAACTAGGGACATGGCTTGAACAAACTTGAATCTTACCCCCCTAAGGATGCTGCATACCAAATATCAAAAACATTCATCTGCTGGATCTGAAGAAGAAGATTTTTAAAGAAAATTCCTCATTTTGAACTAAGTTATCATTCGGGCTCCCACAGTGAGCCCAAATATTTATGAACCCAGGGACTTGGCTTGAACAAACTTGAATCTCATCCCCTAAGGATGCTGCATGTCAAATATCAAAACATTTCAACTGCTAAATCTGAAGAAGAAGATTTTTAAAGAAAAATTCCTCATATTGACTAAGTTATAATTCGGGCTCCCACAGGGAGCCCAAATATGGACCCAGGAACTTGGCTTTAACAAACTTGAATCTCACCCCCCTAAGGATGCTACACACCAAATATCAAAACATTCCGACAGCTGGATCTGAAGAAGAAGATTTTTAAAGAAAATTCTGCATTTTGAACTAAGTTATCATTCGGGCTCCCACAGTGAGCCCAAATATGGACCTAGGGTAATGGTTTGAACAAACTTGAATCTCACCCCCTTAAGGATGCTACATACCAAATATCAAAACATTCTGACAGCTAGATCTGAAGAAGAAGATCTTTAAAGAAAATTCCTCATTTTGAACTAAGTTATCATTCAGGCTCCCATAGTGAGCCAAAGTATGGACCTGGGGACATGGCTTGAGCAAACTTGAATCTCACCCCCCTAAGGATGCTGCATACCAAATAACAAAACATTCCAACTGCTGGATCTGAAGAAGAAGATTTTTAAAGAAAATTCATCATTTTGAACTAAGTTATAATTCGGGCTACCACAGTGAGCCCAAATATGAACCCAGGGACTTGGCTTGAACAAATTTGAATCTCACCCCCCTAAGCATGCTGCATACTCACCTCGGGCTTCTATACTGAGCCCAAATATGAACCCAGGGGGCCGATTTGTACAAACTAGAATCAGATCCACCCCACAATGTTGCATACCAAATATCAAAAGATTCTGCCTGCTGGATATGGAGAAGAAGATTTTTTTAAGAAATTTGCCTGAAATGCACTAAATTCAAATTCGGGCTTCTATAGTGAGCCCAAATATGAATCCAGGGGCCGATTTGAACAAACTTGAATCTACTTTGAGAAGCAATTTTTAAGTATTATCGACTTTATCCCAAACAAATTATTGAAAATTCATATTTCGAGTCTAGCTATATGAATTTGCATAATTTCATGTTCTTACTGTTGCCAGCGTCACATCAGGATATCGCAATTCAGACATGGGTTGAAATGAAAAGTTCACACATGCAGTCAATAGCGTGTATGTCCACCATTTGCCTCTTAGATGGCAAGACATTGACGGCGCGTGGTCCTGATAAGTCTCTGGATGTCACCCTGTGGTATTGCATTCCACTCCCGACTTAGAACATTAAGGGGTCGTCCAACCTAACTTTGGTCAATTTTTTGACATTTTTCCCAATGCCTCAGAAACAGATAAGAGAAGTAAGGAAAGGCAAATTATATATCAAAATAATGAGTAAAGTGCATAGAAAAGGTACATATAATTTTTTTCAGGAAAAAATGTGAATTTTATGATTTTGAAGAAGATTAATTTGCAAATGGCATAAGTAACGAACCGGTAAAACCACAAAATAATCGGTAATTCGAAAGCCTTGTCCTCAATATAATGATAACATACTACAGACTCGGAGAAAGCATTTTTTTTGACACACACTCCGGTGGGTTTTGACGTTTGAATGTAATAACATCAACACAAATTTTTGATGTTCCGGATGTGGCCATGCTTCAACGATGTTTTTCCGGTCATGTGATTACGATGTGGTTCTTGCAGAAATACTCAATTTGGGCAATCGTAAGAATGCAAAGACGTGATCACGCCCTTTATTTGTTCGAGACAATGTATGAGCGGATTTGCAAACAGGTGACAGCAAGTACTTGAGCTGTTAATGTCATAACTGCAAAATATGGTTCGAAATTCCCTCTCGCGTTTACAGGCCGTCTGAACTTTTTTGTTGACAAAAAATCTGAATTATTGCGCACTAGAAAGACAACATGAACCACTTGTAAAAAAAATAACCGAGTGTATAAAATCGGGACGATACACACAAAATAAGGCAATATTCATAACAAAGTAAGCAGAATGCTTCAGAAATCACTTTTTCACGAAGTATATTCCAAGTGACCTGGAACTATATTGAGCGTGTTAATTTCCCCCTGTCGCTGCGAAGTTATTTACTTCCTAGTAACCATGGAATTTGAAGGCGGGTATGTTTGATGTCTGCAAAGGACCGATTGAAGATGGGTTGAAAATGATGCATTCGTGCTTTTAAATAAGGTGCGCTTGGACGATGCTGAGAATTTAGTTTTTTTCTTGCAATCAACCATAGTAATACAAGCGTCGATCAGTGTCTTTTATGATCGTTTTACACTGACAAATGTGACAAATCTCCTTCACCGGAAACCATCCCCCAATTTGCATATCACAATAAACATAACCGCTGTCACGGAGTGTCAGCGTGGCCGTGTGGTCAAAACCGAAACGAATTATCGAATGCACGGTCAATATTAGCTGCAATTGGCTTTTAAATAAATGAAATACACGAAATATTCGCAATTTCTTCATTATTCATGCCGAGTTACTTTTTAACCAAACCACATGCGTTCAGTTTCGTTTGTCGGTATCAAACTGATATTGTTTGTGGTAATTAAATAGTACGAGAAGGCGCAGGAAGCCAAATATTTTCCATCATCTATTATTTAATTCAAATTGATAATTTCTTTTATTTTACTGAAATTATGAACTGATAAGGTGGGTGTGTTGCGATTATTATGCCCCAGACCTGGAAGTTGGAAAATCAAAGGTGCATCTAGGGCTGTGCAGTGGTGACCCCTGTCCTCTTAATCTTAGTCTTACCCATTCATCATTACATGTACGAACATTCCCCCTTGTATCTCAACCATTGCTACTCCAATTTGAAGGATATTTGGTTTTGTGATCAAGCATCATGGGGAAACAATGCCTGTGTAGCTGCTGTAGCATGTGTTTCTTCCCACATTTTTTCAGAGTTGTGGTACTTTTTCACTCTTTTGAGTTAGAAAATTTTGTTTATAACTAGTTGATTTGTTACAATTTGTTGCAAAGTGCCTGCTAATACCCTCAATTGTATTGCTACAGAATTTTCTTGTGAAGATTTTGTTCCTATTACTTATCAAGCAACAACCTAATGAATATTCTGTATAAAGCCACCAATCTGATGTTTGACACTTTTATCGGAGCTGTTTTGAAGGCTTATGGAACTCGAAATGTTGATTATGGCAGGACTTTTCTATTCACCCATTAATTGATAAATTAAGTGTTATAGTTGGAAGTAAGAAGCATGAAAGGTCCAGAACTAAAACTCTAAAAAGAATGTTTTGCAATGTAACATGATTTTTGCAGATACACTTATTTGGAGGTTTACCTGTCTGATAGTGTTTGGAACATGTGTGGCCAGGATCTTCAAAAAGAAAAAGGAGTTAAACTTTGAGAAAAAAGGCATATGCCTTGAGTGCCGGAGGTAGAGTCATACAAGGAAGAGAGCCCCCCCCCCCCCCCGAAATTTTTTGTGTCAAATGGAGCTCACTTGTCATCTTTTTGGGATTGCTTTGTGTACTGCGTTCTTGAAAAAAATATGTGAGACCCTCTGGATGTGCCCTTCTGATCTCAATATGTCAATAAGCCTCCTTGGGGAAAGTACATGCAATAATGGTTATGTAAGGTTGATTTGATGTGTTTTGAATAACAATGCACTTTTAAGTACATTAGATGGTTTATTGCAGTGACAGGTTACAGTTACCCTTATTTCTTCTCCAACAGATATCATGAGTGTATTGGTGTTCAAGAGTTAAACAAAGCTAATATACTTATTGATAAACCAGACAAATTTAACAATTTAATCACTATCAAATTGATGCATGGGATAAAAGGGGTTACAGTGCAAGGGGTTTGTATATATATTTATTCAACTACAATGTATGACTTTGCAGTGCATTCTACATAGGAGAATATCATATTTTCTTTCCAAACCATTACAGTAACACATAATCTTGATATTGGGAGACACTCTTTTGTCCTTCCATACTTCTTCTGCTGGACTCCTTCAAGTTGACCTTTGTTGAACTCCCCAAATCAAAACATAAACAAAAGAAAATGTCTGCCTTCAATCAGTGAGCACTCCACTTATAAAATTTGGTCTCAATCTTCATTACTTTCATGAATTAGGAAAAGATTTCTTCGAGTATGTACTTAAATGTTTATAGAATACAGCTGTTATTTTATTTTGAGGTATTTTATTGTAAAAATTTTGTTCTCTTACTTATGCCATAGCAGACTTTCAGGTGGTGCTATTTACACTTGGCAGCAGTTCCATGGCAAATTTCAGTTTCCACATGTTCTATGTTTCATTCCAAGCATTTTGGTATATAATTTATTGGGGTTATTCATTTTGGGCCTTTTTTAGACTTGAAAGAAAATTACATGAAATTTGACCAAAGTTAGGTTGGACGTCCCCTTAAAGTAAATCGCCAAACATCTGAAGATCATGAAGTCGTACCCAATGATCCAATTGATCCCAAAGATGCTCGATTGGTGACAAATCTGGCAAAAGTGGGGACCAGGTAAGAAGTTTGATACTCTGCTCAAGAAAGTCATGACAGATACGCACCACGTGACATCGGGCATTGTCTTGCTGGAATAACTGCAATCCAACGTTAGCGTTGAACAACGGGACAACAACAGCATAAAGAATTTCGTCCCTATATCACTGTCCATTCAGATTACCATGAATGAAGATCAACTGCATTTGATGGTGCAAGGAAATTCCTGCCCAAACCATTACACTACCCCCCCCCCCCCCCCCCCCCCCCTCCTGAAACGGTCACATTCCTGCATACAAGCATCAGAAAACCATTGTCCTCGACGGCAATATACTCTTGACCTACCATCAGTGCACTGTAGACAAAATCGTGATTCATCACTAAAATGAACTGTCCTCCAACGCTGCCCAGTCCAGCGAACATGTTGACGTACCAATTCCATTCTGACAGTACGATGACTTTGGGTAAGGATTGGTCCAGGGTATGGACGCCTACTTCGGATGCCGCATTCAGCGAGTCTGTTGCGGACAGCTTGTGCACTAATTCTATTGTTAGTTGTACCAGGAGTAATTGCTGCTGTCCTCGTCGCCGATAGGAAGTGGTCCTGCAAGTGAGACGTGCTGACGTGTCGGTCTTGAGCAGGGGTCATAACTCTTGGTCGCTCATCTGGAAGTATCCCAGCCTCATGCATACCAATGGCACGCAACCTCTGATCTTCGGTTAACCTTGGCATTTTTTAAAATATCGGAAGACAAAAAATGATAAATTTTAAGTAATTTGTATATTTTTATACGACAACCAATGGCCCAGACTAGCTGGTGCAAACTCGATATTATCAAGGGCCAAACACAAATTTTGAACCACCCAATCCCCAAAATTTGCATACAAAACAGAAAATTAAAAGTCCTATGTGGCCCTCCATACTTTTACTCTCTGGAAGAGACCGGAATTGGCACAAACATCATTCTTTGTAGATGAGCGTACTAATAATAACTCAGCGGGGACATATGAGTGCCCACTCATGGGAGGGACATCCCCATCTGGGCCATTGGTAAGTATAAAAAATATACAAATTACTTAAAATTTATCATATTTTTATACGACAATCAATGGCCCAGACTAGCTGAATTGTAAAAAGGCGGAAGGCCTAGAACTAAAGAATTAGCAGACCAAATATAGCTCCTAAGCCTGCATTCTAAGGTGAAAAGAAAATAAATTTAAAAGGAATTTCATGTATGTCTCTCTCTATACAATAATAGAGAAGACATATCATAAATAAGGAGCCATATCCAAGTAATTCCATATTCTTAGCATGAATGATTATTCTAATTGGTTGTAACGAGTCCCCAATTTTTAAGGCTAGTCCAGACTAAGCCCCATAAATTAGGATGGTGTATTTGAGAGTGAGAGACCAACCCCCACAAACATATGCCATATATAAACTAGAGGGGTGTCATTTGTGTGCAAAGCACACTATAGTATATCCCCGCATTCGCATTTTTGATAATTGTCGGGGCAGAATCAAAAATCCAAAACCTTTATGCACATCTACAGACGCTATTGATTAACATGAACACACTTTTAGTGTTTCGAATTGAAACCCCTAGGAGTTTTTCCTGGAAACCATTCCTCTAACGACAAAAATGGAGCCCCTTGCGCCCCCTCGGGCCGAATCAAAAATCCAAAACCGTTATGCACATCTACAGACCCTATGAATGAACATGAACACACTTTCAATGTTTCGAATTGAAACCCCTAGGAGTTTTTCGCCGGAAACCATTCCTCTAACGACAAAAGTGGTGCCCCTTACGCCCCTGAGGGCCGAATCAAAAATCCAAAACCTTTATGCACATCTACAGACCCTATGAATGAACATGAACACACTTTCAATGTTTCGAATTGAAACCCCCTAGGAGTTTTTCGCCGGAAACCACTCCTCTAATGACAAAAGTGGTGCCCCTTACGCCCCCGAGGGCCGAATCAAAAATCCAAAACCTTTATGCACATCTACAAACCCTATTGATTAACATGAACACACTTTTAGTGTTTCGAATTGAAACCCCTAGGAGTTCTTTGCCGGAAACCATTCCTCTAATGACAAAAATGGTGCCCATTGCGTCCCTCGGGGCCGAATCAAAAATCCAAAACCTTTATGCACATCTACAGACCCTATGAATGAACATGAACACACTTTCAATGTTTCGAATTGAAACCCCCTAGGAGTTTTTCGCCGGAAACCATTCCTCTACCGACAAAAGTGATGCCCCTTACGCCATCGAGGGCCGAATCAAAAATTCAAAACCTTTATGCACATCTACAGACCCTATGAATGAACATGAACACACTTTCAATGTTTCGAATTGAAACCCCTAGGAGTTTTTCGCCGGAAACCATTCCTCTAACGACAAAAAGTGGTGCCCCTTACTCCCCCGGGGTCCGAATCAAAAATCCAAAACCTTCATGCACATCTACAGACCCTATGAATGAACATGAACACACATTCAATGTTTCGAATTGAAACCTCTAGGAGTTTTTCGCCGGAAACCATTCCTCTAATGACAAAAGTGGTGCCCCTTGTGCCCCCGAGGGCCGAATCAAAAATCCAAAACCTTTATGCACATCTACAGACCCTATGAATGAACATGAACACACTTTCAATGTTTCGAATTGAAACCCTTAGGAGTTTTTCGCCGGAAACCATTCCTCTAACGACAAAAGTGGTGTCCCTTACTCCTCCGAGGGCCGAATCAAAAATCCAAAACCTTTATGCACATCTACAGACCCTATGAATGAACATGAACACACTTTCAATGTTTCGAATTGAAACCCCTAGGAGTTTTTCGCCGGAAACCATTCCTCTAACGACAAAAGTGGTGCCCCTTGTGCCCCCGAGGGCCGAATAAAAAATCCAAACCCTTTATGCACATCTACAGACCCGATGAATGAACATGAACACACTTTCAATGTTTTGAATTGAAACCCCTAGGAGTTTTTCGCCGGAAACCATTCCTCTAACGACAAAAGTGGTGCCCCTTATGCCCCCGAGGCTCGAATCAAAAATCCAAAACCTTTATGCACATCTACAGACCCTATGAATGAACACGAACACACTTTCAATGTTTCAAATTGAAACCCCTAGGAGTTTTTCGCCGGAAACCATTCCTCTAACGACAAAAGTGGTGCCCCTTACTCCCCCGGGGGCCGAATCAAAAATCCAAAACCTTCATGCACATCTACAGACCCTATGAATGAACATGAACACACTTTCAATGTTTCGAATTGAAACCTCTAGGAGTTTTTTGCCGGAAACCATTCCTCTAACGACAAAAGTGGTGCCCCTTGCGCCCCCGAGGGCCGAATCAAAAATCCAAAACCTTTATGCACATCTACAGACCCTATGAATGAACATGAACACACTTTCAATGTTTCGAATTGAAACCCTTAGGAGTTTTTCGCCGGAAACCATTCCTCTAACGACAAAAGTGGTGTCCCTTACTCCCCCGAGGGCCGAATCAAAAATCCAAAACCTTTATGCACATCTACAGACCCTATGAATGAACATGAACACACTTTCAATGTTTCGAATTGAAACCCCTAGGAGTTTTTCGCCGGAAACCATTCCTCTATCGACAAAAGTGGTGCCCCTTGTGTCCCCGAGGGCCGAATCAAAAATCCAAACCCTTTATGCACATCTACAGACCCTATGAATGAACATGAACACACTTTCAATGTTTCGAATTGAAACCCCTAGGAGTTTTTTGCCGGAAACCATTCCTCTAACGACAAAAGTGGTGCCCCTTACGCCCCCGAGGGCTGAATCAAAAATCCAAAACCTTTATGCACATCTACAGACCCTATGAATGAACATGAACATACTTTCAATGTTTTGAATTGAAACCCCTAGGAGTTTTTTGCCGGAAATCATTCCTCTGACGACAAAAGTGGTGCCCCTTACGCCCCCGAGGGCCAAATCAAAAATCCAAAACCTTTATGCACATCTACAGACCCTATGAATGAACATGAACACACTTTCAATGTTTCGAATTGAAACCCCTAGGAGTTTTTCGCCAGAAACCATTCCTCTAACGACAAAAGTGGTGCCCCTTACGCCCCCGAGGGCCGAATCAAAAATCCAAAACCTTTATGCACATCTACAGACCCTATGAATGAACATGAACACACTTTCAATGTTTCGAATTGAAACCCCTAGGAGTTTTTCGCCGGAAACCATTCCTCTAACGACAAAAGTGGTGCCACTTACGCTCCCGAGGGGCGAATCAAAAATCCAAAACCTTTATGCACATCTACAGACTCTATGAATGAACATGAACACACTTTCAATGTTTCGAATTGAAACCCCTAGGAGTTTTTCGCCGGAAACCATTCCCGGATGTACGAACGAACAGACGGACGGACGGACGGAGACAACCAATATATCCCTGCATTTTTTCAAATGCGGGGATAATAATAAACAAGCTGTATCTAGGATCAAATATATTCTACAGACAAAAACAGCTTCACTCATAGTTACATACTTATCAAGCGAGAGGAGATTTTACAAGAAAATTTACCTCCTCCCACCCTTTTTTGAAGGATATTCTTCAAAACAAAGAGGGGAGCGCTCTGGAATCAGTGCAAAGCGATACTAAATAATCCGAATATATTCGCTCAAAAAGCACCGTTATTAATTATTGGTGCTTAACGCCACTTCAGAAGCTAAGGCTATTGTGGCGATCTCGATAATTAACAGAGCACACTTCTAACATATACAGGAGTCGGAATACGTAGACAGGATGAAAACCGGTGATATAAAGTGTACGACCATACACTTGTCCAATTTAATACCAATTAAAAAGTATCTGAAGAGGAAAAACACGCTTCTAAGGCAACCTACAGGCAACCCCGTTCATGTGTACCATTGATTCCAAGAAAAACACTCCAATGAACCGTTCGAATATGAGAATGTGTACTGTATCTTCATTGAAATCTGGATTAGAACATGGAACAAGCTATGATTAACAGACCCGTCACAGACCGTCCCCGAAATAATTAATTGTTTCCTAGGTCTGTAACAACCAATGAGTGTTTGGAGAAGAATATAGTACTCCGAATAATGAAGCCAAAAAAATGAGAACATATGCATGGACGGCCTATTGGCAGTTCCATAACTAATCCAAATAGCTCCAAAATTCTAATGAGCTCTATAAGCAGAGCAAGAATTTATATAGTCTGTCAACAATGTGTCTGCCTAATAATTCACATATTATGCACGCGAGCAATGAAATCCTGCATGTACTCATCTGAATACAGCCTGTAACCACGGTATGACTGAGTGATATAAGTGTAACCAGGACACTGAATGAATAATACAACGTTAATATGCAGTTAACTGAGTAATAAACTCCTACGTCGTAAGTAAGGCCAGACTGCTCTGAGCAAAACTTTTCAGAGTGCACTAATTGCCACATAGGAGAATGTCACCAAGATAACCGACATGGCAACCATACAGGTACATGAAGGCTAGCCATTTTATTGATAAAGAATCATATTCTCATATATGACTGATAAACGAACAACCACAGAAAACATACCAACTAAAAAGTGGATGTGCCCATGAGGTCGCTGTTAGAACAAGACCTAGCCGCCAATCCAGAAGCCATGAAAGGCATGTATATATTAAATGCATACGAGAAGAAAGCTATGTCCTGCCCCGTGGTCGCCTCTTAACACACTGGTTGGGGGTGGGGGGGGGGGGGGGGGGTAGGACAGGAGAGGGGGGTTTGACGAAAAATACATATCGAAACCCCTTCAACCTCATTACTTGAATCGCTCTTGTGTTAGTCATCAAATAGAGTAGGAACCGCAAGGATCCCTCACGTCTGATCGACTCCATAATGCCAATAAAGAAGGAGAGGGACATGATGAACAAAAACACCGTATTGACATAAACACACTAGGTAAAAATGGCGTCATTAATAAAGCTTATCGCCTCATATACCTAACACCAAACCATACCGGTACAAAGAGAATAACCTCCTCTAACATACGGTATCATGCCCGATAGAAAACGAACTCAGCCTAGCTGAAGCAGCAAAAGGTCTTCCTATATGTGAAGACAATAAAAGGCTGATAACTGCGGCCTTAGAAGCTCACTAATGAGACTTACAATGCTAGCCGTAGCTTATAAGTCTTCATCTCCGTGAAGACAGATATATTGGTGTAAGTTGCAACGTTGAAGGCTCACTGAACAGAGACTTACAACTATCGTCGAGCAAGATAGGGACTGAAGAGCCGCTATTTAACAGCCCTAAATTCCCAAAGAGACATCAGTCCCAAGACAAAATAAATTCAGTTATGTCACTGCATAATTACTGAAACAATCTCGCTTATGATGCCAGCTTGGCACTATGGTGTAAACAATGAGACTCAAGTCTATGACATCAATGAAAACAAACCAGAAAGCACTGTACCATATCAGTTTTATTCCCAAAAGACAGCGGTCAGAGCCTGGCTAACATAGCTAGCAGTCTTCCTCTCCGTGAAGACAGATATCTCGGTGTAACTAGCGACTTGAAAGCTCACTAAACGGAGACTTACAAAAAACAGGTGATTCGAAAAAACCTGGAGAATATTCAATGACCTCTATTGCTTTTCTTCAATAGGATTGCCTATACCTCCGCAAGGAGAGACTCTCTTGGAAGAATTCGCCCGAAGATTTGACCAACACGTACTTGTAGAAAGTGGAACTTTGCTCGGACTGATAGCCGCAGACCTGCCGAGACTACTTTCTCATCCACTGATCTTCTGCAATTTTCATCCACTTTTTGCGAGGTTGATAACCTTCCGCTATGTGGAAAGCAACAGAAGTCTATTCTCGACGATCTCTATTGCTTCCTTCAATAAGAGAGCGTGTACCTCCATTAGGAATGACTCCCTTTTGAAAGGATCTGCTGGAAGATTTGTCCAACGCGGACATCTTGTAAGTGGGGGTTATGTTCAGAATCATAGCCGTAGGCCTTCCGAGACAACACTTTTACCCACTATCTTCTGTAACATAAATCCAGTTTCTCGCGAAGATGATAACCTTCTGACAACTGGTAAGCAATAGAGGTCTTATTCATCACCTGTATGACTAACAAGGCTTACGGAAGGAGAAACTACGTCCTCTCCACGAAGAACCTCGTCCTGTCGGCTTAGGGGCATCTGATCTATAGTCTGGATCAGACCTGCGCCCCTTTCCTGAGTCGCTATACGGACGACCTCCAGAGTAAGTATAAGAGGATTTATTGTACCCTTGCGAGGAGTTCCCTTAGCTGAATAAGTGGAATGCCTTGCTTACCCCGGTCTGCTGAAGCATGTTGAGGCGCAGACTTCAGTAGCAGTGTTCTGGAAGCTTTCTTGTAGCCTGTTCACAGACTAATGAAAGCTCGTCGTCAAGTATATCCGGAGATCGGAGCGACACAGAGAGAGCTTTTCACCTTGTCATCTATAAGTGATGACGACGCAAGGGCAGCATCACATCTGATCAACTCTCAATTTGCCACTGTCAGGGCGGATTTGTATGTGGCATATATGACTGCCCTGGAACGAACTCTAAGCGAGGAACAAACGTCCTAAAATTCCTTCCCATTAAGACGTTGTGCCATAGCTCTGGTGAGGTGATCTGCATAGGACATGACATCCAAATTCGCTCTATTGGATGAAATAGCACATTCCATCACTTCCGAGCGTATATTGAATGATGCAGGTAGGGACATATTTTTATCCCCGGCCTGCTCATCTAAACGCAGAGGAGCTCTCTGGAATCTTCTCCAACTGTTTTAAATGAACATAGTCCAAGGAACGGTATATTTATTGAAGATGTTGATAAGAAACCGCCTTCTTCTTAGCACTCGAGAGGTGAATATGGCATCGATAACATGGCCGAAAGCCTCCGACACCTGTCGAGATTGTTTTGGGAAGGAAAGAACATCCTCTTTCCTCCACACGAAATCTGCTTCAGAGACGACAGCGGTTTCTCTATAGTAGTCGCAGCTTGTTGATCAGGTGGAACAAAGTGAGTATAGTATTGATAAATAAAATTCATCGCTACCATATGCTGTTCCAAAAGGGAAGGGTAATCCTATTCCTTGTCCCTTTCACCATCCGACTGATTCAGCTGTGACATTCGGTCATTTGCATCTGTGTGTACAGATGAGAGGACCGACCCAGTGCCGTCCGACAGCTCACCACTGGAATCTGCTCGAGGCTGCTCTTGCACTTGCTGGGATGCTGCGATCAGCTGCGCAATCTGCGACAGCAAGTCGTTTACCAAAGCTTCAGGAGTAGCGGTCTTCTGTTTATTTTACCTCTTGCTACTCCTGGGACTAAGATCCAGAGACCGATCTCTTCTCCGAATGTCCCGATGAACAAAGCCTCGGATCGCTAGCTACAGGATGGTCCGACTTTACGGGTGAAAACTGGCTCAGTCTTCAGGCAACTGGCTGGATATCTGAAGTCGGGTAGCTAGCATGCAGTCGTGTGTGCTTTTATAATGTAGCAGAGGAAACCGTGACTGAGGCCGACCCTGGCTGCAGTCTAGACGGAGCATCCTGAGCGGTGGGCAGATGTATGCTCCGACTCGTGCAAGTTTCTCAAAACAACATTTGGCCCCAAATGTTGTTGGGTTAGAGAGGGACCTCTCCCACTCGTGGTCTTATCAGACCTCACTGAGCCTCCCGAAAAGAAAACTTGGTTCCAGCTTGTGCAAGTTTCTCAAAACAACATTTGGCCCCAAATGTTGTTGGGTTAGAGAGGGGCCTCTCCCACTTGCGGTCTTATTAGACCTCGCCGAGCCTCCCTAAAAGAAACTTGCTGACTTCCTCCCTATTTCCGTCTTTGCTGGGTGAGCTTTTGATTTTGAGGTGCTTGCTCTACCCAAATCTACACTTCCTTCTTCCGTAACAGATTTACCCGGTGTCACGGCTCCCACGGACAGAGTAACCACTTCACCGGTCGAGCTAGCTGCTTGCAAGGGATTAAGAACTCTAACTAGAGGCCTTAACCCTTGCTTATATTCATGAGCACCCCTGCAACTAGCTCTATTTGCTCAACAGAGCGCGACGACGGTAGCACACTTTGAATGGGTGTCACAATACCATCACCATGTTCATGTTCCTCTGAAATAGAAACTGAAAAACTTGAATTATATTATGGTGAGAGTTCCGGCATAGGAACCTCAGCCCCAACAACACATCACAACACCTGTCTCCAACATCTGTCATGCCATTGTACACAGTAGGATAAGAATCCGCAGAAACATGTGGATTAATCATTAGCAAGAATGATGACGTCAGGTACATGGGAAAATGGGAAACATGAAATAATTTTTATAATTATTATAAAGTTACAGCCCTGAACGTCTGAAACCACCATAGTTCACATCCATCATCCATTAACAGCCTTGGATCCACCAATTCTTGCATTGATTTGTGTCTGGTATCCTCAAAAAAGGAGATTTTAAAGCACAGATGTCAGCTCATTGTTACTGACTTTACGGCCAAACAAAGAATGATGTTGGCACCAATTCCGGTCTCTTCCTGACCACTGCACATGCGCAGAGAGTAAAAGTATGGAGGGCCAGATAGGACTTTTGATTTTCTATTTTGTATGCAAATTTTGGGGATTGGGGGGTTCAAAATTTGTGTTTGGCCCTTGATAATATCGAGTTCGTACCAGCTAGTCTGGGCCATTGGTTGTCATATAAAATACCAGTGGTGTTTTCTCAATAATCCAGGCTCTCTAGCACAACATAACGCAAAGAAAATCGGCGGTCACCCATTCAATTTGATATTCTTGGGTAGTACGTGCTGTTTTGAAATCCGTAGCAAAATTGTATATGGTTGGGTGGACAACAACAACATGTCATTAAACTCTTTGCACGATTTCTTGTCCACAAACATGCAACATTAGAACTATTATATTTCATCCTCGATGCTATTATTTCACATTTGTTTCTATTATACTTTCTTTTTTGACTCAGTATAGATTAATTGCCTGTGTTGGATCTAGAAGTCAATTAGGTCTTTTACTGAGGGAAATCTGGTGATTGTCAGTTAGGAGGGCTGCAACGATTAATCGTGAAAAGAATGTATCGCAATTCATTCTCCAATGATATGCATCATGATTTGCTTGCACTGTCTCATGATACACATGGACCCGAAATTTCTTGAATATTTTGTTAATGATACTTCAAAAATGGCCTCATTGTTGACTATTCGCATCCATTATATGTAGTTTTTCCTTTGAAATCGGAATTGTAAAAGTCTGAATTTATATTGCTCTCAGGTATTTGTCTGCACTGAATAGCACAAACCATTAACCTCGCTCTTGAACCTTTATATACTATTATCCAACAAATTCCAAATTCCAAGGAAACAGAAGAGTGTGTCACGATGTTTTTGTTGTCAAAAAGTTTGAGAAATCTAATATCATTGAAGTGAAGCAGTTTGACCCAAAACTGTATGATGATTTGTTATTTGGCCATTGTGTGGGTGGATATTGGACATTTCCCTCTACTCACCAGCCCAGTAGGAATGCGAGGGCTCAAGAAGCAAATCTGCAGTTATGGACCACCGAGAGACCCGGTGGTCCATAACTGCAGATTTGCTTCTTGTGTCCTCACTTTTTGATGATTGAAGAGTGTATCATGATACATATCGACTTGTGGGAATCGTATTGTGATATGCATCGTATCGTGAGAAAACGTATTGGTTTTGCAGCCCTATTGACAAGGTCATTTCTCAACATAATACAAGATTTTTTATTCAATTAACAGGAGTTTACTCTTTGATCTATGTACAATTAAGAGGAAAAATTTGTTCTAAAACAATGGTAAATGGTTATGTGTTTTGATGTTATATTCAGTTATTACCACTTCATAGGGTATTCCCTAGTACATTAACAAAGTTTAATAGGGCATCTCAAGAACGGTACGCTCAATTTTAAAAAGTCATGTGACGTATTTGGTCGTCAATGGGTTAAAAATCTCAATAACAGCCCAACCGTCATGTGACTTTTGTTTCTCGCTGTCGAACACTCGGAAATGGAAACAGTTTCTGGAAATGGTTTCAACTAGTAAACAATGTGATTTTTATTTAAATTATTAAATATGTAAAATGTCCAGCAAAGCTAGCTCCAAAAGAACAAGCAGTTGTATATAGTAAGTCTGTATACATTTTAAGCCTTTACTCTTGACTTAAAAGTGGTAAACATCGCGTCTGTTTTTAGGTTTTCTACCCTTGTTACAATTGAAAGCATAGCGGTGCCAATCCCTTGATAATCATGTGACACGAGTTTGTTTGACAACAGATGATACAATCAGCTGTCAAAATTGAAAACGTTAAAAATGTCTCAATTAAGCGAATTAAATGAAGACCAATTGAATTTATTGGAACAAAGTTCCAAACCAGAAAGCACAAATCGTGCTAATAATAGTAATAACATGACTTGGTCAAGCCTTGTGGTTTATTAATGGCCCAACAGGTGTGAATAACAACCCTTTGGCTTATTAACAGCCCTTCATCTCGGGCCTATTGGAAGCTGTCAAGCTGTTATTCATGCTTGTTGGGCCGTTAATAAACCTCAATGCCCTCCAAAGTCATGTTATTGTTATATTAATAGTGTTTTTCAGTTAAGAGATATCCCATCAAGTGGTTCTACTGCACTGTCCTACATACATGTATGTACAATGTGGCGCACAAGGATTATTAGTTACATAGTCAGCAAGTGACCGAGTATGGGATGGTATCTGGTCTGTAAGTGAGGCGATGCCATGCCAGGTATAAAACCTACAAACCAGGTACCATCCCATACCGGGTCATTTGCTGACTATTTTATGAATTTACCCCACTGATGACCTTCAGGAACAAGATTAATGAAAAATTGAATAAGAACCAACAATTTTACATACATTTACTGTCATTACCACCTGAAAAGGATTAAGAGGCAATTTTAAATGTTCAAAAAATCACTTTTAATCTGTTGGGTAAACTGTAAAGAAAAAGTTCGCTTCAGCATAAAAAGGGGGCGCGGTGGCTCAGTTGGTAGAGGTGCAGGCTGCAAGCCGAGAGGTCCTCGGTTCAAATCCCACCTGCGGCAACTGCGTTGTGTCCTTGGGCAAGACACTTCACCCCGATTGCCTACATGGGGGCACGATGACGCTGTGTACTGTGGCGTACTGCACGTCGATGGTGCGCATGTCTTCAACCAATCTAACCCTGCCTGTGCTGCGGTGCAGAGTTCAGAGTTACGATGTTGGAGAGCTGACAGCTGCTCGTCGTTGCTCGGTGGTTCTCTCCGGGTACTCCGGCTTCCTCCACCCGTAAAACTGTCATGGTCACGATTAGCCATTGTGCATAAGTATGTGACCTTAAACACCAATAAATAAATAAATCAGCATAAAAAAATTGATAGAATCATAAAAACAACAAAGAAGTTCTTGGACTACAAATAATGTTTTCTGACCATTTTACAAATATTTAATGTTTTAAATCAATAAATATGGTACCTTGAAAATGATTTTGGTATTTTTTTATTTTTTTATTATTTTAATTCAAATTTTGAAAATTCGAAGCAAGTGGAAATGCATCAAAATAGTAATGGCGGCTACTCACCCGATAAAGATAACTCCAGGTCACAGTGTAATAAAGTGACACCCACTGCATACAGGATTTACTGCCGGTATCCATGTGACATTCTTAGCCAATAAGATTTGAGGAAATAAGATTAAAAATCCTTTCAAATGGGTGCAATGTCCTACGTCGGTGTATCCAATTTACTTATGTCACTCATCTAAGTGTGGTTGATGAGGGCAAGTCAGGGTTAGAATTGAGGATGAATATAATGCGACAGCTGAGAGCATTAATGTTATGATCGGGTTGTGTGAAGTGTGGTGCTACAGTAGTGTCCCTTCCATGACATACATCAGCCTGGGTTCCAATAGTCATTTGTGGAAATGCCTTTTGCTTTCCCCCACATATTGTTTCTTGGTGTTTTTGCAGTTTAGCAGATATATGCAGTTTCTGGTTTGGCCTGAGTAGCTTTTAGGACCACAGAATCGTTCTTTGGTTTGGCTGCTTTTGAACCAGAGTGTGTTCCTTTTCAGTTGGGGACATACTATGCAATCAGTTGATTTGCATTCCATGAAAGGGGTTTCTATTTTAAGACCACTACATGTAATATATTTTAAGGGTGGTAATTTTGCCCTGGTGAAAAGGTCTTTCAGATTTTTGTTTCTCCTATACACTGTGAGTGGTACTTCAGTGAAAAGATCCCTTCATTTGTGGGAAAACTGATATGGCTCATCATTTGGCTATCTGGGTTATATGTACATACAAAGGGTATCCTATTTATGTTTCCTTTTGCTTTTTTTTGTAGTAGAGTGGTTCAGACAATCTTTGCCACTGTCAACAGATCTTTTTTCAGAGTATGTTCATTATATCACCATTTGATATGGTGCCCTAGCATTGCCCCACTGTGGCGACGGAAATCTTTGTCCATACTACATATTCTTTTAATTCTGAATAACTGGCCATGAAACCCCTGGTTCTTCTGTTGGGTTGGATGATATGAGTCTGATCTGAGGTATGCGTGGGAAGCAGTGGGTGTAGTGTATATATAGAATAATCGTATAGTGTTTTCAAGTAAAAAATTTATTCTATGAGTGGGATTAAGAATGAAAGCGACTTGCCAGAGGCTCGTCGGTTTCATTCTTAATCCTACATATACTCGTAGAATAAATTTTTTACTTGAAAACACTATACGTTTATTTTGTTTATCCCATAAATCATTTACAGCGCAATCGCAGTGAAATTCTTCTCTTACTCGCTACAAAACACTGCAAGAAGTGAGAAGCACATTGGTCCAATTCGATCGACAAGCAAAACTGCCAGAAATAAACAAGGAGCAGTGATACATTTCTGTCTAAAAGTAATTCCCCTACAAACTTGAGCAAAACTTGCAAAAATACTTTATTAAATGAACAATGTTTATCTTTCTTATTTCTTATTAAACAAACACTTAAACTGACACAAGACCATGTGGTGGATATCAAAGTGAAGGCTTCTATACCTGGATATACGCAGGCCTTCGCAAATTTAAATTTAAGGTAACCCATTTAACGGGTTACCTTAAATTTTTTTAGGTAACCCATTTCATACAAGGTAACCCTTTTCATCGACATACTAATAATGCCAACCAAAGCAAGATTAACTACATAATTTTACGATAAATGTAACATGAAGGAAGCCTAGGTTATCAGATAAGAAGATACACTTCAACATATATGACAAATTGGACAGTTTCGTATTTAACCCTTTAGCTTGTCAATGAAACACCACGTATATTGCGTAATGCTGCCTCTAGAGATGGGACGATACGCTTGGGTCACGATACGTATCTCGATACACCATTCACGATATGATTGCGTATCGCGATATATATCAAGTATCATTGTTTCCCTATTGCTATTGCTGTGTCACCGTATATATGGATGCAGAGTAATAGAAACAGGGAAACAATGATACTTGATATGTATCTGCCTACCTGGACAGTCCTTCGATTTTGGGAAACAATGGCAAGCGATATTTAGCTCACCTCAAATTGGACTCACACATGTGATCATCCCCCAAGTGAAGTCGTCACTCCATTTCATTGTCGGGGCAGTTCGTATCGTTGTCTCGTGGATGATATGCAATGTACAATGAAATCAAATTGTGTGTTTTATGTTTGACCGGTGTAATAAAATAAGAAAAAAATCTATATTCGCATTATTGGTGTTTGTGTTTTTATTCTCTAATACTCCATGGACCAAGGTAAAAAGGACAAATGCAACACTGGCGTACCCAAACTGAGAAGTTTTAGGATTATTCATCATGCTTCAAACACGTTTCCAGAAATGTCAGAATTTTCTGAGAAACAGCCAGTAACAGCCTGAGTTACATCCCCTGTGTGAGCTGTCCCACCAACTTCCCAAATCCATAGCCTCCCTCGATAAAAATCGCAGCTGAAAAGCTTGCTTGTCACAGAGAACCCGGTTTGCATGAAGTCCCACATCAGCCACTGTGGCGTTTTCATTCCATGAAACATTTTTATTAAAACCTGATCAACAAGTGAGGCCGGGCCTCACCTGTTGGTCTGTTTTTAATAAAAAGCTTCCATGAAATAAGAACGCCGGAGTGGAGAAACATCTTTTACAAAAAATTCAAGTCAGTTTTCTGAGAGATGTCAAGAGTGCCCCCCCCCCCCCCCCCCAACCCCCATTTATAATTCATGTTGATCTTCATATCCATCGGACCCCAGTGTAGGCCTATATACTTAGCATTAACCGACTTTGGTGTTTTAACCCTCCCTCCCTCATTTATATTTTATGTGGATCTTCAATTCTTCATCAGTGGCAGCTGAGGGGGTGTTGGGGGTCCCTTGGACCTCTGATGGTTTGGGGCCCCTGGCCTACCGTCGCGACCATAGTTTCATTGGTTTGACACAGCAGGACAAAATTTTGATAATTAGACATAGAAATCACCATATCCTTGACTTAAGAGCTTCTGGGAGTCTTGAATCAAACTTCCAAATTTTTCGGTCCCATTTTCGAAACACAAACACGTTTTTCTCAGGGCCTCATTAAAAAAAGCAAACCCGTTCCTGTGGCGCCTTTACACTAATACACTTGAATTTGGCAATCGAGGGGCCCCCAACTCATCGACACTGCATGATCTGCATTTAGTCCAAACTTGGACCCAAGGTGCGTAATATATTTTTTGGGTGTGGTACGTCCTGTGGGACGTACCACACCAAAAAACTATATTACGCACTTTGGGGCCAAGTTTGTTCTAACGGTTAGCATTCTGAATAATAGAGAAAAGGATTTTTTTTCTTCTGTAAAATCTAAAGTTTGGAACCCCCACCCCTGGAGTTACTATACACCCTCTCCCTATTGGTAAGCCGCCACTGATCTTCATATTCATCGGACATCACCCTATGGTATATACTATTATACTTAGCATTAAGCGACTCCAGCGTATTCATTCTATAGAAGGTTTTATTAAAAACTGCCCAACAAATGAGGTGGCACCTCATATGTTCATCTGTTTTAAATAACAAGAGGCCCCAAGGAGCCTTAATCGCTCACCGGCCAAAGTGGTTCAAAGAAGTATTTGGGGGTCACATTCAGTTAGACATGGTTCATCAACACTACAAAGGAATGAAGTCATGAGAGACAAATTTTATGGAACTAGGGCCATAGCTTGAACAAACTTGAATCTTACCCCCCTAAGGATGTTGCATACCAAATATCAAAAGCATTTATCTGCTGGATCTGAAGAAGAAGATTTTTAAAGAAAATTCCCCATTTTGAACTAAGTTATCATTCGGGCTTCCACAGTGAGCCCAAATATGAACCCCGGGACTTGGCTTGAACAAACTTGAATCTCACCCCCTAAGGATGCTGCATGCTAAATATCAAAACATTCCGACTGCTGAATCTGAAGAAGAAGATTTTTAAAGAAAAATTCCTCATATTGACCAAGTTATAATACGGGCTCCCACAGGGAGACCAAATATGGACCAAGGGACTTTGCTTTAACAAACTTGAATCTCACCCCCCTAAGGATGCTACACACCACATATCAAAACATTCCGACTGCTGGATCTGAAGAAGAAGATTTTTTAAGAAAATTCCTCGCTTCAAAACTAAGTTACAATTCAAGCTCCCACAGTGAGTGCAAATATGAACCTAGCGACAGGGCTTGAACAAACTTGAATCTCACCCCCCTAAGGATGCCGCATACCCAATATCAAAAGATTCTGCCTGCTGGATCTGGAGAAGAAGATTTTTTAAGAAATTTGCCTGAAACGCACTAAGTTTGAATTCGAGCTTTTATAGTGCGCAAAAATATGAATCCAGGGGGCCGATTTGAACAAACTTGAATCAGATTCACCCCACAATGTTGCATACCAAATATCAAAAGATTCTGCCTGCTGGATCTTGAGAAAAAGATTTTTTAAGAAATTTGCCTGAAATGCACTAAGTTCGAATTCGGGCTTCTATACTGAGCCCAAATATGAATCCAGGGGGCCGATTTGAACAAACTTAAATCAGATCCACCCCACAATGTTGCATACCAAATATCAAAAGATTCTGCCTGCTGGATCTGGAGAAGAAGATTTTTAAGAAATTTGCCTGAAATGCACTAAGTTCAAAATCGGGCTTCTATACTGAGCCCAAATGTCAATCCAGGGGGTTGATTTGAACAAACTTGAATTAGATCCACCCCACAATGTTGCATACCAAATATCAAAAGATTCCGCCTGCTGGATCTGAAGAAGATTTTTTAAGAAATTTGCCTGAAATGCACTAAGTTCGAATTTGGGCTTACATAGTGAGCCCAAATATGAATCCAGGGGGCCGATTTGAACAAACTTGAATCAGACCCATACCAAGATGCTGCATACCAAGTATCAAAAGATTCTGCTCACTGGTTCTGGAGAAGAAGATTTTTTAATAATTTTTCTATAATTCATACGGTGCTATCAGATTTATGCCCCCCATGGAGCCCCAAGTGGGCATGTCCATTTCATTTGAACAAACTTGAATTGACATATGGTAAAGAACATCCATACCAAGTTTCAAGCAAATCAACCTAGCAGTTTCAGAGGAGAAGTCGTTTGAAAAATGTTCACGATGCCGGTCGAACGACGACGGACGACGACGACGGACGGCAAGTGATAAGTTTAGCTCCCTTCGGTGAGCTAAAAAGCTGCCATGAAATAAGGGCGCCAGTGGGGAACCATCTTTTAGAAGAAAAGAAATCAAGACAGTATTCTAAGAGATGTCAAGAGAGTTGATCTCCCTGCCCCCTCCCCCCCCCCCAGTGGCATAGGAATCATTTGAATGTTGGGGGGGGGGGGGGAGGGGGGGCACACATTTCTAAATGTTGGGGGCTCACATTTCTGATTATTGAATGATATGGCTGGGCCGCAGATGTCAAAGGCATCTGACACAAGCGCTGAAGCCGCGAAGTGAATGAGGTGAATTTGGGGGTCATACCTACCCCCCCCACCCCACCCACCCACCCCCCCCCCCCCCCCCCGAAAAAATTTAAAATGGAGGTATCAAATGGTGCATTCTGGTGGCTTTTGGGATGAAAATCATTATTTTCTTCAATAGAAAAAGACGGTTTTTAACAGCATGTTGGACATTTTTAAAGATGCTGGTACTTCCCTCCTGTGAATTATGAAAATGCTGCATCCTAGTGATACAGGATTTGCGAAATTTACACAAAGGAAATGTCGTATGACTCGTATCCGCAGGAACAGATGCCTGATCATGACTCAAAGGTTCACGAATAGGCCTACGTCATGGAAACCGCAACCAATAGACTGAATTTGTCTTGGTACTGCATACATGCAGTACCAAGACAAATTCGACAGTGTTGGCTGGTTATAGAGGCAGCCAACACTGGTGCAAAATCACAGACATGTTTGACAGTAGGAGAGTTCACTGCGGCACCTATTATTTTCACCAAAACACAGAAAAAACATTGCCCCCGCCCCCCAGTTCCTATGCCCCCCCCCCCCCACCCTCCCCATTTATAATTCATGGTGATCTTTCATGTTTATCGGACACTAGTGTATAATGTATATACTTGGCAAAGTTAGCATTAAGCGACTCTGGTGTTTTCATTCAATGGAACGTTTTTAATAAGAACTGACCAACAAATGAGGCCGTCTGCTTTTAATAAAAACCTGCCATAAAATAAGAACGCCAGACTGGGGAAACATCTTTTTGGAAATTCCAGACAGTTTTCTGAGAGATGTCAAGGGTGCTGCTCTTCCCCCCGCCCCCGCCCCCCACCTTCATAATTCATGATGATCTTCATCATACTCATAGAAATATTCAAGACAGTTTTCTGAGTGCTGTCATGGGGGGGGGGGGGGGGGGGGCTCATTTATCATTCATGCTGATCTTCATATTCATCGGACCACAGCATATATGTACTCAGCATTAAGTGACTCTGGAGTTTTCATTTCATGGAACAAATTTATTACACAACTCAACTGACGAACAATTTGAAACAGATGAAGCTGGAATTCAAGTTCTCAACTCAAGAAACAATTCAGATGTCAGGTGAAATGCAGGTTTTTCTTTAAAAAACCCAGTGTATCCACACGTTCTGGTTTCAATAGGGATCTTTGGGAACATATAATATCACCAGCCATGGAAAAGACACGCTCGCTTGGGACAGATGTTGCTGGAATGGACAATGTAACAGATGCAAATTTTGCCAGCACAGGGTACGCTTTGACATTTTCCTTCCACCAAATTAATGGGGAACTGTTCATGCCGATAACTGGTTCGTTCTTGTATCGTGCAATTTCGCGTTTACATACGCTCAGTGAACTGTGATCATTGTCTGAATTGACAAGCTCCCGTCCACCAGAAAAGATGTTCCCAAAAATATCTTCAAGGGCAGATTTCTTTCTCGGTGGTTCACTAACATCACTACTGATAGGTTCAGCGTCAGGTTCAGCATGTTTCTGATCATCAGCAGAAGGGGTATCAGCTGTGTTAGATTTTGGGTGTGTTATATCCCACAGTGCTAGTGCAGAGATAGTAAGCTTGTCATATACAGTTTCACGGTCCTTGTCAGACAAGAATGGCAGGATCTTGAATCTCGGATCTAGAGCTGAGCTCTGCAGCAGAAATTCCTTCAAATCTGTGTCTTCATAACGTTTTGATAAGTCTGTCATTATGGGTCCTTCACCTGCTTCACCAAAGCGATATCTGTTTCATTTGGACTGAGGGAGGTAAGTAGTTGTTGCTGCAGTGGCACAATGAGTGAAATGGTGGGCGATTGTTGCTTGCATAACAGAGTGGTGATGGTATGTATTGGCTTGAGTACGTTAATGACTTCCTGGGCACCAACAATATCATCATCTGAAAGTGTTACAATGTCTTTAATGTCTTTTCGCATCTCAGGGCAGAGGAACATGTCGTGAACTGCTGGTTGCTGTTCCAAATAACGCTCGAACATCTCATAGGTGCTGTTCCATCGTGTGGTGACATCGCCAATAAGTTTGTGGTTTGGAATAGCTAACAGATCTAGTTTCACTTTCAGTGTTGCATTTGCTTTACTACTTTTATAGAAGTAAGTTACAATCCTCCTAATTCTGCTTGATAGCCTCGACATTATAGAAACTCCAAGCCCTTTTTGCGTTGCCAGGTTAAGAGTGTGAGCAAAACACCCAACTTGCATACCATTGCAATGTTTGACAGCAATAGCATTAGCAGCCACGTTATCGGTAGTTATTACAGTCTTGACGCCAGGCCGCAAAATATCCCTCTCAGAAATATTACTTTTAAGCACCTCCCCTATATTTATGCCTGTGTGGGACTCGGGCAGACATCTGGTTTGCAACACATAGTTGGCGATTTCCCATTCTGATGTCATGAAGTGGGCAATTATTGTAATATAACCTTCTACTGCATGTGACGTCCAGCCATCTGTTCATTCAGTTGCTTAAGACTGTCAATCAAACTGGATTTTGTCTTCTCATAAAGATCTGGTACAATTTTTGTGCTGAACTGCTTTCTCCTGGGCATTTCATATCTTGGCTCACATTCGTTGAAAAGCCCAATAAATGCCTTATCTTCAACAGTTGTGTATGGTCTCATACCAGTTGCAATATATAAACCTATCCACTTAGTAATGGCTGGGGCTCTGGGTGAGTGTGGTGCCAGTTTTCTTTGAAAAACATCAGCTATTTTTAGCTGGCCACCCCCTGAAGCAGGTGTTTCTGAGCTATTGCTGGTTGGAGACAACTGGGTGGAACTTGCACTTGTAAGAGCAGTGGCACTGTCAATGGGTGAACTAGGCATGGGTTTAATGGATGGTGTGTAACAATCAACCTTGGGTTTCCTGTTAGGGATCTTATCACTAACTGAAGGGTGGTGGCGTTGTAAATGTATTCCCATATTTGTTGTACTGCCCGTATATCGAAATTTATCCTTGCATAATCTGCAAACAGTGCACGTTTTGTCTGGTTTACGAATGCCATCTTTTATCACTGCCAAAAATTCAAAGTTCTGCCATACCTTCGTATTTTTCGGCAGGAATTGGTCTAACTATCGTAATTTCCTCTGATGTTTCATCTGGTTGCATTGCTGAATTCGTGTGAAGCCATGAACTCATGAAATTACTTGTAAATAATTTGATTTGTAAATTATAAACACTTTGAATAGGAAACAACGCTAACTTTGTAAATGTCATTCAAGGACGCTGAATGAATGGTTACGACACGATACGGGCCGGTTTCGTGCTGGGTCGTTCTGTTTCGTAACTTGACGAGGTTGCTATTGTTGATGTTTTCAAAATCGTTGGTGTGGTGTATTAGCTCCCTTGATGTGCAACCATGATAACTGAATGACTCTGTGCATGAATCGAAATGACAAAATGCTTTTCTGTCAAATTATCAATGCTATTCGCGCCGTGATTCGTGATGCGACACTGCTCATTTGTCTCCCTGGGTTTGCCTGGAGGTATGGCGAAAGTTGTTGGCTTTTATTAGTGAATACACGCACCTAGTTGTGATGTAGGCTCCCAGCTGACATACAACTATGTCCTGTGAGGCCCCAACACACACTTTGTCTGGGTGATAAAACTGTATCTCGATCCTGCGATATTTGGCCTCTGTATCGGTGCACGTATCGTGATGGGTCGTATCACGATGCATCGGTGTATCGGTAAATCGTCCCATCCCTAGTTGCCTCCTTTTGAATCTCCTTCCATTTTTGGCTACACACCAAGCACTTTAAATTAAAATGTTTTCCATCATCATCGACCTCAAAACTAAAATCAGTTGAATTTGGCCACTTTTTGAATGCCTTCATGCCAACAGACTCGGTTGTTTGTTTCACTTTTAATTTACTTAACATGGTTTGTATGTAAGTATTTTATGCACAAAAAATTGCGTGTTTTACACTTTTAATGTCATTCATTCAATAGAATGCTGAAAGGCGGAGTGCCACTCTCACTACTTCGAAAGTACATGTGTAACAGTGTTTGTTCCGGTTAATTAACATAATATTCATGCGATTTTTGTGTCACTTTTGCGATAATATTTATATTGAAAGTGTCAATGACAGTGTAGCTTAACTTGTGTGTTATGTTTGATGAAAAGGATAATGTTCAATGTTTATGAAAGGCTTATGAAATAAGACAAGAATTGTGATAATTGGAAATATGTTCATTTCTGTTCCCTGTATGCTATGTTTTTGATAAAAATAATGTGAGGTGTACACTGTACTAAAGAGCTGAGGGGTGGGTTAATATGACCTCACCGTTAATGTATGTGGCCCTCACAGGTAACGTATATTAACGAAAGTTACCAAGTTACAGTGAAATTATTCTAAAACGAGTCATCCTATCAAGTTACATTGAAATCCCTTTATAAATATGGCCTGTAGACTGTGCTAAAGGTTTTCGGGTTTGGGCCCCTGTAGCCTTCAGTTTCCCAATTGCGTCCAAAGGGGACATTCTCATCTAGACATTATATGAAGTCAACCTACCAAGTTACAATCAAATCCCTTCATAAATATGACCTGTAGACTGTGCTAAAGGTTTTGGGGCTTCGGGCTCGGGCAGCCATCATGGTTGAATGATCGCAACCAAATGGGGACATTCTCATCTGGGCATCATCTGGAGTGATCCTACGGAGTTACAATGAAATCCCTTCATAAATATGACCTGTAGACTGTGCTCAAGGTTTTCGGGCTTCGGGCACTTGTAGCCATCACAGTTGACCAATCATGACCAAAAGGGGATGTCATCATCTAGGCATTATATGGAGTCAACCTAACAGGTTACAATGAAATCCTTCCATAAATATGACCTTTTGCCTATGCTAAAGGTCTCTGGGCTCGGGCACCCATCAAGGCTGAATGATAGCAATCAAAATGGGACGTTCTCATCTAGACATCTTCGGGCCCCTGTAGCCGTCACAATTGCCCAATCACGTCCAAAAGGGGACTTTCTCATTTAGACATTATATGAAGTCAACCCACCAAGTTACAATGAAATTCCTCAATAACTATGACCTGTAGACTGTGCTAAAGGTTTTCGGGTTTTGGGCTCGGGTAGTCGTCACGGTTGGCAGATCATGCCCAAATGGGGAAATTCTCATCTAGACATCATAAGGAGTCATCCTACCAAGTTACAATGAAATCCCTCCATATTAAACATGACCTGCAGACTGTGCTAAAAGTTTTTGGGTTTTGGGCTTGGGCAGCCATCACGGTTGATAGATCATGCCCAAAAGGGGACGTTCTCATCTAGGCATTACAGAGGCATCCTACCAAGTTAAAATGAAATCCCTTCATAAATACGACCTGTAGACTGTGCTAATGGTTTTTGGGCTCGGGCAGCCATACCGGTTGCCCGATCGCGACCAAAAGGGGACGTTCTCATCTAGACATGACCCCAAACCTGGATATGAAATTTTGTAATGATCAGACAAGAACTGCGGGGTCTAGCCTGTGCTAAAGGAAAATGTGAACAGACTCACACAGACTCACAGACTAACAGACTTCCGCATGCGTGATGGCAATAGCTTATCTTGACTATGTCAAGTTAAGCTAAAAAACAGAAACTGTCAAAAGCGAAATGGAGCTCTGCTTGATCAATTTCAATATTGTGTATAAATATTATGAGAACTGGTCAAAGGAAACTTGAGTTATTGTGCGACATAGGAATATGCCAATGGACAGAAGGACAGATGGACAGACAGAATGATTACTATAGGGCTTCTGCCGATAGTCAGAGGGGCCCTAATAACAATAATAAAAAGGGGCAAAATTGTCAGCTTTCCGAATTCAAGGAACTGTTTCTTGGGTTCAGGAAAAGAAACTGTTTCTAAATTCCATCTGTATGTGCTTTTGAAACAGGCTTTATCTATTATACTCTGCAGTCGTCATGGAGTGTCCCAGTTTCACGTATTCAATTAAAAATATCACTAATTATTTCCCAAAATACCAATACATAAAAATGTTATGAATGATAATTCAATGAAACACGCCTGTGTGAAGTTGTGTGAAAGCGTTTAATATTTATTTATTTATTTATTGGTGTTTAAGGTCACATCCTTGTGCACAATGGCTAATCATGACCATGACAGTTTTGCAGGTGGAGGAACCCGGAGTACCCAGAGAGAACCACCGAGCAATGACAAGCAGCTGCCAGCTCCCCAAAATCGTAACTCCGCACTGCAGCACAGGCAGGGTTAGATTGGTTGAAGACATGCACACCATCGACGTGCAGTACGCTTTAGTACATGGCGTCATTGTGCCCCCTTGTGGACAATCAAGGTTAAGTGTCTTGCCCAAGGACACAACGCATGAGTCCAAATCAATCGCTCAGACGGTCACCCATCCTAGGATTAACCGGACTCGATGTTGCTTAACTTCGGTGATCTGACGGAAACCGGTTACCACACCGCCACTGCGCCCTCGAAAGCGATTAATATAATTTCCAATATCTATGAAAATTGAGCAACGTGCAATTAATTCAGTATACAAATATTCACGGTAATCGAGTGATACACTTATCATCAAGACGGCTGTGTTCGGGTCTTGTTTTTGGACAGTATCAAATTCCACTGCAAGCAGGAAGTAGATGCAGCAAAACCCACAATTATTTCGGGTTTTTTATGTGGTCATAAACTATTTTACAAACCCGAGTTACTTTTTGCAAATTCTGGATGAATCTAAAACCCACAGGCCTAAATACTGTTGTCGCCCATTTGCAAACACCGTGGGAAACGCAAATAAACAACATATATCTTATCATATTGGAGGTTTCAGAAACTGGCATTTGAACAATTGTGTGGGCTAGTTGAGTCTCAACAGCATTCAATAGATACAGCCAAAGAGTTAAAAAAGCAATTTTATTCAGCTAGGGCTGCAAGTTATTCGAAACTGAATACTGGTATCCGTGTATACCAGTATTTCGAAAGACTGGTCAGGTATCTGAACATACATACTATAACTGGGACTTGAGTCATCACAATCGGAACAAATCTGCATGCCTTGATGATACAGTTCGAATAACCCTTTACCCAACACAATTCTTTCTTTTTTTTAAATATTAGTTTATCGAATTTTTCAAAATTTTGAGAAAATCATATAAAGTGATCCTCTCATTGGAACAAGCTTGTCGAGCTCATTCCAATGAAGGGTCATATGATATGGTTTTGTTGAATTTTTTTTAAAAATAATATTTGTTCAACTGCAGAATCTGTGTATTGCCCAGGCGGATGTGACCGATTTGTTAAGTAGAGGGATAACATTATTCGTTTGGGACTACAGTTAAACTCAAGTCATACTGAAACTTAAATTGTGGTTAAATAAATAATGGCGATAAACCGATATTTTTGTAATTACACTGGTATTCAATGGATACTGGTCTGAATACCTGTTTATTGATATACCGTGCAGCCCTATATACAGCATACAACATGTGATAAGAATGAAAATGCTCAGTCTGAGACAGCATTTATTTATTTATTTATTGGTGGTTAAGGTCACATATTTCTGCACAATGGCTAACGATGACCGTGACAGTTTTACGGGTGGAGGAAGCCGGAGTACCCGGAGAGAACCACCGATCAACGGCGAGCTACTGTCAGCTCCCCAACATACCAACTCCACACAAGCAGGGTTAGCATTGGTTGAAGACAGGTGCACCATCGACGTGCAGTATGCCTTAGTACACAGCGTCACCGTGCCCCCATGTAGGCAATGCGGGTGAAGTGTCTTGTCCAAGGACACAGCGTGGGTCTGAGACAGTATAGGCTGCAATTAAATCGGAAATAAAAAATATCATGACTGATACGAATTTGAGATTTGACGCTGGTTCCAAAAAGTTGCAATTTATCAAAAATTTTGGCGACATTGAAGTTAACTTTACAGGCGAATCATATCCGTAGAACAAGGGTTAAATCCATAACTGTGATTCCAAATAAAACAGTAGTAGAGAAACAGAAATTAACCACCCCCCAATTGAAAAAAATACAAATCTGGAAACAAAAGGTAAGCCATGATTCCCTGTGTAGAGATTTAAATGGATGTGAACAGGTCTACACTAGCACAAGAATATGCCTCATCTGTGGTTATATCCTAGGTGCATCAAAGAGAGAATAAAAAATATTAAGCCCACAGCCTCAACTCCACCCGTCTTTTATTTATGGAAATATAATGGCACCATAAGTTTGTGTCTGTAAAATTGGCATGCACATTTATTTACTCACAAATCCTTTTTGGTAGCTGAGAGCAGCAGAGCATTTCAAAGTTTATCAGTGAATGTCATGAAGAATTCTGCTGGTTCAGTTTGTCACACCCCTCCCCCCGCCTGAAAAAAGGGTTTTTTTTCAATTAGTCTATGCTTGGTTTATTACAGACCTTTCTGTTCAGCCTGCCACCGACTGCCGCCAAGGGCTAAATAATAATAATAATTTAATGATTAAAACTACCCCCACCCCCCCCCCTCCATTTTCAAAAGGGTGTGGGGAAGGCAATATTTAGGAGCTGAATAGCCCCCCCCCCCCCCCTTTCCTGTACCACTGTGTGGTTGTCAATAAAAAATGTTAGTATTAATCGATAAAATTATAATAAAATAAAAAATAAAAGGCAGCCATATCTATCAGTGGTTTTCAAATGTCCTTCAAAGTTAACCTACATATACATGTATTTACCAGACACCAGAAATCAGTCAAAAGTCAATTTTATGGTTGGACATCCACTCACCAAAAAGTTGGCAGTTTGGGTTGAATCAATATTCTGATTGAACACGCATTTCTGAGTTAAATAGTTAAAGTAAAGAATATTCGAATGAAAGCAAAACAGTGATAGTGCATTTCAACTAATTATTATACGCTAAACAATGGTGGGAAAGATAGAAATCATATCCCTCACTGTGAAGATATAGAAATTTTCGGGGTCGTCTCGCTATGCCGGTTGCTATTGTTTAGTAAAAATGTGTGAAGATTAAGTACATCAAAGGGAGAAGGATTATAGTCCGTTTCTTATTTGTTTACTCATTTAATGATGAAGTTGGTTAACGCGACTGGACTTAATCACGATAAAATGACATTTGATAACTATTTAAGAGGAAAAGTTGAATGTAATTTTGTAAAAAATGAACCTTTTTACACAATTACATTCAACTTTTCCTCTCAAAAAATAGTTATCAAATAAAATGACATTTGATAACTATTTTTGGAGAGGAAAAGTTGAATGTAATTTTGTAAAAAATGAACCTTTTGAGACAATAAAATTTATAATTATTCACAACACTATATATTCAATCGCTGACATGCTCAACAGGAACTAGCGGAAGAGCAATAGCCCTCCGCACCACACACTGAACTTTTTCGTCATCCTGGAACAATGTTTTCAAACCACTTTTCTGGGCATGTTTCCACACAGCCTGCCCATAATGAAAGAAACATCCTTTGAGGGTCACGTTTGGAAAAGTTATTTTAATGGCGTTTTGAGCTGCAGTTTCATAGTCCGTAAAAACTTGTCTTGGTGTAAGGTTGATGCCGAATTGACTGGCTTTCTCTACAACAAGTCGGAAAAATCTTTCATAAGTTTGCTGAGTTTTATTAGGCAGTAGCCCAAACACTAATGGACACATCTTATTTTCCACAAAAGCATGAATAGTGTACAATTGATAAAAAACATCAGGGCACTTGTTGAATGTTCCATCACAAAAATAAATTTCTGCACTTGATAAATGTTGTAGGTTGTTTTCAGTTCCAAAGATAAGCATCTTGTTGTTGTCCCCATCACATGCTATTAAAAAGTCCTCTCCAGCAGTTGTCTTTGTGTATATTTCAGGAAGATCTATATTGGATCGTTGACGTGGTAATGGTGTTGGATCCATCTATCATTTTACGTTTCAGCTTTGCCAAATATGCATCTACTGCTACTTGCTCTATATCTGCTTCATGGTTATGCTGGTTGTTTTGTGTTGTTACAATGTCATTCATTGTGTTGATGGTCCCTCTACAACCTGTCTGGCAGCATGTCCAATGTATCCGGTCGTTGTTTCTATATTTTATTCTGTATTTGAACCCTTCGAATATTAGATTTCTGCCCCCAAGTCTGTTGGGAATAAAGTTAACATTCACTTGAGCGTTAGCCATGCTAAATGATGTGAGTAAGTAAATAATGCTGCATATTTATACACGTGAAGTTCGGCGAGTACAAAAAAAAGACAAAAAAAAAAATAAAAGAAACACATCTCCAAATTGTCGATACAAAAATCACAACACAATCACAACACCATTGAAAACTTCTAATCAAGCTAAAAATACACGGTTTTCATCAAAGATGTGTGTGTTTTTTTTAATAAATTATGTTAAAAAAAGACAAAAAATACAAAAAACACATCTCAAAATTGTTGATGCGAAAATCACAACACAATCACAACGCCGATGAAAACTTCTAATCAAGCTAAAAAAACACACACATATTTGATAATAACTATACTTTGATTTTATTGCGTCAGTGGTGTTAATTAATTTCTGCCGACCGGCATAGCGAGACCAACCCAAATTTTCACTTTCATGGTATTAATCAAAATGGATCACTTCAAGGTGAATATGAGTCAAATTATCCCTGGAAATGATCAATTTGTTCTAAAAAAGAATAATGAAAAGAAAATCTAGTGTTTTTGAGTGGACACCGATCATGTCCAGCAATAATTCAACATGTATTGAATTGATGTATGAAACCTGCCAGCTGAATCAGATCGCAAGACGCTACCTGTTCCAAGTATCGATAACATCACTTCTGCATATCAATGCACCGTTTACTTTCATGCATCAATTCAAGATTGAAACAAGTGGAATTATCGATAGGAAATGTCAGATTCTTATAAAAAGCTTATAATAAAAAGAAAATCTAGTGTTTTTGAATGGATACTGAAAATTATCTCACTTGTGACCGAGACAAATGGTTATTTTCCCTAACGCATTCAGTCGCAAAAAATAAACACTTGTCTTGGTCACTCATGAGATAATTTTTTGGTATCAACTCAAAAACACTAGATATCGTCCATTTATTCATCAATAGCATATGAAAGAATACAACAGGGAGTGTGTTTTTTTTTTCCATGAGGGCATTATTTTTCACAACTTTCAAACATGCATGTGTATGAGAAGTCAGACATGCTAGAGTTTAAATGCATTTCGCTCCACAGAGTTCACACTGTCCAGTTAAATTAATGTTACATATCCTGATGCAAACTCCAACATAGTGCATGGATAGTAGGTGGATTTGGAAACATCCACAGAGCGGAAATTCCACCCAGGTAATAATTAACTTATGTTCAGTGAACAGTTCCAAGAAAAACTTAGTATTTAGTTCTAGAGGCTTCGAAATAAAACCTTGGGATGTTCAAGCTGAAATATGCTTCCAGTGTGCCGTAAGCTTTTTCACATAACCTGAGCACACTATGTGAGTGGAAACTCCACTGCATGGGCATTTTTGTTGTAATCAACCAATACTGACCCCTCTTCTAATCCCAGCCACTCAGTGTGTACTACAGGCAAATTATGAACCCTACATGAACAGTACTCAGTACAGCACTGCATCAAGAATGCGAAGGTTGACGGTTCAAGTCACAGTCCTGGATAAAATCTGAGGTCTGTTTTAGGGACGTAGCCTAGATTCTAAAGGGAGGAGTGTCCAGCATGATATGTGGAAGACCACGGAGGGGTTCACCTGTAAAATTCAGTGCTGTTCACCCACCAAAAAAAAACCACTGATCTAACACAAGGCCCCCCGCTCCATCCACATCCCCTCACTATGCACCAGGTATATTTACATCCCCTCAGAACAAATAAATGAAACTTTCATCAAAGAGACTTCACACTTTCAAAAATACTGAAGCTGGGCTGATCTACAATTCCATCGAAGTGCCCAAATAGAGGCCTACTAGCGAAATGTCAGAGAAAAGAAAATCATGGCGTGGTATCTTGGAATTCCTTTTCCTTGGTGCTCTTTCTTCAGTTGATTAGTGGTTCTGTGAATCTTTCCATTTGGTTGATTGATAACATCCTTGTTTTGAAAACAAAGACAGATGAAGTTTAGAAGGTTTTTTTTCTTCAACTCAAGAAATAGTTCTTTGAATTCGGACAGGTGACAATTTTGACACTTATTCCTATTAATTGATTTTGGATATAGAAGTGACATCTCAGCATGTATATAGAGCTTACACAATGACTATATAATTAATAATTATTGTAGTTTATTCAGCAATTAAAACCAGTGGCAATTAATCTTTTGAGACAGTCACCACAATAGGATCAGTGGCCAGAAGTATCATCAAACAGCTACTGATTTTTGTATAAATCTTGTGGTGTTCTCAGCAGGTTATAGGTTGGGATGTGTTAGCTCAAATTTTACATCATAACAGAACTGCTTGACAATATGACCCCAGGCGCCAAAAAAGATTTTTAAAAGGAAATGAGTGGGGTGGGGTGGGGGTGGTGATATTTAATTGTTTTTTAAGAACCATCGGCATATGAGATCTGGAAGGGGTCGGGAGGGGGGGCAGGGGGGGGGGGGTGGGGTCAGGGGGAGGGGGGGGAACTACCAACCTAAATTGCCAGAGAATCAATGGTGGTGGGTGGGAGCAGGTTTAGGCACAGTGATGATTCATACAGGAAATTGGAGGTGGGGGAGGGGGGGGGGGAGGGGGGGATATCCCATTATGTGAAACCATTACGTGGCACCTCAAAAATGAATCTGCTTGTGTAGGGATGGGCTGGGGCATTTTCACAACAAGTAGAAATCCGTGCAATGACCCACTCAAAAAAACGAAAGATTCACTGAACACAAGATAGTAGTACACAAAACGAAACAAAATCAAAAAGTTTGAACTGTGCAGTGAAACCAACCTAAATTGCCAGAGAATCAATGGTGGTGGGTGGGAGCAGGTTTAGGCACAGTGATGATTCATACAGGAAATTGGAGGTGGGGGGAGGGGGGGGGAGGGGGGATATCCCATTATGTGAAACCATTACGTGGCACCTCATAAATGAATCTGCTTGTGTAGGGATGGGCTGGGGCATTTTCACAACAAGTAGAAATCCGTGCAATGACCCACTCAAAAAAACGAAAGATTCACTGAACACAAGATAGTAGTACACAAAACGAAACAAAATCAAAAAGTTTGAACTGTACAGTGAAAAAGAAATATGCAGTCTGGAAGCTATGTACCCTCAGTGCATGCAGGTTTCATTTTCTGTACCCCGTGTTCTGGGATCGTTTACAGAATGAAACATGACCGTTTTCCAACTTTAGGAAGTATGCACTCTCAAATTCAAAACCACTGAGTTTTTTTTTTTTCGAAGTTAAAAAATAAGAATAACATTTTTCCAATTTGATGCAGGCAAGCAATCTTGATTGCAGATTCCCCGAGAAGGCAATAGGCATCATCGGGGCATGTGGGCTCTAACAACAACATTTTGCCATGAAAATTGCAAATGTGTGAATACAGTGCACGGTAATCTCAAATGATTTTTCCTTTGTTATTATGCCAGATTATGCAGCTAACAAAGTAATCACACATTCTACGTGAACATCACAGGTAAAATATTAAAGTCGCGAACATTGAGAAGAATGGAATGCAGTTTCTCTCAGCACTGTGTTCGTTGTGCTCTGCATGTAAGCTATTAAATTTACTGACAGTGGCACAGCAGTAAGAATTTGAAATACGCAAAGGTCTTCATGCATTTTACATGAGTAAAATGAGTACAAAATATCACATGCTTATGTAGTATCCACAGCGTGAAACTGGGACACTTCACAACGACTGTACTGTTTCAATCGACTGATAGTGATGAGCTAATTATATAAACTTGCTGTGAACCGATTTCCGATTATTTCACCAAATATTCTGCCGATTTCGATGGTTTAAATAAGGCACAGAAAAAAAAATCTGTTCTCACCTGTTATACTGCTATATTTCGTTGATAAATCACCAATTAAAAACATCTAATAGCACATACATGTACATTCTCAGAATAAGCATGTTTATTGCTGGGCAATATTGGCTAAAATAATATCTGCAGGGTTTTTTGGGGAATGAAGATCGTGATTAACAATATAATGTAATTACATGATATTGTTCTCTTTTGGAGGTTGTGTTTTTTCTGGTAGTGTTATACAGTTTTGTGCATGAATGCAAAACACTCGTTGTTTTAATCAGAAAATACACCGAGCATACATATTTAGTGTCTCAATTTAATAATAACTTTGATGCCAATGTGTGTTGAACTTGTGTCCATGCATGGTTTACAGATCGATAGGCATGGGATATATCAGAATTTAACGATCATTTTTTAACTTTTTACCTTCCTTGATGTGTTCCTGTAATATTTACTCTGCAGTCAACATTGGAGAGAAACATCAAGGGAGGTAACTGAATTGAACAATGAACTTAAACTAAAACAGTGGTTGTGAAAGCCATGCAGCAAACATGTACATGTTGCAGAACAATCATCTGCCAATTGAAAAAAAAAAAGATTGTTTTTGAGTTTTTTCTCCAATTCTATTTTATTCTGTTGTGATGTCTGCATCATGAAATACTGCAGACTGCCAGCTGAACACACTGTATCTATTCAATGAAGGCATGGACTCAATGCAATGTTGTGCAGCATCATGATTGAAGGGCAGTGACTTTGATCAGCTGGGAAGCGGTATCGATCTCCTATGGATTGCAGGTGGTAAATCCCTTAATATCTCGGCACTAAAGATTCTTACAGGTATATTCTGCAATCCACTACATAATGGGCAAACTTCATTGCAATGTTATTTAACAAGTAACTGCATCAATTCTACATACACTACGCTGCAAGGTCAGAGGAACTGTGTCTCAAGATCACTCACAAATTGCCGGAGAGTATGTCTGTGATCTGTGTCCGACATTTGATTAAAAACTCGGACAGTACGAGACAAATGAATTATCGGTTTCTCGGACCATACTGTGAAAAAGATTAGGTGATATTTGTTGTACAGCATGCGTGAACGCTTCACAAATATTGCCAGCATATTTGAACAGATAACCATTTCAGAACAAGAGTGCCCGTATCACTGAAGCAATACAATGTCCCCTGCTGGACTAATGAGCATTAATAGTTATACAAATGTTATAACCTAGATGTGATCAGCATGAATTCCGTTGAAGCGTTTCTAAAAAAAAGTCCGGAAAACTGATATTTTGGCACTTTTCCATATTTCCAAGGGCCATAACTCACACAACAATAATGCAATCAGCATGAAACTCAAACTTGATTTGTAAGTCATCGTTCTCTAGTAGGTTACCAAGAATGAAATCATTCGGTTGAAGCATTTCCAAAAAAAGTCTGGAAAACTAAAGTATGACTGACAGACTGACAGATGGACAGAGTGAAAATGAAACCTGATCTGTAAGTCACCATTCTGTAGTAGGTTACCAAAAATGAAATCATTCCGTTGAACCATTTCCAAAAAATGTCTGGAAAACTGATATTTTGGCGCATTTCCATATTTCCAAGGGGCATAACTCACACAAGAATATTTCCATATTTCCAAGGGCCATAACTCACACAAGAATAAGGCAATCAGTATGAAACTCAAACTTGATCTGTAAGTTATCGTTCTATAGAAGGTTACCAAAAAAGAAATCATTCCGTTGAAGCTTTTCCAAAAAAAGTCCAGAAAACTGACATTTTGGCACTTTTCCATATTTCCAAGGGCCATAACTCACACAGGAATAATGCAATCAGCATGAAACTCAAACTTGATTTATATGTCATCGTTCTATAGTAGGTTACCAAGAATGAAATCATTCGGTTGAAGCATTTCCAAAAAAAGTCTGAAAAACTAAAGTATGACTGACAGACTGATGGATGGATGGACAGAGTGTAAATGAAACTTGATCTGTAAGTCATCGTCCTATAGTAGGTTACCAAAAATGAAATCATTCCATTGAAGCGTTTCCAAAAAAAGTCAGGAAAACTTATATTTTGGCGCTTTTCCATATTTCCAAGGGCCATAACTCACACAAGAATAAGGAAATCAGCATGAAACTCAAACCTGATCTGTAAGTCATCGTTCTATAGTAGGTTACCAAAAAATTCCGTTGGAAGCATTTCCCAAAAAAGTCTGGAAAACTGATATTTTGGTGCTTTTCCATATTTCCAAGGGCCATAACTCACACAAGAATACTGCAATCAGCATGAAACTCAAACCTGATCTGTAAGTCATTGTTCTATAGTAGTTTACCAAAAATGAAATCATTCCGTTGAAGTGTTTCAAAAAAAACTCCGGAAAACTAAAGTGTGACTGCCAGACTGACAGACTGACAGACTGACAAATGGACAGAGTGCAAACCTATAGTCCCCTCCGGCGATGCCGGTAGGGGACTAATAAGGAGCAATTTTTCCCTCAAGTTGCAAAAAGAAATTATGAAAATATTAAAACTACATCAAGTTACGCCGACCATTTTTAACTCTTTGCGAAATGCTTCACAATTTATTATTACTGATTTAAACGACAACCCTTTCAAAATAAACAATCGATTTCCCCATAATTGTGAAAACAAGATTACATGTATATTAATATTAAATAAGCACAACCTTATTTAATATAAATTTATATATTTCTATAGGCATTTTTCACAGAGAGCATAATCTATTCAGTTCGGAGATTACATTTTTTTGAATTGAATTGGATGGGCTGAGAAACAAGGACCGAGAAAATAAAACCAACGTCGGTGGCTCAGAGCCCTTCGAAATATGACATGATACTGTTCCATCTTTACCTCCGCCACCCTATAAATAGGCCTATTTCTCATTGAATGACTACCAATCCCCCCTCCCCCCCCACCCCTGCATTACACCTTGGCCTAAGTGCATTTCCCATGTAACACGTTTTGCAGTGGTCATTACTCATCGCCGTGCAAAGATTCGCACACTGCCCCCACCCCCTCCACCACACCCAAACAAATACATTTTACACCAATGATTCCACTGAAGGCGAGTTTCCAAACAGAAGAGTCAACATTCCTTCTCAGTCTCAATCGACCGACTGCTACATGTAGTCTGCTAGTACGTTCAGACGACCCGGAATATGACGGACTGAAAGAAGAACCTGATGCTCTAGAGCAAACAGAAGGATTCTTTCCGTTAGATTGAACAACGGAATTGAATGAGTGCCTCCCTGATTCCGTATATACGCCACTACTGTCGTATTGGATTTGGACATGAGCATTGTGAATAATGTCCATCCAGTGACGTAACGCAAGCCAAATTGACATCATTTCTTTGATGTTTATGTGCTTGCCCAGGAATTGCGGATCCCAAAGACCCTGGCATTTGGAATCCGCTGGGATCAATGATGCACCCCAACCTGTTTGACTGGCATCCGTCATAATGGTAAAACTCGGATCCGGCAACTGCAGCGGAACTCCCTGAGTTAACCACTGAATGTTTGCCCAAGTCTGAATCTCTCATTTCACTTGATCTGACAAGAGAACGTCTATGTCGAGCGAATGAATTTTCACACTCCAATTCTGAGTCAAGAAAATTTGAAGAGGACGCGTGCGTAACCGCCCCATCGGAATGAGATCCGCAGCGGCTCCGCACAGACCTATCAGTCTCATGAACTCACTCGCTGTGACTTTGTCTGCGTGCAGACAATAGCGAGCGTAACAACTGACTAATTTCGCTCTGGTTAACGGCAGACGAACGAGATTGTTGTGCGTCTCGAAGCTCATTCCCAGATGTGTGAATGACTTGGACGGCACCAGATCCGACTTCTCCTCGTTTATTATAAAACCGAGACGTCGGAGCAATAGAAGCAGATTCTGCACATCGTTCTGAAGCGTTAACTCGTTGCCGTACCTCTGAAGAATGTCGTCCAGGTAGGCCGACGTTACCGCAGACGAATGAGCTCGGAAATACATCATTACCGAGTTCATTACCCGAGTGAAAGCCCAGGGTGCTAGATTCAATCCGAAGCACATCGCCCGGAATTGATACACCACCCCTAGGACTGCGAAGCGTAGATACTTTCTGAATGTCGGATGTACCATGACGTGAAAGTACGCATCTTTGAGATCTATGCTTGTTGCATAATCGTTCACCCGAACACTCGCTCTGACCGATCGAATCGTCTCCATATAAAACTTCAGAGCGGCGATCAGCTTGTTTATCCAGCTCAAATCTATGACTGGACGGAACAAGCCGTCTGGTTTCGGAACCAGAAACAGATGGCTGTAGAATCCCAGTGTCTCCTGGTTTTCTACGACCTCTACCGCATTCTTCATTAAAAGAGACTGCACCTCTGATAACAGAGCGTCTCTTTTCTGCGGATTTGACGGAAGTTGAGTCCATTTTGGACTTCGAGTTAATGGAGGCTTTCGTTTGAAGGATATCTTTAGACCTTCCGAAATCACCCCTCTCACCCAAGGGTCGTCCGTAATCGACGCCCACTCTTGTGAAAAACTTGACAACCTTCCGCCAACCGGCCCGCGATAGAGGTTGAAGCCATCACCTCCTGGACCTGCGAGGCCTGCGGTAGGAGAAACCACGTCCTCCATGACCCGCACCTCGTCCCGTCGACCTCGGGGCATCCGACCGGTTGTCCTGGCCCGAAGGACGTCCCGAACGTGAGTCGCTACCTTGACGGTCTCTTGAATAAGACCAAGAGGATGCACCGGAACCTCTATAGGAACCTCTCTTGGGCGCATTAGACCCAGAAGTGCCTGTCTTACTCTTATCTGCCGTGTCCGACTTCTTAGAAGCAGATTTGAACAGCAGAGAGCCGAAGCTTTCTTTGTAATTTTATCGTAAATTGCAGAAAGCTTGCCGTCAAAGAGAAGTTCTCCGGAGACCGAAGCGACTCTGAGAGAGTTCTTCACCTTAGTATCCACGAGTGTGGATGTAGCTAGGGCTGCGTCACGTCTAACCAACTCCAGGTTTGCCACTGAAAGGGCGGAGTTACACGTGGAATAAGCTACTGCCCTTGAAAGAAGTCTTAAAGAGGATTGTATATCCTGAAATTTTTTCCCTTGAAGGCGCAGTGATAACGCCTTAGTAAGGTGATCTGCGTAAGATAAGGCATCTAAACTGGCTCTGTTAGACGAAATAGTTGTTTCCAACACCGCGGTTGGAATAGACGCCGACGACGTTAATGATAACTCTAAGTCTTCCGCCTCGTTGTCCATACACAGAGGAACTCTCGGGATACCCTGTCCTGCCGTGTCGAATTTATTCCTTGCATTAATGAAAGGCAGGTTGAGAGTATTGGCGGACAAGAAACCTGCTTTTCCCGTTTTGGAAGCAAGTTTGAATATAGCGTCGTTCAATAATTCAAATGTTCTTGCAACATTATTGGACTGAGACGGAAACTCGGGAGCGATGTCCCTGAACCGCTCAAAGAAATCAGAGTCCAATGACGCTATAATCCTCTTGTCCGGAACCGCAGCAGTCTGGCCCGACGGAACAACTTGAGGGAGAAAGTGCCGGATGAAGTCCACTGCAGCTTTATGTTGTTCCGAAAGGGATAGCTCCAAGTCATCCTTATCCCTTTCACCATCCGGTCGGACCTCATGATGCTCCCGGTCGTCCGCCCCCGATGCTTCAGCGGAGCGTACCGACCTAGCGTCGTCGGATAATTCCCGATCCGACACAGTTTCTGTCGGTTGCTAGGATGCTGCGATAAGTTGTGCTATCTGCACAAGTACGTCCGACATCGAGGCCTGCGGAGGCACAGTCTTTCGCTGCTTCGCCGGGGCAGCTCCGCATCTGATGACTCCCGCATACTCTTCCTATGCGAACGTCCGGAGTCCATCGGCCTCGTGTCCCTGGCTACCGGATGGTGTGACCTGGGCGCCAAAGAATCCCTGATCGGCGAAGCTGGCAAAATATCGGCGGTCACATAGCCAAGGTGCGGTCGTGTGCGCTGACAAGAGGAAAAAGCCTGAGCAGTCTCCGCGGACTGCCTATACAACTGAGCGTCCCGAGCGACGGACTTGTGCTCCGCTTGCGACACATTTTGTACCACAACATCTGGTCCCAGATGTTGTTGTACGAGAGAGGGGCCTCTCTCGCTCGCGGCCCGGCTGGACCTGGACGAGCTGGGAACCGGATTCAAAGGCTTCCTCCGATCTCGCCTACTATCTGCCGTCACTGGGTGTGCATGTTGAATGTTTATAGTGCTCGCATCACCCAACATTTCCTCCTGGACCGCATCGGACAAACCCGGCTGCTGAACCATTCGGTGAATGGATGCTACACCGGGCGAGCTAGCGGACATTTGTTTAATCTCCATGAGCACTTTTGCCGCTAGCTCTGTATTCATTTGTGACGACGGAAGCGCACTTGCGGAAGATAACATGGAAACATCACCCTGTTCTTGTTCCTCTGAAATAGAAACTGAGAGAGTAGAGTGACCTTGCGGAGAAAGAGCCGGCATAGCCCTTTCTCCACTAACAACATATCGTGACACACGTTTCCAATGTTTGTCATCCCAATATTGACATATAGAACAGGGATTAGTGCGAGAACACTGACTACAATTAATGCAATGATCATGAAAGTCAGAGGAAGATTTCTTCCTATTACAATTTGAACAATATCCTTTCATTGTGAAAAGTCAACAACAAGTCCTAGTTACTCGCACAAACCCCTGACACAAAGATACATAATAACATGATCCATTAATAATGAAAAAACAATTGCAAATCAAAATAATTTTTGAAAAATATTTTTTCAGCGAAGCCCAAGTTTGTGAAAAGTAACGTTGAGCCCCAATGGATCCGATGGCTAAGTGTGGTCAAAAATTTTAAATTTATATTAAATAATTAATGCAACACTTACGGATAATAAAAATGTATCTTATAGTGAGATAAACTACTCCAAAGGCAAACAGCCCCCCTCAAAAGAGACTGTTGCCAATGTAAACAAACAGTGTAAAAACACCAGAAAACATGACTCCAGGCACTGACAAAACTGGCCCGAAATCAGTCATCAAAATTACACTCTATCTGATGCAAGACAGAGACTCCCAGGGGAGAATCTGCAGAACATCAGATGGAAGATGCAGAACACAACGTTTATACACCCATGGGTGAAAACGTAACTATGGGGAAAATAACAGAAAACATTCTGTAACCAAGCAACTCTCCCAAGAGAATTTAGAAATGATCTTTCTCAAAAATATGCCAAAAGCATGGGAGAATTGCAAGGGGGGACTTAGAAGACCAGGGGAGAGGAAACACTGAATAAGCAGTGCAACTTTTTAGCAAGAATGACAACAAGAGGCCCATGCCTCGAAAATAGGCAACTTAACATAATTTCATAAAAAATTTTAAGTACAGCCTTGATTATTTTTTGTCACTCCTTTTTCCTCTCCTCCTTCTATATCCTCCTTAGAATCACCATTTCTCCAATAATTACGTGTCTGGCATCCTTTAAACTGAGATTTACAAGCACAAAGATCAGTGAGATGTTGACTGATGAAGGGCCAAACAGAGAATGATAATTGGCGCCAATTTCGGAACGTCCTTGACACTGCGCATGCGCAGTAAGGGCAAAGTATGGAGGTCCTATAGGACATGATTTCTTTTGGTTTTAGATGCAAATTTTGGGGATTGGGGGGCAAAATTTGTGTTTGGCCCTGGATTTTTTAGAGTTAGCACCAGCAACTAAGTCTGGGTCATTGGTACAGTATAAAAATACACATTTTCTCATCATGAGCAACCTCAGAGCATGTAAACATCAAAATTTTCCTGTGGGGAGGTGGGGTGGGGAGAACCTCGGCAAGTGCATCAGATGCCTTTGGCACCTGATGTCACAAACAAAAAATTCCCAATATCTAAAAACGGATCCAATAATTTTAACTTAGCAGAAGCCCTAAGTAATTATTATTTTTTTTTGTGAAAAGCACTGTCCTAATAAAATTTGTTTTGTATGCCGCCCTTCCTTGAATGACTGTAGACCTCCTAATGAAGCATTCCTGTGTGAACCAACGTCTGAAGCTATCAAAACCTGAAAATTTCTGAGAGCAGGTAAAAAATCAACTGTTTACACTGAGGCCAAACACAAGAATGGTTACTGGTGGGAATGGACGGTACTTATTGCTCAGATATCATGTATGGAGTTGGAGTATCATTCTACATTTATCCTCTTTCATTTTCGTTACTTTAGTTTAAACAATATTTATTGGAACATATTACATTTGCTGTATACAGAATGGAATACTTTAACAAAATTTAGTATTATTCAATATCATACAGCACAAGATAGAGAAGATACATTTCGTTACTTTAGTTTAATTTGGGGGATTTGAGGGGGTACAAAATTAAGTGTATGGCCTGATTTTTTCAAATAGTACTGCTAGCATGTCTGGCCAGTGGTAATGAAGGATAAATTCATGTATAAAACAGCATATCACAATTCATGGAAATATGATGTTTACTCTTCAAATAAACATTAAAAATTCAATTATCAAGAAGTCACCATAATTTTACATGTTCAAGACATTATTACCATAATACAAAACATATTATCATACTTAATGTTTACTGTTCAACTTACTGCATAAACAATGAAATTTCAAGCAGAATTTAACAAACATAGGGCAATACCAATATGTACCTCAGGTTTTCAGAAATCACTGTGGCATTCCACCCGTCTACAACAATGTATTTAAGTTATTGCATAAACAATTAAATTTGGGACTAAAATTCAATAAACATATTGCAATAACCCCTTTAATTTCCAAAAAATAATGGTGTCTCTTTGAGACATTATTAATCTTAAGCCACAAAATTCAACAAACAGGGAAGGCAAAGATCTTTTTGGAGGTAATTCTACAATTTGTTTTGACTGAAACACTACCTGCTTACCTCATCATTTGATGGTATATCGGCAAACAAATCAATATCTTCTTCAATATCATCCTCATCTTCAGTTTTCATGGATCGAGTCCTTTTTTTAGTTTTTTTTTCTTCTTTGCAATCTTCTTGATTTAAAAACTCTTCAAGTTCTGATAATTTAAAAAACTTATCATCAACAACACTTTGTTTCATGTTCCATTCCTTTATTTTTCCTTTTTCCTTGGAGTGTCCAACTGTAACTTTTCTATGCAAAGACTCTGACACATGATCATCTCCACTATTATCACTTTTCTCATCACCACTGTTAAAAGTCACCATCTGATCAGCTGCTGCATCAAAGTCAAAATCAAGATCATCTCCAGAGTTTGAGAAATTTTCAAAACTGTCATCTGCCTTCAATCTAGTTTTAATTTTGGTTACCTCTTCATCAGAATTTTCACTACCTGACTGTTCTGCATCATGTTCATCATGGCTATAATCCTCCTGACTGACCTCTGAATCATCTTCTTTCTTTTTGTCAATTTGAAAATTTAAAATCTTTTTACAGGTCACCAAATGTGACAAATTTGACAGTAAATCTGTAACAGAAAAGTTATTTTGCAACTCAATTTGCTGCCATGTCTGTTCCTCATCAAAATTTTCTGTAATTAAATCAAGTAAAGTATCTTGGGATGTTTTGATCTCAACTGATTTTGTAAAGTCATAAACTTTTTTAACTGAGCCGGCAAATTTCTCTGCAAGGCTAAGTTGTGTCCTGAAATGAGAAGAAATCAATGCTAAAAGACAACTCTTAAAAACTCTGTGCCTCAAAGCAGGTGCTTATCTGTGGAATTTAAATTAACAGGATGCAAAATTTCAGGTGAATGATGAAACAGTTCACCGACTCTTCACTTTATTGAAATTGTTGGGGAATGATGGATCGGTTTACCAATTTTTTTAATTTTTTTTTTATTCAGGTATAATATGCTATTTAACAGTAAGCATATATAATATAGTATTCAGTACAGTAAGTACATGTAGATATTACACTTAGACATATATAACAAACACCTTTCGCTGTATAAATAGCTTCAGAAATCTTGAAATGATATTAGGAGACTTTATGAAAATAATAGAAGTGGACACTGAGGCATAAGATAATGTTACTTCTTACTCATTTGGGATCACCTAAGGGACAAGACGGTTCAGAGCGAAAATTGTTTTGGTTTTTTGATTTGTATGACAAGGGTGTTATGGGAGAATGAAAAATCGACTGATACATGTGAGACTATGAACTGCTGATGTGGTTAAAACATGTTTTCTAAGTGAATCTTATTCAGGGAAGAGAAATATCAAACCTAGGTTAAACTACAGCAAATAATGAATTCCACCTCTCTTGAATGGCTGATACTTTTCTTGAAGAAAACATGTATAAAGACATTAATTCAAGGCGTTTGTAAATTTTTAGCTGTTCAATGAAGCCCCAAAACGTGGGGGCGCAGCCTTTCACTCTACATGAACAAATAAAATGTTGAAAAAGAAGAATGCAAACATCAACAATGAGGGAAGTATTTTGGCTATTCGAGTGTACAATGATATACTCTGGGCTTAAAGAAAAAGTTATGCTGCTACATTTCTGTTCTAATTCATTCCTCCAATTTATTAAGATGGTTTTTAAGAATGAACATTAAAAAAATAAGTGTTTTAATGTTTCTTTTGTACATGTATTGCTGCAAAAACTACAAAGTTCAGTCTCTGACAATCCTATCTTAAAAAGTTTTGAATTAGTATAAACAATTCTATGTAGAATTCTAAACTGTAGAGACTGCAAATTTGAATCATCAGTGACAATGAATGGCATTTTGTATATCAAATCCCAGTTTTCCAAATTAGTGAAAATCACCCCGTTCGTGCTTTTTTTTAACTACACATGCACAATGTCTACCCAAGAATCCACACAAGTTTAGACTTGCACCATCACTGCAGATAGAAATCAAGAGTTTTGTACCTTTCGACAGGCATAGCAGCTTCAAATGCAAAACTGAATGCCGTTTCAACTGCACTAGCACACTTCCAAGGATTAGCAAGAGAAAGTCATGTTCTGAAGTGAGTAAATTCACTGATTAAGCTGCAGCAACATTTTCCAACAGCCAAATGCAAATCGGGTTGTATGGGGAGTAACTCTAATTTCTTCACAAGTGTGATTGTGTACTTTTATTAACCAGAGGTGAGACTATGAAACCATCGCTCACATGATGTATATTTTGAATGTCGCTGGTTTGAAAAATGTCCTCCCCTCAGTTCATAAGGGTAATACACAGGAAAACCTTCCATTCACAATTGAATTGTGCGATACCGAGGACAATATATTATCCCTGTCATGTATAATCTGCTTGGGCAGACCATGCCTGGGATCGTTCACTATTATATAAGTAGGAGAATGAAAAATTCTTCATGATAATATTTCCATTCTCCTCAAATTCCATAGCCTGTAAATTATAAGGACATCTTTGAGACAATTACCAAATTCTCCTGGCAATAGTTTTGTGTCAAGTATTGTCTCCCTTTGGGTCCTGTGATGTTCCGATACTGTCCTGATGATATGATTTGATTAGATTCGGGTCATGCTGATTAAGAAATTATCAAATTGTTGAGAGTTCTGACCTTCTGAAACTCTTACCAATTGTCTCCTCTCAAACCCGTCCTCCATCAGGAGACCTGATAGCAGAAGAAGAATTTAACCCTTTAATACTTTTGTACGTCTTATGACATACAAAATCAAACAGTGCATTGATACTTTGTGGTCATTTGTTTTGTTATTATTTTTTTATTTTTTAAAGTTTTAACCTCAATTCATATTTTTTCCTGAATAGTGCTCAGTGACAGACATTGATCTAAAAGTTATTGCAGCTTAAAATACTAATATAATCCTACTGTCAAAACTTCTTCACTGGTTGAGTGCCAGAAGGCACTGTCAGGGCTTTCAAAAAATGAGGATACCACAGTAAAAGCCAACACTTTCCTTGCTTATATTTCATATTCAGTCAAACACAAATAATATTTTGTTATATAAATTTGTTTTATTACAAATTATTGGAGAGTGCCAGTGGGCACTCTCTAATAATTTGTAATAAAACAAGTTCTGAATAACAAATTCAGACCACCAAAAATAATCTAGCCCTCAACCAGTTAATCACTAATGTGAAAAATATCTTATTTGTACTTTCCGATGTTTAGAACTACATGTTCATGGATTCCATTTCTGAAATATTCCTGTTTTTTTTGCCTGACTCTTCCATACACAACATACACCATTGAAAACAATACTTCAATGAACAATATTGGCTATAACCCGCGAATGTTAAATAAAGAATGTACATGTATAATATCTACATGTACAACTTGAACAGCAGTTTTATTCGTTTCGATTCAAAATCCTCTTGACTGATTAAATTTGAGATTTGATTTGAACCAAAATTTCAGATTAGCAGGGCCTACGGCTACCTAGAAGGGCAGTCAAAACTTGCCAATAAAGCACTACCTAGCCAGTATATGTACAAGCAGGGCATAGAAGAGATTCTGGAAAGTCAGGGATTTTCTTCAGTAGGGTCTGGTTAGAATCTACATGTATTTACTAAGTTATTTAGTTCACATTTAATGATTTTTCCAATTACCTGTGCTGTTACTGTTTTGCATTAATAATACATGTAGTTCTGAAACAGAAAGAAATCTGACATCGAGCAACAGTAAGTCTACTTCAAGTTTTTTTTAAGTTTAATATGAAATAACTTTAAATTAAAAAGAAGTCCCAACAGGTCTTAAGCGTTCATCTGATAACATTGTTTAAAGAAGGATTTAAGGTCACATTAAACATCTACATGTTAATTAGTTAATCTAATTTAGCTAGGGAAGTGGGGATGGGGGAGAAGGTCTGTTGGGTGAATAGGCAGTGGTGTAGATAGAAGGGGGGGGGGGGGCAGAGAAGGAGCCCCCCCCCCCCCCCCCCCCCCCCACACACACACACCAGAAGTTTTGTCGGAAATTTTTAGGACCATTTTTAGGCGAATTTATGCCTAATAACATTAAAATGCTGGCTTTGGGGATAAAAACATGCCATTTTGGGTAAATTTTGGGTAAAAATGACCAATTTTCAGTACATTTGCAGTAAACAACAGATTCTTTCTGTTTGTTTGGGTTTTTGTTGTTGTTACACTGTCGGAAAATTTTCGGTCTGTCGGAAAATTTTGGGCTTGCCCATCCGCAAGCGAAAAGCTATCTACGCCACTGTGAATAGAGGTTTTTCTTCTGCATAAAATCACTCAAACCCCTTCAAAACTTATTTTAAAGCAAAAAATCACCCAATCTAACAACCGATGCCGGAGTTATGATGCAAAATTGCAGTACAGAAAGTTTTGTAAGTGTAACAAGAGCCATAACTCTGGTGTGTATGCATGGAAGAAACTCGAAATATGTGAATGTCTTCTCCCCCATGCTAGTCTCTCACCAAACCAAAGGACATCAAAATCTTCACACAAATGACTGAGTTATAATGTAAAACATTTGTACAGAGAGTTTTTTTTTTACATGTAAGTGTAACAAGGGCCATAACTCTGGAAGAAATTATGGATTAAACCACGATATGTGAATGTCATTTCCCCCATGCTGGTCTATCACCAAAACAACAGACATCAAAATCTGACAATCGATGCCAGAGTTATAATACAAAACGTTCATTTTACTATATTTCAATGTTTCACAATGAATGTGTGGACAAAACCTGTGATTTAAGGCTATCATTTCCCCCATGCTGGTCTATCATCATACCAAAGGACATCAAAATCCGTCAACTTATGCCAGAGTTATAATACAAAATGTTTGCATGGATGGATGTACAAACAGGCCGACATATGGATGGAGAGTATTGGAGACCACAACTAAATATCCACCAAACATCCAAAGGAGGTCGAGTGCAAAATACAGCAATCAGCAACATTCAAATGAAAATAAAGTCCAATGAGTAGTGCAAGGAGGGGTTTTTTTTCCAGGTTCAGTTTCAGTTTTATTTTTTTAGAACCTCGGTTTCGGTTCGGTTTTTCGGTATTATTTCCTGGCCCTTCAATTAATCTAAATCACTAGTGTCTTACTAGAAAAGACCACAGAAATGTCACTTGAGAGATATTTAAAGTGTGCTATGGCCTACAGGCTGTACTGTGACATAGTACACTTCACTAGCACTCAGCTGACGAAGTGTTAATATGAATTTGGGGTAGATTATATGTCTTTTGTTAATGTTCTGGTTGTATATGTTCTATTTAGTAAATGCTATACATCAGTTTCAGTGCCATAGGCCCCACATTCCACATCCCCCTCCCCCAACCCCACACTTTTCCCTCAGGCCCCCCCAAAACCAAACTTCAAATTGCTATGCGACACAATCTGGCCACCTTTGAAGACCACGTCAAGTGTTGTAGAAATGCTCAGATATCGCTCCCATGGCATCCAAATTATCCAAATATGAATTTTTTTCCCTGGGGTACCCCCCCCCCCCCCAATCTCAAACCAATGGGTGGGGGACACACCCTCTCATACCCACCCCTAGCTCAGGCCTGTGGCCTTTGGGAGATGCCAAAGGCATCTCGACCTTACACCCCAACATCTACCCTCCCCCCCCCCCCCCACACCTGAACTGCAATCCTGGTGCTGCCACTTTTTGTTATTTTGTTTTCAGTTTTAATTTCGATAAAATAAAAAAACTGGACTTGTAACTTTTCTGCTATGTTTAACATCGCAAATATACAGTGACTCCATTCACTGTCCTGTTCCTCGATCCCTCACTGGACCTCTCGTCTCCTTTCGAAGTACTGAGTATGATCTCTCCCTCATGTTGTTACATGTATGTGCAAAACATAATGGATTTACTGAATCAACAAGTATCACACACATGGGGAATAAATGGTCAAAGTAAATAACACTATATAATTTTTGTTATTATTTTATTTCATGCATTTAATACAAGATAAATATGACCGAAATGAAAAAAAACAAAACAAACAAGAGGCCCCAGGGGGCCTGAGGGCGCTCACCTGACATGGTAGTCTAAATATCAAACCAGGGACTTGACTTGAATAAGCAGCAGATGCCCCTCCTAAGAAAAGCATATACCAACTAGATGAAGCGATTGTGCCCACACAATACACAGGATTTTCCTTCTATTTTCAGTTCCTGCACTTTTACGTCCCAAAATTGAGATAAACGCATAAAAAACAGATTTTTTTTTATTTTTGTTCGGAAATTTTCGCAGTCCCAAACAAAATATTTTCAGCCTAAAATTTTTTTTTCTTCTTAAAATTGACCAAAACGCATAAAAAACCAAAAAACTGCTTTCCAGATTTTCGTCCAAAATTTTCTAAGTCCCACCCAGACCCCAAATTTTCAGTGTAAAAAAAAAAAAAAATTTTGTCTTAAAATTGACCAAAATGCATAAAATGAAAGTGTCAATGACACTGTAGCTTAACTTGTGTGTTGTGTTTGATGAAAAGGATAATGTTCAATGTTTATGAAAAAATGATGAAATAAGACAAGAATTGTGATAATTGGGAATATGTTAATTTCTGTTCCTTGTATGCTATGTTTTTAATAAAAACTAGAGGCTCTACAGAGCCTGTAATCACTCACCTCGAAATACATATAAAAATGTGATTTCCCATAGGCTTTCCATGGTAACTATGAGCTGCAATTGTGGCCATGTTTGCAACATTACATCAAAATTACATGAGGATCATTGGTAGAAGGTGTCCCAATCTTCAATCATGTGAAGTTTCAAAACATTTGAATCCATCAAACAGAATCATAGAATGTCTCTGGTGGCCATATTTTCCAGCCAATGGGAACAAAAAGAGGATCATTTGTAGAGGGCCTCCTATAGACCATTCTTGCCAATTTTTTTTTTCTATAGTAACTATAAACTGCAATTGTGGCTATGTTTGCAAAACGATCAGCATTAAAGTGAGGAATATTGGTGGAGGGTGTCCCAGTTATCAACCATGCAAAGTTTCAAAACATTTGGCCCTGTGGTTTCAGAGGAGAAGAGTTTTCAAAATTGACCAATCAGAATCAAAGAATGCTTCTGGCGGCCACGTTTTTTCACCCAACAGGAATAAAATGAGTAACAGTTGTAGAGAACCTCTCATAGACATTGCATGCCAAGTCTGGTTCACATCGGCTCTTTACTTTCAGTGAAGATGATGAAAATGTGATTTCCTATAGGGTTTCTATAATAACTATAAGCCACAATTGCAGCCATAATTGCAACCCGATGAAGATTAAAATAAGGATCATTGGTAGAGGGGGTTACAGTCATCAGTCACATTAAGTTTTTTCAAACCATTTGGCCTTGTAGTTTCAAAGAAGATTTTCTTGAAAATGCACACTTTTATGAATTCTGTTTCAACAAAAAAAATCAGTGAAAAAGGGTTAAAATATTTTGAAAATTACAATTTTTTCAGACAGTATTCTCTTTCAAAATAGCTTTTGGACAGGTAAAGGGTTACAGGAATCTTAAAAGATATACAATAATTACTGTCATCTGAGCTGACATGATTGCAAGATAATAAAGAGTATTTACAATGTAACCTAGATTTTTCTAAACAATTTGTCAGCATGTGTCAAACATAATTAGATCACAGCTGAAGATATCAACCTACAGTTACACTTGTTTTACAGTACAAGTCAAAATAAGTTGTGTAGGCTAATCCTTTAAACTATGTATCTTTTCTCTTCCTACACTGATAAGACCAGAAGCTGACATCATTTTCTGGAAAGCTCTCACTGATAGCTTTTCCAGAACAAGAATTGTGATAATTGGGAATATGGTCATTTCTGTTCCCTGTATGCTATGTTTTTTATAAAAATAATATGGGGTGTACACTGTACTAAAGAGCTGGGGGTGGGTTAATATGACCTCACAGTTAATGTATGTGGTCCTGACATTTAACACATATCAACGAAAGATACCAAGTTACAGTGAAATTATCCCAAAACGAGTCATCCTATCAAGTTACATTGCTCGGGCAGCCATCATGGTTGAATGATCGCAACCAAAAGGGGACATTCTCATCTGGGCATCATCTGGAGTGATCCTATGAAGTTACAATGAAATCCCTTCATAAATATGACCTGTAGACTATGCTCAAGATATTCAGGTTTCGGGTACCTGTAGCCATTACAGTTGACCAATTACGACCAAAAGGGGATGTCACCATCTAGGCATTATATGGAGCCAACCTAACAAGTTACAATGAAATCCTTACATAAATACGACCTATAGACTATGCTAAAGGTTTTTGGGCTCGGGCAGCCATCAAGGCTGAATGATGCGACCAAAAGGGGATGTTCTCATCTAGACATTATTTGGAGCATCCTACCAAGCTACAATGAAATCCCTTCACAATTATGACTTGTAGACTGTTCTAAAGGTTTTCGGGCTTTGGGCCCCTGTAGCTGTCACAGTTGCCCAATCGTGTCCGAAAGGGGACGTTCTCATCTAGACATTATATGAAGTCAAACCTACCAAGTTACAATGCAATCCCTTCATAAATATGACCTGCAGACTGTGCTAAAGGTACTCGGGCTTTGGGCTCGGGCAGCCATAATGGTTGAATGATCGCAACCAAAATAGGACATTCTCATCTGGGCATCATCTGGCGTAATCCTACTAAGTTACAATGAAATCCCTTTATAAATATGACCTGTAGACTGTGCTCAAGGTTTTCGGGCTTCGGGCACCTGTAGCCATCACAGCTGACCAATCACGATCAAAAGGGGATGTCATCATCTAGGCATTATATGGAGTCAACCTAACAGGTTACAATGAAATCCTTCCATAAATATGACCTTTTGCCTATGCTAAAGGTTTTTGGGCTCAGGCACTCATCAAGGCTGAATGATCGCCATCAAAATGGGACGTTCTCATCTAGACATTATTTGGAGTCATCCTACCAAGTTACAATGAAATCCCTTCATAAATATGACCTGTAGACTGTGCTAAAGGTTTTCAGGCTTCGGGCCCCTGTAGCTGTCACAGTTGCCCAATCAGGACCAAAAGGTGACTTTCTCATCTAGACATTGTATGAAGTCAACCCACCAAGTTACAATGAAATTCCTCAATAAATATGACCTTTAGACTGTGCTAAATGTTTTCGGGTTTTGGGTCGGGCAGTCGTCACGGTTGGCAGATCACGCCCAAATGGGGAAATTCTCATCTAGAGATCATAAGGAGTCATCCTACCAAGTTACAATGAAATTCCTCCATAAACATGACCTGCAGACTGTGCTAAAAGTTTTTGGGTTTCGGGCTTGGGCAGCCATCACGGTTGATAGATCATGCCCAAAAGGGGACGTTCTCATCTAGGCATTATACAGAGGCATCCTACCAAGTTACAATGAAATCCCTTCATATTTATTTATTTATTATTTATTTATTTTTTGGTGTTTAAGGTCACATATTTCTGCACAATGGCTAACCATGACCGTGACAGTTTTACGGGTGGAGGAAGCCGGAGTACCCGGAGAGAACCACCGAGCAACGGCAAGCAACTGTCATCTCCCCAACATGCCAACTCCACACAAGCAGGGTTAGCATTGGTTGAAGACAGGCACACAATCAGCATGCAGTACACCTTAGTACACAATGTCACCGTGCCCCCACGTGGGCAATGGGGGTGAAGTGTCTTGCCCAAGGACACAACGCAGTTGCCAGAGGTGGGATTCGAACCGAGGACCTCTCGGCTTGCAGCCTGCACCTCTACCTACTGAGCCACCGCGCCCCCCCCCCCCCCCAAATCCCTTCATAAATACAACCTGTGGACTGTGCTAATAGTTTTCAGGTTTTGGGCTCGGGCAGCCATACCGGTTAACCGATCGTGACCAAAAGGGGACGTTCTCATCTAGACATGACCCCAAACCTGCATATGAAATTTCGTGACGATCAGATAAGAAGATTTTTGAAGAATATTCCTCATACTGCACTAATTTAAACATTTGGGCTTCCATAGAGAGCCCAAATGTGGACCAGGGAATTGATTTCAATAAACATGTGAAACAATCTTCCAGAGATGTTATATGTGAAATTTGAAAGCTTTTGGAGCAGTGGTTTGGGACAAAAGTAGTCTTACATGTTTTTCCCATTACCCATAGTGTTAAAAAATGCTGACTCAGCACTTTTTCAAAGTCCAAAAAAAGTGCCCCATGATAAAACCGATAGCAATTTTTTTTTTACCATTCCATTATGTTGGTCCTAAGGAAGCTTCACACCAAATAAGAATTCTCAGTGCAGTGTAGTACATGTATTGGAGATATGGGCGTTTTAATTTTTTTCTATTTTTAGCTTCTGCAGTTCCCATGGGGCGATGGAAAAAAATATTTGGGCATAAATTAAGTACTTATGACCCAATAAGCCCTCATATCAAATTTGGTTCAAATCTGCCTCTCGGTTTGGAAAACAGAAATTTTGGGAGTGGCAAAAATTCTTGCCTCCCATAACAACGGCAAATATAGCCCCACAAACTTCTCTTGAACAAATCTGAGTCTACACCTCAAAAGGAAGCTGCACACTTAATATCAAGTCTCTGCTACTGCTCGTTCATGAGAAGAAGATTTTTTAAGATTTACGAACACTTTTTTGGGCGTGGCCTTACCAAGGGGCGATGCAACTTAATTTGAACAAAATCAAATTGCAATGTCATAACAAACTATTATCTCAAATATCAATTAAATTGGTTCAGCGGTTTAGGAGAAGATGCAAACACCATGTTCACGGATGACGGACGGTGAGTGATCACTATAGCTCTCCTGACTGAAAGTCAGGTGAGCTAAAAAAAAAAACCTTTCACCTGTACCAACACTCAACTAATTTCGTGCAGTAAAAGTCAACACTCACTGGCCATAGTCGTTCTTGTGTAGGCCCCACTGTCTATTCTCACAGTCAGGGTGCGACTTATACAAAGGTAATAGCCGCAGGGAGGTATTTTGGCTGAAAATATTGGGTGCGACGTATACGTGGGAGCGACTTGTACACGGACATATGTGGAAATAATCGCTTTTGGATTTGCCCATTTTGCTGATGTTCGCTGTCATTTACAAAATAAGATTACGAGAGGGTCGTTCTAAATTTCGAAGTTTAACGTCAAAGTATGCAAAAACTGTGTGGCCAGTTTTTTGGTGACTGTCGGTTTGATTTTTCGGTTTGCGACAAAAACCAAAACCGAACAAAAAAAACCTCCATGGTCTACCAACGAGTATTGGCTCCACAAGTACTTTTAAAATAATCCAGTTGATCCTGGTTCACAAGGCTAAAACCCCTCACAAAATTTGGGAAACACTTTTCTAAAAACATAAATTGACTCAACAACAAATCATGAATGTCATGAAATTCTTCAAAATAATAAACTCAGTAGCTATACAAAGCTATCAAATATATAAGATAATTCATTGTCCTGTAATAATCCCCAGCACAGTCCCATAATAACCCCTAATGTTCAATGAATGCTGAATTTAACTTCTCAGTGTCGTGTTTGTGAGATGAATTTGTGTCCTATGATGTCAGTTTTTGTTTACATAGTAAGCAGTGGGGCTGAACCATATCAGGAAGTTAGCCCCAGCCACGAAATGAGACATTTCTAGTTGCATTGCATCTAAAGGGAGGCAACCAAAGCTTGAATTTCTAGCTGGACTGAGTGACTGAATTACCAACTCCCCATTTGCATAATAGATTAAATGGAAAGTGCCACAAAGAGAAATTCATACAACGTTCTTTTTTTCCTATTAATTCCTTGTTGGCTCAGTTAAATTTCCTCCTTAAGTTTCCAGATCATTCTGCATAATTTCAAGTTATAACAAGTGTGACCCAATTAAACAATCAGTGAGTTAAAAATATATCCTGACAGTGTAATTGTAAACATTTATTAGGTGCACTCAAAGGTCACTCTATGCAAACAAGCTATCAATCCAGCCACAGTCTGCTTTCTCTCATTCAAAATGATAATAAAAAATATTAATTGCATTGTTTACCAAGAACATATCAATTCTGATATCAACAGGCCCATAACAGTACTAAGGCCCAATTTCCCAACTTGGAATGTGGATATGTTCATGTACATGTATTATCATATTAGAAGACATCAAAATGTTGCATTTCCAATAACGCAAGAAACCTATTAAATTCTGGGTCATTTGAAAGCTATTTTTTAGCTGTCTACATGTACATGTAAATCTGATACGATAAATTTTAGTGAGGTTGTTTATGGCCCCACAAAGTACATGTAGATCTTCTGTTTCTCAGAACATTTTTTTGTGAAACTGCATTAGCGGCAGTTTTATTTTTGTAATTATTTCTTTGCCATCAAAGTTCATGTTCTTTGTTTTATGTTTTAGGCCTCATAATCTACAAAATACCATGAGTGGTGGTGTATTTCGTCCCTTGAGAGCATGATGGCTTTGCAATGCTAAAGCATTGCAAAGCCTTGTTGCACTCAAGAGAAAAATTTGTCAGTTTATGAACTTGGGTAAAATATCAGACATAAACCATTGAATTTTTATTTTTTAAGTTTGCATTGGTCATAAAAAGAGAGCATGCGGCTGCCAAAATGACATATGCAGGAGGGCATGAGAAACAGATTTTTCACTTTTTTAGGCCTAACTTGTGATGTCCAGATCGTGAAGTCAATCGTCAAGACTTACCTGTATTGTGTTCCCATAATGAAAGAACCTGGGGAATGATATGGATATTTTTAATTTTGAGTTGATCAAATTAGTCTTGGATTTCACTACATGTATAACCTATAATAATGAATAGGTTCCTTCTTTCTAACACATCCAACCTTCACATCAAGTGTACTCCAAATCAGTCAAAGATATTGATAATTATGGAGCTGAGACCAACTGAGATGATCGATCTTAAGATATGAAATACAGTTAAAGCTAGAAGTCCTGTCACGAACTGTGCGCTTATCTAGGCTTAATTGCGCGTAGAGATTGCGCGCAATTGCCATATCGAATGGCATCCAAAGCACGACAGGTTCTCCTGGTTACTCATAGCAAACACAAGCAATGTTTCTGCCAATGGACCACCGGGTTACCCGGAGGTCCATTGGCTGAAACATTGCTTGTGCAAAGGCTATCTGTACAAAATTTGATAACCTTACTATGGTCATAACGCGTAGATTAATGTGCAGATCGACGTGCTATTTGTGCGCATTTCATGACAGGACTTCTAGTTTTAACTGTAGAAGTCAAATTTAAGTTTTGGGTCACTGTAAACTTGGCACAACATGAGTAGGGTTGTTTTTTCTGCCATTTCCAGCCTACTTGTATGTACACAACTACACATCAAGAGTGAATGAGCAGACCCAAAGCTGGGATCTCAAAATTAACAGACATACATTAGTAAGGCGAGAATAAAAATTTTCTGACAGTGTTCCCAGGTCGTTCACCAACAGCACTAACTTAAAACATACAAGTAATTCAATATATCACTTTAAAACAATAAGTGAAACAAATACCCAAAAGTGTAAGTATTATTTTTATCATTTTCAGGGCTGGAAATGAACAAAATTGATGGGTGCAGTTTTTCCCGTAAAATCAGAGACGGAAGTAAATTGCACCCGTAAAATATTACGACATGAATTTTGAGGGAATACTGTGACCAAACATCAGAAACTTCAACCTTTTTACTGCCACGCACTTTAGCCGTATATGGTATGAAAGATCTGGATGCGTGGAAGTTTATTAAAATGTATGACATACTTGAAATGCTATCATCTGATTAATTGTTGGAAAGGGCTCTCTGAGCCCTTTCCAACAAGTAATCGGATGGTAGGTTTGATATGCGTATATCAGAATGTACAGATAATCATCATAAAATAGGTGACAACAGTCGCATTCGGCAGCGTAAGTGTTAAATGTATACGGGCCTGCTGAACTATAACAGTAACTTACCACTGGCCACAGAGTGCAGTTTTCTCAAAACAACACACATTTATATGCCTTCACGGTATACTAGTGATCCACAATATTTTTCAACAAATGCATTTTTAGCTCCCGTAAAATAGAAAGCACGGGTGATGACGGGAGCAATTGCACTTCCACCCATCTCATTTCCAGGACTGCATTCTGAAGAATTACTTCCGTTTAACAAATGTACATGCAATACTTAAAAATAATAATTATACACAAAAATGTTTGTGGGCACATGACTACTCGATTGTCACATTCTTATAACAAGAGCGTTCATACAAAAAGGATATATGAAACATAAAGCAGCCCTCTATATTAGTGAAAAAGTGCCATGGCACCAATTTGCCAGGGACACCCTTTGCCACCACAGCATTTCTGGCAAGCAAGAAATCGTGTTACAGCATAATCTCCTGTGCAGCCAACAGACCCAACTCATCATGAAAACCTGTTCTGAAAGTGAAATGAAAGCCTGATTTTCATATTTAAAGGTAATATTTGAATGATAATCAAAATATTTGCCAAACCAAAAGTGCTGCGTGGTCAAGATAATTCTTCCTACGATCTGAGCATTTATTTATCAACAACACTTGTCATGTTGTAATAGCCACACTGGCCAGCATTTTTCTCCACACTTCTGGGTGCTCACATGTATACTAAATAAAACATTTCTGAATAAAGAGACAGAACATTTTTCACATATCCTTGAAAGTTAAAAAATTTATAGTAATTTATATATTTTTTATACTTACCAATGACCCAGACTTAGCTGGTGCTAACTCTAACAAAACCAGGGCCAAACACAAATTTTGCCCCCCAATCCCCAAAATTTGCATCCAAAACAAAAAGAAATCATGTCCTAAAGGACCTCCATACTACGCCTCTACTGCGCATGCGCAGTGACGCAGTCGTCCCGAAATTGGCGCCAATTATCATTCTTACTGGCAGTGCCTGGTCAGCGCTATGTACTCAGCGGGGAGGCAAGAGTTCCCAACTCCAGGGAGGGCCATCCCCGTCTGGGTCATTGGTAAGTATAAAAAATATATAAATTACTATAAATTTTTTAACATTTTTATACTGTACCAATGACCCAGACTTAGCTGAATAGTAAACAGGCTGGAGGGCCTAGGACATAGAGGAAAATCCAATAAGCTCAACTATATAGTAAAGAGGTAACCCCTTAAGGAGAAAAGGAGTATTAGGCTTTACATGTATCTTTCTTATTTAATATTAAATTAGAAAGATACACTACCCTTAATAATTGAGCACAATAACATTCATGTTCTCTATTAACATCCAGTATAACCCTTATACTAATTATTTTTAAAGCAAGCCAATAAATAAAGTAGTCCAGAGAATTGAGACTCTTTATAGTCATTTAAAAGTGTCCGAGTATTGTATATTAAAGCCCGTTTGACACTTGACATATACAAATGCTTCATACCGAGCTACACTTTAAAAATAAGACATGAATGAATTTAAACATTAATATTACACTTTAAAACCATCCCGGAAGCGACTCAGAAATACTGACTTGGAGGAGGCATTCCCTTGCTTTTCACTATAAAGCAGGTGACCTAAGGGAACACCCGCCCCCCCCCCCCCCTTCCCCTTGGTCAAATAGCCCAGAGTGAAGAGGGCAGCCGGACGGAGTCACTGCCAGAACAGAAAGCCTGCATAACTATAGTTGCAACTGTTTAGTTGACGACATTCTGAGCAACAGATAACGGACCTAAACAATGCAGGTCTCCAGAAATGGACTCAATATTTCTGAGATAAAAATTCGTAAATGTGGATGGCTGAGACCAATAAGCAGCCTTCATTAAATCTGTAATAGCAACACTATTAGCATAAGCCCAGGAAGTAGAAAGAGCTCTTACTTCATGAGCAGAAATCTTAAGCACAGACTGCTGAGAAGAAGATAAATCTTCATAAGCAGTACGGATAGTTAACTGAATCCATCTAGCAATAGAATGGACTGAAATGTCCTTTCTATTAGGCATCAAAGACAGAAAGAAACGTTTCCGTCCCTTTCTGATAAACTGAGATCTCTGTTTATAGATACGTAGTGCTCTAACAGGACAGAGTAAAGGCCTACGCCCGTCTGAAGACGGAAGAGCCTTAATAACAATAGGTTCCGGATATTTATTAGGAGCCTGATTCTTAGCTAAAAAACCCACATTAGTAGTGAAGGTGATAGTGTTCCCAACACTACGATAATGAGAATCATCCACCGATAGTGCATGAAGCTCACTGACTCTTCTGGCAGAAGAGAAAGCTAAGAGAAAAGCTGTCTTATAAGATAAGAATTTGAAACCTACTGTCCCAAGAGGTTCAAATGGCTTTTCCTTCAATTTAAGGAGAACCCAAGCTAAATTCCACTTAGGAATTAATCTAAGAGTTCTGGGTCTATTTATCGAAAAGTTTCTAACCAACTTCGATAAAGAGACATTAGATCCAATTTGTAAACTATCATGATGTGCATAGGTATCAGATAACATAGATCTATAACCCTTTATAGTAACAGGCTGCAGTTTGATTTCGTCAAACAAGTATACTAGAAAGTTTGCAATGTCTGGTATAGAGGGATCAAATATATCTACAGAATGATCCCTACACCAATGACGAAAAACCTTCCACTTAGCCGCATAGTTTAGCGAAGAGGAGGTCCTCCTACAGTTAGAAATCGCGTCCACTGCTCGTCCTGTAAAGTGCTTGCCATGCAAGAAGGACCGCACAACGGAAAAACGTGAAGGTTGAGACCTTGCGGGTTGTGATGGAGTTGGCGCGATTTCCCCTGCGAAAGAAGATCCTCTCGTGGAGGAAGCTTCCGCGGTAGGTCCCACAACAGACACCTGAGTAGATTTATCCACGGTCTCTGTGGCGACAGAGATGCTACCAACAGAATCTTGCATTGAGATTGTTTTATCTTTAGCAATACTTGTTGAATTAACGGCGCTGGAGGATACGCATATCCTATCATTCGGTCCCAAGGGATCGACAGAGCGTCTACTGCAAATGCTCTTGGATCCGGACACGGAGACACATACGTCTGCAACTGATTGTTGAGATGTGTCGCAAATAAGTCTATCATTGGCCGTTCCCATTGGTAGCAAATCTGATTGAATACTTGTTTGTTGAGAGTCCACTCCGACGGCAACAAACAACCCTTTCGTGAAAGGGAGTCTGCTAGCACATTCAGACGACCCGGTATGTGACGGACCGAAAGAAGAACGTGATGTTCTAATGCAAACAGAAGGATTCTTTCCGTTAGATTGAACAACGGAACTGAATGAGTGCCTCCCTGATTCCGTATATACGCCACTACTGTCGTATTGTCGGATAGGATTTGGACATGAGCATTGTGAATAATGTCCATCCAGTGACGTAACGCAAGCCAAATTGACATCATTTCCTTGATGTTTATGTGCTTGCACAGGAATTGCGGATCCCAAAGACCCTGGCATCTCGAATCCGTTGGGATTAATGATGCACCCCAACCTGTTTGACTGGCATCCGTCATAACGGTAAAACTCGGATCCGGCAACTGCAGCGGAACTCCTTGAGTTAACCACTGAATGTTTGCCCAAGTCTGAATCTCTTGTTTCACTTGATCTGACAAGAGAACGTCTACATCGAGCGAATGAATTTTCACACTCCAATTCTGAGTCAGGAAAATTTGAAGAGGACGTGTGCGTAACCGCCCCATCGGAATGAGATCCGCGGCGGCTCCGCACAGACCTATCAGTCTCATAAATTCTCTCGGCGTGACTTTGTCTGCGTGCAGACAATAGCAAGCGTAACAACTGACTAATTTCGCTCTGGTTAACGGCAGACGAACGAGATTGTTGTGCGTCTCGAAGCTCATTCCCAGATGAGTGAATGACTTGGACGGCACCAGATCCGACTTCTCCTCGTTTACTATAAAACCGAGATGTCGGAGCAATAGAAGAAGATTCTGAACATCGTTCTGAAGCGTTAACTCGTTGCCATACCTCTGAAGAATGTCGTCCAGGTAGGCAGACGTTACCGCAGACGAATGAGCTCGGAAGTAGATCATTACCGAGTTCATTACCCAAGTGAAAGCCCAGGGTGCTAGATTCAATCCGAAGCACATCGCCCGGAATTGATACACCACTCCAAGGACTGCGAAGCGTAGATACTTTCGGAATGTCGGATGTACCATGACGTGAAAGTACGCATCTTTGAGATCTATGCTCGTTGCATAATCGTTCACCCGAATACTCGCTCTGACCGATCGAATCGTCTCCATATAAAACTTCGGAGCGACGATCAGCTTGTTTATCCAGCTGAAATCTATGACTGGACGGAACGAGCCGTCTGGTTTCGGAACCAGAAACAGATGGCTGTAGAATCCCAGAGATTCCTGGTTTTCTACGACCTCTACCGCGTTCTTCATTAAAAGAGACTGCACCTCTGATAACAGAGCGTCTCTTTTCTGTGGATTTGACGGAAGATGAGTCCACTTTGGACTTCGAGTTAATGGAGGCTTTCGTTTGAAGGATATCTTCAGACCTTCCGAAGTCACTCCTCTCACCCAAGGGTCGTCCGTAATCGACGCCCACTCTTGTGAAAAACTCGACAACCTTCCGCCAACCGGAACGCGATAGAGGTTTAAGCCATCACCTCCTGGACCTGCGAGGCCTGCGGTAGGAGAAACCACGTCTTCCACGACCCGCACCTCGCCTCGTCGACCTCGGGGCGTCTGACCGATTGTCCCGGCCTGAAGGACGTCCCGAACGAGAGTCGCTATCCTGACGGTCTCTCGAATAAGACCAAGAGGACGCACCGGAACCTCTATAGGAACCTCTCTTGGGCGCATTAGACCCAGAAGTGCCTGTCTTATTCGTATCTGCTGTATCCGACTTCTTAGGAGCCGATCTGAACAACAGAGAATCATTAGCTTTCTTTTTAATTTCATCATAAATAGCGGAAAGCTTGCCGTCAACGAGAAGTTCTCCTGAGACCGAAGCGACTCTAAGAGAGTTCTTCACCTTAGAATCCACTAGTGTGGATGTAGCTAGGGCTGCGTCACGTCTAACCAACTCCAGATTTGCCACTGAAAGGGCGGAGTTACACGTGGAATAAGCTACTGCCCTTGAAAGAAGTCTTAAAGAGGATTGTATATCCTGAAACTCTTCCCCTTGAAGGCGCAGTGATAACGCCTTAGTAAGGTGATCTGCGTAAGATAAGGCATCTAAATTGGCTCTGTTAGACGCAATAGCTGTTTCCAACACCGCGGTTGGAATAGAAGCTGACGACGGTAATGATAGCTCTAAGTCTTCCGCCTCGTCGTCCATACACAGAGGAACTCTCGGTATACCCTGTCCTGCCGTATCGAATTTATTCCTTGCATTAATGAAAGGCAGGTTGAGAGTATTAGCGGACAAGAAACCTGCTTTCCCCGTCCTGGAAGCAAGTTTAAATATAGCGTCGTTCAATAATTCAAATGTTCTAGCAACATTATTGGACTGCGACGGAAACTCGGGAGCGAAGTCCCTGAACCGCTCAAAAAATTCAGAGTCCAATGACGCTATAATTCTTTTGTCCGGAAGCGCAGCAGTCTGGCCCGACGGAACAACTTGAGGGAGAAAGTGCCGGATGAAGTCCACGGCAGCTTTATGTTGTTCCGAAAGGGATAACTCCAAGTCATCCGTATCCCTTTCACCATCCGGTCGGACCTCATGATGTTCCCGGTCGTCCGCCCCTGATGCTTCGGCGGAGCGTACCGACCCAGCGCCGTCGGATAATTCTCGATCCGACACCGTTTCTGTCGGCTGCTGGGATGCTGCGATAAGCTGTGCTATCTGCACAAGAATGTCCGGCGTCGAGACCTGCGGAGGCGCAGTCTTTCGCTGCTTCGCCGAGGGCAGCTCCGCATCAGATGGCTCCCGCATACTTTTCCTATGCGGACGTCCAGAGTCCATCGGTCTCGAAACCCTGGCTGCCGGATGGTGTGACCTGGTCGCCGAAGAATCCTTCATCGGCGAAGCTGGTAATATATCGGCGGTCACGCAGCCAAGGTGCGGTCGTGTGCGCTGACGAGAAGAGGAAGCCTTAACAGTCTCTGCGGACTGCTTATACAACGGAGCGTCCCGAGCGATGGACGTATGCTCCGCTAAAGACACATTTTGTACCACAACATCTGGTCCCAGAAGTTGTTGTACGAGAGAGGGACCTCTCTCGCTCGCGGCCCGGTTGGACCTGGACGAGCTAGGAACCGGACTAAAAGGCTTCCTCCGTTCTCGCTTACTATCCGCCGTCACTGGGTGTGCATCTATTATGTTTATAGTGCTCGCATCACCCAAAATTTCCTCTTCGACCGCATCGGACGAACCCGGCTGCCGAACCATTCGGTGAATGGACGCTACACCGGGCGAGCTAGCGGACGACATTTGTCTAATCTCCATGAGCACTTTTGCCGCTAGCTCTGAATTCATTTGTGACGACGGACACACACTTGAAGAAGATAACATGGAAACATCACCCTGTTCTGGTTCCTCTGAAATAGAAACTGAGAGAGTAGAGTGACCTTGCGGAGAAAGAGCCGGCATCGCTCTTTCTCCAGAAACAACATATCGTGACACACGTTTCCAATGTTTCTCATCCCAATGTTCACATATAGGACAGGGATTAATGCGAGAACACTGACTACAATTAATACAATGATCATGAAAGTCAGAGGAAGATTTCTTCCTATTACAATTTGAACAACGTCCCTTCATTGTGAAAGAACAACAATAAGTCCTAGTTACTCGCAAAAACCCCTGACACAAAGATACATAATAACATGATCCATTAATAAATGAAAAAACAATTGCAAAACAAAATAATTTAGAAAAAATATTTTTTCAGCGAAGCCCAAGTTGCTGAAAAGTAACGTTGAGCCCCGATGGATCCGATGGCAAAGTGTGGTCAAAAATTTTAAATTTATATAAAATAATTAATGAGACACTTTCGGATAATATAAATGTATCTTATAATGAGATAAACTACAGCAAAGGCAAACAGCCCCCCTCAAAAAAGGCTGTTGCCAATGAAAACAAACAGTGTAAAAACACCAGAAAACATGACTCCAGGCACTGAAAAAACTGGCCCGGAATCAGTCATCAATTACACTCTATCTGATGCAAAACAGAGACTCCCAGGGGAGAATCTGTAGAACATCAGATGGAAGATGCAGAACACAAACGTTATACACCCATGGGTGAAAACGTAACTATGGGGAAAATAACAGAAAACATTCTGTAACCAAGCAACTCTCCCAGGAAATTTTAGAAATGAAATTTCTCAAAAATATGCCAAAAGCATGGGAGAATTGCCAGGGGGGACTTTAGAAGGCTAGGGGAGAGGAAACACTGAATAAGCAGTGCAACAATTAGCAAGAATGACAACAAGAGGCCCATGCCTCGAAAATAGGCAACTTAACATAATTTCATCAAAAAATTTTAAGTACAGCCCTGATTATTTTTTGTCACTTCTTTTTCCTCTCCTCCTTCTATCCTCCTTAGAATCACATTTTCTCCAAAAATTACGTGTCTGGCATCCTTTAAACTGAGATTTACAAGCACAAAGATCAGTGAGATGTTGACTGATGAAGGGCCAAACAGAGAATGATAATTGGCGCCAATTTCGGGACGACTGCGTCACTGCGCATGCGCAGTAGAGGCGTAGTATGGAGGTCCTTTAGGACATGATTTCTTTTTGTTTTGGATGCAAATTTTGGGGATTGGGGGGCAAAATTTGTGTTTGGCCCTGGTTTTGTTAGAGTTAGCACCAGCTAAGTCTGGGTCATTGGTACAGTATAAAAATATAACTCCACAATAATATCAACCACATGAATATGCACCAGAAACACAGTAAACATGCAAACTGCTTGAAAGATGTCAGGGTCATGCTTATTCACTAAGTTATTGCACAAAAACTCTAAGGCCTTTAAATTCATTTATTTTGGGTACACCGTTTTACTCTAATTTGGGCACATTAAAACCAGAAATAACAACCTTATGCTGTTATTTTTTATTGCCATGCCTTTCTTTGTGTTTCTATGGTCATATTATGATGGAAATGTAGAAGTGGCACAGAGAAATTACATATTTTTCTTGATGTCTTTACACCTTCTCTAATTTGGGCACACTTGCAAATGGTAAGAAATTGGGGTAATCTAAAGGCCTGACTGTTAATACAGTTACCTCCCTCTGACTGGAATGCCATCAGATAATCTTGTTACTTTTCAAGTTTGTCATTTTGTTGAGTAGGACTTGGTGTGAACTGCCTGTTACTGAGAATGTCTTACGGTTCAAACATTGTCCCACTCAATGTGAACGACCAGACCTTGAGAAAGTTGGGTAATGCGAGGACACTTTAAAGTGTACAATGATATCAGACAGAAAGATCCTGACAAAAGATTTAATATTATCATTTTGGTAGAAGGGGGAGGGGAGTGGAGTGGTGTGTGTGTGTGTGTGTGTGTGTGTGTGTGTGGCAGGGGGGGGTAGTGGAGTGTGGGGGGGGGGGGGGGAGGGGAGGGGGAGTGGGGGGGATATACCAGCACACAAAGATTGCATTTCAAATTTTCTTACTGTTTTCATTTTTGCATTCAATACATAGCTTATGATCCCAATTAATTTTATTTTCCAGGACAATAACAACCGGAATATATGGGAATGGATGCATATTCATTCTTAAATGCACTGCAGAATTGAATATAAACTTGGTGTGTGACCTTACTATACTGACGTACAACATTGATAACGACACAACATCATGGCATTGATTGACAAACAACCATATTATTGCTGTGGTAAAACATAATTGCCGTCGCTTTTACCATCTCATTGCTGGTTGATGTGGCTAATTTCGCAGGCTGCATAAAGGTTTTTCTGCATAATGAAAATTGTGGTTTTGTCAAATGGTAAACCTTTTTTTCAAATTAGCAGCTTTAGAGAAATATTGGCATTTGTGCGAACAACAATTTTCCCATCAAACAACAAAAATTTATGATTTACAGGGTGATGGATGTGGAGGGAATCCCCACCCCTCCCCTCCCCTCCCCCAAGCTTCAGGCTTGCAAATGGGTGAAAGATATCTTTTGTTATGGACTGGAAACTAATTTCAAGTCCAAGGTCACTGTGATCTTAACCTTAGGCAAAATGATTCCTATGTGAATTGATTTTTTCCTCCCTCTCTGATTATTCCTCACACTGAACTACGTTAAAATTTTGGCTGCTATAGGAAGCCCAAAGATTAATCCAGGAACTTAAAACAAATTTGAATCTGACCCTGCAAAGGATGCTGTACATGTATCCCAAATATCAAAACATTCTGATTGGTGGTTCTAGAGAAGATTTTTTGTTATTTTTTAAAAGTTTTGTCTTTGCATTTTCTCATTACTAACAGTGTTAAAATGGGTGACCTCATATGGCACCCTATGACATAACCGATACAATATTTTTTGCCCATTCAATTCTACTCATATTAACAATGATTACTACCAAATAACAATTCTCTGTTCCGTACAGTAGTTTGGGAACTATGGGGGTATGAAAATTATTCTATTTTTCACTCCTGGGGTTCCCACATGGATGCAGGAAATATTTTTTTGGCATGCATCATGTACTTATGACCCAATAACACAACATACCAAATTTAGTTCAAATTAATCTATCCATTCTGAAAATAGAAATTTTGGGCATGGCCAAAAATCTTGCCCTTCCCAGAACTGAAAATATTGCCCTTCAAACTTCCCTTGAACTAACTTTACTGTATACCTCAAATGGAAGCTAAATACCAAATATCATCTAATTCTATCCCTCAGATCATGTGTAAAAGAGTTTTAAAAATTTGGGACAATTAGGTCTCGTTACAGTTATTCAGGTGAAAATGTCGGCTTTTCAAGAAATGTTCAGCTTCTGATTAACACGGCCGAGGATATTTCGCATTTAAATCACCTCCCCTATTCACAATACTCACAATGTATATAGTTTCTGGAAGGTCTGAATATGGCCCTTTCTGGAGACAACTGTACACACCAAAAATCTTACAATATCACTCAAATACACTCAGCCGAATGACACAGTTGATGGTTAAAAAAATGGCTCAAAATGGTCAAAATTTTCTCATTTTGGGGATAAATCTCCAAACTTCGTACATCAATAGTGATAAAACTGTGTTATAGGAATTCCTCATTCCTCCACTGAGGATTTTACAGCATAGCATGATCATTCTGACAAATAAAAAACATATGGGTTTCTTATTCATTTTTTCAGAAGGCTTTCTCAAAGCAAATTTTCACAAAAATTGTCCCATTTGTAAACTGCAAATTGTCAGGTCCCAAACAGGTCTGGGTTAGTCATTTACATGTAACACTTCCATGCGACCTTGACCCCCAACAGAAATGCACTTGACAATACACAGTTTGAATCAAGACCATCAACAGATTATTTTGGTCATATCACCATTAATGAGAATTATTTACTAAATCCACACCACCATAAACTAAAACTATAGCCCAAAATAGCCATTTGGCTGAGGATATCCAATAACCTCGGAAATGACCTTTTAATAGGAAATGAGACCTTAAGTGAAAAATAAAAAATTCTTCACATTCTCAGAAATAGTAAATGTGCATCTGTATTTAATTCTGAAAAAAATGATGTATGGCACATATGAAAAAAATGTTAACTTAGTGCCCTTAAGCCCCATGGATAGCGGCAGACCGAGCACTCTGACAGCCGGTTTCTTTACGTTTCTTTACGCAGTAATGCTCAGTGAGAGAAGGCCTGTTCTTTCACATTTCTGACTCTGATAAAAGTTCTGTAGAGTAAACTTTGCATCAGGTGAAAGCATGTAACACCAGTGGTTCCCCTATTCTGCCAAAGCAGTATGCTTTAACCTGAGAGGAGGAAGTTAGATTTCAATTTAGATGGATGCACAGCTGTATCACCATGAACAATAGCTATCAAGGCAGCTGTGTTGGTATATTGGCCAATGATCAGACTAAACCAATGGTGATGGATTATTTATTTTTGATGTGCACAGTCACTTTCAGCACCAAAAGCTACATCAGGATCACACATTACTGATAAAATTAAAACAAAACCAGAAATTATATTCATTTGTAAACTGCATCCTCCCTCAAAATGCATATTTCAGTCCCCACCCACCCACTCTTTTCCACAGCATTCTCAACTCACTTTCCTCATTTGGCTAAACATCATTCACTGATTCTATCAATTATAATATAATGTGATCATAAAAGAAAAAATTCTATAAATCTCTTGTAAACTCATTTTCCTGCATAGCATACATTGTGTTTGCTAAAGGGTTAAAAATAGACCCATTTCAGTTCCTGACCTGATCCAAAAGACTGACATTTGAAGTATATGCTATTTGAAAAGAGCTGTGTAAATGTAACGATTAAGAATATTCAGTCCCAAATTATCTCTACTAATCAGACCACACTCTGATAATTCCCTGGAAAGTTCTTAGAAAGAGTTCTCCATATGACTGTACCAGTAAACAGCATTTTCAAATAAAATTGTGTTAAAAAACCTACATAATTCTCTTGATAACACCATTACTGGACTTGAAATACCTCAAGAGGGAGAACTTTCCAGGAAATTATATGTGTACAGGGTACCACTGAAAAAAGAAAAATATGTTTTAATATTTCTTTTAGTTATCCTAGAACATATTCCCACTAATACAGTTGGTTGCTATGGAGATTGGAGGCCAGAAATTGCAATGAAAGCAAACACTGTTTTTTACTTAATTAAGGTCTCGTTACAGTTATTCAGGTGAAAATGTCGGCTTTTCAAGAAATGTTCAGCTTCTGATTAACACGGCCGAGGATATTTCGCATTTAAATCACCTCCCCTATTCACAATACTCACAATGTATATAGTTTCTGGAAGGTCTGAATATGGCCCTTTCTGGAGACAACTGTACACACCAAAAATCTTACAATATCACTCAAATACACTCAGCCGGATGACACAGTTGATGGTTAAAAAAATGGCTCAAAATGGTCAAAATTTTCTCATTTTGGGGATAAATCTCCAAATTTCGTACATCAATAGTGATAAAACTGTGTTATAGGAATTCCTCATTCCTCCACTGAGGATTTTACAGCATAGCATGATCATTCTGACAAATAAAAAACATATGGGTTTCTTATTCATTTTTTCAGAAGGCTTTCTCAAAGCAAATTTTCACAAAAATTGTCCCATTTGTAAACTGCAAATTGTCAGGTCCCAAACAGGTCTGGGTTAGTCATTTAACACTTCCATGTGACCTTGACCCCCAACAGAAATGCACTTGACAATACACAGTTTGAATCAAGACCATCAACAGATTATTTTGGTCATATCACCATTAATGAGAATTATTTACTAAATCCACACCACCATAAACTAAAACTATAGCCCAAAATAGCCATTTGGCTGAGGATATCCAATAACCTCGGAAATGACCTTTTAATAGGAAACGAGACCTTAAGTGAAAAATAAAAAATTCTTCACATTCTCAGAAATAGTAAATGTGCATCTGTATTTAATTCTGAGAAAAATGATGTATGGCACATATGAAAAAAATGTTAACTTAGTGCCCTTAAGCCCCATGGATAGCGGCAGACCGAGCACTCTGACAGCCGGTTTCTTTACGTTTCTTTACGCAGTAATGCTCAGTGAGAGAAGGCCTGTTCTTTCACATTTCTGACTCTGATAAAAGTTCTGTAGAGTAAACTTTGCATAAGGTGAAAGCATGTAACACCAGTGGTTCCCCTATTCTACCAAAGCAGTATGCTTTAACCTGAGAGGAGGAAGTTAGATTTCAATTTAGATGGATGCACAGCTGTATCACCATGAACAATAGCTATCAAGGCAGCTGTGTTGGTATATTGGCCAATGATCAGACTAAACCAATGGTGATGGATTATTTATTTTTGATGTGCACAGTCACTTTCAGCACCAAAAGCTACATCAGGATCACACATTACTGATAAAATTAAAACAAAACCAGAAATTATATTCATTTGTAAACTGCATCCTCCCTCAAAATGCATATTTCAGTCCCCACCCACCCACTCTTTTCCACAGCGTTCTCAACTCACTTTCCTCATTTGGCTAAGCATCATTCACTGATTCTATCAATTATAATATAATGTGATCATAAAAGAAAAAATTCTATAAATCTCTTGTAAACTCATTTTCCTGCATAGCATACATTGTGTTTGCTAAAGGGTTAAAAATAGACCCATTTCAGTTCCTGACCTGATCCAAAAGACTGACATTTGAAGTATATGCTATTTGAAAAGAGCTGTGTAAATGTAACGATTAAGAATATTCAGTCCCAAATTATCTCTACTAATCAGACCACACTCTGATAATTCCCTGGAAAGTTCTTAGAAAGAGTTCTCCATATGACTGTACCAGTAAACAGCATTTTCAAATAAAATTGTGTTAAAAAACCTACATAATTCTCTTGATAACACCATTACTGGACTTGAAATACCTCAAGAGGGAGAACTTTCCAGGAAATTATATGTGTACAGGGTACCACTGAAAAAAGAAAAATATGTTTTAATATTTCTTTTAGTTATCCTAGAACATATTCCCACTAATACAGTTGGTTGCTATGGAGATTGGAGGCCAGAAATTGCAATGAAAGCAAACACTGTTTTCTACTTAATTAAGGTCTCGTTACAGTTATTCAGGTGAAAATGTCGGCTTTTCAAGAAATGTTCAGCTTCTGATTAACACGGCCGAGGATATTTCGCATTTAAATCACCTCCCCTATTCACAATACTCACAATGTATATAGTTTCTGGAAGGTCTGAATATGGCCCTTTCTGGAGACAACTGTACACACCAAAAATCTTACAATATCATTCAAATACACTCAGCCGAATGACACAGTTGATGGTTAAAAAAATGGCTCAAAATGGTCAAAATTTTCTCATTTTGGGGATAAATCTCCAAATTTCGTACATCAATAGTGATAAAACTGTGTTATAGGAATTCCTCATTCCTCCACTGAGGATTTTACAGCATAGCATGATCATTCTGACAAATAAAAAACATATGGGTTTCTTATTCATTTTTTCAGAAGGCTTTCTCAAAGCAAATTTTCACAAAAATTGTCCCATTTGTAAACTGCAAATTGTCAGGTCCCAAACAGGTCTGGGTTAGTCATTTAACACTTCCATGTGACCTTGACCCCCAACAGAAATGCACTTGACAATACACAGTTTGAATCAAGACCATCAACAGATTATTTTGGTCATATCACCATTAATGAGAATTATTTACTAAATCCACACCACCATAAACTAAAACTATAGCCCAAAATAGCCATTTGGCTGAGGATATCCAATAACCTCGGAAATGACCTTTTAATAGGAAACGAGACCTTACCACAATGATTTCAACAAAACTGAAATGGTCCACCCCACAGTACTCATTTGAGATATTACTGGAATTGGCCCTGTGATTTGGGTGAAGAAGACTTAAACACAACCTTTATGACCGAAGTACGATGGATGACAGATGATGGGGCGACTGCTGGACAGATGGATGGAGAGCGATCAGCATAGCTCATCCTGACTTCCATTAAGATGACCTACATGTAGTAATTACTATTTGGGGGGAACAAAACCCAACAATAGTATATTTACAGTTAAAACTAAAAGTCCTGTCACAAACTGTGCGCCTATCTAGGCTTAATTGCACGTATGAATTGCATGTAATTGCTACATGTATATCGAATGGCATCCAAAGCACGGCAGGTTCTCCTGGTTACTTATAGCAAACACAGGCAATGCTTCTGCCAATGGACCTCCGGGCAATCCAGAAGTCCATTGGCTGAAACATTGCTTGTGCACAGGCCATATGCACAGAATTTGAAAGCATTACTATGGTCATAACGCATAGATTAATGTGCAGATCGACATGCTATTTGTGCGCATTTCATGACAGGACTTCTAGTTTTAACTGTATTGTTTATCTTAAACCTTTTCATGTTGTAAATTTATACTGAGAAACAGAATGATCTGCTTCTTGAAGTGGACTAATATTGCAGACATCCATAATGGTTTAGGGTCAATACACTACTACATAAAAGGTTAGGGCTAGCAGAGGCCTGCTAAGCCTTACTATACTGACGCTAAGGGTACATGTACATTTCTCCACCAGATTTACAATTTTCTTTTGTCAGACACCAGCAGGTGGAACATTATAATGTGAGCAGCTTACGGGAGGAAAGTGTGTACAGTTGCCATACATCCCAAAAATCGGTAGATATGGGACATGTTTTGAAAATCAAGGGGAAAATTGGTAAACATTTTTTTTTAAAACATCAGATACTCTTAACTATATAACCTACATGTAATAAATATGTCAAATTTGTACTGAGGATATGGTAAATGTAAATAGCTTTCTGTTTGAAATTTATGTTCTATTAACAGGGTTATTCAATCCAGAGATATCCAGTCAGGTGGTAATAAACATTGGAACCAGACATTACCAAAAATATGTTGGGTTGTGGATTTGTGACGGGTATAACCATATTTTTATTTACTTCCCAGAGAATGGAACTGTTTAGTACCACCTGTCATTTCCCAGATAATAGAACAGTTTCTTAAAAACAAAATGATATAAACAGTAAACATAAGGTGCTATATAAGTAAGAGACATTTGTTTACTTTGAAATTCCTCCCTCTGATGTTCCATAAATACAAATTAAATATACACAAATTATACATCAAAATGAAAGTTGCGATGTACAGAACACGAAAAATATATGTATATGTATATAAATTTGAATTTAAGTAATATCATAGGTGGAAATTTCAAAGAAAACAAATTTCCCTTACTTATATAGCACCTTAATGATGCTATGACAGCCTCCAGAACTGCTCTCAGAACTTCTTTTGAGTATGACAGAGAAGATGGGGGTTAGAAATAAAGATTTCTGGTGATTTCGACCCACAACCATTTTGACCCGAGGTGACTTCGACCCACTTTGGTGAATTCGACCTGGTTTGGTGATTTCGACCCTAAGTGAAATTGACCCAGTTTTGGTGAATTCAACCCACTAAAAAAAATGTTGTAGATTAGATTAGATTCTTTATTTACAGTATACTTAAAAAAAACAGTTACAGTTATATAGTACAAGTAGTGTTGATGTGTATACTGAGAGAGATGACAGCCAGATTGGCTGTCTACCTGTTACCCCCCCCCCCCCCCACCACCCCCCCCCCCCCCCCCTTGGAATTGCAGACAGACTTTGACCAAAAAATGTTTATATGTAGCAGATTACATGCACCTGATATAAGATGACAGAGCATGGGTAATTTCATTGCTGGGGGCCTTGCTACTTTCTTATACAGGTTCCATCCTACACTTACACCTATACAGGCTGGAGACTGGTGGTTTCAAATTGAAAAAAAGGCAACCTGCTTATTGTGTCCACTCCATCACTCCGCGCAACTCCAAGTCGGATTAGTCCCTGCGAAAACTCGTTGCGAAACTGTATATTGTTTTGTCTTATTGTTAGATAGAAGTATTTAATAGACACTAGAAGCATTGAGGTTATTCTCAGTTAATCACATGAATCATTTTTTTGCTATGTACATTGCCTTGTTTATTGATTGAGACCTTCTCGATTGCTTTGTTGTGGCAACTCTTAATGGTTTCTCAATGTTTTCACAACATAAACACACAAATCTTTGAAACCAGCCTTCACTGTCTATTTTTTTGCCATGTGTCTTGTTTATTGATTGAGAACTTTTTGATTGCTTTGTTGTGGCAGCTCACTTTTATCTTGATGGTTTCTCAATGTTTTCACAACATAAACACACAGTTCTTTGAAACCAGCCTTCAGTGTCCATTTTTTTGCCATGTGTTTTGTTTATTGATTGAGAACTTCCTTCCTGATTGCTTTGTTGAAGCCACTCACTTTGATCTTAATAGTTTCACAATGTTTTCACAACATAAGCACACAGGTCTTTAACTGGTTGAGTGCTAGAAGCCACTATCAGGGCTTTAATACGGAGAGCAGATACCCCAGCCTAAAGTTGTCATATTCTGTGGATGTGCTTCATATTATCGTATAAGTGAAATTACTCAGTCTGTATGGGTTTGCCTTGTTACAATTTATGGGAGAGTGCCTCTTGGCACTCTCCCATAAATTGTAACAAGGCAAAGACACGAAAACAAATTTTGATGACCAAAAATAACTTAGCACTCTACCAGTTAATACCAGCCTTCAGTGTCCATGACTATTATAACCGCTTACTGTCGATAGCAACAGAATTCAAAAGGAAACTCAGAAACGGAGACTGTGAATAATGAAGAACCCAATTTTACATTAATTCACTCGCTCGTAGATACAGATCTTCCACCTGCACAGATCACTGTCATTGACAGACCAGAAAATGAAAATTGGAGTTTTGTCATCCCACAGAGACTGGAAGAATCATCATACATGGATCCACCGCCATCGACAAATGAGGCTATATTAAAAGCACCTGCATACCAGATTATTAATAAAGCATCAACATGGAATCAAAATAAACTCCTTGATGATCCCGGGTATTCATGTACCAAAAAGAGAGAAAATAGTAAGTTTACTCTATTTAACTGCTTTATAGAATAGATTTAATCATATAATTTATGACACTCAAGGTCACTTTTCTGCAAGTTTAGCCAATCGTTTATAACCATGCTGCCCATGTTAGAGGACTTCCACCCCAGGCATTGATCGGGGCCCATTTTATAAGTAAAATACATATTTCTTTTGAAGAAGGAACGTCATCTGGTAATGATTAACACACTGGGAAATGAACCGTGCAGCAGATTTCCAAAAACGTCATATTTAGTTAGAAATGCCAACTACTTTAGAGCAAAAAGGCACCCACAAGAACCAAAAGATCTTCAGCTCATCCTGGCGACAGAACATCTTCCAGAAAACTTCTTCAGGAATATCAAACAAGGAGACCACATCAAACAAGTAACTCTAGCATTCGCAGTGATGTCTGGGAAGAAACATCAAGACTACATAGAAGTTTTAAGGGAACTCAGCAATTTATTATGGGATGTTCCCAGGGTTCGGAAAGTTGTTATTGACTTTGAAGTGGCCATGTGGCAGGGAACCAGACACATACATGTATTTTCTCAGGTTCACAGGTTGAGATTAAACAACTCTTTGATGAATAAATATACGAGAAAGTTCATGGCCTTGCCATTTTTACCTCACGAAAAAATAGTAAACTGTTTTGAAACGCTTTGTGAAGAGGCAGAGAGTGATCAACTGAGAAACTTCACAGATAATGAACAGTCAACATGGATTAATAATCCTGTGTGAAGTGTGTGAAAGACATAAGTGTTTTTAAATTTTAATCAAAGTGTTAGAACAAATAATGACGTGGAAGGGTGGCATAACCGCCTAAACACAAATACACTAGAACCTGTCTTGAGAGACCACCCTTTTTGACAGACAAAAGTGGTCTCTCAAAACAGGTTGTCTCTCATGACAGGTCCATTACAGAGTAAAACAACCAAATGGTACCAAGTCACAGCGGTCTCTCAAGACAGGTGGTCTCTCATGACAGTGGTCTCTCAAGACAGGTTTTACTGTACAAGTATTAACACTCAGTTTTATGTTCTAGTGAATGTTTTACACAGAGAAAATTGTGTGGTCACAGGGTATTTTTTGTTTTTAGAAATATGATTAGCAGTTTCCATCTTGGTTTCAAAAAGTGATGATAAACAGTGAATATAAGAGCAATATGAAAGAAAAATGGCCAGCATTTGGACTTTTTTTAATAGAATTTTGCGATGCGAATCCAGTCATCAAATACCCTGGGTCAATGTAATGTGATGTTACATGTAGTTTCAGAAAACAAATTAAAGCGTGAGCAAAAAAAAAAACCAAATACAGACACTTGCAAAAGAAAGTTTTTGAGTTATGGGAGCAATACGTCAATAATGAAATTTCAAAAGACAATTACTTAAGAAATGTTGACGTTTGAATGGTCCAACAGCCTGAACAGTAAGCTCCGAGAGGTTCTATGACAATACAGTGTGCATTAACTGCTGGAAAATGTCTGTTTTATCCTCCGTCGCCGATAATGCCAGACTCATACATAGTTCAGCATTCTGAACATAGTGGCTACCCATCTATGTTCAGATTCTTCCCATTCAAATCTGTGGTAAAATTCCCCAACAAGTTTTTATGGGAACTCAAAACTCGAAAATAGTCTATTCGTTTCAGCGCCATTACCAGGTTATTGTTTTTACTGTTTGTTATTTAGATAGAAACATGGACGTAATTGAAGCAGTCGTTGATGCTTCGGAAGTATCCAAATCTTGATAATTAAAGGGAAGCGCGTTGGCTCAGTTGGTAGAGGTGCAGGCTGCAAGCCGAGAGGTTCTCGGTTCGAATCCCACCTGCGGCAACCGCGTTGTGTCCTTGGGCAAGACACTTCATCTCCATTGCCCACGTGGGGGCACGATGACGCCGTGTACTAAGGCGTACTGCACGTCGATGGTACGCATATCTTCAACCAATCCAACCCTGCCTGTGTTGCAGTGCAGAGTTACGATGTTGGGGAGCTGGCAGCTGCTCGTCGTTGCTCGGTGGTTCTCTCCGGGTACTCCGGCTTCTTCCACCCGTAAAGCTGTCATGGTCATGATTAGCCATTGTGCATAAGTATATGACCTTAAACATCAATAAATAATAAATATTGATAATTAAAGGATAAAACATAGTTTGGATCAATAGACTCTGCACAAATGTAAGGAAATACGTGTACTATCTAATGCAGCCAGTAATAAGGACGAAAGCTTGATATATATTCCTATTTTCGAGTTTTGGGACCCCATAAAAACTTGTTGCAGAATTTTACCACAGATATGAATGGGAAGAATCTGATTCTGAACGTAGAGGATTAGCCACTACATTCAGATTGCTGAACTAACTCAGACAATGATATTGTAATCAGTTTCAGAAGGTATATATCAAAGGTGTGTGCTAGCTTCTAAAACTAATCACAATATCATTGTCAGAGCCTGGAATTATCAGTGTGGGAAACATAAAACAATTCCTCTAGTCTTGTTTTCTTTTACAAATATATATGCAAACTGTATGTGATCTCCCTCTGTTATTATGATTCTCTCTCATTTTGTTATGTTATTTATGCATATGTGATCTCCCTCTGTTATTATGATTCTCTCTCATTTTGTTATGTTATTTATGCATATGTGATCTCCCTCCGTTATTATGATTCTCTCTCATTTTGTTATGTTATTTATGCATATGTGATCTCCCTCTGTTATTATGATTCTCTCTCATTTTGTTATGTTATTTATGCATTTTCTTTCAGAAATAAAATAAACTGACAGTGATTAATGGGATACAAATGTATGTTATTCATTAAAAGTTCCACAGTGGGTCGAATTCACCAACTTTGGGTCAATTTCACCTAAACTGGGTCGTAATCACCAAAGTGGGTCGAAACCGTAATGGCTCAAATTAGTGGCTTAGTGATTTTTTTTTTTTGGTGGGGTGGGGGGGGGGGGGGGGGGGGGGGGGGGTGTCCCTCCTCTCCTGGCGTTAAGGGCCTATATAAGTAATGGAATTTTGTTTATTTTGAAATTCACATCTCTCATATTCCTTAAATTCAGATTAAATATACACAAACTATACATCAAAATGAAGGTTGGGATGTATAGAACACGAAACACATATGTAATCAACTCATAGAGTCGACTGCAGGCACCACTGGTTCCTGGAAGTCTGCTACCGTATTCGCACCAGAACTGATAATAAAATAATATTTCATCAGAACAACTTGTGGCCAAATGTGCTTCATATATCCAAGAACAAAGCTAGGCATTCAAAACACTTTCGAATACAGCGATAGGACTGCATTTTGGAAAAGGACAACACTGTCTGCATTTTTTATTGAAGATGGTTTCCATGCTTGATAGACATGCGCAAATCACTCGTTACCACGAATTTCCATCGAAAAACAAAATCGTAATTCTAAGAAATTTCAACAGGTATCATGACACCTTGCATTGAATATGGCAACTGTGCAATCTCAATCTAATAACAGTATACTGTATGAAGGCGATCTTTTTCGTTATTTGAATTTAGACGGCGTTGTTTTTACATGCTTTTTCTGTCCGATGACGTCGACCGGAAATCAAAAGTATACTCATACGTAAACAAAAGCAAAGGCTTTGGAATTTTCCCCAATGCAGCTCTGTCAACGAGTTTTGAAGAATTTTTATCCCCTAGCTTTATTCTTGGATATGTAAAGCACATTTGGCCACAAGTTGTTTTCGTGAAATATTATTCAATTATCAGTTCTGGTGCGAATACGGCAGCAGACTTCCAGGAACCAATGGTGCCTACAGTAGACTCTATGAGTTGATTACACGTGTTTCGTGTTCTATACATCCCAACCTTCATTTCGATGTATAATTTGTGTATATTTAATTTGAATTGAAGGAATATCAGAGGTGAGAATTTTCAAAATAAACAAAATTTCATTACATATATAGGCCCTTAATTCTGAACCCAGCCAAATCTAGTCAGTTCTATGAGAATCGAGTCTATGCAAAGGTCTAGGTAATCCTTTACAATAGCGGGTTTTGGGTTTTTTGCAAAATTAGGCAATTTTTCCTTGCTTCTTTTTGTTTTTTTCCATTTTAAAACACTTTTCCAACAAAAGCGCATACTTTTTTGATGAAAATATTCATATTTTATTAAGAATTACACTATTTTATTGCGCCGTTGAAAATCAGTCGACTCGAAGTCGCCAATGCGGTTGGCTTGTTCTTTCTCACTGGTCGGGATAAGTGGGTGTGCTCATATGAAAGTGTAATATGCACCCTGGGTGGAATACGGGAGAAATCAGTGAAAGATTCATTTTTAAGGCAAGTGAAAATTAGTGAATAACTTTTATATCAATCTAGTATCACTAGGGTCAGTATTAGTTAGGGCCAGGGTTAGGGTACCCTAAATCATTACTAGTAGGGTCAGTAGTAGCTGGGGCCAGGTTAGGGTACCCTAACCCTGCCCCGCTGCTACTGACCCTATTTTGATGTCGCCTCAATCTTGTTACACGTACATTGATGCCTCCCTCGCTTTGAAGAACACAAATAGAGGGCGCTGAGCTGAAACGAAATGGAGCTGACGACTCCATGCGAAAACACTAGTAGCTACACTCAGTGTGTTATTAAAATGCATTTTTAAATAAATTTCTTGCCCCGGAATCAAATATTTTTCTATTAATTTGTTGGAAAAGTGTTTTAAAACGGAAAAACCCCAAAAGAAGCGAGAAAACATTGCCTAATTTCGCAAAAAACCCAAAACCCGCTATTGTAAAGGATTACCAAGGTCTATGTAGTTCTATATATATACGATAATACCATAGTGTGTTTTGATATGTTTGATATCTCAACGAGTTGAAAGTGAGTTTTTTTCGCGAGGCTTGCCGAGCGAAAAAAACTCACTTTCAACGAGTTGAGATATCAAACATATCAAAACACATTATGGTATTGTTGTATTTATCTTATACCGACCATTTTTGTTCTTTTCTGCATTTTTAAAAGGGTTTTGGGGATGATTTCGTGTCAAAATGTCGACTCATCTGGAGTCTCCAATCTATATGACATAGGGGTATGTGTTATAGATAATCTATAACACATGGGCTATATCTTCAACAGGTATAGGATAAAGTAACTTATCTATACAGTTTTGCAAATTGTGGAGTAATGGCTACTAATTAGTACTAGTACTAGTAGTAATACACCCCTACTTTTAATTTTACAACGAAATTAGAAAACTAGTTACCTACATAAACTACTCAAACCTACTTAATAAGAAAAAAAATAATACTGCTTTCGAATGAGTATGTTTCGGTTGTTATTTGCAAAATAATTACCCCAGAAATAATTGTGGATGTTTTGTTAATTTTTCGAACTGGTCCAACATGTTTTCCACATGTCTTTCTGCGTGAAATTTCATTTTCGTTTTCAAATTTCATCACCAATCCTTGAATCGGAGTTATCTTTCCTGGGTAAAGAAAATGTGAACGGGTAAAAATACCCTCCGTTAAGTCGTCCCCGAGTCAAGTCGCCCCCGTACATCGGGTCAAGTCGCCCCCCCCCCCCCCCCCCTCCCCAAAAGTGTTGGACTGGAGAGGCTTAATAATAAAGTAAGACTGGTCGGATTAAACACTTCCTTTTTATTTATTAAAACTAGAACATAGTGACAAATGTAGGCCTATAACAAATATATACAGCTATACGTAATTTGTTTTATGTATTAAAATTAGAACATAATAACAAAATATATACAACTATACATTTCATAAATTACATCAATATTTATCTATAGTTTATATAATTTATTTTGTTATATAAACCAGTCTTATTCATCGAGATCGAAGAAGCTCCAGTAGGGAGAATCATGAAACAGTTTTTGATTGAATGTTGGGATATTAGGAGAGAGAGTGGGGGGGGGGGGGGATACCTCAGCGGGGCACTGGGTTAATGTAAGTTTCCTCGTTAGATGGCCGTGACAAATCAGCGGAAGTCCGAATAAATGAATGAAATGAAAATTTTCAGCGCGCGGAAGGCACACAGGGACGATGTGGGATTTAAATCCCTTGCGACCCGAATAACTTTATAACTTTGTTTACATGCTTACGAGTCCACGAGAGTCGGGAGAGAGAACCAATAATCTTAGTGAGGTTTGTGATGAATGAACAGTTTCAGCGCACCGAAGGCGCACATGGACGATGTAGGATTGAAATCCCTTGCGACCCGAATAACTTTATTTGCTTTATAGCTTTATTTGCTTATGAATCCACGAGAGTCGGAAGCGAGAGCCAATAATATTATTTAGTTTGAGTATGCGCATTGGAGGTAGGGTAGTGGGTTGTGATGCCCCAGAACCTCGAACTGGAAGATGACTAGGAATTTTGCATAACTACAAGAATTCTGCTCCGCGTTTGCTCAGAGAAGTGGGCATATTTATGGTAATACTGAAATCACAGTTTGATGGTTATTTTAGAAAAAAGAAAAAGAAACCCAAACAGGCGTTGATTTGAGAGCAGCCCCAGCATATTATCCTAAACAGTTACAAAATGGAAAAAATCTACCAATATGTGTTTTTTGAAAGCTGGAAATCATCAATCAGCCTATAAGGGAGAGTGGATGTTGAGCCTTGGCCATCTGGTCTGCCTTTAAGGGGAACAGATGAAGGGGTGATAGGAGAAGAAAAAAAAACAAAAAACAACAACAACAACAACAAAAACCCCACACATACACACAGATACACACATCCTAAGCCCTTAAACAGAAAGAAGGTAGGTTGTTCCAATTCCTCATACGCTTCGTCTGCTGTTTCCATGCGTCTTCTAAGTGGGAGAGTTGCAAGAAAATTACCGAGTGTTCAATTAGAGAAGTTATAGGTTGAGAAAGATAGGAATCCGCTATTATTATCACTGTTGTGTGATTGCTGCTATGGATGGGGCGACAGGTGTGTTTCTTTGGAGCCCACTCCCCAAACGCAGGGTTGCGAGGCAGTTTCCACAGACTCGATCCTAGATTTCTTAATGAGTAGCTATGCAATCCTTATTGACTCCACTCCTCCATATCATTATTAGAGAGAGATAGAACTCCGTTATTGTATATTGTAGCTGTTGTTTGATTGCTGCCATTGTTGGGGTGATTGGTGGGTTTCTTCGTAGCCCACTCACCACATGTAGATTTGCGAGGCAATACTCACAGACTCAATCCTAAAGTTCTCAATGAGTAACGAGGCAATCCTCATCGTCCATGTGCGCCTTCGGAGCGCTGAAACTTTTCATTCATTCAGACACAGAACCGGGAAAATACATGGTTTGCAGGTGACATTAATTTTTAAAAAATTCACTGTCCCTCGGAAGGGCACACACTTTTTTTCGAGACGTTGTGATTAATTTATTACCGCTGTGGTGTGAGATAAACGCTCATATATGATTGTGGCTGACGACTGTTCATCAAGAGCAACAGAAAACACCTGGCAACAACAACACAAGTTCTGTTTTGGATGCACCTGAAAGTCCAGATGACAACACATCTTTGAATGCACCTTCTTTAGAGATAAGTTTTGACATGCCACACCGTAAATGCAAATAATCGCCCCGAAACATTAGAAACATTAGTTATAAAGCAAATAAGGTTTATTCAGTCGGGTCGCAAGGGATTTCAATCCCACATCGTCCCTGTGCGTCTTCGGTATAGAAACATCAACTGAGGAGCCCGATTTACCAGAGAGTTTACCAGAAGATTCACCAACAACATACACAGAAATGCCCGATGGAAGTCAACGTGGTGGTCGACTTTTGGTATCAAGTGAAGGTTATTCTTTTGCAGTGAAGGTAAGCCATTCATCTCAAACGCAACATCGTTATGATACGCGATCACAATCTACAGCGCGACCTCGATTTCCTATACATGAATTACAATCTTAAATTTAAACACTAATGTTAATTCCTTATATTTATATAACATTTATAACAAACTAATTATATAAACAACAGATAGATATTGATGTAAATTATGAAATGAATAGTTGTATATATTTTGTTATGTTCTAGTTTTAATAAATAAAAAGGCGTCTGTATTTCTTATATGTTTTGCTATTATGTTCTAGTTTTAATAAATAAAAATTACGTGTTTAATCAGACCAGTTTTACGTTATTATTAAGTCTTTCCAGTCCAACACTTTTGGGGGGGGGGGGACTTGACCCGTTGTATGGGGGCGACTTGACCGCTTGGTGAATTGGTGAATTGTCCCAGTGGCGACTTGACCCGAGGGCGACTTGACTCGGGGGCGATTGACCCGTTCCTCTCAATTATATATTGATAATTATGACAAGAATTTAGGAAATTTCAACTATTTTATTTATTGATTATTTAAGTCTCAGCTCGCTAAAGTTATACTTGAATGAATGAAAAGTTTCAGCGCGCCGAAGGCGCACAGGGACGATGTGGGATTGAAATCCCTTGCGACCAGAATAACTTTATTTGATTATGAATCCATGAGAGTTGGAAGCTTGACAACACAGTCTGCAGTTGTCAAAACATCGAGGTGACGTTCAATTTGTTTAACATTTTAAACTAATCACTTGTTAAAACAGTTGACTTTATTGTTTTGTTTAACACCTGACATCGCACCGACTACTACCCGGCGAGTTAATATTGGAAAATAATTAGAAAATGAAAATTACCTTAGTTTTTTTTTCGCTTTGGTGTGTCTTTCTTTTTAAATCTGTCGAAGATGAGACAATTGTTCACGGCAACCTGAATGACATCGAAACGCAAATTACACCCCAAGTGGTGGAAAACGGGTCAAAAATGATTGTCATGGTGATCAATATGTAATCGGGGGGGGGGGGGGGGGGGGGGCGAAAAAGCCGGAGATCTGAAAATTATTTTATGTTTTTGTTATTGTTATCTTTTCATAACTGAATATTGAAAACCTGGATTTTATTCTATGTATGACTGTTTGGGATAAAATGTAATAAAATAGTTGAAATTTCCTAAAATTCCTGCCATAATTATCAATATGTAAATGAGGGGGGGCGAAAAAGCCGGCGGTCCGAATGAGCCGGAGGCCCGTAAAAGCCAGGGTCCGAATAAGTCGGATACCATCACAAGATTTGTGTAGTAGTATTATGGACGGTCTTTATACACTCCCAGTCTATTATTCCTTCTTCGGTGATGACCTATATATGGTTCTGAAGGCACTGGAGATCTTCCAAGTCAGTGGTCCCTTCTTCCAAGATGTCTCCCACAGACTCCGCGACGACCTCAGACCTCCTGAGCAGTGCTTCGGTTACTGAGGAAAAGCCGAAGAAGTTAGAGTTGGGGATGGGGTTGGATGGTTCCTTGTCAGCATCAGCATCCTGCTCCAAAGACAGATCTAACTCTACATCTATTATTCAAGTGAAGCATGACACACACACACACCACCACCACCACCACCACCACCACGAAAGGTGCCTCACCTCTCCAAGGACTCCGGTTCTGTTGTTCTTTCAAAATCAGTGCTAAGTGAATTTTGTCCTTATGCACCTAGATACTCCAAATGGTAGCAAGGTCAGCCTTCAGGCTTAGCAGCGCTTCCTGGATTTTGGTTGGTAGTTCCATCCAATCAGGAGCTGTTCACACCTTGGTGTGCGAATGGTGCGAAAATGGAATGAATGGACAACCGAACTGCTAAATTTCCATCATTATATTTTCTACTATTTCTAATGTTGGACCCTATGGCTTGGTATAATCACTACTGCTTCTAGTACTATTGGTTTCTAACCATCTATGGCTTCCACAACATTGCTTCACCATTATCTTGTGCCAGTGTACAACTATCCGCTACTGGTACAGATCTCTAGTCTTGATTTGTTGCACTATCGGTCCTGTAGTTGACTTAGCTTACAGCTGAGAAGTGGCCTTTGACTCATCTGGGGAAAAGGAAATTCTACAGCCATAGTCAGGTCCTAGTGTGGTGTCCTGTGGTACAGATTTTAGCATTCCCAGTCTCTGACCATCTGGTTCCACCTTGCTCGACAGTAGGCATCGCGGTTTAGATCATTGTAACCGTAGGACTGCTGGCTGTGACGTCACAGGTGTATATAAACGCGAGGCGACAATATTCGGCGGAGTTTGTGTGGAGCAGTCATCGGTTGATGTACGCTACAGAGGAAGCTTCTTGAGATTCTGTGACGTTATAGAAGTTGAGCCAGTAGTCCGACAGCATATCTTTAACTGTAAGTGTTAATTGTTATGTAATAAACATCATTCATCTTACTATTTATCCATAGTTGATCTTGTCTCCTTTTGGCAGACAGAACCCGAGACAACAGGGCGGCCCGTCTGAGTTAGGCACTTCCTTGGAAGCACTCTACCCTTACCTGAAGTGGGAAACTTTTTGTAGTGGCGAGGTCCCTGTCAGAAAAACCGGAAGAGGCGATTTTACATTGGTGGCAGAGTTGTGGGATTGATCAATGATTAAGAATGGCTGAATTAAATAGCAGAAGATAATTACGACATTGTTGAAATGATGTTAGAGGACGAGCCGGAAGTGAAGGAGCCGGGTGAAGAGCTCGTTAGAGATGCAGGGCTCCCATGAGAGAGGCAGGATGACATTGCAGAACTCGCCACGGCGAGCCATACAGCCTATGCACAGCTCCATAGCACGAGCCACATACAGGGTGCAGAGCTCCTTCAAGCGAGCCAGGATGATTTTGCAGAGCTCCCTCAAGTGAGCCAGGATGATTTTGCAGAGCTCCCCCTGGAGAGCTATACGGAGTATAGAGAGCTCCCTTGAAAGAACTATGACGAGCATACAGAGCTCCCCTGGAAGAGCCACACAGAACATTCAGATTTTCCTCGAATGAGTCGGACTCAGTTACCAGGGATTGAAGGAAGGAGCCAACGTAGAATTCCGGAACTGCCACCTAAAAGGCACACCCAGACGACCGAAGGTTCAGTCAGGGCTGAAGGGCGATCGCCGGAACCTATTGCACAGAATCGAATGAAGTTGATGGATCTCCTTGACAGGAGCTCAAGACAACATCTAGGGTACACAGCTAAGTGTCTGAAGCTAGGAGGGACAGGCAGCTGGATGTATGATGGTACACAACAGGGATTGGTGCAAGTCTCACCCAGTCCACAATGGGATCACAGATTACAGCAGCAAACCCTAACAGCAGTTAGACACAACCAGGGCGCGGAACGTCTAGGCAGCCTAGAAAATGCGGAACAGAGAGACAGAAGCTCTTGCTGCGGAACAGTAGCTTATTTTGAACAGACGCCGGCATACACCTCAACAGAGCGAAAGAGAGGACTGGAAGGTCAAAATGAAAATGGAAAAAGATTAGCAAATGACACACAGATAGTTAACACAGGAATTGCAGATAATTCCCGAAAAAGACCATTGATGAATCCACAGCATTATGACGGCTCCACATCCATAATGGACTATGAAATCCACTTTGATATGTGTACAGAAATAAATAAATGGAACAGAGAAGAAATGGCGCTATATTTGGCCGGGAGTCTAAAGGGAATAGCACAACAAGTTTTGTCCGTACTTAGCGGCCCAGATCGTAGAGATTACAGTAAGCTCTTAACAGCTCTTAGGAATCGGTTCCTTCCCCCAAATCAGACTCAGTTATATCGAGCAGAGCTACAAGGTCGCCGCAGATGACCAAATGAGGCATTACCAGAATTGGGGCAGTCAGTTAGACGTAAAGTGAGCTTGGCGTATCCGACAGCAACACTTGAACTCCAGGATATTCTAGCTCGTGACGCTTTTTGTGATGCATTGCAGCAAGATCGAGATATGATGTGGAAAATACAGCAGTCACGACCAGCGAATCTGGAAGCCGCAATTCATCTAGCTGTTGAATTGGAGGCATTTCGCGCCACTGATTCCTCAGGCACAGACACAGGCTATAGTCGGGTAGTAAATACTAACAGTGGGCTGGAGAAAATAACAGAACAGCTGGAGGGATTAAGTAGAGCAGTCAAAGAATTGCACGAAGCAAGAAGAAATAGCGAGAAGATTTATGCGAATGTGGAGGAATCAAATCCTCAAAGGTATAAGGGCAGAGATGGACAGAATCGAGAGAAACAGCAAGTATCAGAGGTGAAGAGACCCAACAATAACAGAAAATCAAATATCACCTGTTATAGGTGTGGAATCAGGGGGCACATTTCCAGAGAATGCCCTTCCTTGGGGGACAAGGCAAGCGCAGTGCAATTGAAACGAAGGTGCAGGCGCTCGATAAGGGAGAGAAACAGAAGCAGTAAACGAGCAGGAGTTATTAATCGACCTAATGAATCAGGACTCTACATACTGGCCGAAATGAAAAATGGAATAACGCATTGTCTGATCGATACTGGGGCTACGCTCACAGTAGTTTCTAAAGATACTTGCCATTGAAAAGGGTGAGCGCCCAGAACTTGCCCCAATGACACGGAAGCTGACTACTGCAAATGGAGAAACGCTACACAGCTATGGCAAAGCAACATTTGAATTTAAGATCGGCGAAGAACAATGTGAGCAGGAGGCAGTAGTAGCAGAAATAGGGTCGCCTATTATTCTCGGCTTGGACTTCTTGCGATGCTACAGCTGCACTATAGATGTTGTTAATAAGAAACTAGTGATGTCAGGAAAGGCTTATGAGACACGAATGGGAGGGTTCATAGGGGTTTGCCGCATCACCCTTAACAAGATATAAGTATTCCACCCAGGCATGAAATACTAGTACAAGGCTCAGTCGGTGCAAACATGTGGGGTATACCTGCTTTAGGAATGATTGAGTCCCATGAAGAATTGACAGCTAAACACCATATTCTGACTGCTAAAGTTTTAGTAAAGCCCAGTGAAGTGGAGGGAAAGTGCCAGTACGCCTGATGAACCCTTCAGAGGAATCACATATTCTGTACAAGAACACAACAATTGGGCATGTGAACCCCGTAGAGCTCCTTGTTGAAAACACTGGTGCAGAAGAAGGTTTCAATGATACACAGTTACCATCACACTTGCACAACCTGTGGATTGAGGCAACAGGTGGCTTGACAAACACACAGGCAGTAAAAGTGAACGAATTACTAAAACAAAATGAGTCAGTATTTGCTAAATCATCATCAGACTTGGGATGCACAGATAGGGTCCAACACACCATAAACACAGGAAATGCCCTTCCCATTAAACAAAGGCCAAGGAGAGTGTCTATACACCAGAAGCAAGAGATCGAGAAGATTGTCAATGATATGTTAAAGAGAAATCTAATAGAGCCATCTATGAGCCCTTGGGCCAGCCCAGTGGTGCTTGTCCGAAAAAAGAATGGAGCTCTTCGGTTCTGCGTGGACTACCGCACCCTACATAAGGTAATTGAGAAGGATGCCTACCCAATTCCACATATTAGCGAGACCCTAGACTGTTTAGCCAGTGTAAAGTGGTTTTCAACAGTTGACCTGTTGTCGGGATATCATCAGGTACTGGTTGATCCCAAAGACAGACCTAAGACAGCATTTACCACCACCAAGGGTCTATTTCAATTCAAAGTGATGAGCTTTGGGCTCTGTAACGCCCATGGAACCTTCGAACGCCTAATGGAGTCGATACTGGCTGGGCTAACCTTTGAGAGTTGTTTAGTTTATTTGGATGACATCTTAATCTTCGCCAGGACGTTTGAAGAGCACTTAATGCAACTCGGGGAAGTACTAAAGAGGCTGCACCAGGCTGGTTTGAAGCTAAAACCAAGCAAATGCCATTTCTTCATGCATGAGGTAGAGTATCTTGGACACATTGTTTCGGCTGATGGCGTGTCAACAGACCCAGCAAAAATTAAAGCAGTTCGAGAGTGTCCCACCCCATGTAACGTGTCAGAGTTGAGAAGCTTTTTAGGCCTCTCCGGATATTATCGGAGGCATGTACCCGGCTATGCAAAGATCGCTGCTCCACTCCACAGATTGACTGAGAAAGGAAGAGAGTACAGGTGGAGTGCAGCTTGCCATGGAGCATTTGACGATTTAAAACAGAGACTAACTGAAGCGCCCATATTGGCTTACCCTGATGCGGAAAAGAGATTTATTTTAGATACAGATGCTAGTCAGCTGGGGATAGGAAGTGTGCTTTCCCAGGTGTTTGGCGGGACAGAACGAGTCATTGCTTATGCTAGTAGAGTTCTCTCAAAGGCAGAGAGGAATTACTGCACGACCCGTAAGGAACTATTAGCTGTAGTACACTTCATTAAGCACTTTAAGCCATATCTTTATGGATGACAGTTCCTTGTCAGAAGTGACCACGGAGCACTACAGTGGTTAATGGATTTCAAGAATCCCGAGGGTCAGCTTGCTAGGTGGTTGGAGCAATTAGCTATGTTTGATTTTAAAATTGAACATCGACCAGGATGAATTCATAATAACGTTGATGCTCTATCAAGAACTCCTTGTTTGCAATGTGGAAGGAAAGAAGAAAGCCAGGCCAGAACTATAGGGGGAAGCGGGCATCTGTCTGGTAGACTTTGAAACAGAAGAAATAATTAACTTACAGAGAGAAGACAAGGACATTGGAACTGTATACAAGTGGGTGCAGAATGGGGAACGCCCTGCTTGGAGAGATGTCTCGTCCAAAAGTCCCCTAGTAAAGAAGTTGTGGACGAAGTGGCCAGATTTGAAGATAAGACAGCACATACTACTAGTGGAAGAGAAGAATGAGGGTTGTCCTCTCCGCCATCGTGTCGTCGTACCCAGGGACAATAGACAGAATGTCATAAAGGGAGCACATGATAGCCATACAAGTGGCCATTTGGGAATTGTGAAGACCACAGAAAGGATTAAAGCAGCATACTATTGGCCAGGTTTGAAGAAAGATGTAGCAGATTATGTGGAAGCATGTTCCATTTGTGCACCTGTGAAAATGCAAAAAAGAAGGCAGCCTTAGACTCTTTCCCCAGCGGTGCACCAATGGAGAGAGTTTCTTGTGATATAATGGGGCCGATTGAGGCAAGAACTCGTCGAGCGAATGCTTACATATTAATCGTCACAGACTATTTCACAAAATATACAGAGGCTTACCCCATGAAAAATATGGAAGCTGAGACAGTGGCCAAGCTTCTGGTGGAGGAGTTCTTTTTGCGTTTTGGTCCACCCAGGCAGCTTCACACTGACCAGGGGAGCCAGTTCGAGAGCAAGCTTTTCCAGGAGATGTGTAGGATGCTGGGAGTACACAAGACACGAACAACCGCATACCATCCCCAATCCAATGGGCAAGTAGAACGGGCAAACCGGACAATAAAAGCAATGCTTTCCACATACGTGCAAGAAAAAGGAGACAATTGGGATGAGCATCTACCTTATGTTATGTTCGCCTACTGGTCAACTACACATTGCTCAACTGGGCTGTCACCAAACTACTTAATGATGGGCAGAGAAGTCAACACACCGATTGACTTACAATATGGCCGTCCCAGTGTGGATATGTTTGATGATTGTCGACACTGGAGCCGTGAGATGGGCAGTAGATTGGAAGAGGCTCATGCTTATGCCAGAGCATATCTAGGGGATAGACTCAAGCGGCAGAAGGCCAACTATGATCACCATTTGGGGAGTGAGGATCTAAAGACTGGGGACCCAGTTTGGCTATATACTCCAGTGAAACGAGAAGGAATACCCTCCAAATTCCAGAAATACTGGAGGGGGCCATTTGATGTACACAAGAAGTTGACTGATATCACATACGAAATAGCAGACAGAAGATCAGGAAGGAAGCAAGTTGTGCACGTGGATCGACTGAGAAAGTATCGGGGAGTGCAGGAAGATGCATCTTCTGGAGATTGCACACATCTGGATGATGCAGCTGAGCCCAACCCTGAGAGTTCGCCAGAAGATGACCTAACACAAATGGGCTTTGCTCCAACACCTCGGGCTCGCCGGCCAACTAGGAAACCTGTGTATCTTGAACAATATATTTGTCACATAGCTGTTTCTAAACAATCAAAAAAAACACCGCCACCTTACACGGATTTTACTTGTGTCATTTCAGGCAAAATGGATAGAACTCCACGCTATGGTAGAAGCCGAAGCTGTGCTGGAATAACCGGAGTAAGAGATAGAGAACGGAACTGGTACCGACAAAGAGGATACAGAAGAGTTGAATGGAGGCATGAAGTAAAGAGACGAGAAAAAGTTGCACAGGAAAGACGGAGTAAAGAACAAGAAGACCGCCGGAGAAAACGCCATCACAGTGAATGCACAGAAATGGAGAGCAAGTGCAGAAGAATTAAGGAGAAGGAATCAGAAAGGAGAAGAGCCCAAGATCAAGAAGAGCACAGAAGAGACAAGGGGAGTAATCAACGGGTAGATGGAACACAACACACCGATTGCAATACAGCAAAGAAGAAGAGAGAAGCAAGTGTAAGTGGTGAACCCAAGTCAATGACAGGAATTGGAACAACAGCTGGAGAAAATACAGAAGAGACAAAAAGTTGCACAGAGGGGAAGAATGAAGAAGATGGAGATGGGAAGATACGGATGTGCCAACTATGTCCCTATGTGACTTCTAAGGCTTCCAATTGGAAACGACACATGGCGACGATGAAACACGAAGCATTGACCAGCCGTCAACAGAAGATGAAGCCAGCAAATGGAAAACCTTCCGGGAAGAGTATGCTGACAATGATAAGCACGAGGAGTTCAAGCACTTCCCCCGAGACATCAGTATGCAATTCACCAAGTTTGTGCTCAGAGCCTGAATTGGCAATAGACTTGCTAGCTGATGAAGAACAGGCAGCCAATGCTGCGTCAACACTTATGACCCTAACTGCTGATACTCCACCCATGGAGGGAGAAGCACCCGTTACCATATCTACAGGACAGCAGTGCAATTTACTGCCCATTCGCCGTGTAACGATCACTGAAGAGAAGATAGGGACAGCAACACGAATCAGAAGAGGTTGTAGTTGACGAGGTGGGGCAGCGTCGCTAAGATGAAATATTCATGATGTAACGCGTATGTAATGACTTTTGACTTTTAGGTCCCTGTCGGGCAATGCGGGACGCATTAATCGGAGGCGTGGGTTATGTGGTGTCCTGTGGTACAGATTTTAGCATTCCCAGTCTCTGACCATCCGGTTCCACCTTGCTCGACAGTAGGCATCGCGGTTTAGATCATTGTAACCGTAGGACTGCTGGCTGTGATGTCACAGGTGTATATAAACGCGAGGTGACAATATTCGGCGGAGTTCGTGTGGAGCAGTCACCGGTTGATGTACGCTACAGAGAAAGCTTCTTGAGATTCTGTGACGTTATAGAAATTGAGCCAGTAGTCCGACAGCATATCTTTAACTGTAAGTGTTAATTGTTTTGTAATAAACATCATTCATCTTACTATTTATCCATAGTTGATCTTGTCTCCTTTTGGCAGATAGAACCCGAGACAACAGGGTGGCCCGTCTGAGTTAGGCACTTCCTTGGAAGCACTCTACCCTTACCTGAAGTGGGAAACTTTTTGTAGTGGCGAGGTCCCTGTCAGTAAAACCGGAAGAGGCGATTTTACACTAGTAAGGGATTCCATAAGTGAGTTTCCTGCGAAAATGGACTGGTGATCGATGAAATTCCCCTGTCGTCGTTTACCGATATGAGGCCTTCAGGTTAGATCTCTATTTAGGGTATTTCCTCACAGCCCTCATATGACAAACATGGGACTCCGTATCCACATACAGACCACGTAAAAGGATTCCGCAAGTGGGATTCGCAGCCATTTAGTTTGTAACAGATCTCGAGAGTATTCTCCTTCTCCAATAATGAAAGAACACATTTTAAACAAGAGCAACGCCGGGGTGGCATATGCCCCAGCAAAGCAATACCACGCTTGCAATACCATGGATGGCATTACAGAAATGAAGCATTTGTTACTGGGTGATTGATGAAGGATGACAGACGACGGACCTTTGGCAGATTACAGACCATTGGGGCGTTATCATAAAAAAAACTATTAAGTGTCACCACAGGGTGACCAAAAAAGGTACCCCAGCCACTTGACCAAATGTAAGAGTGACTTGATTGGATTGGATTTAACAATTTTGTTAAAAAAAAAATTCCGCAAACTTTATATGTATTGCACATCTTCAAGGCATGTGTAACCATATCCTAAAGTTTCAACTCTATACATTAGAAACCGAGGAAGGAGTTGATTACACCACGAAGGTACCATCAATTAAATAACCCAGTGATTTTTTTTAAAGTAGATAAAAGACAATAATTTTGTATAAAAAACAAAATTTCGGCAAACTTTATAGATGTTGCACATCTTCATTGTGTGTGTAATCATATCCTAAACTTTAAAGTCTCGACATTACAGACTGTGGTCAGTGGAAGGAGTCGATTACACCATAAAGGAACCCTCAACAAAAAAAACACTGTCAATTTTCTAAGTGATAAAGGGCAATAATTTTGTTAAAAAATATTTTCTCGGCAAACTTTAGAGATGTTGCACATCTTCAAGGTATGTGTAACCATATCCTACAGTTTCAATCTTCTAGATTAGAACCTTAGTGAGAAGTTGATTACACCATGAATGTACCCTCAATTAAAAAAAACAGGAATTTTTCTAAGTCGATAACACGCAATAATTTTGTGAAAAAAATATTTTTTCGGCAAACTTTACAGATGTTGCACATCTTCATTGTGTGTGTAACCATATCCTAAACTTTAAAGTTTCAACATTACAAACTGTGGAAGGAGTTGATTACACTATGAAGATAACCTCAATTAAAAAACGCTGTCAGTTTTTTAAGTCGATAAAGGGATATAATTTTGTTAAAAAATATTTTTACTGCAAACTTTATAGATTTTGCATATCTTCAAGGCATGTTTAACCATATCCTAAAGTTTCCATTCTCCACATTAGCAACTGTGGGAGGAGTTGATTACACCATGAAAGTACCCTCAATTAAAAAACACATGGAGTTTTCTAAGTTGATACAAGGCAATGACTGTGACAAAAACATAAAGAGTCGTCGGACCTTCTAACATGGTAATGTGCTGAATGTCGTTTTGCATCGTGCAAAATTTCAGATGGCAGTCTTCAAAGGTGTGAGTGTAGTGTATGATACAACTTCGGGACGAACGGACACGAGAAATACTATATGTCCCCGCCAAGCAGGCGGGGGTATAAAAAGTGATAGAAGTTTAATGAATTCACTGTTCGACGTTTATTATGCAAAAATGTAATTCACCCTTTCTTTACGTTGATCTTCTTTTGTAATCTAATGTGCCGAGTCCTCTCTGGATCTTCGTTCTCGTTGGTCTTCTGTTCTGTTCAGTCATATTCTTCTTCTCATCTGTCTTAATTGTTTATGTATCGTGATCGTTACTGGATGTGAACTTGTGAAGCTCTGTCACAGAATATACGTAAGTATCTTTGTAGTGTCTGAGTGTATTGAAAAGAACCTACTTGTGTTTATTCATGGTTGTTGATTCTACCATCTCTCTCATGTTTCTCTGCAGGCCACAGGCAGCCCATTCGTTTAGGTCTCTTCTAAATGTACGGTGTTGATCTTGAATATATTATAAGTTTGGATTCGACCAAGGCATACTTTTTTATTTGCTTTCTCTTGCCTTTTTTTTGGTGTGATGGCTCTTCCTTGCTGGTTGCATTGCGCTCGTTTGGTGGCTCTAAATGTGGTGTATTTTTGTTCAAAACTTTGGAACCCACGAGATTCTGTTTGGATCCTTGCAGTCTTTTCCGTTTAAATGAGATAGTTCTAAAGGTATGTTTTGCTCAGAAGCACAGGCGCGTAGCCAGGATTCTACAATAGGGGGTCAGTTTCTTATCATTTTGGGGGGGGGGGGGGGTAGCAAAGATGATATTTGAAAGACCATTGTGTGGGTTTTTGGGTCCCAGTTAGGACTAGCCCACTCCCCTGAGAAAAGTTTGCAAAATGTAGCTCTCTAAGGGCGAATCTGAGGCATTTGTAGCGTGTGCAGCCCCTATATGGGAGGCAATTTTGGGGCTATATGTTGTGCGAAAAGTGCACTGGGCCAATGTTGGGGGGGGGGGAGGGTCCAACGAAAATTTTAGTCGGGGGCAAAGACCCCCCCCCCCCCCCCCCCCCCCCTCCGTAGCTACGCCACTGGAGGAGCATATAATAAATCACCTCGTATCTTCTTAGATGGTGTCTCCTTTTAAACATCTTTGCGCAGCTGGAACATTGACAGTTTATGAGTTCATGGATGGTTCATTTGTGAAGCAGGAGCCATTTTAAATGACTGAAGAATTTTCGATACTCGTCGCTAGTAAAAAAAACCCAGATGACTAAGGTCGCGATATCAGTCGCCTTTATACTCTGGGGATATATCCCGAAGCGACAGTCTAGGAATTTCACTTATGATATCCCTTTCTTTGGTTAGTCTGCGGCTATGGAATTTCATTATCGTCGTATGGAGAGAGAGAGAGAGAGAGGCAGCGTTTATGATGAAATACACCAATGAGGTCTTACCTCTTGTCCCTTGTACGGTGAATAATAGATTTCATTGATCATTAGTCCCACGCCCACAGGCACCCCACTTTCGTCATGTGAGGGCTATAAGGAAATACTTCAATCGGGTCTAACCTCACCTCTCATATACGAGATGAATACGGATTCCATCGATCACCATTACCATGTTCACAGGAATCTCACGGAAATCCTTTCTGTGGTCAGCCTGTGGCAATAGAATCCCATTTTCATCATCCGAGGGCATGAGGGCTATGAGGATTTACCTCATTGAGATCTAACCTCGTCATTATATCGCCATACAATGAAAAGTGGATTCCATCGATTAGAGGTCCCACATTCACAGGAATTCCGCCAAAATGTGAATCCCTTACTATACGACCTGACTATAGCTGAAGAATCCCTTTGCTCAGATGAGTCGAACATTAATACAAGTAATGTTTCATTTCTTTCCCATTCCTCAGCTGTGAGGCAAGTGAAGCGCAAGGCTGATAGTGAAACAAGCCAAGACAGAACAAGACCTGTACTGGAAGAGTATAGTAGTGTAGTCGCTGGATATGGTGGTAAATGGATGCAGCGATGATTAAAATTGTATTAGAATCCACTTGTGCTATAAGCAATAATCGGGTAATTGTCGGGTCCAGCATGCCCAGACTAGAAAACCCCATTATAGTCAAAGTAGGTTATGGTAGTCGGCTACCCACAATGTCCGCCATCTTAGATTTCCTCAGCACAGGCTACAGGTCTCATCTACGCATCAGTTTTCTTGAAACTCGATGGCCGGGCAACTAAATGTGATGAGGAGATAAGAACTACCTATTTTGGTTACGGTTGGCCGCCCATAATGTCCACCTTGGATTTCTCCAGAACAGCATACAGGCAGCATTTATGCAATTGTCTTGAAACTCAAAATGACTTGAGTAGATCACAACGTCCCATGTTGACCACAGTCAGCATGGGTTCAGCCCTCATTTCTCTTCCGATCATCATCAAATTTCTTATTTTTCAGATTCATGCCTGGACGAGAACGTCCAATTGCTGCCCACAATGGCCGCTACAGCAGCCATCTTGGATTTCTTCAGCACAGGTTACAAGACACATTTTTGCATCAATTTTTCTGGACACTCAGCAAGGTGACTCGGTATAAGTACATGAGAACGTCCTATTTTGGTCACGACTGCCTGCCCACAATGGCCGTCACACCAGTTATCTTGGATTTCTTCAGCACAGGCTGCAGGTCACATTTTTTGCCACAACTTTCTTGAAAGTCGGCAGGGTGACTTAGACTAATGAGTAGATAGAAACAACATATTCTGGTCACAGATGGCAGCCGATAATGGCCACTATGGCAGCCATCTTGGATTTTTTCAGAACACCCTGCTGGTCGCATTTATGCAGCAATTTTCTTGAAATTTTACAGGAAGACTCAGTTTGAGTAGATGAGAACGCCTGATGTTGGTACACAATAGCTACCGCCTGCAATGGCCATAACATCAGCAACCTTGTTATACCTGGGCCCAACACAAAATGAGTCGAAACTCAATGCAGGTTCAAAATATGGGTCAAGTACACTGAGGTCACCCAGGGGTTATTGAGTGCATTTTGCAGAACTACTAGAAACTGCATTTTATGATATATAATACATTCCCGAGGTTCATACATGTATTTTGTGCACCAAAACAAGAGGGCGAGGATAAAACTTTTTAAAGTGGGTCCTATCCATATGACCTTTGGACCAATACCAAATGAGTCGAAACTCAATGGGAGTCAAACTATGGACCAAGATCACTAAGGTCATCCCATTGTATGCATTTCCTAGAATCTGGAACTTGCTGACAGCTCGATCCGTGATATAAGAAATAGACACATCTTCAAGAAGACGCAAACTAACAATATATTGTCGTCATATTCAAGTGAGATTTACATTAACTGGTAGAGTGCTGGAAGCCCATATTTGGGCTTTATTCTGAAGTGCAGGTACCACAACTTGAAGGCTCATATTCAGTGCATGTGCTTTGTATTATCTTTGAAGAGATATTATTTAATCTGTAAGGGTTTGTCTTGTTACAATTTATGGGAGAGTGCCCAGGCACTCTTCCATAAATTGTAACAAGGCGAAGACATGTGTACAAGATTTGATAGTCAAAAATAATTTTGCACTCTACCAGTTAATAACCCTTGCTGTCCAGACTGCACATATTGACAAGAAATAAAAATCCCAGTTTATTTTAAACCACATTGATTATAAGCATGCGCAGACAAATATCAGGTATCTCAAATAAAGCGAAGGTGATTCTCCCAGATGGTTGAGCGTGCTCAGTGTTGGCCATACCCCCAAACCTATGTGGCATTTTGCGGCTGTTTTTCCCTTAATTTACTTCCCAGCCAGGATGCTGAATCGACTAAGATGGCTAATCGCCATTTTTAAGGGCTTGGTAATTAGCCAGACAAATTTTCTTTTCCTCCAAAAAGCTATTTACTTTGTATAATCAACTATACTAATCATTTACCTAACAAAACGACTACAACCGCACAGATTTTTAGCCTAAGTGCGGCTTCCTCGGCTTCGCATGTTGTGGCACATATCTAATAACACCAAGCAAGTGGGCGGGGGGAGGGGGGGGGGGGGGCAGACAAACATTTTCTCAAGCATGGTGTGGCCAACTTACCTGGGACCAACACCAAATGAGACGAAAATAATGGAGATTCATAATATGGGTAAAGGTCACTGAGGTCACGCAGGGGTCACTGGGTGCATTTAAGATTTCAGAATTGTTGGAAAATCGCATTTTATGATATCCCAATGCATTCCTTAAGTTTATACAACATATCTTGTACACCTCAAAAAGTGGGAAAGGTCAAACAGTTTGAAAGTAGGCCACGCTCATATCTCAAGCATGGTATGACCTATATTTATTTTATTTATTTATTGGTGTTTAGGGTCACATACTTTTGCACAATGGTTAATCATGACCACAACATGGCGATAAAGTCAAAGTCAGTCAATCGTTTATACCCCATGCTACCTATTTTAGAGGACTCGCACCCCAAGCATTAGTGAGTGGGTCCTATTTTACCAGTGACAAAGAGTTTGTTTACTACAGTAAACAAGCACTGCTTCACTTCCCGGGGTTCCCGCGGGGGTGGGGGGGGGGTGTGACCTGTAGACCCGAGACCAACACCAAATGAGTCTAAACTGAATGGTGGTTCAAAATATGGGTGAAGGTCACTGACAGGTCAAATAGTTTGAAAGTAGGCCACGCTTATATATCAAGCCTGCCATGACTTGTGGGCCTGGGACAAACACCAAATGATTCAAATTGTACAGGAGGTTCGAAATATGGTGCAAGAGCACCGGGGTCACTGAATGCATTTTTTATAATTGCTGGAAATGGGTCCATACATGAATTTAATCTCCGAGAAATTTTGAAATTAACCAATTTTTGTCCTCTGTCCACTTTTAGAGCATGGTTTAACCTAAGACTAAAAGAAATAGAGCCATAAATTTTGAAAGATGGTCACGCTGATAGCCCAAGTATGGTATGACATTATCAACATGGAACCTTTGAAAATCAAGTTGAAACTCATTGGATGTTACTGACTGCATATTGCCGGGGTATTGGTAATCACAATTTAGACCCCTTTTAAGCTTTTTATGTCTGATAGGTAACAAAATGTCCATAATTATGTCACTTGAATGCAACATTAGGGAGATAATTACGACAAAAATCCCATAATGCACAATAAAGTCAAGGTAAAATACAGGATCATGGGACACTTTCAGTTACTGAATCTTGGGTATTTGGGGCATTATCCCAACCTCATGACAGTAAGTTCATCTGAACAAAATTCAAATGATATTCCTGGAAGATAATATGAGTCAGATTTATTTGGATTTGGGCCCGTCGTCCTGCAAAAGATAACAGATGATGGATGGCAAACGGCAGATAACAAAGTATGACAAGAGATGGTATATAGCTGGAACCTATGTTAAGTCAGGTTAGCAAAAAATAATTAACCCTCTGCACCCAGATGTCACAGTACGAAAATTTCTCACAGCAATTTTTTCCAATAATGCAAGTAGGACTTTAAACAATTCAATCTTGTTTGTCAGAGCTCAATAAGCATGGTCAAACAAGATTGCATTGGTTAAATCCCTAGTTGCATAATAGTGAAAATATTGGGCAGACTTAAAATTTTGATATTTCAACATCAGTGTATTTGGGGATAAAAAAGAACATGATTTGGAAGTGAACCAAAAATACAATCCAAAACATTTGTATACGAGCCTGGAAAAAGCAGACTGTCAGACTGTCAGACTGAGGTTCTCAGAGGGTGAATTTGGTGATGTTACCCTGAAGAGCAGGGTGGCATTACCAAATTCACCCTCTGTGAACCTCAATCCGAATCAAGGTCTCAGGCCTAAACAGAAAGAGGTAAATTGGGGGATTCTAGCCTACTATATAGGATAGCATCAGCAAATTCATCTTCTGGGACCTCATTCTGCAAATAACAGATTGCTTATGTTCAGACTTGTTTGTATAATCTTTAGGAAATAAGTTGGAATTTTGCAATTGTTGGTTGCCTATTTCAGGCACTGTACCAATACTGGTAAATTTATTATTCATTTATTTATTAGTGTTTAAGATCACTTTCAGTATCTTTGGCTATATCATGACATCATGCAACAATGTGGCCTGAAAATAAGCAGTCTGTCATTTGCAGAATGAGGTTCCCAGAGGGTGAATTTGATGATGCTATCCCATACTGTGGGTCAATTTATCCTCTGGGTATCTCTTTCTGTTTAGTTTTGAAACCCTGATTCAGACTGATGTTCAAGAGGGTAAATGTAGTGATGCTACCCTGCTGTGCAGGGTAGCATTACTAAATTCACACTCTGGGGACCTCATTTTGCAGATGACAGTCTGCTTATTTTCTGGCTTGGCAACAATTGTTTCATACACTCATTCACTATTTTTGATCCTGCAGCCTCACGTTTGTTTCGAAGGTCAAAAATATAAACTTGAACTCTCATTCTCATATGGCATGAAAAGTCAAAACCCACAGATCTGACCCCCACTTTTCCTTGCCTAAATGTAATGTTGCGCCTGCCTTCTTGAGAACAACATTGTGCACAATGTGTAAACTACCCTTTTCATTCAATTTGACAAATGTACAGAATTATTTCCAGGTAAGGATTTTCCTCGGTGAATCATTTCACAGAAACATCTCCCAAAACTCCATCGACTAGAATAGCCTAATGGATGATCCTTTATCTCTTCAATCAGTTACAAATCCATAATTCTGAGTTTGTTAGGGTACCACATTTAAATCATGGGTCGTGATGCAATGTATTATCTGAAGCATGTACTGGCAAGCACAAGATGGAGGTATCCCACTCTTGTTAGTGGGTCCAGGGGTATATTTTAGAAAATAAAAGGCAAGTGTGGCCTTCTGATGACTTTCTTTTCCCAAATATTTCCCCAAACAAGAAATTTGAATAGACTCATTCAAATTTTTGAAAAAGGGAAGCCAAATTATAATGGCTCACAGGAGATCCATAGTATTATCCATAACACATGGACATCAACAACCTGCAGTAGTGAAAGTCCATATGTTCCCATGCATTTTAAAACTGCATGTTAATTCAGTGTGGGGTGATCAAAAAAATTCAAAACGAATTGTCAGTGTAATGTATTGCTCATTAATGTTGTTTTCAAGGTGAAATTGTAGACAGAATAAAATATGCATGTGTCTTCAAGACTGCGTTGTTTTCTTGAGATGGAGATGATGAACAGAAGTTAATTACTGCTAATCCTTTAAACAATTATCTCCTAGATTGTGTGACATGAGCTAATCCTTTCCTCTTGAAATGCCTCACTGGGTTTAATTATTGCTAACACAGTCGGTATAATATCGCACAGGTTTAAATCTTTTCTCTTAACTCGGACCCGGGCAATTCATGTAATCGTCATCTGCAGCCTAGTGTAGTGCCATATCTCAAAGGTACAAATTTTGAGTCACCACAACCCCACTTGCATCCACCCATATTCACAGAAACCACCCTTCTCTACAAGACATTTTTAAATTTTGAAATAAAAAAAAAGCAATAGGATTAAGTAGTTAACATTTTAATTTCAATATTTTGAGAATCATTGAGCACTGTAATTAAAATATTTCTCAATTTTGAGTATCATCAAGCACTAATAAACATTCTTATTTAATAACAAGAGTTGAAGCAACAGTTTGATATATCCCTTTAACTAACAAATCAACAAACTTTAAAAAACAAACTGAGTAGTGAGAGTAGCAGTATATGCATGCATCCTTCACTTGGAACATAATCTATAATACAGTATACAATTACCTGTTTATGTGCATATTTATTGGAGTTCAAGGTCACTTTCAACTGATGGGCAGAACTACTGCACCCTAACCCCCCTCCCGTGTCTGGCAGAAAAATTGTTGGTCACTTGAATGTCGACATTTTCTCTGAAAGCCACTAGTTTGAAACAAGACAATATCAGTAGTGGCTGATGGATGCTTCCCGAATATAATACTAAAGGATATTACCATGGTAGTTTGTAATACAATGGAGAAAAACCAAAACAAGTGTAGACAAAATTTGAGTGAGAACATGACTGCAACTACTTTTTTTGTTTTGGCTCATGTCATGATGGCAAATGGTCAGTGACCTCAAAGTTATAACATTGGGTTAAGATCATGCCACGCACTAGGGTCATAAACAAGCATTATGTGAAGTATGAACAAGATCTGTCCATTGAGCCATTTAGAACGGATGCATGGTCAGTGCCCTTGACCTTGGAGTTCGATCTTGGATCAAAGTCATTGCACATCCCAGGTCATGGGCAAACATTGTGGAAAGTATGAACATTTCCTGACCATTGAATCACTTATAAACTGGACAAAATTAGAATGGATCAATGATCTGTGACCTTGCCCTTGGAATTATGGCCTTCAGTCAGGGTCAAAACAAAATCTTGAGTCACATGCAATCATTGTGTTAAGTATGAATAACATTAGTCAATTGATTAAATTTTTTTGAACCAGACAAAGCTAGAACAGATGAGCGGTGTGTGATTTTGACCTTGAAGTAATAACCTTGGGCCATGTCATGATACTCCATTGGGCCATAAGCATTTATTTGTGAAGTAAGAACATGATCAGTTCACTGAAAATGAATAAATTTTTATAGATCGGACAAAGTTAGAAGGGGTAAATGAAAAGATGAATCATCTGTGACCTTGACTTTGGAGCTTTAACAATGGTTGAAGATCAAGATATCTTTATGTCATAAGCAGTTTTTAAGTATGAACAAAATCGGTCAAAAGAAATTATTTTTGAACTTGAAAAAGTTAAAAGGAAGAACAAACGGTCTGTGATGTTGACCTTGGCACTATGACCTTAGGTTAAGATCATAACAAACTCTTGAATACAAAGCAAACAGTGTGTAAAGTATAAACAAGATCAGACTACTGAATGTTTTAGACTGGACCATGTAGAATGCACAAACAAACAAGGTCATGACACATCCTTCAGATATAAGCAATCACTGTGTTAAAAGTGAACAAGATCAGGACATTGAATAATTTTTTATGAACCATATAAAGTTAGAATAGAGAAACAAATGAATGGTCTGTGACCTCCTTCTTGCAGGGTCATGAAACACCTTTGAATCATAAGCAATTATTGTGTGAAGATTGAATACGATCAGTCCATTGAATAATTTTTTATGAACTTGGAATGTAGGAAGAAACAAATGAATGTTTAAACCTTAATCTTGGTGCTATCACCTTGGGTCAAAGTCATTACACCCCGTTGAATAACAAGGACTCTTTGTGTGAAGTATGAACAAGGTTGGTCCATTGAAGAATCTTTTATGGACCGCACAAAGTTAGAATGGCAAAAAAAGCAATAAATACTCTGTAACCTTGTTCTTGGAGCTTTGACCATTGTCAAGTCATGACACACCCTTTGTTCATAAGCATTCATTGTTTGAAGTTTGAATAAGATCGGTCTATTGAATAGTTTTTAGGGACCAGATGAAGACAGAATGAATAACCCAAGAGGCCCCAGAGGGCCTGAGGTTCTCACCTGACATGGTAGCCTGAATATCAACCCAGGGAATTGATTTGAACAAGTTGCATCTGCCCCACCTAAGAAAAGCTTATACCAAATATCAAAAGATTCTGACTGGTGGATCTGAAAAAAAAGAAGATTTTTAAAGAAATTCCTCATATTGAACTAAGTTTTAATTCGGGCTCCCACAGGGAGCCCAAATATGAACCAAGGGACCTGGCTTGAGCAAACTTGAATCTCATCTCTCTAAGAATGCTGTATACCAAATATCAGAAGATTCAGACTACTGGATCTGAAGAAAAATATTTTTAAAGAATATTCCTCATACTGAACTAAGTTATAATTCGGATTCCCACAGGGAGCCCAAATATGAACCCAGGGACTTGGCATTAACAAACTTATATCTCACCTCCTTAAAGATACTGTATAAAAATATCAAAAGATTCTGACTGGTGGATGTGAAGAAGATTTTTGAACAATATTTCTCATGTTGAACTAAGTTAAAATTCAAGCTCCCACAGGGAGTCCAAATATGAACCCAGGGACTTTGCTTGATCAAACTTGAATCTCACACCCCTAAGGATGCTGCATACCAAATATCAAAAGATTCTGACTGGTTGATCTGAAGAAGAAGATTTTTAAAGAATATTCCTCATATTGCACTAATTTAAATATTTGAGCTCCCATCGAGAGCCCAAATATGGACCCAGGGATTTGATTTCAATAAACATGTGAAACAATCTTCCAAAGATGTTATATGTGAAATCTGAAAGCTTTTTGATCAGTGGTTTGGGAGAGAAGAAGAGTCTTAAATGTTTTCTCCATTACCCACAGTGTTAAAAAATGGTGACTCACCATTTTCTCAAAGTCCCGAAAAACTATCCTATGATAAAACCGAGACCATTCCATTCTATTGGTCCTAAGGAAGCTTAACACCAAACAAGAATTCTCAGTGCCATGTAGTTTTGGAGATATGGACATTTTACATTTTTTCTATTTTTAGCTCCTGCAGTTCCCATGGGGCGATGGGAAAATTTTTTTTGCCATAAATTAAGTACTTATGATCCAATAAGCCCTCATATCAAATTTGGTTCAAATCAGCCTCTTGGTTTGGAAAATAGAAATTTTGGGTGGGGCAAAAATTCTTGCCCCTCCCATAATGATGGCAAATATAGCCCGACAAACTTCACTTGAACAAATCTGAGTCTACAACTCAAAAGGAAGCTGTACACCAAATATCAAGTCTCTGCTAATGCTGGTTCATGAGAAGAAGATTTTTTTAAGATTTAGGCACACTTTTTGGGCGTGGCCCTACCGAGGGGCAGGACACCTTGATTTGAATAAAATCAAAATGCAATGTCATAACAAACAACCATCTAAATTTCACTTAAATCGGTTCAGTAGGTTTTGGAGAAGACGCAAACACCATGTTCACTAACGACAGACACTGGTCGACGGATGACAGACGACAGATGGGGAGTGATCACTAGAGCTCACCCTGTCTTTCAGTCAGGTGAGCTAAAAAGAAAGGAATGCTTTGTGACCTTCTCCTTGGCATTGTTACATTGGGTCAAGGTTATGGCACATCCTTGGGTCATAAGCAATCATTGTGTGAAGTTTGAAAAAGATTGGTGCACTGAACAATTTTTTATGGACAGGACAAAGTTTAGAATGGATCGCTGGATGGATGGATGCCAAGATGGAAACACAGATCAATGGATATAAGAACAGATGGACAAAATGGCTACTATATTATCCCTTGAAACTTTTGGAGGAGCATAAAAAAGTTGATGGGGGCACGTGGCATTGCAGTAACTGGTTCTTGTGAGATCACTGAAGTTAAGAAACGTCCTTAAGTTAGTCCTTGGATGGAGGACCGTCAGAGCGATTGAATCAGACTCCCGCGTTCTGTCCTTGGGCAAGGCATTAACCCCGATTGCCGATTGTCCATATGGGGGCACGATGATGCTGTGTACTAAGGAGTACTGCACAAAAGATGATCCGCATCTCTTCAACCAATCTAACCCTGCTTTTGCTGCAGTGCAAAGTTACGATGTTGGGGATATGGCAGCTGCTCGTTGTCACTCGGTGGTTCTCTCCGGGTACTCCGGCTTCTTCCATTCGTAAAACTGTCACCGACACGATAAGACCTCAGCTGTTAAAGTGTCATTAAACCTTAATAAATAAATAATAAAAAACTGCATTCGACATGCAAAAAAAATACTGGAATGTTTCATATATTCTTTGCATGAAAGCACTCATTATAAGAATATGACAATTGAGTAGTCATGCACAAACAGTGTATAAATATTATTTAAAAGAATTTCTTTCATTAAATGAAAGAAATTCTTGAAAATATTAATAATGAATGAACGTTTCTGACCACTTTTGTTTATTATTGTTTTGAAGAAGTATATTGGGTTAGGTTTCAAGTTCATACAGACGTTCATCGAGACAGGGACACTGTCGAGTGTGAGTATAATAATTCTGATATTGTGTGCATTGGGTGAAGGGTTAACTGGAAAATACAGTGTCATACAGCACATATATAGTGACCTAGGACCATATGTGTAGGGGAGGTAGAATTTTTTGGGGGTCAATACAGAATTGCCTGAAAAATTGGCAACGACATGCCAAAGGCATCTCCCAAGAGCTGGAGGCCCAAGATGGGGGTAGGCATGGGAGAGGGTGTCCCCTTCCATTGGTGGGGGTCTGGGTGGGGGGGGGGGGGGGGGTATTCCCTGGTAAAATTGTGAAAAATTTGTGGCACTGAGGGCAATTTTGAGGCATCCTAAGTACTCAGTCAAGGTATTTTCAGAAGGGGCACATGGGCTTATTTTTAACAGAAAATTTCTTAATACATATCTATTGAATTAAATTCTACTCCTGAGACCCGGTCATGTGCATGTCAAACCACTTGGCAAGGATACTTCAGAGGAAAGTAAAATTTTCATCTTTGTCTGATGGCGTGGCATGGTTGTCGTTACTGCCAGCAGTGTATTGAGATACTTCCGTGAGTTCTGAACCGAGCTGCGGATTAGAGCTCACGACAGTATCGCAAGACACAACTGATAACAACATCCACGTGACACCATCAAATAAAGGTGAAAAATTTTATGTTCGGCTTGCAATCTTTTCCAACAATAGCAGTGCAGCCGCAACTATCAGTTTTCTGTATTTTTTCTCGACTATCAACAATACCAAGTTGTATTTGATTCTTTTCCAGAACGCGAATGAATTTTATGTGTACATCCGAATGACCATCATTTTGTTAATATGTTTGCTTTCGCTGTCCGATTTTTTCTTCTTGCTTTGCCCGAATTTTTCCCATTGTTTTGCATGCATTTGGGAGGGCAGTTGCCCCCCCCCCCCCCCACACACCCCCTGGCTCATACGCCTATGCTTAAGACTAAAACCAGAGGGTGGGGTACAACCAAGAAGATAACTCTAATTCTGTTAAAAATCATAACAAGCACAAGCAAGGTTTCAACCCATGATCATCCAGGTTGAACCCAAAGATTCATTAAAGAAACTTGGCTTCTTCTTGGATACTCCAACTCGGTGGATAATTCAGTTACAACTCAATCTTCATGTACTGTAAAACTAAGTAAAACAATTACAGGTTTGGCTCTGCCTGACAAACTATTGTTTTCTCTTTCCTCTTTCTTTTTGACACTCTGTGCTTGACTTTGTTATTTGCACTGTCCAATAAACTGAACTATAAAAGCACTACTGTACATTACCAGTACTGTGCTAGCTGAAGGAATATATAGTTTTCTCAATGATCGGGTATTGGCAGCGATGCTTTCCAAAATAAAGAAGTAGGGGAATGTGCCTCATCATTTTAGCAATTATCAACAATTTGCCAAGGAGTTTTTACAGGAAAATTTTGTAATTTATTATTGAAGAGTTGCATTCTGGTTGATTTTGCACAGTGAATTTCATTATTCTGAAGCCAGATAATCAGGACAATTTACCCTCTCTCCGTTTTATGTGAAGAACAAGAAAATGTTGTGCTGGTGAGATACGATTGAGTTACAAACCAAAACAAACATGCCTGCAACTTACCAAGGATGCCACTTTGTGTATTTATATCCAATCTATATACATATTATATTATAGTTTAGAAAGCAAATAATGTACTGACAACTAAAATGGGTTTAATGCAGCTAGGAAGACAAAGGAGTGCTCGCTGTGCTGAACACAGCGAGCATTCCTTCATCTTGATAGCTGCACAGTATGTTGGATATTTGTCAAGATGAAGTAATTCACGGTCTTGCAATTGTGGTGGAATGATGTTTCAGAAAAAAAAGTAGGGGAACAGCTTTCCTCACATTCATCCAGGAAAGCATCAATGGGTATTGAGGACTATTGCATCAACCCAAATCTTGAATTTTTTTCACAATTAATAGTATAAGCAGATGTTACACATCTTGATAAAATGAGTTCAGACTGCTATATATAACGCCAAAACATCTTGGCACAATACACTGCAGAGCACCAAATAACACATTTTATTAAACAGGGTCTTTATTTTACCACTTTACTTCTTTTGAAAATCATACTTTTGGTCTTTGAAAACTTTTGCAAAAGAGTTTTTGAAATTGTCAATAGATAATATACTCCTTGTATGGTGGTGCCAAGATGTCAGCTCAGCTTTTTTCATCACAGGTTTTCATTTCAGGCACAAATTAAGTAATCAAAATATATCTGATAACATTCTCTGATCACATGCTGTATGCCCCTACAAATGTCTATGTGTACACATTATTCTATGTGCACAGTGAAGAAAAAATGCTTCGAAACAAGCAGGTGAGTCAAAAATCTGAATATAAAAGGAACTTTTTACCGGCAAATAAACAAACATGCAACCATTGCAGCAGATGCTGCCACGTCCACATGCAATGTTTGTCCTTCCAAATCCTCCATTTATTAATATAACTACCAGTTTGAAGCCAACAGATTCTGTTTTTGAACAGCCATTAGCCACTTCAGTGGCTATTAGTGCTTAAAAATGGCTTGAGAGGAATTTTTAAGCAAACATTTGAAGAATATCATGTTTTGCATTGTTTGCATCAACACAGGTTATTGATTTGTTGATGGTGATGCCAAAGAACTGCAATTTGTGCGATCACATGGGGTTCAAAATGGATCATGCTCACAAGAAAGGACATATGTCCACATGCATGGATAACACTGAGCTTGAAAATTAATATCGTATGGGTAACATGCACTGACAATGTTTTTGTCTATTCCTCCCTTTAAGGTAATGATTTAAGTTTCCTATGCCCCTATTGGAAAACAGATATTGTAAAATCATCCCAATGGACTTGATTCAACAAAACTTTACATTGTATGACAGGCAATTTTTGCTTCATATGTTTATTTACTGGCATTTAAGGTCACATATTTCTGCATAATGGGTAAACCATATTTATTTGCAAACTATATGATACATCAGGCTCAACAGATGAAAACAGATATGATTGAACTTGTATCATAGATATGTTAAAAAAGTCACCTCAACAAATTTTTCCCCAGCACAAATAGCCACTGAAGTGGCGAAAGCCTGTTCAAAAACAAACATGTTCGCTTCAAAGGTTTGTTTATTCACTGGTGGTAAGTTACTTTTGTACGCAGAATTATGACTCACCTGTATGTCACAAAGCTCTTTTTCTCCACTGTGCACATACAATCCTCTGTGGATGACATAGTGAGAAAATGGGTGTGATGCATGTCAAAAAAGCAAAGTCGAGGGTACGTATAGGTATGTGTGACCATGATTTTCTTGCAAAGTGATCATTCATTTGGGTTCAAATTTGGCACAAACATATTACCACTACATGTATCTAGAATAGTGGGGTTTGATTGTTTTTTCTGTAATATTTTTTTTAATTTCTCTTTTTAACTTGCAAAATCAAAATATTTGTTGATTTTCAAGTGGCTTATCTTCCCCATTTGACAGTCACATATGTTATAAATTGGTTAATGTCAAGTGCATGCAATCAGTATCAAAATGAAATTGTTGGATGACAAGAAAATTCTGATGCCATTTTTCCTCTGTTGATAACTGCAACATTTGCCATTTCTAGAGTGCTTGCCAAGAAATTATGTCAAAGGCGGGAATTATAACCAAAGCAAAAATGCTAAAGAAGTTTTTCTTGTGGTTGCTTGACAATTTATATCAGTTGGCACCATACATGGCATCAGGCATGTCAAAGTACCGCCAGTACTCAACATAACCGGTACTGGGACGGGACCTAGCCTGTCCCGCCAAAACTGGTACCGGGACAAATCAACAATTGGATGGCATATCGCAATGAGATGGGAGAAATTTGCATTATTCTGCAGCGACATCAAAGTAATCATAAAGCACGAAGATCGTGCTTTATGATTATTTTGATGTCACTGCAGAATGATTTCTTTGAATTATCTGATGATGGCTCTTTCAATGTCTTTGATGTTTGAAAAGTCAAAATGGTCGGCTTCATCGAGGTCATGGTGCAGACAGAACATGCACCTGTAGAGTGTTTTGATATGTTCATTCACAAATATGTTAAAAGTATGTCATGCAAGTGTGCCATACACGATTATGAGCCTGTTTTCCCTTGTTCAATTAGGAATTTCCCCATCAAATAATTTTGTCCTGGTATCGGCAGGACAAAAGCTTCAGTAACGGTACCGGTTGGAGCATGAGGGAACCGCTGGTACCGGTACAGGTACCGGTTGATATGTCTGCATGGACTGTAGCAAATTCTCTGGTGGCTTCCGTTACTATTTATTTATTGGTGTTTTAGGTCACACACTTCTGCCTAATGGCTAATCGTGACCACAACATGGAGATAAAGTCAAGGTCAGTCAATCGTTTATACCCTTTGTTGCCTATTTTAGAGGACTCGCACCCCAAGCATTAGTGACTGGGTCCTATTTTACCAGTGGAACAGAGCTTGTTCACCACAGTAAATAAGCACTGCTTCTCTTCCTGGGGTTCCCACAGGGCACTATTTATTACAGCCTTGAGAGTGGCATTCATAGTGAGACAGCTGAGCCCCATCAGTTAACATCATAAGGTGACCAATAATATAAAAATCTATCAGTTTAAAAATTATTTTTTCAAATTTTTCACAACATTTAAACTAATCATATCAGGTGACCCCCTCATTAGACCGTTCCATGGAGGGAGGAGGGGGGGGGGAACCTGATATGGTTTTGTTTACATATTTGGAAACTTTTTTCAACTGCCGAATTTGTATTTTACGCAGACGGCCAATTCGTTAGGTAAAGGGTTATGGTCACATTCAGTATCAATGTCTATGGCCATAGTATAAGCATAAAGTAAAGTTAAACCAATCATTTATAACTGTGCTTAGAGGACAATCACCCCAAGCATTGATTGCAGGTCCTATTCTACCTGTGAAGAAGGACAGTATGCCTTAGTACACGGCATCATCGTGCCCCCATGTGGACAATCGGGGTGAAGTGCCTTGCCCAAGAACACAACATGGGAATAAGCCAGCTTGATTGCTGGACAGATCCATCTGGAAATAGAATGGGAAGAGATAGACTGCCTCCCAGGAATGAGAGACAGAAAGAATCTCTTCCGACCCCTCCGAATGAACTGCGTGCAATTAATATAAGTCTTGATCGCACGAACAGGACAAAGAAGAGGCCTCCGGCTATTGATAGCAGGGAGAGCCCGAATGCAGATGGGAGGAGGTACCGAATCAAGAAGATGATTCTTGGCAAGAAAAGAGCAATCAGTAGTGAAGGTTACACTGTTAGCCTCATTTCTGAAGAAAGCTGAATCAACAGAAAGTGCATGAAGCTCTCTGACATGTCAGGCAGAAGCAAATGCTAGAAGAAAAGCCGTCTTATAGGTGAGAAAATGCATATCGGTCTCAGATAAAGGCTCGAATGCCGCTCCCTCCAAACAATGTAACACCCATACCAAGTTCCATTTGGGTGTTAGACGCAAAACTTGAGGCCTCTTCAGAGAAAAGTGCTGAATCAATTTGGAGAGAAAGAGATTACGACCGATGCACCGTTTTCCCACATAAGAGAAAGTATCTGACAGCACAGACTGATAGCCCTTAATAGTAACAGGCTGGAGGCCCTTGGAGTCAAAAAAGGTATACCAGAAATTTGAGCGATTGACGGATTACGGTAATCCACATGTTGAGCTGAACACCAGCGGTAGAAAACCTTCTACTTTGCAGCATAAGTCATGCCAGTGGAATGTCGCCATGATGCAGAAATGCACTCCACTGCTCGTCTCGAAAAACCTCTACACAGTGGAGACAGGACCTGATAAAAGACAGGCATGATGGGACAGACTCGCCAGGTTGTTGTGTTACTTCCTGGGCCGACCCTGGGAAAGAAGATCGTGGGGTCGAAGTCGACGAATTGGCCGATCTGCCAACAGAGGCCGCAGCAGATTGATCCACACCCTCTGTGGAGACAGGGATGCCATCAGAATGACCCTGCAACTGCAAGTGCAAATCTTAGCCAACACCTGAGGAAGAATCGGTGAAAGAGGGAAGGCATAGCCGATCCAACCTGTCCAGTCCAGAGACAGAGCGTCTACCGCAAAGGCTTGTGGATCCGGATAAGGGGAGACAAAGGTCCCTACCTGATGATTCCAGCGAGTGGCGAAAAGGTCAACAACAGGACAACCCCACAACTCGCAAATCGTCTGAAACACCGACCGATGCAGCATCCATTCGGTGGAAGGACACTGTCGCGTCGTTGCGACGGGAATGTTTACATCCCGCGCTAACAGCAGGAGATCCCGAGAGAGCCGAAACATGGGGATTGAATGTGTGCCACCTTGATTCCGTATGTAGGCCCCCACTGTCGTACTGTCCGAAAGAAGCAGGACTGTGTGGTCCGACAGGTGAGAGATCCATTGCTGAAAACTCAACAGAAGAGCAAGGAGCTCCTTCTGATTGATATGAAGGGCCATCTGCTTGCTGTCCCACTCGCCATGAGTAGACAGACCGGGAGGATCCAATGTCGCACCCCAGCCCTGATCGCTGGAATCTGCAGTAAGGATGCGATCGGCCGAAGGAAGATCCAACGGAACACCCTGAGTCAACCAGGGAACATCGGCCCAAGGGCGGAGGTGACAAAGCAAGGACTGAGGAATAGGAAGTTCCAGGTCCAGCGGATCCACATTCGGACGCCAATGATCCAACAGGAAGTGTTAGAAAGGTTGGACAAACAAGCGACCCAGCAAAATGAGATCTGTCACCAAACCGCAAAGGCCCAGCATCCGAAAAAAAAGTCTTGGCCGAGACCGAGGAGGATCGGAGCAGGTTCCGAGTCAAGGCGGAAAGGATCATCACCCGAGCATTGGGAACCGACACCACATTGTGAAGTGTCGAAATCCATGCTAAATGATGAAATTGCTGAGAAGGAAGAAGATCCGACTTCTCGCAACTGACTAAAACCCAGCGGCACCAGCAGCCCAAGCAACCATCGGACTCCAGGACTGCAGCATTGTGGTGCCGCTGTGGGATGTCATCCAGATAGGCTGACGAAGTCACAGCCGACTGAGTACGGTGAAAAGCGAGCACAGTTGGGTGAAGACCCAAGGGACCAGGTTCAAACCAAATGGGAGAGCTTTGAATTGAAAGAAACGATCCCGAAACGAGAACCGAAGGTATTTCTGTGACGCCAGGTGAATGGGTACATGGAAATAGACATCCTTCAGGTCGATACTGGCTGCAAAATCGCCCTGATAAATCGACCGTCGAACCGACCTGAAAATCTCCATGCTGAAACGAGGCGCTATGATGGACTTGTTCAGGATACTGAGATTGATGACAGGATGAAACAGGCCGTTTTTCTTCGGCGCCAACAAAAGTCTCGAATAGAACCCTGGTGAAAGGGTGTTCCTGACCACCTCGATCGCCCCTTTGGAGGGAAGATTGTCGATCCCCGAGTCGGGAGGGGCACCCGAGATAAACAGGGGTATCAATGGAAGGACAGTCGCAGACCGTATTGGATGACGTCGAGGACCCAATGGCCCGACGTTATCTCTGTCCAACAGTCGAAAAACAGCGACAGCCTTCCCTCGACTGGAGGAGAAATGAGGTGAGAACCTTGATTTGCGGCCTCAACAAGGCCCCCCGAGAGGAGAAACCACCCCCTCGGGAAGCAACTGAGTCCTGAGACTTTCCTCCCTGAGGCTGCCAGTGAGCTTGGCTGTGTCGGCGCTTCTTCTGAGCAGGAGCGGACGTAGCCAGAGGCATGGCCAACATGGCTGACGCAGCTGGGCGCTTGGCGGGCGTGGAATTACCACCACCCACAGCAGCGGGTTGGTCCAGCTTCCGTAACAAAACCTGGTCCTTCGAATGACGAAGAACCTCACCACAGACTGCTCCCACGGAACCATGGAACAGCTGTGGTCCAACCAAAGAGGCAGACCTCAAAACATGCAAAGGCACCTGAGCATCATCAAACTCCCCTGGCGGAAAATAGGCAGCCAGGGCAGTGAGGACGTGGTCCGCGAGAGATAACATGCCCAGCATCTCTCGGGACAGGCCCACCATAGATTCAACGACCGACATCGGGAGAACTGCCGACTTAGGCTTAGTCAACCCGAGGGAAGAAGAATCTTCATCCACAGGAGTCATCCCTTGGAAGACTGGTGGACAGAAGGATTCATAGACATGAAACCACAGTAGTCATCCCTTGGAAGACTGGTGGACAGACGGATTCATAGATGCATTTTGGCATCCAGGCCCTGGAAGGATTCAACAACCTGAGCCAATTGCAGAGGGCGCAAAACCCCAGAGCTATAAGGCTCAACAGGGTTGCAACGCACCACAGAGGATTGCGGCCCTATGGTCACTGATGGCTGGTCTGGAGGCTGAATGTCTGGCAAAAAGCCAAAGACAAAATCTAAAGCCTGCCCCAAGACTGACGAGGGGGGCCCGTCGCCTTCAAACAAATCATCATCCTCTGTGGCAGAAGAGACGTAGCCCAACCCAGGCTGACCAGCGGAAACCTCCTGTGAATGCTGAACAGCATCCAAAGGGCCAGGCGAGGAATCTCTGCAACTGACCAAAGAGGTTGTGCCTCAGGAGGCACAGGGAAGCCAACTTGAGGGTTGCTAGACAGCAACCAGGTGAGCGCCTGAACGGCCTGCCTCAGCTCACCCTGAGAATCTGTCGTAACACCCACACCTGACAGAGTGTCATCCCAATGGACCCTTCTAGAAGAATAACTCAAATCCTCAGAAGGGACTGACGGCAAATGGCAATCAGCAGACAGAAAAGGGAGATGGTGAGAAGACACCCGAGGACAGTCCCAAGAGTGACGCCCAGGGGCATTCACTGACCACAGAAGGCCTTGCCTGCAAATCCTCTAGAGGGACCGACGGCGTATGTCGGTCAGTAGCTGACCTGGGACACGATGAGAAAGACAGGAACCTGCCATTGGCCTCTGCGCGACAAAAGGCCCCAACTGCCCATCCTCTGAGACCAACAACAAGCATCGATCGACAGCCAGACTTGGGACACAGTGAGAAATCACCGAAGAAAGGTCCCAAGAGTGACAGCTAACAGGAGCCGTCACTGGCCTCTGCCAAACAGCATGCCCTGGATGCCAATGTCCCAGCCCCATCCTGCTAGTCAGCTCACCAGCAGGGGAAGGCAGAACAACAAACAATTCGCTCGAGGGATGAGGAATCGCTGCCGACACGACCGAGCGTCCCAACAGACCAGGAGCAAACCTAGCCAAATGAGACAGGGCAGCCAGCAGCAAACCCGTACAGCTTTGCTGAGACACCAGGGAAGACTGGGAGCCCAGTGACACACCACCAGATACAGCCTCGGACCCCCGAGTCTGCATGCCATCCCCGGAAGAGATGGCAGAAGCACTATCATGCAAGATAGGAGCAGCAGGAACAATTTCCTCAGCAACTACCAATGATGCAGGCGGCAAATTGGAGAGAGTGACCGAGCTGACCTCAGAAAAATGAAAAGTCACCTCAAGGGTGACTTCCGGAGCCAAAGAAAGAGAGACCGCACTCCCCACTTCAGGCATCCCAGCACAAGCACCGCCAACAGTTGCAGAGGTACTTTCTACTGAAATAGGCTGTCCAACATCCTGTGTGACAGTCACCACATGCACTCTCAGAAATATCCGAAGAGGCACGGCTACCTTTGCCCCGAGAATGAGTGGTTCTAGCTCTGGTTAGAACCACCTTGTTAAGGAACTTGAAAGACCAAATCCCACAAACACCACAGGGATGGGCCTGAGAACAATTGTTGCAAGTGACACAAGTACCGTGAACATCTGCATACAAGAAGGACAAGGAATAATTTTAGGCACTGTCCAAAAAGGTGACAGAAAAATTTCTATTGGGAAAAATCCCCCCCAAAAATCCAAAGAATCAAGCTTTCCACTGACGGAAAACCAAACAATGTGGGTCGCGTTTTCGCGCACAGAAAAAGCAAGACACATAAAGAGAATACAAGCGAAAATGAGCATAAATATAAATAAAATACAATCAATATGGAGCTTGAGTAAAAGATATAATCCACATTGCACAAATAACAATAATAGCAGCGAAATAATCAAGTTGTTCACGAAGGAAACAATCTGAGCAGCAGGAGTCACAAAAATTCCGACCATGCACGATGGCGAAAAAAAGGAAATGATGTCACGGTTGTTGCGCATGGGCTCGGTAAATGCAAGAAGTGTGCAGAGAGAGTACTACAAATGTCGAGCGCCGGTCTTGCTCGACCCCTTTTCGATCTTTTTTTTTTTTGTGCTTTTGCACTCTTCCACTTTTCCAACTCGTTTGGAAAAGTTTATTAGCTTGAGTTAGTTCTGAAGTAGGGTTGTACTTACATTACAGCCAATTGTAAACAATTGTGAGTAGGTTGAGAAGAAATATCTTTTAGACAATCTGCAATAATTATTCACTGGCTAGCATATAAAAAATTTATTTATTATTTAAACCTTTTTATTATTATTTAACAGTGTGTGATATTCCACTACATTTATTTTTATTTTTTTATTTTATTCATTTATTCATTTGAGTTGAACTTTATTTTTAGAACCTTTATCTAAAAATCAATCTAGTGACACCATAATGTAAAGTCAAGCCAAATGCTAACACAGTATTTTTTATATTTATTTATTTATTGGTGATTAAGGTCACATATTTCTGAACAATGGCTAATCATGACCAGAAAGTTTCATGGGTGGAAGAAGAAGGATAAGCCCAGAGGGAACCACTGAGCAACGGCGAGCAACTGTCAGCTCCCCAGCATACTAATTCCACTTTATTGGATATTACTTAATTGAATAAGTCTGTTGCATGCCATCTCCAAATAATTTAACCATTTGCCTCGCTTCTGCATGTCACTGGTTAAAAGCATACCGCATGACATTTGTCAATATTGTATAAACCAAATCACGTAACAATTTAGAATGTCCACATGTTTGCGTACCTGATCATATTTTGAAGACTCAGTAAGCCCCGCTCACTCAACCTAATTGTCACCATGATAGCTGACTGATCGATCGATATTCCTATCGCCTCCAGTTAGTGAGAAAACACTGATAGTTTCTTGGGAATAAATAATTTAACAGAAACACCGAAGAGGGAGATAAACAAAGGGTCTTATATTTTCGAACATAATTTTGAGGAAAGCTAAAAAAATTGTTTTTAATGATGCTGTTACGTGACTTGATAAATAACCATCGTCTGCGATCGAAATTCAAAATGTAAACAAACAAGACTTCGTATTGTTATTCTCACAAATTCAATATCTAAATTTATCATGGCTGAGGAATGCTATGGGAATTTCAATATTGGTGATCCTGTACAAGTTATCAATTTAAGAGTAGTGACAAATGATGACTTTCAATCTTTGTTTAACCAGCAAAACCCAAGATTTGTGCAGATTTCTGATGAACAGTTGAATGCCTATGATGAATGTTGACAATCCAAATAAACAAAAATAACGTGATGATGTTGTGCAAAGCATTGAATGAGGTGGGCCAATGAAATGTTGAATTGAAATGTGATTGACGAGACCTGTTGTGACACACTTTCCTATGTTTACCTGTTGTATTTTTGCAGAAATTACACGTTTTTCATTCAAATACACATAGTTATTGTTTTTCTGTTAATGCCGGATTAAATATGAAATAACTGTTGTTTTCTTTCAGTTTATGTGATTGTGATTTTAACTGAAAATTTTCAGTACAAGTTTAATCATAACTCACATATTTACCATACCTTCAGGACAAATATTTGCCTGTAAATTGCATATAGGTTACAGAGTAAACTCCTGTTAATTAAAGAAAAAATCTTGTAATCTATCAAAGAATTACTTCGACAGGAACTGAGTTTCTTATGTTTGTAGACCTGTTGGCCTCAGTGTATCCAATATAGAAATTTAACAGGCCTGAAAATAGGAAGTCTGGCATTTGCAGAATAAGGTCCCCAGAGGGTGAATTTGATGATGCTATCCCATATAGTTGGCCAATTTATCCTCTGGGTTCCTCTTTCTGTTTAGTTTTGAGACCCTGATTCAGATTGAGGTTCAGAGAGAGTAAATTTAGTTATGCTACCCTGACTGGAAACCCTCCAATGTGGGCAGTATCGGTATAAATGACAGGATAAACTTTACTTTATATTTGTGTTGCAGTCACAGATGCCAAAAGTTATTTTATTGACCATTCTTTACTTACTGGGAGTCTAATGTCACTTTCAGCATCTGTGGATAGACCACAATCATAAGTATTAAGATACTTTTGTTTTTTTTTTAGCTCACCTCACTAAAAGTCAGGGGGAGCTTAAGTGATCACTTTCTGTCAGTCTTCCGTCCGACATCCATCCGTCCTGTCTGAACTTTGCATTATCAACCTCTCCTCATAACCATTGGGCCGAATCAAATCAAATTTGATGTGCATGTTCCTTATCAAATGTCAATTCATGTTTGTTCAAATAAAGTTGTCACACCAACAGGGAGCACCACAAGGGGCATTACTCAGATGGCGCCCATAAATTGTTGAACAAAATTTAAAACACAGGCCCCACAGGGCCTGAAGCGCTCACCTTGAACAGAATATGATATAAACAGAGTTCAAGAATGATTCTACATTAAGCAATCCATCTCCATAGAATACATTGTCAATCCTTGAGCCAAGCATCATGCCTTTTCTTCAGTTGATCATAATGTAAAATGTGGAGCTTCCCTATGAAGCCCCTTGATACAACCTATGTGGATTAATCTTAGTAACATACCACAAGAGAGTACTGAATACAAAATTTCTTCAGCTACATGGCCAAATCTGGCTCCCATAGGCACTCGATTTGAACATAGCTGAATCTGACCTCCATAGAAATGACATATACCAAATATAAAAGGATTCTGACTCGTGGATCTGAAGAAGAAAATGTTTAAAGAAATTTCCTCAAATTTGAATAAGTTAAAATTCAGGCTACTAGGGGGAGCTCAAATATTAACCCAGGGAACCAATTTGACGAAACTTGAATCTGACTCCCCTAGAGATATTGTAAACCAAATATGAAAGGATTCTGACAGGTGAATCTGAAGAAGAAGATTTTTGAATAAATTCCCTCATATTGTACTAAGTTAAATTTCAGGTTCCCATATGGAGCCCAAATACTAACCCAGGCACTCGAATTGAACAAACAAACATGTTGTATACCAAATAAGAAATCATTTTGACTGGTTGATCTGAAAAAGATTTTTAAAGAAATTTCCTCATATTGCAATAAGTTAAAATTCAAGCTACCGGAGGGAGCCCAAATATTAACCCAGGGAACCAAATTGACCAAACTTGAATCTGACTCTGCTAGAGATGTTGTAAACCAAATATGAAAGAATTCTGACATGTGAATCTGAAGAAGATTTTTGAAGAAATTCCCTCATATTGTACTAAGTTAAATTTCAGGTTCCCAAATGGAGCCCAAATATTAACTCAGGCACTTGAATTGAACAAACTTGAATCTGACCCCCCAAGAGATGTTGTATACCAAACATGAAAGCATTCTGACTGGTGGATCTGAAGAAGATTTTTAAAAATTATCCCCCATATTGCACTAAGTTAAAATTTGGGCTTCCATAGGAAGCTCAAATATTAACCCAGGGACTTGGTTTCAACAATCTTGAATCTGACCCTCATAACAATAATGTATGCCAAACATTAAAAGATTCTGACTGGTGGTTCTGAAGAAGATTTTCCATATTGCCCCAAGTTAAAAATTTGGGCTCCTGCATGAGCCCAAGTATGTACCAATCAATGGGCTTCATTTTAACAAACATATATCTGACTCCCCTATGGATGCTATATACTGAATATCAAAAGATTCTGACCATTGGTTCTGGAGAAATTTTTTTTTTAAATTTGTGCAAAAATGCTGACTCAGCATTTTTTCGATGCCCTCCACAGAAAACTCTAACATAACCAACATTTTTTTTACCATTCAATTCTACTGGTCCTAAGGTTTCTGCATACCAAATAACAGCTCTCTGTTCCGTGTATTTTGGGAAATATGGGCATTTGAAAATATTTCTATTTTTAGCTCCTGAGGTTCCCATATGGATGCAGGATTTTTTTTTTTGCAGGAGCAAAGTACTTATGACCCAATAATACCACATATCAAATTTGGTTCAAATAGGACAATCAATTCAAAAAATAGAAATTTTGGGTGGGGACAAAAATCTTACCCCTCCTGTTACAAAGCCAAATATTGCTTCAAAAACTTCGTTTCAACAAATTTGATTCTACACCTCAAAAGGAAGCTCCATAACAAATATCAAGTCATTGTACCCACTGGTTCATGAGAAGATTTTAAAAATATTTTGGAGCATTTTCCCCCACCTATGGGGCTGGGCATGTTGAGTTGAACAAAAATGCAATACCCCTTCGGGACCATCACTCACACAAACTTTCACTTGAATTGGCCCAGCAGTTTTGGATGATAAGACCAAAACATGGTGTTGACAGTCAACGGATGAGGGACGGACGAAGAGCGATTAGATTAGCTCAGCTTGACTTTGTCAAGGTGAGCTAAAAATCTTCTCCAGACCCATCAATTAGAATCTTCTGATATTTGGTATATAACATCTCTAGGCAGAGGATTGGGGGGGGGGGGGGGGTGGTTGGGAGCACATTCGATTCAAGTTTGTTCAAATCGAGACTCTGGGTAAATATTTGGGCTCTCTATTGGCGCCCAAAGTTTAACTTGAATTTTCTTTAAAAATCTTTTTCAGATGCACCGGTCAGAATCCTTTCATATTTGTTATACAACATCTCTAGGGGGCTCAGATTCAAGTTTGTTCAACTTGAGTTCCTGGGTTAATATTTGGGCTCCCTATAGAAGCCCAAATTCTAAATTGGTGCAATATGAAGGAGTTTTTTTAAAAATCTTCTTCTTCAGATTCTCCAGTCAGAATCCTTTCATATTTGGTATACATCTCTAGGTGGGTCAGATTTGAGTTTGTTCAAATCAGGTTCCTGGGTTGTTATTTGGGCTCTCTCTATAAAAATCTTCTTCTTCAGATCCTTCAGTCAGAATGCTTTTGTATTTGGTATACAACATCTCTGGGGGGGGGGGGGGGGGGGGAAGTCAGATCCATGTTTGCTAAAACCGAGTCTCAGGGTTAATATTTGGGCTCCCCATGGTGGCCTGAATTTTAACTTAGTGCAATACGAGGAAATTTCTTTAAAAATCTTCTTCACATCCACCAGTCCGAATGCTTTCATATTTGGTACACTACATCTCTGGGGGGGGGGAGGGGGGGGGGGGGGATAAGATTCAAGTTTGTTCAAATTGGGTCCCCTGGGTTGATATTTAAGCTCTCTAACTTAGTGCAATATGAGGAAATTTCATAAAAAATTAAACTTCAGATCCTCCAGTCAGAATGCTTTCATATTTGGTATACAACATCTTTAGGGATGTGGGTGGTGTTAGGGTGTGTGTGTATGTGTGTCAGATTCAAGTTTGTTCAAATTGGGCCCTGGGTTAATATTTGGGCACTCTATTTGAAAGGGGTGGGGGGGGTGGGGCAGTAACACAACAACCCTTGGAAGTTTGGCAGTGCTTGTCTTCAGGTGATAGAATTGGAAGCAGTCAGGAAGACCCAGGATAATAATCCTCTGACATGGACATCAGAGTTATGAAAAATTTCATGACTTCATTCATCTGTAGTGTTGATGAACCATGACTAACTGAATGTGACCCAAAATAGTTCTTTGAACCATTTTGTGAGGTGGGCGATTAAGGCCCTTGGTTCCTCTTGCTTTAATTGGGGTTTACAGACACTTTTGACAGCCAGGGTCAGGGACAGCTGAACGGGTGGAGGAAGCCAGAATACCCGGAGAGAACCACCAAGCAGTCACACTCCCCAATGTGCGAACTCCACACAAGCAGGGTTAGCACTGGTTGAAGACAAGTGCACCATCAGGCTGCAATACACCTTAGTACACTGTGCCACAGTGCCCCAATGTGTGCAATCTGGATTAAGTGCCTTGCCCAAGGATACAACACAGTTACCCCCTGGGGGGGGGGGGGATTGAACTGTGTACCTTTCAGTTTGAAGTCCATGGCCATAACCACTGAGCCACCATGCTCCATTAAGGAATGTTTAGTCAATGAGGCCTCTACAGCATGTAGCCTACCCTTTACCCAACACACAGGATATCAAAATTTATTATTTAATTATTGTTTTTTAGATTTTTAAAAACATTTCAACAAAACCATATCATGAGGCCTGTTATTGGAACAATCTCAACAGGCTCTTTCCAATGAGGGGGTCACATGGTATGGTTGTTTTTACAAGATATTAGATTTTTTTCATCTGCTCACTTTGTAAATTATGCTGGTGGATGTGGTCAATTTGTTAGGTAAAGGGCTAAGATAAATGATTGAGTAAAGAACATTTAGTCAATCATTTACCATGCTGTAGAGGACGTACACCTCAGACATTGGTTACTGAGTTATTATACCAACAAGAGCTGGACTTCCGTCCGGTGCATACCCCCACGTGGTGTACCGCCTAGTGTGGGCATACCTATGATCAACAAATATTATTTATGAATATTCTCATACGGACTGATGGACGGATACACAGCTGGACGGACGCAATCCAGTATACCCCCCTTCCATTTTCTTCGAAAGTTTTCAACAATTTCCAAAAATTTCTAAGTCAAAAGGTATGGTAAATTGTTTGGTGTTTGAAAGTTTTATGCAATGAGGAAGAAGCCTTTGTCATAGGCAAACTGCAAGCCATATTTCACTGAAATCCGATACATCAATCCAGTATGCCCCCCCCCCCCCCTCCCATTTTCTTCGAAAGTTTTCAACAACTTTCAACAATTTCTGTCAAAAGTTATGGTAAATTGTTTGGTGTTTGGAAGTTTTATGCAATGAGGCAGAAGCCTTTGTCATTGGCAAACTGCATGCCATATTTCACTGAAATCCAATAACCCATACCTGCGATACAGACTGAACAGACAAATAATGTCTATTTCCTACAATTTCTAAGTCAAAAAGGGAGATAACTCTAAAAAAGGAGAATGTGAGAAATATCATTGAATCCTTTTTTTAAAGCCTATACCATAAGCAGTGTTCATGGCAAATTTCATTGCAATAGAACATTCGATACCCGAGATACAGGCTGAACAGACAAAATTTGGCTCGGACGGACACAATTTCTAAGTGAACAAGTAATAAAAAAAAAATAATAAAAAAAAAAAAAATAACTAGTGTGGGCATACCTATGACCAACAAACATTATAAAAAATAATAAGTTACTTAAGTTATGAATATTCTCGGACGGACTCACACACGGACGGACAGACGGACGGATGGACAGACTGATGGATGGACGGACAGACGCACGTAATCCAGTATACCCCCATTTTCTTCGAAAGTGGGGGTATAATTATTTATTTATTCATTTATTCGTAAATTATAAGCAACTAATAATATTGTTATTACATACAGAAATGACAAAAGTGTAATGAATGAAAAGTCTTTTTTTTCTCTCAACACTTTCACAGGTAAAAAAAAACAATACTGATCTAGTTTTTTGAAGCGAAAGTTTTGTGTATGGTTTTATGCTGAAATGTACAAACATTTTTAGAACATTTTGGCAAACCTGTTGTCAAATATTTGCACATACCTCACTATTCGGTGGTCAGCTGTATTTTTAAAATACTGAATCTCAGTATCAAGATTCAATACCATAAAGGTCTACCGATCAGTACTTTAAACATATGGAAATAAATTTATGGCCTGCAAAACCTCAAAGAATAATGTGTCAGATATTTACCTTAAAAACAAAAGTTTCTTATTATTTCAAAATGTTAGTTTTATTTTAACCAGAGGCTCAAGTGAGCCTAAAATGCTCACCTGGCTCAAGTTGTCAAAAGAGACGAGTTTGTCAGTAAGTGATGGATAGCAAGAGCAATTATTTGATTTGCCATGACACAACAAAAGGCAATTTGTTTTTGGCCATTCATTTCTGCTGGTCCTAGGAAGGCTTTCCTAGGCAAAAACAAAGTTCTGTTCTGTGAAGTCTCACAAAAAGTGTCTGTACAATTTTTTTTGTTTTTGACTCCTGTGGTTCTACCCCCCAACCACCCCCCCCCCCCCCACGACCCCCAAAAAAATGAAATTGTGGAGCATAAATCAAGTACTTATGAGCCAGTTATACTACATGACAAATTTGGTTCAAAGCAGCCCATTGGTTCTGGAAATAGAAATTTTCAGTGGAGCCCCCCAAAATTTTAACCTACTGAGAACCTTTGAAAAAAAGTGAATCTGCATCACTGAAGTTAGTTCAATACCAGAAATCTTAGCATTATTGCGAGTGGCTTATGAGAAGATGATTTTTAAAGCATTTTAGGCATATGGAGCATTAACCCCACCCCAAGGGGTATAGTAACTTTCGGGGAAAAAAATCAGAAGAGTAAACCACACCAAGATGTCTTATACCAAAATAGTTTAGACTTGAGCCAAAGGTTCTAAAGAATACTTAGTTGATGGAGCACAAGAAAGATAATGACTCCGCATTTTCCCATTGCCAACAGTGTTAAAATATTCATCCCATATGGCACCACATGACAAAATCGATACCAATTTTTTGGTCCATCTGATTCCACTGGTCCTAAGGAAGCTTCATACTGAAAAACAATATTCTGATCTGTGCAGTTTTTTAAATATGGACATTTGAAATTTTTCTATTTTTAGCTCCTGGGGTTCCCATGAGGCAGCAAAATAAGATTTTTGGGCATAAATTAAGTAGTTATGACCCACTTATACTACATGCCAAATTTGTTTCAAATCAGTCAATCGGTTCATGAAAATAGAAATTTGGGGTGGAGCCCAAGATGGACATGCTACCACAGAGAGCCAAATATTGACCTACCAACTTGCCTAGACCAAATTTCAATCTCTGAGGCATTAACCCCAGCCCCAAGGGAAGTAGCAACTTTTTGGGGAAAAAGCTCAAGACGAGTATATTCCACCAAGATGTTTTGTACCAAATAAGTTTAGATTTGGACCAAACATTCTTTAGAATTCTTAGTTGATAGAGAAAAAGGTAGTTGATGACTGTACTTTCCTATTGCCATCAGTGTTAAAATGGGCCTCCCGATCCGGAACCCCATGACAAAACCAATAGCAATTGTTTTGGTCCATCTGATTCCACTGGTCCTTAGGAATCTGTATTCCAGAAAACATTATTCTGGTCCATGCAGTTTTGGAAATATGCGTGCTTGAATTTTTTTTATATGCTAACTAAAGGGGTTCCCACGGGACTATGGACATTTTTTTTGAACATCAGTCAACTACTTATGACCCAATTATACTACATGCCAAATTTAGTTCAAATTAGCCCATCAGTTCTTGGAATACAAATTTTGGGGGTTGACCAAAATGGGTATATGCTCTCACAGAGAGCCCAAATATTGACCTATAATCTTCTCTTGAACAAACTTTAATCTTCACCACCAGAGGATGTTCCATACCAAATATCAAGGCATTGTCTCTGGTGGTTCATGAGAAGATTTTAAAAGATTTTTAGGCTTTATGGGTATTAACCACAGCCTGAAGACGGCAGCTGCTTCATTTGAACAAAATAGAAAGGGTATATGGTCTGTGCCATATATGTTTGAATTTGGCACAGTGGTTTTGAAGAAGGCAAGTTTCAAAAGTTAATGGACAACGGATGCCAAGTGATGGCAATAGCTCACAGGTGAGCTAAAAAATGCTGTTCTGACTTTCTCTAAACAGATTGTCCCCGGAGTTCCAATGTGCACTACTAGCACACAGAACATATTGGAACTCAGGCGACGATATCGTTAAGATTATACATTTGTTTTGTAGCAATTTATTGGAGACTGCATGCAGGCACTCACCAATAAATTGTTACAAACACTCTTGAGCAAATTCTAATACATCATATCACTTGGGCAAAACAGGAAAATAGTTGATTGAACTGTCCTGGACTAAAACACTAGAATTAAACATCATCCGCCACTTAAAATCTAGACAGTCTGTTAGAAAAATAAAAACCCATCACTATAAAGTTTATTCACACAGGAAAGTTTCCAGTCTATGAAAAAACAGAAAAATCATACTGCAATGAGAATAAAATATTAGTATTTACATTTAAAAATTTAGTGTCACCATATTTTAATAAAGTAATGTGACTATATGAACATGTATTCAATAACTTAGCTGCTGTAAACTGCATTATCACGACAGTACTATTCACAAAAATCACTGTTCAAATTCTATTATGCCTCCTCTCCATCCCCCAAAGGCACAACTTACATCCATGCTATCCATCCTTCTGTCCATCTGACCATCCTTCCAGCCACCCTTCCATCTGTACATTTGAAGTTTGCTTGTTTGGCACAGGGATTGGGGGTGGGGATCATTTGTCCCCCCTAAACTTTTTGCCCCCCCCCACCAAAAAAAAACAAACTAGAAAAACATTTGTCCAATGCAACTTTCATATTACATAGAGGACTAGTCGTATCTAGGATGCTCCAGTCATTACCCTCTCCTCCCACCTCCCTTCAGGAAAGTGGGAGAAGGGAGTTAATGACAAGAGGTTCTTATTAAGGCTAAGGGATACTCCTGAACCACCCATAAGGCCTTCTAAGTACAGTGGAGCCCTGTTAATTGAATAGCCATTTTGCCAATGAAAAGTATTCAATTAACAGGAGTTTTCAGTTAAAAGGGATTGTGTCACTTTCCTGTATTCTTGAGATAAACTTAGCATTTATTGCATTATATCTTGTTTGACAGAGCTCTAACACACACGGTATAATAGATTATAAACGTGTATTGGATGTAATGTGGCCAAATAGGTCTATAAACAAAGAAGAACTGGGGAGAGTCAGGGTAATTTCTCGACAGGTTACAAGATTTTTTATTCAATTAGCAGGAGTTTACTCCATAACCTATATTCAATTAACACGTCAAATTTGTACTGGAGGTATGGTAAATGGTTTTGTGTTGGGGCAATTATATTCAATTTACAAGGTTATTCTGTTAAGAGATATCCAATTATGTGGGCTCCACTTATCATGTTTGCCTGCCCCCACCCAAAACTGGCTATGGCACCCCTATTATAGATTCCTGGCAATATGCCTGCTGTCTGGAAAATTGTGTCTTGATCATAACTTTATAACGAGAGGATTTTCACGCAACTTCACACAAGGGTAAAGGACAATGGGCAGATGTTGGTGCAGCACCAAGGTCAAATGACAATGGTCAAGGTCACATCATTATGAAAACTTAAATCTTAAGAGAAATTTTGCCTCGGCCCAACTTTCTTCTAACAACTAAGTGGATTTCTATGGCACTTCAGAAAAAGGTAGAGGATAAAGGGAAGGTGTGCCACATGATACCACCTAGTCCATCAAACGAACTATCGGTCCATCCTTCTATCTGTCCATTTGTCTGTCTGCCAAACTGGAAAATTGTGTGTACAATGTCTGGGTGGAGTCTCACGAAAACTCAGAGAAAAGTAAAAGACAAAGGAAAGATTTGTTGTGCTGCACCGCATGATTATGAAAAGTCAAATCATGGAACTCATTGAATTCTAAGGATTTTCATGTCATTAGCATCTCTTTCCAGGACACCATCATTTCCTGCGAGTTGTTTAGTTTTTGATCAATAAATTCAAGAAATGTTAAAATTTGCTTACTGGAAATAAGCACTTAGGGCATGGGTTCAGGGGAATCAGTGGCCAGGCAGTCACTGTTTGTCTTTTTTTTCAACATGGCTTGTGACAACTGATCTCATTTGAATGAGCTTATTCCAGTGAGGGGGTAGACTCTATGTGTTTAAAATAAAAAATGGAAAAAAAAACAAAAAAACTTTCATATGTTTTGGGTAAAGGTTTAGCCCTTTACCTAACGAATTGGCCACACCCGCCCACATAATATGCAAATTCAGCAGTTGAAAAAATATTATTTTTTAAAAAGTTTCAACGAAACCATATCATGTGAACCCTCATTGGAACGAGCTCATTCCAATGAGGGGGTCACATGATATGGTTTTGTTGAAATTTATGGAAATTTTTTTGCTTTTGCTGTAAACTGGACACAAACAAAAAAAAACATAATACATTTAAATACTTCACCCCATAAAATAATGCTATAATAAATTTGGTTCATTATAGCCAAAGGTGGAGAGTTTTCTGGCAATCTGACTTTGATATCAAGATGTAATGCAGATAACCAGATAGCATAATGATGTTTATCATATAACTTAACAGAAATTTGCTGTTTACATGAGAAATCGGCCGTATGAAAAATAAAATGTGACAGAAACGGAGCCTCCATACAACCTGCTTTTCAAAATACTCCATTCAGAATTAAAATCATGTATCTATAATAAATATAGTAACAAAACAAGAAGGGGGGGGGGGGAAGCTCTGGGGCATACCCCCACAGTGCATACTGCCAAACAATAACATAAGAAGAAATGTGCTATAATACCATGAAAGCTATTCCCATAAACAATCTTCATTCCAAATTTCATTGAGAGCCACGAACCCCAAACCAGAGATATGAGGTGAACAGACAAATGAAAGTGTCAATGACACTGTAGCTTAACTTGTGTGTTGCGTTTGATGAAAAGGATAATGTTCAATGTTTATGAAAGGATTATGAAATAAGACAAGAATTGTGATAATTGGGAATATGTTCATTTCTGTTCCCTGTATGCTATGTTTTGCTAAAAATAATATGAGGTGTACACTGTACTAAAGAGCTGAGGGTGGGTTAATATGACCTCGCAGTTAATGTATGTGGCCCTCACAGTTAACGTATATCAACGAAAGTTATGAAGTTACAGTGAAATTATTCCAAAACAAGTCATCCTATCAAATTACATTGAAATCCTTTCATAAATATGGCCTGTAGACTGTGCTACAGGTTTTCGGGCTTCGGGCCCCTGTAGCCGTCAGTTTCCCAATTGCGTCCAAAGGTGATGTTCTCATCTAGACATTATATGAAGTCAACCTACCAAGTTACAATGAAATCCCTTCATAAATATGAACTGAAGACTGTGCTAAAGGTTTTCAGGCTTTCGCAAACAAAAGGGGACATTCTCATCTGGGCATCATCTGGAGTGATCCTACGAAGTTACAATGAAATCCCTTCATAAATATGAACTGTATTCTGTGCGCAAGGTTTTCAGGCTTCCTTCCATAAATATGACCTACAGACTATGCTAAAGGTTTTGGGGGTTTTGGGCTGAATGATCGCGACCAAAAGGGGCCGTTCTCATCTAGACATTATATGAAGTCAACCTACCAAGTTACAATGAAATCCCTTCATAAATATGAACTGAAGACTGTGCTAATGGTTTTTGGGCTTTGGGCTCGGGCAGCCATCATGGCTGAATGATCGCAACCATCTGGGCATCGTCTGGAGTGATCCTACGAAGTTACAATGAAATCCCTTCATTAATATGATCTGTAGACTGTGCTAAAGATTTTTGGGCTTTGGGCACCTGTAGCCATCACAGTTGACCAATCACGACCAAAAGGGGATGTCATCATCTAGGCATTACATGGAGTCAACCTAACAAGTTACAATGAAATCCTTCCATAAATATGACCTATAGACTATGCTAATGGTTTTTGGGCTCAGGCAGCCATCAAGGCTGAATGATTGCGACCAAAAGGGGATGTTCTCATCTAGACATCATTTGGAGTCATCCTACCAAGCTACAATGAAATCCCTTCATAATTATGACCTGTACACTGTTCTAAAGGTTTTTAGTTGTCACAGTTGCCCAATCATGTCCAAAAGGGGATGTTCTCATCTAGACATTATATGAAGTCAAACCTACTAAGTTACAATGAAATCCCTTCATAAATATGACCTGTAGACTGTGCTAAAGGTTTTCGGGCTTTGGGCTCGGGCAGCCATCATGGTTGAATGATCGCAACCAAAGGGGACAATCTCATTTGGTCAACATCTGGAGTGATCCTACGAAGTTACAATGAAATCCCTTCATAAATATGACCTGTAGACTGTGCTCAAGGTTTTCAGGCTTCGGGCACCTGTAGCCATCACAGCTGACCAATCACGACCAAAAGGGGATGTCATCGTCTAGGCATTATATGGAGTCAACCTAACAGGTTACAATGAAATCCTTCCATAAATATGACCTTTTGCCTATGCTAAAGGTTTTGGGGCTCGGGCACCCATCAAGGCTGAATGATCGCGATCAAAATGGGACATTCTAATCTAGACATTATTTGGAGTCATCCTACCAAGTTACAATGAAATCCCTTCATAAATATGACCTGTAGACTGTGCTCAAGGTTTTCGGGCTTCGGGCCCCTGTAGCCGTCACAGTTGCCCAATCATGTCCAAAAGGGGACTTTCTCATCTAGACATCATATGAAGTCAACCCACCAATTTACAATGAAATTCCTCAATAAATATGACCTGTAGACTGTGCTAAAGGTTTTCGGGTTTTGAGCTTGGGCAGTCATCACGGTTGGCAGATCATGCCTAAATGGGGAAATTCTCATCTAGACATCATAAGGAGTCATCCTACCAAGTTACAATGAAATCCCTCCATATTAAACATGACCTGCAGACTGTGCTAAAAGTATTTGGGTTTCGGGCATGGGCAGCCATCACGGTTGACAGATCATGCCCAAAAGGGGACGTTCTCATCTAGGCATTATACAGAGGCATCCTACCAAGATACAATGAAATCCCGTCATAAATATGACCTGTAGACTGTGCTAATTGTTTTCGTGTTTTGGGCTTGGGCAGCCATACTGGTTGACCGATTGCAACCAAAAGGGGACGTTCTCATCTAGACATGACCCCAAACCTGCATATGAAATTTTCGTGATGATCAGACAAGAACTGCGGGGTGTAGCCTGTGCTAAAGGAAAATGTGAACAGACTCACAGACTTACAGACTTCCGCACGCGTGATGGCAACAGCTTATCTTGACTTTGTCAAGTTAAGCTAAAAATTGGCTATTTTCCGAGACAAACAGCAAATTTTCAAAGTTAAAAGGGGGGATATGTCTAAAAAGTGAAAAGTAAAAAATATTATTAGAGACTCATTTGAAAGCCTTTCCCATAAACAATTTTCATTCCAGATTTCATTGAGATCCAATGACCCAAACCTGAGATACGACACGAACAGGCAAAAAATAGACTATTTTTGTATATTCAAAGGGCCATAACTCACCGAAAAAATATTCCAACAGCAAAACGGCTAATCCTGCTTAAAGGTCTCATGACAGTGAACATCTGTACGAAATTTAATCGAAATCTGAGCAGTAATTTTGAAGTTATAATGCAAACAGACATCTGAGTTCAGATAGACAGACAGACGGATGCACAGACACAAAGAGAGGCACAATACAGTATACCCCAGTATAATAAAATGTGACAGAAACTGTGCCTCCATACAACCTTCTTTGCAAAATACTCCATTCAAAATTAAAATCATGTATCTATAATATATTAACAAAATAATGTACATTTGTTAAGTTTAAAATTCATTCAAAGACAAGTTGTGAGAAATAAATTATTTACATAAAAAGCTTTTTTGGAAATAGATTGTTCCAGTATAAATGAACCCTGTTGATTGAATAGCCACCTTGACAGTTAAAAATATTCAGTCAACAGGGGTATTCATTTAACAGTAATTTGGTCATTCTCAGTATTCTAATGATAAACTGAGCATTTATTCTGAATATATGAGATCTTCTTTGATAGATCTCAAAGAGCTCTTTCAAACAAGATATCACAGATTAAATGCCTATATTGGATATACTGGGACCCAAAATAGCCTTAACTCCTCGGATGCTGCTGGCGGATATTTCTGCCCAAGAGAGGATTTCTCTTACCACTTAAACTAACTTAAACTAGTATTATTTGGGTACAATAAATTGGATTTTCCCTCTATAAACTTAATAGATTTATTGACAAGTGATTTCAGGAGTTAAATTCAGATGAATTTTTCATCAATTGCAGTCATGGCTGCCCTACATTTGCTGAAAAATATCTTGAAAATACTCAGAGGGTTCAGAGTTAAACAAAAAGAATTCAGTTGCTGTCAGTGTAAATCTTTGATAGATCACAAGATTTTTCTATTCAATTATTAGGAGACTACCCTATAACTCAAGGACTTTTCATTTAGAGTGGGAACTCTGGCTGTGTTGATACTTGCTGTTGGGTAAAAGTGGACTGATAGCATAACAGTGCTGAGTAATTGAAAGATAATACACCCCGATTAAAAGGAGAATAATATGAATATTAAACAATTTTCAGCATTTGCTCTTCCATTGCAAAAATAATTTGTTCAGAATGGTAACAGCTCTTTTTCAAGAAATAACACAAGTCTTATTTTTCTCTTTTTCAACTTGTTTTTTAGACATTTTCTGTTCATCTACTTTCTTTAAGCTGTACACAGCTTCTTCTGCATCTGAAATGATGAATAATATAATATAGTTTATCCTCTATTTAATATAAATTTTCATCAATAACTATACATATTTATTCCCACATTGAGATGATTTCATCTTCAGAACTTCAGAAGAACAGGCTGCGTCCACTCATTTCAATTAGGACAATTGCCTAAAAATCTATGTCGGAGGAGCTCAGTAATAGAGTGATTTCAAATGAAACGACAAAAGTTAAATGAAAGTGTATTGGTGTGTGCACACACTCGACCTATGATGGGTCGGCTTTTTTGAGAAAATTTAAAAAGTGGATCCACAAAAATGTGGTTTCCTTGAATCTTAAGACTTGCTGAATGCAACACAAATGTTAAAAAATGTGTGTGCATTTGTAAGGGGGTGGGGAGAGGAAAAGGGTACCAATAATTAAGTTAGACGTTCAAAACAGCTTCCATCCTTTCAAGAACCCTTTTTTGAGATTCAATTCAATTTAAATCATACCAAGATTCTACTTGGCTTGAAACCTAACACCAAGAAATGGTCTAGCAAATTTAGGGTGTGGGTTACATGGAAAAGGTGTTTTCAACAACAAGTGAGACATTTGCATGCATATAAAACTTTTTGTTGGTGCAAGTTCTAAACTATTATCTCCTCTCTAGTCTTGCATGTTTCCATAAATTTCATACACCTGCTCACTGCTCAGTGCTAGACTGCATATGCAATTGGTAAACAAACAAAAGACAGAATGACAGATGTAACTAGAGGTACTGTGAGCAAGCTCACAAAGTGATACCCCCCCGCGCCTGTCAGAACGGAATTATATTGCTTCATGCACATCTTCATATGGAGTTCTTCCATTGTGTAAAGTTTCATGAAAATTCTTCAAATGGTTTAGGAGGCGTTGCGCTTATAAGGATGGACAGACGGACAGACAGACGGATGGACGGACAGGGTGATTCCTCTATACCCCCCAAACTTTGTTTGCGGGGGGTATAAAAACAGCCACGTTCAAACTCTTCATACTGATCCTCCCTTCAAAGAGCTGCTATGCTCAGACAGAGTTATCCTCATAGGTGCATGATTATGTGCTTAGAGTTATCACTCTTGGATTACTATGACTCATCAAAGGAGCGATTATTGATCACAGGTGTCATTCCCCAAAGGCAGGCCTGGCACTCTTAAAAATACCGGAGGGCTAAAAAACGCTCCCCTCGCATGGCCTAGGGGAGCGATTAGTTCTCAAGCTTACAAAAACTACGAGTGGCAAAATAAAGTTTTACTATTAATGAATTCTGTCTGCGTGGGCTTTGTACATCTTATTTGGTGCTGCTAACAAGGTAGTCTCTGTGAGACAGCTACACTGCCCCTCCAACACCTCCGGGCCTCGTCAAGGCCTAGAGGTGTGGGAGGGGGAGTGTTACCATCTTACAGAGACCACTAACATAGCAGAGATTTGAAAAGATGTGGGTTTTAGGAATGGGCTGTTATGGTTATCATTATTTTCTAAGGCCAGGAGGCTAATTTTCACCCTCCTTAATTTTCTTAAGGCTAGCAGTAGGCGAGCGAATAAATTGCTCTCCTGAAAATGCCAGGCCTGCAAAAGGGATGTGTTGCACTAAGATCACCTTTCACTCATCTAAGATTGCAGAGCAGGTCAAATGTGCTCAAACATGGCAGTGATTCTTTGTATCATCGGGACGTTCATAACCACTCATTACGATGATAACAGTAAGGCATATCCACATTATCATCGGGACATTCATAACCACTCATTACGATGATAACAGTAAGGCATATCCACATAGGCTGACCACTAACTAATGGCATAACATATGTATAACCATTTGGTTTTGGGACTGGAGAATTGGTTTGATTCAATTTGAGATTTAACTTGACCTAAAGTATGAGATTCACAGGACCCCAGTCCTTTTGTGTCCCGCCACATAATATAGTCATATATCAGAAAATTAAGGAATACCCACCAGTCTCCATTTCTGTATGCAAGCCACAGTCTGGTCATGAGTGTTTCTACAGTATGCAGAGTGTGGTTTGTAACTAAATCACCCATGGAGTGGAGTTATCACCCCAAAGTATCACTTTAAATTCTGTACATATGGACAACAAGAGCTATGCCTGGTAATGCATCATACGCCCGTTAGGCTTTTTTGAATTGTACATAATAACTGTTTTCATCCAACAGACGGCCTACATCACCAATCGCTAAATCCTTCAAAATGCATTTTGGAATAAAAAAAAACAAAATTGCCAGGAGGGGGGGGGGGGGGGGGGGAGGAGGATTATAGGAGTAAATTTTCTTGGGGGGGGGGGGAGTTATAGAGGTAAAATTTTCTTTCTGCATATAATCACTTCAAAATGCATTTTGGGGCAAAGTGAAAAATTACCAAAATGACACTGGGAGGGGGGGGGGGGGGGGGGGCAGTGCAATACCTCTGACAATTTTCATCAGATAGTAGTGGCCATCAGACTTGAGGTTGACGTTATTCCCGAAGAGATATATAACTTATTCCATAAACAAGCATTAGACAATATTTATTAACAAAGGGCATAACTCCCATAATTTTCATTGGATATGGCTGGTCATCGAACTTGATGTAGACATTATTGCTATAAAGTCATCTCCCAAAAAGAATTGAAATCTGTTAACTATCATTCAAGTTTATGCCAAAAACAAAGTTAAGGCAAACTGTTGATGGAAATGCACAATTTCAAAGTCAAAAAGGCCCATAACTCTTGTAAAAATCATCAGACCATGCCCCAATTCGAAATTAACATTCGTTTTGATACAACTGAGGCTGAAGGCAAGTTTGGGCCTGATCTATGAATCCAAACTCAAGTTATCATCTGGAAATGAGAAATTTCTAAGTCAAAAAGGCCCATAACTAATGTAAAAATAATTGGAACCCATATTCAAACCTGGCCTGTATTACTATCTGGGTAATACACGTTCCAACTTTGGTTAAGATCAAATAATCCAAACTGGAGTTATCAGTCGGAAACCAAATATGTTAATAGATGGTCACACTGTAAGTTAAAAAAGGGGCATAACTCATGTAAAAATGACGGCACGGTACCCATATTTGCACTTCCCTAGTATTACCAGCTGGGGAATACATGTACCAACTTTGGTTGAGATCAAATAATCCAAACTGGAGTTATCGGTCAGAAACCAAAATGTTAATAGAAGGTCAATTTCCAAGTTGAAAAGGGAAAATAACTCATGTAAAAATAATGAAACGGAACCCATATTTGAACATGGCCTGTATTACTAGATGGGGAATACACATACCAACTTTGGTGTATGTGTGACGGAGGGTGTGTGCACGTGTGTGTGTGTGTGTGTGGGGGGGGGGGGGGTTCAGTAATCAGCAATGCCAAAAATATAGAACCTTAGTGAGCACGCTCACATACCCCACGCGCCCCGATATTTCAAGCTCAAATCATTTTTTAAAAATAAACATAGATTCTAGGAATACTGCAGAAAACAGTGTTCTGTAGTTTCAACGGTATTGAAAGAATTCAAGCAGAGAAAAGGCCCGGAAATCTGTAATTTTGATGAACTTTTCAAAGTCTATGGGGCCGTAATTTTGGTAAAAATAAGTGGAGCAGAACAAAACCCAAACTTGTTCTGTAGGCTACCATGTTAGACTAACATATCAAAAATCGGCTCAATATCTGGAAGCGTGTAGGAAAAAAGTCTGGAAAACTGTAATTTTTATGAACTTTTCAAAGTTCAAGGGCCGTAATTTCAGTAAAAATCAGTGGAGCGGAACAAAATGCAAACTTGATCTGCAGGCCACCATGTCAGACTAACATACCAAACATCAGCTCAATATCTGGAAGCGTGTAGAAAAAAAGTCCAGAAAACTGTAATTTTAATGCATTTTTCAGAGTCCAAGGGTCGTAATTTCGGTAAAAATCAGTGGAGCAGAACAAAACGCAAACTTGTTCTGAAGGCCACCATGTTAGACTAACATACCAAAAATCATCTCAATATCTGGAAGCGTGTAGGAAAAAAGTCTGCAAAACTGTAATTTTGATGAACTTTTCAAAGTTCAGAGGCCGTAATTTTGGTAAAAATCAGTGGAGCGGAACAAAATGCAAACTTGATCTGTAGGCCACCATGTTAGACTAACATACCCAAAAACAGCTCAATATCTGGAAGCGTGTAGAAAAAAAGTCTGGAAAACTGTAATTTTGATGAACTTTTCAAAGTTCAAGGGCTGTAATTTCGGTAAAAATCAGTGGAGCGGAACAAAATGCAAACTTGATCTGTAGGCCACCATGTTAGACTAACATACCAAAAATCAGCTCAATATCTGGAAGCGTGTAGAAAAAAAGTCCGGAAAACTGTAATTTTGATGAATTTTTCAGAGTCCAGGGGCCGTAATTTCGGTAAAAATCAGTGGAGCGGAAAAAAATGCAAACTTGATCTGTAGGCCACCATGTTAGACTCACATACCAAAAATCAGCTCAATATCTGGAAGCGTGTAGAAAAAAAAGTCCGGAAAACAAGTAGGACTGACGGACGGACCAGTCAAAAACATTATACCCCAGCAACTTCGTTGCGTGGGGTATAATAAATGCAACAGAAATACAGAATCCTCTTTCTGGACAAATAGTAGAGAGAAAAACAAAGAGGGTGGAATGATAACAGCTAATGAGCAGACTGGAAATGTGACTTATTACAACTGAAACAGCTGGACACAATTTGGAAATATATACATGTGTATATCACATCTGAATTTTGTTCATTGCTACCGACACAAAAAAGCCTCCCATGAAAGATATAAAACAATGCTGTCAACTTCCAGCAACATCAGTCAGTGCAAATGTGTCTATAATTAGAATAAATTTCTCAAGTGTGCAGGTGTAAGTGGTTGCAGGTTCAGAATGGCATACATTTATGACCAGCCTCTACACACATTAGAATGTTGCTTGAATATTTTGTTCCCATTTATCATATTCTTAACAAGGACTATATGTTTATCAAACTCTGGTACTAGTGTGTATTTTCCTGTTTGTGTCATGTTCTGTGTAGTGCTGAAATGGTTGGCCCAGTTTTGTAACTAACTAACCGGCAGACATAACCGGATTTCAACCGGATATCTGTTAATTTGAATCGCTGGTCTTATTGCACTGTCTACGATGCAAAATCAGTAGGCATGCAGCACACCTGAAACAAAAATCGCGTGTGCAATTTGTTCTCACTGCCATGTATTTGAAGTGAGCGACAAATGTCATTGATATTAGTTAAGAATTTTCAACCAGTTTGTAAATTGTAGTTAAGCATAGTTATTAGTTAACTCTATTAGCAAAGAGCTTCTTACCTTGAGTGTCTTGAATTTGATATGATCATAGAGTGAATATGTAATCCTAATTTTCTGAATATCTTTTTCTGTTCATTGCTAAGACAAAAGTCACAAACAGTTCCACATTTACATTTGCCTATTCCTTGCAATGAAATTTCTGGCAGGAATATGTTGCGAGTCATGAAAGGGGTATGGTAAGAAATTATTATATGCCCCATTGACCAAAAACCGTCCAACATTGACAACTGAAATTTTTTTTTACAATGCTAGATTTTAAATTTTTTTTTTTTTATAGCATTCGTTCATACTTTTAAACAGTTCAATAAAAACAAAACATGGTTTTTCTGAAACACATTTGTAAAATACCAAACTGTCAATTTATTCTGAAAGCACCATTACTCACATTGAGGGATTTTTTCAGAATTATAATCTGCAATTAACAACACCTCATCAAAAAGAAGAATGTCAAATTTGAGTGTAGAAGACAATGTTACACTGACAGGCACAAGGTCACTGCTGCCCTCGCAGAAAACAACCTGCAGTGCACTCGACTTTTGGGAGTTTGATACAAAGTAACAGACATTTATCCACGACTTGACATCCCATGCGACTGAAATAACTCTTCATTCAACATTCCAACACTTTAACCCTTTCATGTTATATCGACTAAACATCATTGTAAATCGACAAATGTTTGGTAGCTTTGACAATGCTTGTGTCAGCAAAAGAATTCTAACGTCTCACGTCATATACTATTTATTTTCCTGACGCTATCCCGTAAACTATAGGTATAGCGGTTATCTGGTTGACAGCTTTTCCAACTGGTTATGCCGATAACTGGTTGCAAACCGGTCATCCTGCTAACCGTTTCAGCACTGTATGCTCAAAAACTTTTATAATTAAAAATAGTAAAACAGAAAAAAAACACAGAATTATACCAAGGATGGCAATGCCTCTGTGCTCCATTGTCATAAATGCCCAACGCCCACTTTACCCACCACTCCATCTCATCAATAGAGCAGCCCACCAAATGTGTCCTACAATTCTAATGACCCAACTTTACAATACACCTTTATGCAGGCAACCTTTATGTCTCCAAACAATAAATTTGCAATTTTGCATAAGTTCAAATGGAATATCTCCAGAACAGTGGACACATATACCACAAAAAATAAGTTGAGCTTTATTCCCATTGGAAAAAAAAATTAAAAATGAATAAATCTTAAAAGCCACTTGTCAAATGTGGAGAAACCAAAAATTTTCCAAGTAAATCAAGGGCAATATCTCCATAAAATGCCTAAAAACATTCAAACAGAACATGATCTGTTTGGATTTTTTTTTTTTGCAACTTGATCAAAATACCAACAAGTGCAATGCACCGATATCCCCTGCTAAGTAAGCTTTCTGAGAAGGGTGCTATTTTAGATTTTTATCAGTGGGGTTCACTGATAAACAATTCGGGGTAACTTCTAAAAAAATAGTCAGGCGAGGCTGAACTGTAAAATCTTTTCACTTCATTATCCTTAGTGGTCAGAAACCAAAAATAATTGGAATTGGTTGGTAATCAGTTAGAAAATGTTTAAAAAAACTCCTAACTGGACAACTTTTTCGAGTGCCGATTTACTGAAAAAAATAAAGAAAATTAGGGCCAACTTTGGAAAAATAGGTTGGGTGAGGCTGATTTGCAAACTCATTCCATTTTATTGTCATGTGAGGTCACACATCAAAAAGAAGAGCTATTGCTGAAGGTGATTCATACCCCCACTGCAGCACTTGACCGATGAAGCATAAATGAATTAAAAACAAGAGGCCCCCCCTCGGGGCCTGAAGCGCTCACCTTGAACAGAACCCGATATAAACAGAGGCCAAGAAACAAATCTACATTAAGCAATCAATCTCCATAAGATCCATTGTCAATCCTTGAACCCCTCAGGTGTGACTAAAATAGTCCAAGCATCATGCCTTTTCTTCAGTTAATCCTAATGTAAACAGTGCAGCTCCCCTATGGTGGCCCTTGATACAACCTATGAGGATTAATCTTAGTTACAAACCTCTGGAGGGTACTCAATAAAAAAATTTCTAATTTTTCAGCTACATGGCTCCTTATAAAATTAACTTGGAATTATGTTTCTATTTTGAGCACACAACAAGTCCAACAGTAGCTAGGGTTAATTCTTTTCATATAAATCAAATTTGTGTTTCCCGCTCATGCAGCATATCAAATTTTTTTAAAACCAAACTAAGAGTTCTGAATAGAGATCTAGAGATGTTGTACACCAAATATGAATTGATTCTGACTGGTGGATTAGAAGAAGAGGATTTTTAAAGAAATTTCCTCACATTGCACTAAGTTAAAATTCGGGCTCCAATAGAGAGCCCAAATAGTAACCCAGGGACTAGTTTGAACAAAATTAGACCTAACCTCCCTAAGGATGCTGTATACCAAATATCAAATGATTCTGACTGGTGGATATGAAGAAGATTTTTAAAGATTATTCGCCATATTGCACTTAGTAAAATTCGGGCCCCCATAGGAAATCCAAATATTAACTGAGGGACTTGATTTGAACAATCTTGAATCTGACCCTCATGACAATTATGTATACCAAACATTAAAAGATTCTGACTAGTGGTTCTGAAGAAGATTTTTTAAGATTATTCTCCATATTTGGGCTCCTGTAATGAGTCCAAATATGAATCAATTAAAAACCTGTATCTGGCAACAATTAACATGGATTATCAACAATTTGTTCACAATGGCTTGATCCAAAGCGGAGTTTAGGAATGACAACGTCCATTTCATGAAATAATATGCCAGGGTAAAGTCAAAATTACTGCCTATTTTAGTGATATAAACAATATGAAGGGTAACAGGTACCGAGAAATGTTGCTTGACCCTCGCAGACCAATATCATTCTTTGGCATTATGTATACGGCTAAAAAAAATAGGCGACTATGAAAAATAATAGTAGACTATAGCACCTTACGACGGTTATTCGATTAATCGAATAGTTGAGGCAGCCCTAGTGTTTACAGACTCAGTTTCTGAATCTCTGACATCAATGACGTAAACAAAAAGTAACTGTTTTTTTTTCCACGTGCACAATTGATCGTTCGCCGTAAATGGTAATTGTGCGAGCGATGGCATGTGAGAGCGATCGCACACCAATAAAATGAAGGTCTATAAACCCCCACAATGTACCTCTGGTAAGTCTGGATGTACAGATGAACAGATGGCTGGATGGATGGATGGATGGATGGATGGACAGATGGATGGATGGATGCTCCTACAAATTAGGTTTATGTGGCTAAAATATTTTAAAATATCTGAGGAATTTTGGACAACCACTAAAAACTCTTTTTAAGTCTAATTTCTGGGTGGTATCGAACCCAAACCCTTTAAGCTTACTGACCCTAACCCTAACCCTTAACCTAAGATAAAATCCCTGAAAATACAATACCCACTTTTTGTCCTTTTTTAGCCACATAAACCATTTTAGCTGCATGAAAAACATTTTAGCCACATAGCTCACTTTTTAGACACATCAACGCCATTTGTTAGTTCAACATTTTGTGGCTAGTCATATAAATCAGACTAGACTCATAACGGTGCTGCATGCCAACAACTAGGCACATAAACCTGATTTGTTTGCTCGGTACAACAGACAGACAGATGGATGGATGGACAGACAGACAGATGGACAGACAGACAAACCATTTACATAATACAACCATTTTTACAAACAGGCATATAAAAATTCTAAGTCGAAGGGGCATAACTCCTGAAAAACTGGGTGTGCAAACTTGTTACACTTCAACATCTTGCGAGCCCACAAACCAAACATAATTGATATCTGCTGGTAATTGTTGAAATTAACACCGGACACCTTTTGGTCATATGATGACTTATTTGAAACATTCCTCATCAGAGGGGCATAACTTCTGTCTGGAAAACTGGGTAGGCAAAGCAGCTGATATGCTACTACCATCTTGTGAGTGCACATACCAAAAATATTTAGAATCTGTTGGTAATTGTTGAAATTAACCCCCAGACAACTTTTGGTTTTTTGCTGAAAAATTCAAGTCAAAGGGGCATAACTCTGGGAAGAAAGTGCAGACAAGGTGACTTCACTGGGCACTGGATGTATGCACGTGAAGATTTATGGCCATTGGTTGCAAAGATATGAGCTTGGACAGATGGGTGGATGGCAGAGCAGAAGGATGGAGACTATGTTTATATGCCCCCAGAATTTCAGTTGGTGGGGGATAAATATGACTCAGTTGTGTTGAGTATTTCATATTCCACAAAGCGTCATAAATCAGGAATAATATAATGCAAACTTGAGTTGTATTTTCCATTGGAAACAAAAGTTTAAAGTTTCAAAAAAAAATTGGTAAAGGTAAACTCAACTTATTGAACAGAACAGAAACCACAAAATATTTTATATTTCACGAACTCAAGCAAAATAACTCCTGAACAGAGTGTGTGAATATGGCCAAATGAGATCATGATCTGTAATGGGTTTTTCTATTCAATATGTGAAAGTTTCAAAAATATTTCTGAATGCATATTCAAATTATCATCCAAAAACAAACAAGCCATAAGCAAAGACAGACTGACATCAAGTCAAGTTATATTATTGTCTGAATACCGTAAATTGTATTTATGGCCAAATGAGCACTTTATAATTATGTATTCTGTCATTCTCTATGTGAAAGTTTCCAAAATATTTCTGAATGCATATTCGAGTTATCATCTGGAAACCCAAAAGTCGAATGTATGGATGGGTAGCTGCATGTCTGGATGGACAGACATATCTATGGACGAATGGACAGGGGTAACATGTAATACTACTTCGACTATCAGCAGGGGCAAAAATATGTGGCATTACATTCAGGACACCACAAGAGTAAATTTGAATTCAGCTGAAAGACTAAACACATTATGAAATGTACAAGAAATACTAATTCTATCCAGACACCAATCCAGCACATGCTTGGATGTTAAATTCACCCCCACTCCCTCCCCACCCCCTCCACCCAATATCTGAAGATAATTACAGGTCTGACTGGATTTCTTACGATTGCTGAGGGAGAGACAATTATCACTGGCATTTTTCTCTCTGTGTGAGGGTGTGTTGCTAAGGGATTTTGATTGGGGGAGGGGGGGGGGGGGTGGGGTATCCACATTTTCCATTTTCCACAAACAGATTTTAAAATGCAGAATAACATTTATACACCCGCCAATGAAATGCAGATGTCTATATGAAACCTATCACTCAAAAATTGCCACTGTTATGGGACTCTATGGTGTTTTCACATCATAATGACAGATGTCTCTTGGATGTGGTGCACACCAGTAAAATTCTACATCAAGCAAATCACATGCACTAACTAGATTATGCCCTGCCTATTTGAATTGGTATCAGACTTGTTCCCCTAATACAAGCACGAGAAGATATAAAATTAGCTTGTTACAAAGCAATAATGCTTGAAAGAATTTTTCAGTTTGCCAGCAGTTTTCAAACATGTTTGATTTCTACTAAAAACCTGCAGTCAACCTTCAGCATCAAATACAAATGCAAAAGGCATCAGAATGTCCTAGATTTGGGAAAAACAAAAACCTGGTAGTGGATTGCCTTGGACTGGTCCAGTGGGGAAAAAAACACTCAAGTACCAGACTATACAGAAATGCTTTTCTTGATATGGACCACCAATGTTGGTCCAGTATGGTCTGCGTAACTACATACGACCCTTGTTGGAATGAGTTCAGTTTACCAAGTATTATCTGCTATATAGTCGTGTTCAGTAAACAGTTAATCAAATACAGGACAACAAAAACAGAAAAGATTAAATTAATTTAACTTCTGAAACCAGCTCATTCACAGTCTTACAATACCATGTTGACTTTTGAAGTCGCATGTTTATTAGAGGTGCTGCAAAAAAAAGTGAAAAGGGGGAACAAAGTAGGTCTTCTGTTTCTCACAACATTTTTCATAAAATTGCATGCAGGCAGGCATTTTTTAATATTATTTTTTATTTTTGTAATTATTTCTTTGCCATCAAAAGTCCATGTTCTTGGTTTGTTTTATGTTTTAGGCCTCATACTCTACAGAATAGCATGGGTGGTGGTGTATTTCATCCCTTGAGTGCAAGAAGGCTTTGCAGTGCTAAAGCATTCCAAAGCCTTGTTGGATTCAAGGGGCAAATTTATCAATTTTATTAACTTGGGTAAAATATCAGACATGAAATATTTAATTTTTATTTTTTTACATGCAAGTTTGCATTGGTTATAAAAAGAGAGCATACGGCAGCCAAAAGGACCATGCAGGAGGGCCTGAGAAACAGATTAACTTTTTTAGGCTTAATGATATTTCTTACTTTCCTTTTCTCTAACATTGTTCATGTCTGACATTTCTACATTTCTAATCTGAATGTTGTCATCATGGCAACTGTTACTTCCTGTATGATGGTTCTTCTTAGCAACATAATCTGTGATCCCCTCAGCATCTGAGGACAAGGCATTGGCTGTTTGACTTTGTTCGTCAACACGATTTTGTGTTTCACAATCATCAATGTCAACAATTTTATCTGTCATTTTTTTATCATGTGTTGTGTCGTTATAGCAACTGATAACTGACAATTTTGGTGGATAAAGCTTGCTCTCTGATGTATCATTATTGTTTTTGTTCACTTTTTTATCTGAAATGTGGATTTTGTTTGTAGTCACTGGTGAAGCATTAATTTCAGCAGCCAATTCCAATGAAAGAGATGAATTATTTCTGTCTGCATTGTTCAAAGCAAACACATCTTTTGTCTTTGTTAAATTTTTGTCAAATATGTTTCTCGTATATGCAGACACATTAGCAGTCTTATTATCACCGTCTGTTAAGGGATGCACCATTTTCAACTCTGTGGCATTACAATCCACTGTCTGAACTGTTTTTATGCTGGTGACAGTATTATCTGAGTTATGAGGAAAAGTGACTTCCTCTAATCCTACAGCTGCTTTTACAGGAGTAGAATCACTGTCCACACTTAAATGTTCTCTAGATGATCTGATCTGCTGATTACCCACCACAAGATCAGCACTTTCATCATCCTGACCAGAGTTCTCAGATACTGAACTTGAGCATGCAGAAGAACCAGGCCTTTTGGACTGGACAGAACCACTATGGCAAGTTGGTGACACAATTCCCACAGGTTTGTTTGTCTCAGACGATTCTTTGGATGAGGGCTTATTGATGCTCTTATCAGCCATGTTATCAGCATTTTCCAGTATGATATCACTAAGCTCTGAATCATGTAAAGTTGGCTCTTTTGATGGGCTACCATCTGCATAAGGAGTAGAACTGAAGGCTAGTGAGCTGGAGCTGGTATCCAAAGTCGTTTCTTGAACTGGGGGCAGCAGATCAGCATCAAAACTATAATGACAGAATAACAATTTTAATGTTCATGGATTTAGAAAATTATTACCGACTACTAGCATACCAAGATTGCAGTATAAATATAAATGACCCTTTAAGTTCATAACATTCCTCTCAACTGGTTACAGGTTAAATGAATGATCCAGCTAATTGCAAACATTTTGCAGCACAAGACAACAAAGGTCTGTGGACAGTGATTACAAATGACACTATAGCTTAACTTGTCTGTGTGTTATGTTTGATGAAAAAGATAATGTTCAATATTTATGAAAGGATTATGAAATAAGACAAGAAGTGTGATAATTGGGAATATGTTAATTTCTGTATGTGGCCCTCACAGTTAATGTATATCAATAAAAGTTACCAATTTACAGTGAAATTATTCCAAAACGAGTCATCCTATCAAGTTACAATGAAATCCCTTCATAAATATGACCTGTAGACAGTGCTAAAGGTTTCGGCTTTGGGCCTGTGCAGCTATCACGGTTGAACGATCACAACCAAAAGGGGACGTCCTTATCTAGACATTATACTGAGTCATCCTACCAAGTTACAATGAAACCCTTTCATAAATATGACCTGTAGTCTGTGGTAAAGTTTTCCAGGTTTTGGGCTTGGGCAGCCATCATGGTTGAATGAACATGACCAAAAGGGGATGTTCACATCTAGGCATTATCTGGAGTCATCCTACAAAGTTACAATGAAATCCCTTCATAAATATTACCTACAGACTGTGCTAAAGGTTTTCGGGCTTCGGCCCCCTGTAGCCATCACAGCTGACTAATCGCCACCAAAAGGGGACGTTATCATCTAGACATTATATGGAATCAACCTACTAAGTTACAATGAAATTAATTCATAAATACAACCTGTAGACTGTGATAAAGGTTTTCTGGTTTTGGGCTCGGGCAGCTGTCACGGCTGAATTATCACGACGAAAAGGGGACGTTGTCATCTAGACATTATCCCTTCATAAATATGATCTATAGATTGTGCTAAAGGTTTTTGGGCTTCGGGCCCCTGTAGCCATCACAGTTGACCAATCGCGACCAAAAGGGGACGTTCTCATCTAGACATTATATAGAGTCAACCTACCAAATTACAATGAAATCCCTCCATAAATATGACCTGTAGACTGTGCAAAATGTTTTCGGGTTTTGAGCTCGGGCAGCCATCATGGTTGACAGATCGCCACCAAATGGGGAAGGTCTCATCTAGACATCATAAGAAGTCATCCTACCAAGTTAAAATGAAATCCCTCCATATTAAATATGACCTGTAGAATGTCCTAAAAGTTTTTGGGTTTTCGGCTTGGGTAGCCGTCACGGTTTACAGATAATGACTAAAAAGGGACGTTCTCATCTAGATATTATACAGAGGCATCCTACCAAGTTACAATGAAATTCGTTCATAAATACGACCTGTAGTCTGTGCTAATGGTTTTCGGGTTTTGGACTAGGGCAGCCATCACGGCTGACAAATCGTGACCAAAAGGGGATGTTCTCATCTAGATGTGACCTCAAACCTGTATATGAAATTTCTTGACGATCGGATAAGAACTACGGGGTGTAGCCTGTGCTAAAGGAAAATGTGAACAGACTAACAGACTTCTGCACGCGTGATGGCAATAGTTTATCTTGACTTTGTCAAGTTAAGCTAAAAAATGGACAGAGAATTTTGAATGGATTGCCTAATGTGGTCTAAATTGTCCATCCACTTTCCTCGCCATATCACTGTAGAATCTCACCTGTTGAAAAAGAGATGGCAGAACACTGAAATTCAGAGAAATTTTCCTTTTTTTTCTTCATTCAGAACCTTGGATGAATCAAATCCTGGATGATTTGGATGATCAACGTGTATGTCTGAATTGTCCAAGGTCCAAAAATCATTTAGGGACCAAATTATCTTCAAAAGGTCTGAAGCATCCAAGATCCATATCATCCAAAGCATCCACAAACAGTCAATTCAAACCCATGTTCTCTAGCACATGCAAATTTAAACCCAAGAAAGTTTGAGAGATCATTCTCCAGGATAATTCTGTAGTTCGTCAATTTACGAATTATGAAATTAAACAAGAGGCGCCAAGGGGCCTTAATCGCTCACCCGCCAAAGTGGTTCAAAGAAGTATTTGGGGTCACATTCAGTTAGACATGGTTCATCAACACTACAAAGGAATGACGTCATGAAAGGCAAATTTTATGGAAAAACACTAAGGAATGGATTTGAACAAACCTGATCCTAACATGCTCCCCCAATAATAAGCCAGGGACTCAAATTGAACAAACTTGAATCTGCCCCCCCCCCCACCCCCCAGAGATGTTATATATCAAACATGAAAAGATTATGACTGGTGGATCTGAAGAATATTTTTAAAGAAATTTCCTCCTATTTCACCAAGTTAAAATTCAGGCTCTCACAGGGAGCCCAAATATACACCCAGGGACTCAATTTGAACAAACTTGAATCGGACCCCCCACCCCCACCCCCCCAAGAGATGTTATATACCAAACACATGAAAGGATTCTGACTGGTGGATCTGAAGGAGTCGATTTTTTGGAATTTTGAAAAAATTTATGGGTGCTATCAGAGTTATGCCCATTCTGGTGCCCCCTGTGGGCGCAGCAGGTTTATTTGTACAAACTTGAATTGATATATAAGGAACATGCACACAAAATTTGATTCAATTTGGTTGAGTAGTTTGTAAGCAGAAGTCGTTAATGTAAAGTTCACAACGGACGACAAAGACGGTTGGGAACCGATAAGTTAAGCTCCCTTCGGTGAGCTAAAAACAATCCAACTATAAATGTGGCCTGTAGGCCATGTCAAAGAAGAATGTTGATGCACAAATGCTATAAATTCAAAGATTGTTGCTAAAAGCAACAGTTTTTGATGGAAATGAAAAAAAAATCAATAGCTCCTATCTTTGTCACCCTGCATAAGCATACAAAGTTTCAAAACAACCTGATAATGAATGTGTCTCTGAGGCATGCCAAAGGAAGATATTAATGCTCAAATGCACTAAGTTTGAAGGTCATTGCTTGTGGCAATGTTTTTGGGTTTTTTTTATGGAAATTCATAAATATACCCTGAAGAGAGTGCAAAAGGGATAAGTAGCTGCATAAATGCAGTAAGTTCAAAGACTGGTATTTATTATTTATTTATTTATTGGTGTTTAAGGTCACATATTTCTGCACAATGGCTAATCATGACCATGACAGTTTTACGGGAGGAGGAAGCCGGAGTACCCAGAGAGAACCACCAAGCAATGGCGAGCAACTGTCAGCTCCCCAACATACTAACTCCACACAAGCAGCGTTAGCATTGGTTGAAGACAGGTGCACCATCGACGTGCAGTACGCCTTAGTGCACAGTGTCACCATGCCCCCCACATTGGCAATGGGGGTGAAGTGTCTTGCCCAAGGACACAACGCAGTTGTCGCAGGTGGGATTCGAACCGAGGACCTCAAAAGCTGGCGATGACAATAATTTTTTATGGAAATGAAAAAAAAGCAATAGCTCACATCTAGAGGTCACCCCGAAAACACATACCAAGTTTCAAAGTGATCCGATCATAAATGTACCCTGAAGGGTGTGTCAAAAGGAAATATTGAGGTCTGACTAAACTAAGTTCAAAGGTCAACGGCAACATTTTTCGACAGAAATGGAAGAAAATCGACAGCAATGATATAGATGTCACCCCACACAAGCACGCCAAATTTGCAAGCGATCCAATCATAAATGTGCCCTGGAAAAGGGAAATATTGATGCTTAACTGCAGTTTTTACTAAGTTCACAGAGTTGTTGCCAATGGCAACTATTTTTGATGGAAATGGAAGAAAATCGATAGCTCCCATCTAGAGGTCACCCTAAACAAGCAATTGATCATAAATGTGCCCTGTAGAGTGTGACAAAGGGAAAATATTGAGGTCTGACTTAACTGAGTTCCAAGAACATTGCCAGCAGCAAGATTTTTTGATGGAAATGGAAGAAAACCGATAGCTCCCATCTAGAGCTCACCTCAAACAAGCATACCAAGTTTCAAAGTGATCTGGTCAGAAATGTGCACTGCAGGTTGTGACAAAGGGAAATATTGATGCATAACTGCACTAAGTTCATTGAAGGTCATTGCCAGCGGCAACATTTTTTGACAGAAATTGAAGAAAATCGATAGCTTCCATCTAGAGGTAACCCCAAACAAGCATACAAAGTTTCAAACCGATCTGATCATAAATGTGCCCTGTAGGGCATGCCAAAGGAATATATTGATGCCTGACTAAACTAAGTTCAAGGGGTGTTGCCAGCTACAACACTTTTTGATGGAAATGGAAGAAAATCAATAGCTCCCATCTGGAGAGGTCACTCCAAACAAGCATGCCAGATTTCAAAGCAATCCGATCATAAATGTGCCCTGTAGGGTGTGCTAAAGGGAAATATTGAGGTATGACTAAACTAAGTTCTAAGAACGTTGTCCTCGGCAACATTTTTGACAGAAATTGAAGAAAATTGATAGCTCCTATCTAGAGGTCACCCCAAACAAGCATACCAAGTTGCAAAGCGATTTCAAAGCAATCCGATCATAAATGTGCCCTGTGGGATGTGCCAAAGGAAAATATTGAAGTCTGACTAAACTAAGTTCTAAGAACGATGCCAGCGGCAACATTTTTTGATGGAAATGGAAGAAAATCGACAGCTCCCATCTAAAGGTCACCCCAAACAAGCAAACCAAGTTTCAAAGCGATCCAATAATAAATGTGCCCTGCAGGGTGTGCAAAAGGGAAATTTTGATGCATAACTGCACTAAGTTCATCAAAGGTCATTGCCAGTGGCAACATTTCTTGGCAGATATCGAAGAAAATTGATAGCTCCCAGCTAGAGGTAACCCCAAACAAGCATGCCAAGTTTCAAACCGATCTGATCAATGAAAGTGTCAATGACACTGTAGCTCAACTTGACAAACTTTTGAACTTGTTAAGCTATAAATGAAATGGCAAAATTGAAGATCCTTGGTACCAATGTTATTTGATGAAATTTCAACATAACAGCGTTGTGTGTGCACAACGTCAGAGTAATCCATGCATTTTTAAATGTAAACTCTAAGACTGGCTAAAGGAAGAATGTTGATACACAAATGCAGTATGTTCAGAGGTTATTGTAAATGGCAACTTTTTTCACAGAAATGAATACTAATCAATACCTCTTATCTAAAGGTCTTGCCTAATGAGCACACCAAGTTCTAAAACAATCCTATGATAAATGTGACCTGCAGGCCATGCCAAAGAATGTTGATGTTCAAATGCAATAAATTCAAAGATTCTTGCTAACAGCAACAGTTTTTGATGGAAATGAAAAGAAAATCAATAGCTCCTATCTTTGTCACCCTGCATAAGCTTACAAAGTTTCAAAACAACCTGATAATGAATGTGCCCTCGGAGGCATGCCAAAGGAAGATGTTAATGCACAAATGCACTAAGTAGAAGGTCATTGCTTGTGGCAATGGTTTTGGGTTTTTTTTTATGGAAATTCATAAATATACCCTGCAGAGAGTGCAAAAGGGATAAGTTGATGCACAAATGCAGTAAGTTCAAAGGCTGGTGATAACAACAATATTTTTTTATGGAAATGAAAAAAGAGCAATAGCTCACATATAGAGGTCACCCTTAACACACATACCAAGTTTCAAAGTGATCTGATCATAAATGTGCCCTAAAGGGAGTGTTAAAGGGAAATATTGAGGTCTGACTAAACTAAGTTCAAACGTAAGCGGCAACATTTTTCGACAGAAATGGAAGAAAATCGACAGCTCCCATATAGATGTCACCCCACACAAGCACACCAAGTTTGCAAGCGATCCAATCATAAATGTGCCCTGCAGGGTGTGTCAAAGGGAAATATTGATGCTTAACTGCACTAAGTTTTTACTAAGTTCCTCGAAGGTCATTGCCAGTGGCAACATTTTTTGACAAAAATCAATAGCTCCAATCTAGAGGTAACCCCAAACACGCATACACAGTTTCAAACCGATCTGATCATAAATGTGCCCTTTATGGCATGCCAAAGGAATATATTTATGCCTGACTAAACTATGTTCAAAGATCGTTGACAGCGGCAACATATTTTGACAGATGGAAATGGAAGAAAATCGATAGCTCCCATCTAGAGGTCACCCAAAACAAGCATGCCAGGTTTCAAAGCAATCCAATCATAAATGTACCCTGTAGGGTGAGCCAAAGGGAAATATTGAGGTCTGACTAAACTAAGTTATAAGAACGTTGGCCGTGGCAACATTTTTTGATGGAATTGAAAGAAAATCGATCGCTCCCATCTAGAGGTCACCCCAAACAAGCATACAAGGTTTCAAAGCAGTCCAATCATAAATGTGCCCTGTAGGGTGTGCCAAAGGGAAATATCGAGGTCTTCTGACTAAACTAAGTTCTAAGAACATTGGCCGCAGCAACATTTTTTGATGGAAATGGAAGAAAATCGATAGGTCTCATCTAGAGGTCACCCCAAACAAGCATACCAGGTTTCAAAGCAATCCAATCATAAATGTGCCATGTAGGGTGTGCCAAAGGGAAATATCGAGGTCTTCTGACTAAACTAAGTTCTAAGAACGTTGGCCGTGGCAACATTTTTTTATGGAAATTGAAGAAAATCGATAGCTCCCATCTAGAGGTCACCCTAAACAAGCATACCAGGTTTCAAAGCAATCCAATCATAAATGTGCCCTGTAGGGTGTGCCAAAGGGAAATATTGTTGTCTGACTAAACTAAGTTCTAAGAACGTTGGCCGCGGCAACATAGTTCCCATCTAGAAGTCACCCCAAACAAGTTCCAAAGCAATCCAATAATAAATGTGTCCTGCGGGGTGTGCCAAAGGGAAATACTGATGTACAACTGCACTAAGTTCATCAAAGGTTGTTGCCTACGGCAACTTTTCTTGACTGAAAGAGACGAAAATCAATAGCTCACGGGAGATCTAGAGGTCACCTCAAACAAGCATAACAAGTTTCATAGAACTCTGATCATAAATGTGCCCTTTCGGGTGCGCCAAAGAAATATACTGATGCCTGACTAAACTAAATTAAAAGGTCATTGCCTATGGCAACAATTTGTGATGGAAATGGAAGAAAATCGATAGCTTCCATCTAGACATCACCCTAAACAAGTAAACTAGGTTTTGAAGCGATCTGATCATAAATGTGCCTGTAGGTTGTGCCAAGGGAAAATATTGATGTCTAACTAAGCTAAGTTCAAAGGTTATTGCCAATGGCAACGTTTTTTGACAGAAATAGAAGAAAATTGATAGTTCCGATATAGAGGTCACCTCAAACAAGCATACCAGGTTTCAAAGCAATCCGATCATAAATGTGCCCTGTAGGGTGTTTCAAAGGGAAATATTGATGCATAACTGCACTAAGTTCATCAAAGCATAGCAAAATAAAAGTGATCTGGTCATAAATGTGCCCTGTAGGGCATGCCAAAGTAATATATTGATGCATAACTAAATTAAGTTCAAAGGTCATTGCCAAAGGCAACGTTTGTTGATGGAAATGGAAGCAAACCGATAGTTGACAATCAGAGGTCACTCCAAACAAACATACCAGGTTTCAAAGTGATCCGATCATAAATGTGCCCTGTAGGGTGTGCCAAAGGGAAATATTGATGCATAACTGCATTAAGTTCATCAAAGGACATTGCCAAGTGGCAAAATTTTTGACGGAAATGGAACAAAATAAGTAGCTCCCATCTAGAGGTCACCATGCATAACAAGTTTCAAAGTGATCCAATCATAAATGATGTGCCCTGTCGGGCATGCCAAAGGAATATATTGATGCCTGACTAATCTATGTTCAAGGGTCATTGCCAACGGGAATGCTTTTTCATGGAAATGGAAGGAAATCAATAGCTCCCATCTAGCAGACATCCCAAGCAAGCACACCAGGTTTCAAAGCGATCCGATCATAAATGTGCCCTGAAGGATGTGCCAAAGGAAACTAGAGATTGTCTGTTGCCGATATACCACCATCGTGGCGTACCACCTAGTGTGGGTGACTTTAAAAGGGCATTCAATTTTTCTGAGTAAAAAAAAAATCCGATATGGCCACCAGTCGGCCATCTTGAAACCGAGCAGGAAAAAGATTATGTCACGCACTTACCCTCATCATGTTGATCATTTTTGTGAAGTTTCATAAAAATGCAGCCAAAACTATGGAAGTAGTTTGCTCCACAAGTTTACAAGTGCAATGGACAGAAGACGACCAATGGACAAGTTGACTCCTATATATCCCCTAAACTTCGTTTTGTGGGGGTATAAATATGGATGCATAACTGCATTAAGTTCATCAACGCATACCAAGTTGAAAGTGATCCCATCATAAATGTGCCCTGTAGGGCGTGCCAAAGTAATATATTGATGCATAACTGAATTAAGTTCAAAGGTCATTGCCAACAGCAATGTTTGTTGATGGAAATGGAAGGAAATTGATAGCTGACATCTAGAGATCACCCCAAACAAGCATATCCGGTTTCAAAGCGATCCGATCATATATGTGCTCTGTAGGGTCTGCCAAAGGGAAATATTGATGCCTGACTAAACTAAGTTCAAAGGTCATTGTTAAAGGCAATGTTTTTTATACTGAATTTGAAGAAAATTGAAGAAAATCGATAGTTCCCATACCATGTTTTAAAGCAATCTGATCATTAATGCGACCTGTGCTGCATGCCAAAGAAATATAATGATAAATATGGACCCTGAAATTTGATTTCAATAAATAGTGGTTTGGGAGAAGAAGAGTCTTAAATGTTTTCCCATTACCCACAGTAATGTTACCCACAGTTTTAAAAAATGTTGACTCAGCATTTTTTTAAAGTCCTGAAAAAGTACCCTATGATAAAATCAATGGCAATTTTTTTGGACCATTCCTTTCTGCTGTTCCTCAGGAAGCTTCACACAAAATAAAAATTCTCAGTGCTGTGCAGTTTTAAAGATATGAGGGTTTTAAATGTGTTCTATTTTGAGGTCCTGCAGTTACCATGGAGTGACGGGAATAATTTTTTGGGCATAAATCAGGTACTCATGACCCAATAAGCCCTCAAATCAAATTTGGTTCAAATCGGCTTCTCAGTTTGGAAAATAACAAGATGCCCCAAGGGGCCTGAGGGCACTCACCTGACATGGTAGCTGAAATATCAACCCAGAGAATTGATTTCAACAAGTTGCATCTGCTCCTCCTAAGAAAAGCTTATACCAAATATCCAAAGATTCTAACCAGTGGATCTAAAAAAAAAAGATTTTTAAAGAATATTCCTCATATTGAACTAAGTTATAATTCAGGCTCCCACAGGGAGCCCATATATGAACTCAGGGACTTGGCTTTAACAAACTTGAATCTCACCCCCCTAAGGATGCTGCACACCAAATATCAAAACATTCCGACTGCTGGATCTGAAGAAGAAGATTTTTTAAAGAAAATTCATCATTTTGAACTAAGTTACAATTCAAGCTCCCACAGTGAGTCCAAATATGAACCTAGGGACATGGCTTTAACAAACTTGAATCTCACCCCCTAAGGATGCTGCATACCAAATATCAAAACATTCTGAAGAAGATTTTTAAAGAAAATTCCTCATTTTGAACTAAGTTATAATTCAGGCTACCACAGTGAGCCCAAATATGAACCCAGGGACTTGGCTTGAACAAACTTGAATCTCACCCCCCTAAGCATGGGGTATACCCAATATAAAAAGATTCTGCCTGCTGAATCTTGAGAAGAAGATTTCAAAGAAACTTGCCTGAAATGCACTAAGTTCAAATTTTGGCTCCTATACTGAGCCCAAATGTAAACCCAGGGGGCCGATTTGAACAAACTTGAATCAGATCCACCCCACAATGTTGCATACCAAATATCAAAAGATTCTGACTGCTGGATCTGGAGAAGAAGATTTTTGAAGAAATTTGCCTAAAATGCACTAAGTTCGAATTCAAGCTTCTATAGTGAACCCAAATATGAATCTAGGGAGCCGATTTGAACGAACTTGAATCAGATCCACCCCACAATGTTGTATACCAAATATCAAAAGATTCTGCCTACTCGATCTGGAGAAGAGGATTTTTGAAGAAATTTGACTGAAATGCACTAAGTTTGAATTCGAGCTTCTATAGTGAGCCCAAATATGAATCTAGGGAGCCGATTTGAACGAACTTGAATCAGATCCACCCCACAATGTTGTATACCAAATATCAAAAGATTCTGCCTACTCGATCTGGAGAAGAGGATTTTTGAAGAAATTTGACTGAAATGCACTAAGTTTGAATTCGAGCTTCTATAGTGAGCCCAAATATGAATCTAGGGAGCCGAAATTTGACTGAAATGCACTAAGTTCGAAATCAGGCTCCTATACTGAGCCCAAATATGAACCCAGGGGGCGATTTGAACAAACTTGAATCAGATCCACCCTACAATGTTGCATACCAAATATCAAAAGATTCTGCCTGCTGGATCTGGAGAAGATTTTTTAATGTTTTTCCCATTGCCTACAGTGTTAAAAAGTGCTGACTCAGCACTTTTTCAAAGTCCTGAAAAAAGTACCTTATGATCAAACCAATAGGGATTTTTTTTAACCATTCTATTCTACTGGATAAAAGTAAGCTTTATACAAAATAAGAATTCTCTGTGCTGTGTAGTTTTGGAGATATGGCAGCTTTAAGGTTTTTCCTATTTTTAGCTCCCGAGGTTCCCACGGGGCAATGAGAAAAATTTTTTGCATCAATCAACTACTTGTGACCCATTATCATCTCATATCAAATTTGGTTCAAATCGACCTCACGGTTCAGAAAATAGAAATTTTAGGCATGGCCAAAATTTTTGCCCCTCCCATAACGAAGGCAAATAATGCCCGACAAACTTCTCTTGAACAAACTTGATTCTACACCTCAAAAGGAAGCTGCATACCAAATATCAAGTCTCTGCTACTGCTGGTTCATGAGAAGAAGATTTTCAAAGATTTTGGTGCCCTTTGGGGGCGTGGCCCCACCCAGGAGGAGGGGCAACTTCATTTGAACAAATCTGAATTGACATTAGGTAATAAACATTTACCCAACATATGAAAAATATTGGGCCAGTGGTTTCTTTGGAGAAGTTGGTTTTGTAAAGTTTACGCCGGACGACGCCGGACGGACGACGGATGGAAAGTGATTAGTAAAGCTCAAGGTGAGCTAAAAATTTTGGTGCAATTCGGGATCCCACAGGAAGCCCAAATATGAACCCAGGGACTTGGCTTTAACAAACTAATATCTCACTTCCCTAAGGATGCTGCATACCAAATATCAAAAGCATTCATCTGCCGGATCTGAAGAAGTAGATTTTTAAAGAAAATTCCTCTTTTTGAACTAAGTTATCATTCAGGCTCCCACAGTGAGCCCAAATATGAACTCAGGGACTTGGCGTGAACAAACATGAATCTCACCCCCTAGGGATGCTGCATACCAAATATCAAAACATTCTGCCTGCTGGATCTGAAGAAGATGATTTTTAAAGAAAATTCCTCATTTTGAACTAAGTTATAATTCAGGCTTCCACAGTGAGCCAAAATATCAACCCAGGGACTTGGCTTTAACAAACTAATATCTCACCTCCCTAAGGATGCTGCATACCAAATATCAAAAGATTTTAACAGGTGAATGTGAAGAAGAAGATTTTTGAAGAATATTCCTCATATTGAACAAAGTTATAATTCATGCTCCCACAGGGAGCCCAAATATCAACCCAGGGACTTGCCGTGAACAAACATGAATCTCACCCCCCTAGGGATGCTGCATACCAAATATCAAAACATTCTGACTGCTGGATCTGAAGAAGATGATTTTTAAAGAAAATTCCTCATTTTGAACTAAGTTATAATAATTCAGACTTCCACAGTGAGCCCACATATGAACCCAGGGACTTGGCGTGAACAAACTTGAATCTCACCCCCCTAAGGATGCTGCATACCAAATATCAAAACATTCCAACTGCTGGATCTGAAGAAGAAGATTTTTAAAGAAAAATTCCTAATATTGAACTAAGTTTTAATTCGGGCTGCTGCATACCAAATATTAAAACATTCCGACTGCTGGATCTGAAGAAGAAGATTTTTAAAGAAAATTCCTCATTTTGAACTAAGTTATAATTCGAGCTCCCACAGGATGAACCCAGGGACTTGGCTTGAACAAACTTGAATCTCCCCCAAAACCCCAAGGATGCTGCATACCAAATATCAAAATATTCTGACTGCTGGATCTGAAGAAGATGATTTTTAAGAAAATTCCTCATTTTGAACTAAGTTATAATTCGGGCTCCCACAATGAGCCCAAATATGAACCCAGGGACTTGGCTTGAACAAACTTGAATCTCACCTCACCAAATATCAAAAGATTCTGATTGGTAGACTGAAGAAGAAGATTGTTAAAGAATATTCCTCATACTGCACTAATTTAAACATTTGGGCTCTCATAGAGAGCCCAAATATGGACCCAAGGATTTGATTTCAATAAACATTTGAAACAATCTTCCAAAGATGTTATATGTGAAATTTGAAAGCTTTTGAAGCAGTGGTTGGGGAGAAAAGTAGTCTTAAATATTTTTCCCATTACCCACAGTGTTAAAAAATGCTGACTCAGCACTTTTTCAAAGTCCCAAAAAAGTACCCTATGATAAAACCGATAGCATTTTTTTTAGACCATTCCATTCTGTTGGTTCTAAGGAAGCTTCACACCTCATAAGAATTCTCAGTGCTGTGTAGTTTTGGAGATGTGGGCGTTTTAAATTTTTTTTATTTTTACCTCCTGCGGTTCCCATGGGGCAACAGGAAAAATTTTTTTGGCAATTTTTTTGGCATAAATTAATGACTTATGACCCAATAAGCCCTCATATCAAATTTGGTTCTAATCAGCCTCTTGGTTTGGAAAATGAAAATTTGGGGCGGGGCGAAAATTCTTGCCCCTCCCATTACGAAGGCAAATATAGCTCCTCGAACTTCTTGAACAAATCTGAGTCAACATTTAGACCTCAAAAGGAAGCTGCACACCAAATGCCAAGTCTCTGCAACTGCTGGTTCATGAGAAGAAGATTTTTAAAAGATTTAAACACACTTTTTGGGCGTGGCCCTACCGAGGGGTGAGGCAACTTGATTTGAACAAAATCAAAATGCGATGTCATAACAAATTATTACCTCAAATTTCAATTAAATTGACTCAGCAGTTGGGAAGGAGAAGATGCAAACACCATAATGACAGACGGGTGAGTGATCACTATAGCTCCACTGACTGAAAGTCAGGCGAGCTAAAAATGTTTTGCAAGTCAGATTTATACGGGTTTCCATGGAGTAGGACCTTGATAGTTTTGTCATCATTTTCCAATTTGTCAAAAACCATTTGGTGTTTATGTATGTAAAAAGGACATGAAAGTATGTAATGACTGGAGTGTTCACAACGATATCCACAGTGACATTCAGGATTATCCCCGATAAATCTGTAAAACTTGTGACAATTTATTTCACTACAGTTTAAACAAAGTTTGCAATGGATAATCTGTGCTTTTCTGCTCCCCGGATAGTAATATTTAGGGACAATTGCTAAGGTCTTTTTCAGGACATTTACTGTTCCACTGTTTGTGATGTTCTCATGTAGACTATTCCTGAGCCTCACAGCAGATGGCAGAAATGAGTTTGAGAAATGCTGCGTGTTGCACTTAATTTCACGAAATAAATTGCTTGTTTTTAGTGGATAAGGAGTTTGTTCTAAAACTGAACGAGGGATCAACAATCACATGTAATTAGGAACATCTGCTTTAATCATTTTAAATATAGTTATAATTTTATGCCGTTTCCTACATTCCTTTAAAGTTATAAAGCCTGATTCTTTGTAAATAAGATTATGACTTGTCCCTCTGGGTAATCTAATTATGGTGTGTAATGCATCTAACTGTAAATTCTCAAGGAGTATATTTTTCGTTTCTTAACAGTTTTCCCATACTACATCTGCATAATCAAACACTGGAAGAATGAAATATCTATAGAGGGTTTCTAATGTGGATCTAGGAAGTCTGTATTTTTAACTTCTGAGGCAGTTTATCACCAGACTAACCTTTTTCACAACCATGTTGACATGAGCATCCCAGGAAGTGGTTTTAGAAAAAAATTATGCCCAAATGTTTATGTTCACTTTTATCTTCAATTTGTTGTCCATGTAATGATAGACCCAGGGATTTGTTTTACAGGATATATTCAGAGATTCTGTTTTTTGGTGATTAAACAATACCTGCAAAGTATTTGACCAGGCGGCAGTTTTTGCAGGATCTGATTTTGGCCAGTATTATTCAAAACATTATATGTAAGCATATGCATAGCTGTAAGCCTCACATACCACCTTACCAAGCCTGAAAATAAGCAGACTGTCATCTGCAAAATGAGGTCCCGGGAGGGTGAATTTGGTGATGCTCCCTGCACAGCAGGGTAGCATCACAAAATGTACCCTCTGTGAACCTCAGTCTGAATCAAGGTCTCAAGCCAAAACAGAAAGATGTACCTAAAGGATAAATTGGCCCATGGTATGGGATAGCAACAGAAAATTCACCCTCTGGGACCCCCATTTTGCAAATGACAGGTTGCTTATATTCAGGTTTGCACCTTATATGCTAAATCTTCTGGTTAATATTTTGTGAATCATATTTGCTAGAATCCATGAAAATCTTGCTGCCAAACAGCTGCATAACATTGACATTCAATGTTGTGGAGCTGTTTGGCAGCAAGATTCCTGCACATTCCAGAGAATATAATAAACAAAATATTATCCAAAAGATATAGAATGTAAGCTAGTATGTGTGGCTTATAGCAGACCACTTTGTACATATTTGACGCTTGTCTCTTGCTTGAGTCATGATAGCAACAGACAACAAAACTTCTATGGCAATTATGGTAACTTCACCAGTTATCCCATCACGACTATAAAAGAATAATAATACAATAGTGACATTCCAGTCACTATATTACTGTTTCATTTTCAACAAAGTCACATTTTAAAATTTGTTCCTATTTGGTTCAGTTTCTATCTAGAAGCATAGTCAAGGAAAACAACATCTACTTCAGCAACATTTGTTTTATTTTAGACAAGTTTTACTTAAATCATTCATATTTTCAAAGAAACCTCACATTTTATAGGTATATTTATTTTTGTTTATATTTACACCAAACAACTGACAGCAAACGGTCACACCTAGGTTTAGTTTAGCCTTTTGGAATTGATAAATGCAATTTCTCGCTGAGGGAATCAGTACCTTGTGGCAAAGGGTAGATTATTATACTTTATCCAGTTTCATGCATTCATGTTTTACTTCCTTGTTACATCTGAATATCCTGCTTTCCGCGAGTTTGTATTCTACATCAAAGTATTTTTCTGAGAAAATTAAGAATTTAACGAAATGTTTGACACAGCTCATACAGCTCTTTCAAACAAGATATTATTAACTGTATTATTAAATTTGCATGTGATAATTAGTTAATCATATGATTTTGTTGTATTTCGGAAATCAATTATCGCTACTCAGGTTATTTGGTGTGACTTGAATAGAAATCAAATGAAGAATTCTATCTGCTAAGTTCCTAAAAGTGTCTGATGTCTGAGCCATTGAACTGCGAAAACAGTTTTACACAAAAATCAAAACTGAATGTCTAATTGAACATGTTAACGAGTTTGGTTAGATACTGTTGCACGACTAATATTATAAATACCTTGGCAGTTGTTTCTAGGTAAATCTTGGCTCTAAAAAGGCAGCCAAACCTAACCAAGAAACAACTGCAAAACCACAAAATGTATACTGGCAATGTGTATTAAAATTTTACATAAATCTCCATGCCCCTAAGGGTTTAACCCTTTACCTAACGAATCGCAAGCATCCGAACACGTAATTTGCAAATTCAGCAGTTGAAAGAAATTTTTCAAAATATTTCAACAAAACCATATCAAGTGACCCCTCATTGGAACAAGCTCATCGAGTCGTTCCAATGAGGGGTCACATGATGATATGGTTTTGTTTGAAATTTTCTTTTAAATTTTAAAAAATAGTAATTAAAATAATAAATTTTGATATTGTCTGCATTGGGTAAAGGGTTAAACACTTCTTATGAAACTGAATGTAAAAGCATAAAAAACAAACCATGCTAACTGTTATGCCATCTAATTTGGGAACATACATGTAATTTGGGGGCATTAGTTATTGCTATGAGTTTGGTGGAATTTAAAAGCCTTCATTATCATCCTGACCTGGTGGAAGTTTGATAACCTAGTGAAAACAAAGCTATCTCAGAAGAGCTGATGGATGCTCCCTGATTATTAAGCTCATGAAGTTATGACCTTGAGGCAAGGTACTGACACACCCTTGAGTAATAAGCATTCATTCATTGTGTGAAGTATGGCAAGATTTACTTAGCAACTATGGCCAGTAATTACTTCAGAGGAATGAAGTCATGCAACTATTCTCAACTCTGTAGTCCAGTAAGATAATTTTTTTCTGAGATGCTACCACACAAATAATGGCCAGATTTTCAATAATGGAAAATAGGGAGTCAAAATATCAACCTAGGGACTTAACTGACTAAGCATCCCACCCATGCCCCCCCCCCACCCCCCCCCCCCCCCAAATCAAGATTTTGACCATTGGATCTGAAGAAGCATATATTCAAAGAATATTCCTCATATTGGACTAAGTTAAAAAGCTGAAATAATAACCCAGGGACTAGATTTTTACAAACATGTATACCACTTTTGACAAATTTGTGGGGGTGGGGGAAGATTTTTAAAGAATATTCCTCATATTGCATAAGTTAAAATTTGGGCTCAAGAAAGGAGCCCAAATATTAAACGAGGGACTCGATTTGAACCTTGAATATGGTCCCCATAAGTAAGTTGTATATCAAATATCAAAAAATTCCAACCGGTGGAACTGAAGAAGGTGATTTTAAAAGATTATTACACATATTGCACTACATTAAAATTCAGGCTCTCATAGGAGCCCAATAATCAACCAATGGGCTTGTTTTGGACAAACTTGATTCTGACCTATGTGAGGATTCTGAATACCATATATTAAAAGATTCTGACTACTGGTAAGCTAAAAATGAAAAAATTTATAGTAATTTATATATTTTTTATACTTACCAATGACCCAGACTTAGTTGGTGCTAACTCTTAAAATTCAGGGCCAAACACAAATTTTGCCCCCCCCCCCCCCCCACATCCCCAAAATTTGCATCAAAATCCAAAAAATAAATGTCCTATATGGTCCTCCATACTTTTGTCCACTGCGCATGCACAGTATCCAGAAAGTACCGAAATTGGAGCCAAATCTTCATTCTTACAACCAGTGCCTGGTAAATGTTATATAATCAGCGGGGAGGTATGAGTTCCCAACTCATGGGAGGGCCATCCCCGTCTGGATCATTGGTAAGTAAAAAAATATATAATTTACTATAAATTTTTTCATATTTTTATACTGTACCAATGACCCAGACTTAGCTGAATGGAAAAAAGGCTGGAGGGCCTAGGACATAGAGGAAAAATCCAACAGGCTAAATTACATATAAACAGAATTATCCCCTCAAGGAGAAAAGAAGAAACAGGATTTACATATATCTTTCTTGTTTATACAAAAAAAGAAAGACATATTACCAATCCGTAATTGAGCACAATAACATCAATGATCTCTATTAACATCCAGTATAACCCATTATACTAATTTTTTTAAAAGAAAGCCAATAAATAAAGATAGTCCATAGAATGAGACTCTTTATACTCATTTAAAAGTGTCTGAGGATTGTATATTAACGTTCGTGTGACACGTGACATATACAAATGCTTCACACCGAGCTACACTTTAAAAATATTACATAAATGAGATAGACATTAGCTTTACACTTTAAAACCATCCCAGCACAGACTCGGAATTACTGACTCCAGAGGAGGTATTCCCTTGCTTTTCACCATAAAGCAGGTGATATAAGGGAACACCATCCCCCACCCCCTCCCCTTGCTCTGGGTCAATCACCCCAGAACGAAGAGGGTAGCAGGACAGAGTCACTGCTGGAACAGAAAGCCTGCATAACTATTGTTGCAACCGTTTAGTGGACGACATTCTGAGCAACAGATAACGGACCTAAACAACGAAGGTCGCCAGAAATAGACTCAATATTTCTAAGGTAAAAATTTGTGAATGTAGAAAGCTGAGACCAGTATGCAGCCTTCATCAAATTGGAAATAGCAATACTATTAGCATAAGCCCAAGATGTAGACAGCACTCTAACTTCATGCGCTGAAATCTTAAGCACAGACTGCTGAGAAGAAGATAATTTTTTCATAAGCAGTACGAGTAGTCAATTGAATCCACCTGGAAACAGAATGGACCGAGATGTCCCTTCTATTAGGCAGCAGAGACAGAAAGAAACGTTTTCGTCCCTTTTTGATAAACTCAGATCTATGTTTGTAAATACGCATAGCTCTAACTGGACATAGCAAAGGCCTATGGCCGTCTGAGGACGGAAGAGCCTTAATAACAATAGGCTCAGGGTACTTATTAGGAGCCTGATTCTTAGCCAAAAATCCAACATTAGTAGTCAAAGTAACAGTATTACCAACACTACGATGGTGAGAATCATCAACAGATAGAGCATGAAGCTGACCAACTCTTCTAGCAGAAGAGAAGGCTAAGAGAAAAGCTGTCTTATAAGATAAGTATTTGAAGTCTACTGTATCCAGGGGTTCAAATGGCGCTTCTTTTAGCTTCAGAAGAACCCAAGCTAAATTCCACTTAGGAATTAACCTAAGGGTTCTAGGTCTATTTATTGAAAAGTTTTTAACGAACTTAGATAAAGAGACATTAGATCCAATTTGTAAGCTATCATGATGAGCATAAGTATCTGATAGCATAGACCTACAACCTTTAATAGTTATTGGCTGCAGTTTGATCTCGTCAAACAAGTAGACCAAAAAATTTGCAATGTCTGGAATAGAGGGATCATAGATATCAATAAAATGGTCCCTACACCAACGAGAGAAAACCTTCCACTTAGCAGCGTAATTTAGCAAAGAGGAGGTCCTCCTACAGTTAGAAATTGCGTCCACTGCTCATCCTGTAAATTGCTTGCTGTGCAAGAAGGACCGCACAACGGAAATACGTGAAGGTTGAGAGCTTGCGGGTTGTGATGCAGTGTGCGCGATTTCCCCCTGTGAAAGAAGGTCCTCCCATGGAGGAAGCTTCCAAGGAATGTCCCATAACAGACACCTGAGTAGATTTATCCATGGTCTCTGGGGTGACAAAGATGCTACCAACAGAATCTTGCAGTGAAATTGCTAGATTTTTAGCAATATCTGTTGAATCAATGGAGCTGGAGGATACACATATCCTATTATTCCGTCCCAAGAGATTGAGAGAGCGTCTACTGCGAATGCTCGAGGATCTGGGAAGAGTGACACATACGTCTGCAACTGATTGTTGAGATGCGTCGCAAACAAGTCTATCATTGGACGATCCCATTGGTAGCAGATCTGATTGAATACTCGTTTGTTAAGAGTCCATTCTGACGGCAACATACAACCTTTCTGAGAAAGGGAGTCCGCTAGAACGTTCAGTCAACCCGGAATATGATGGACCAACAGAAGAACCTGATGCTCTAGGACAAACAGAAGGATTCTTTCCGTTAAGTTGAACAATGGAATGGAATGAGTGCCTCCCTGATTCCGAATATACACTACTACTGTCGAATTGTCAGACAGAATTTGAACATGTGAATTCTGAATAATGTTCATCCAATGACATAGCGCAAACCAAATTGACATCATCTCTTTGATGTTTATGTGCTTGTTCAGAACTTGTGGATCCCAAAGACCCTGGCACCTCGAATCTGTTGGGCTCAAAGTCGCGTCCCACCTACCTGTTTGACTCGCATCTGGCAGTTGTAGTGGAACTCCCTGAGTTAACCACTGAATATCTGCCCAAGTCTGAATCTCTTGTTTTACTTAGTTCGACAAGACGATGTTCATTTCGAGCAAATGAATCCTCACACTCCAATTCTGAGTAAAAAATATTTGGAGTGGACGAGTGCGTAGGTGCTCCATCGGAATAAGGTCCGCGGCAGCTCCGCACAAACCCATCAGTCGCATGAATTCTCTCGCTGTTACTAGATCTGAGTGTAGGCAAAAGCGAGCGTAACAACTGACTAATTTCGCTCTGGATAACGGCAGACAAACCAGATTATTGCGCGTCTCGAAGCTCATTCCCAAGTGAATGAACGACTTGAACGGAACTAGATCCGACTTCTTTTCGTTTACTATGAAACTAAGACGTCGGAGCAGTTGAAGCAGACTCTGAACATCATTCTGAAGCGTTAATCTGTCGCCATACCTCTGAAGAATGTCGTCCAAGTAGGCCGACGTTACCGCAGATGAATGAGCTCGGAAATGAGTCATTACCGAGTTCATTATTCGAGTGAAAGCCCAGGGCGCTCGGAACTGATCAACGACTCCTAGGACAGCGAAGCCGGATGTACCATGACGTGAAAGTATGTATCCTTGAGATCTATGCTCGCAGCATAATCATTCACTCAAATGCTTGCTCTCACTGATCGGATGGTCTCCATATAAAATTTCGGAGCCACGATCAGCTTGTTTATCCAGCTTAGATCTATAACTGGATGGAACGAGCATCTGGTTTTGGTACCAGGAACAGGTGACTGTAGAAACCGGGAGATTCCTGGTTTTCTACGACCTCTATTGGATTCTTCTCCAGAAGAGATTGCACCTCGGATAGAAGCAAATCTCTCTTCTGAAGGTTTGACGGAAGCTGAGTCCATCATGGACTTCGTGTTAATGGAGGTTTTTCTCTGAAGGGCAGTTTTTAGACCTTCCGAAATAACCTCCTGAACCCATCGGTCGTCCGTAATTGACAACCAATTGGTTAAGAATCTTGACAGCCTTCTGCCCACTGGAGCACAATAGAGGTTTTGACCTTCACCTCCTGGATCTGCGAGGTTTGCAGGAGGAGAAACTACGTCCTCCCTGACCCGCACCTCGACCAGTCGACCTAGGGGCATCTGACCAGTTGTCTCGGCCAGCATTACGTCCCCTACCTAAGTCGCTACTCTGACAGTCTCTTGAGTAAGACGTAGAGGCTTTCTTAGATCCTCTATAGGAACTTCCCTTGGACGTACTCGCCCCTGAAGTCCCAGACTTACTCCTCTCTGCTGAGTCTGGTTTTTTCGAAACGGACTTAAAGAGCAGAGAGTCTGAAGCTTTCTTGGTAATCTGATCGTAGATTAGTGAAAGCTTACCATCGAAGAGCTCGCCTGAAACAGGAGCGACTCAAAGAGAGTTTTTCACCTTAGAATCCACCCTCGTGGATGAAGCTAGGGCAGCATCACGTCTAACTCCAAATTTGCCACTGAAAGGGTGGAGTTATACGTGGAATATGCGAGTGCCCTCGAAAGAACTGTCAAAGAAGTTTGAACATCCTGGAATTCGTTACCATCGAGACGTTGTGATAACGCTCTGGTAAGGTGATCTGCATAAGATAAGGCGTCTAAACTGGCTCTGTTAGACGAGATAGTCGTCTCCAACGTACTGGGGAGAATCGACATAGACGCCAGCAATGACAACTCCAAATCTTCTGCCTGATCGTCTAAACGCAGAGGAACTCTCGGAACACCCTGTCCTGCCATTTCAAATCTATTTCAACTGTTGATGAACGGCAGATGTAGAGCATGAGACGATAAGAAACTGGATCTGCCAGTCTTAGAGGCTAGACTAAAAATAGCGTCATTCAGCAATTCAAACGTCCATGAGACATTGCTGGACTGGGCCGGGAATCCAGGCACGATGTCGTTAGCCCGGCCAAAAAAGTCTGTGTCCAGTGATGCTATCAGTCTCTTATCTGGTATCGCAGCCCTCTGGTCCGAAGGAACAACTTGCGGAAGGTGTTGCCGGATGAAATCTACGCCCACCTTATGTTGTTCTGAAAGGGAAAAATCCAGCTCCGCAGATTCCCTTTCACCATCCGACTGGACCAAATGAGAATCTCGGTCATCCCTATCTGACACTGCAGGGGAGCGTACCAACCCAGCTTCCTCAGACAGTTCATGATCTGAAAAAGTTTCCGAAGGTTGCTGGGATGCTGCGATACGTTGTGCTATCTGTGATAGCAAGTCTGTCACAGACGCCTGTGGAGCTGCGGTCTTACATTGTTCAGCCGCTGGAAGCTCCTGGGATGGTGCCTCTTGCATAATTCTTTATGCAAACGTCCTGACTGGTAAGGCCTCGTGTCCTTGGCTACCGGATGGAGAGACCTGGTTGACATGGAATCCTTGGTCAGCAAAGCAGGCTGGATATCCGAGGTCAAGTAGCCAAGGTGCGGTCGTGTGTGCTGACGTGTGGAAGAGGAAGCCAATAGACTAGCCGTGCCCAGCTGTCTATGCGACGGAGCGTTCCGAGCAGGAGGAGTGGACGTAAGCTTCGACTGACGAATGCTATGTACAACAACATCTGGCCCCAGATGTTGTTGTAAGAGAGAGGGGCCTCTCTCGCGGCCCGGGTAGTCCTGAACGAGCTAGCTACTAGACTGACTGGCTTCCTCTGTTCCATCCTCCGATCCATCGTCGCCGGGTATGCGTGATCCGAGATTATAGTGCTCACAACACCCCTTCTCCTCTCTGGACCACAACGGACGAACCCGGCGTCACATCACCTGATCTACGAGTGATAGCTTCACCGGGCGAGCTAGCTGGCGACAAGGTCGTCAATCCTACTAAGGATCTAGGCACTTGTCGAATTTCTTAGAGCACTTTTGCCACTAGCTCTTCATTTGAATGCGACGACGGAAGCACACTTGATGAAGACATCACCTGAAGACATCGCGGAAACATCACCCTGTTCTTGTTCCTCTGAAAAAGAGACTGAAAAACTAGAGTGACCCTGTGGAGAGAGGACCGGCATGGACCTCTCACCACTAACAATATACCGTGACACACGTCTCCAACATTTGTCATCCCAACTGGCACACACTGAGCAAGAATTAGTGCGAGTAGTGACTACAGCAAATACAATGAGCATGAAAATCAGAGGAAGACTTCCTCGATTTACAATTTGAACAATACTCTTTCATATTTTAAAAAAAAATATTAAACAGCCGTAGTACTCGCACTAATCCTTGAAAATACAAAGATACATAATAATAATATAATCCATTACAAAAATTTCGAAAAATAATTAAAAAAAAAAAAAAAGTTTCGAAAAAATTTTGACATGAGCACAAGTTCCCAAAGGTAACGACAGGGAATCTATAAATAACGGGAAGGTCTACTCCAATCAAATCGTGTAATTTGGCGGCCATGTTTGTGGTGGGATTTCTTCCACTTTCGATTTTGTTTGTAAATAAAAACGCATACGATTTTTTTTCTCCTTCACCATTTCAGTTGGCACGACATATTATTGACATTAATTATTACAAACAGTGTGTACCTACTTGAAGAGTATAACCTTTGAAATGTTTATTGGGATTGGAGGAAAATATTTATTTCTTGACAACTAAATAGGATTTAGTCCCAATTGATGGCAATGAGTTGAATTAGCATATTTGCGTTTGACTTTGACGGGGTTTCGGCCTTTGGCCGATTGTCACCATGATTCACAAAACCCGCAAACAGCCCAACTGTTTTCTTTATTTTTCGGAGCCTGTCACAGGAACTTGAGAAAATGGCATTTTACCATTCTGTTTAATAAAAGTGGGCTCCGAGATTGGCGAGAATGCCAAAGTAGGCCCCAAAAACGGGTCATACTAAATACCGGGATATAATGAGCAGAACCGAACAGTGGAAAAATAAGGCATATTAGGCAAAATAAAGGGCATACTATGGTATATAGAGGTTATTTAAATGTAAAATATCAATTTGGGGCAAGTTGGGTAAAATTGGATGATTTATAAACAGAGTATAACGCGCCCTTCGAAAACTTCAGCTCGGTATTTACTAGGTTGAACACGGAAATCAATTTGCGTTGCGTATCTAAAGTATAGTTACTAATAGTTACACTATTATTATAATACTTTATTAATAGTATTTGTAATGTTATGGTGGGCCCTGACATTTTATAATCGTTCGTGGGTGGTTTCACGGCTTAACAGGTCTACGAATATTTCCAATCGAGCTATTTTAGCTCGATCGAGTTAATTTTGCTCAATCGAGCTGTAAAAAATAAGGCAAAATAATAGTTTTTGTCGAGCGGGACTTCGGCCTACAGGCCACCACAAACAACCATCGAGAGTTACAACTTGACTGTTAATTTAAATGAGAGTTGAATGAAATGTAACATGTTATGCCATGGCATTAACTGCACAACGCTAAAAAAGTTAATAATTAGCCAATATGACATTAATTATTCATGGCAAATCAACCTGCGAATTTTCTGTTCGAACCTGTCGAGTGGGAGTTGCTGCAGACAAGAAATAATATCTTAATAGTTATTATTATCATTAGTAATAATAACGTTTTGGCCTTTATTCTCGATGGTGTTTTGTGATGGGCCAAAGTCCTGTACGATAAAAACACTTTTCCTGAGTTCCCCTTATTTTGAGGTACAGCTCGATCGAGTTAAACTTAAAGTAACCCACCCGGAACGAGCTGAAATAGCTCGACTGGAATATTTCCCCGACCTGCTCATTGGCATTGCTCAAGACAAGTGTTGAAGTTGAACTCACCTTTGTCCTGTCCAGTCATTTGAAATTTTGAGAAATATCTCTCCAAATTAAATCTGCAGAATGAAAAAAGTTCAGGTTCTGCAGCGTCCCATCTATTCTTTCAAAGTTGATTAGTCATAGTACACAAAAAAGTAGGTTGGGTTAGACGAGTTAGGTATTTTTAATTTCATGAGCAGACTCGGCAAGTCTTGTGAGCTAAGTTTAGTAGCCTTCACTGTCACTAGAGACTAGTGTAGGTGTCACAAACCACTCTGCGTACCACTGGCAGTGGCATTACAACAAGAAATAACGTTTATTATCCAACACTAATGGCAATGCGTGGCTGCCTGGTCACAAAGTCAGCAGTTCCATGAATGTTTACCACAGAATCTCATCACAGAAGTCAATTGGTGTAACAATAAACAAAACTGCACACAACACAAACTCCAACTTCCAAGGCGATGAGCCTCGGTGAAAATGTAAATCTTTCAACTTCAACATCAATGTCTCTTGCAACAGTAACTTGGTCAGCAGGCCCGTAAACTAAAAGAGGTCCACTGCAGGCAACAGTTACTGCTGAAAGGCACACCTGTTGACCCTTCGGAATTTTGCGATACAACAGAAAAAACCTATACACCTTTTTTTTTTACTGATTTGAATATTTTGGGTAGGTAAATTGGTTTGAGATATACAGTGGCGTAGATAAGGGGGGGGGCGTACCCCCAGACGTTTTGTCGGAAATATTTTGGGACCATTTTTAGGCGAATTTATGCCTAATAACATTAAAATGCTGGCTTTGGGGATAAAAACATGCCATTTTGGGTAAATTTTGGGTAAAAAAGACCAATTTTCAGTACATTTGCAGTGAACAACAGATTCTTTCTAATTGTTTGGGTTTTTGTTGTTGTTACACTGTCTGATAATTTTCGGTCTGTCGGAAAATTTTGGGCTTGCCCCTCCGCCAGCGAAAAGCTATCTACGCCACTGGAGATATGAGTTTGTGTTGGTTGGAATGTGTGGTCTTTGGGGTGGGAGTCTGGATATCCTCCCCTCTCCCCCACCTCAACATGACAAAAAAAATGTCCCACATTTGACAGTATTTGATAATGAAATGGCGAGGAAAATGTTTTGCGCCAAAATACTTTCCGAATATGAACACTTAGTTATGGTTGGCTGGAATGGGGAGGGGGTGCGGGTGGAGAAATCCAGGCCTTGATACCACCCATCCTTCCACTACCACAAATTTATTTATTTATTGGTGTTTAGGGCCACATATTTATGCGAACTGGCTAATCATCACCACAGCATGGAGATAAAGTCAAGTTTATTCAATCGTTTATACCCATGCTGCACATTTTAGAGGACTTCCACCCCAAGCATTGGTGACTGGGTCCTATTTTACCAGTGAAACAGAACTTACTTACTGCGGGGGCACTGCCATGCGAAAAAAGAAATCCACTCATTTTACATATTTTGAAAATAAAATGGCAAGAAAAATGTGTTCTTGACAGGAAAACTGGTTCCAGATATAAACACTGAGTTAGGGTTGGTTGGAATGGGAGGTTAGAGATATAGATATATAGAGAAAAAGATTTTTCTCACATTTAAGAATATTTGACCACGATATGGTGAGAAAACTGTTTTCGGTAGAAAAATGGGTCTCAACTTTCAACATATCTGGAGTTGGTGATTGGAATAGGACCTGGAAGATATCCAGGTCTGGAAAAGTGCTCTTGGCAGAAAAAGTTGGTTTCAGTTATGAACACTGGGTTAGGGTGGATTCGAGTGGGGTGAGAGGTGATATCCCTACCATGACAAAGAAAAAACATTTTTACACATATGGCATTATTTGATAATGATATGGTGAGAAAAATGTTTTGAGCAGAAAGGTTTGTTTCAGCTTTCAATATTGAGTTACATTTGGTTGAAACAGGAAGATATCCAGGCCTGGATACCCCAATCCTACATGGCCTAAAAAAAATCACCGATTTGACATTATTTGATGATGAATTTGCAAGAGAAATATCTTTTGCATCAAATTGTTAAAAAAAAAGGACTTGCTCCCCTCTCCTCCCCCATCAGCATATATTCAAATGGCAAAGTATGTGCTTTGCTATGGGGAACTCCAAAAATACATCAGATCAAAAAATTAAATAGGAGGTGCACACTGCCATTATGTGATAAACATTCTGTGAAGGTTTCATTGAAATCCATTCACTGGTTAAAGTTGAGTTGCGGATAAACGATGTGCACCCCTCTCCCACCTCATATTGAAATGGCAAAAACCATGTTTTGCTATGGGAAACCCCCCAAAACACATCAGATCAAACAATAGTTATTGCTGAAGGCAATTCATACCCCTACTGCAGTGCTGGACTGATGAAGCATAAATGAATTAAGTTATGAATATTCTTGGACGGACTCGCACACGGACGGACAGACAGACGGCTGCATGTAATCCAGTATACCCCCCCCCCCCCATTTTCTTCGAAAGTGGGGGTATAAAAATAAAATAGGAGGTGCACAAAGGCATTATGTAATGAAGAATCATTGAAAATTTCATTAAAATCCATTCTTTGGCTAAAGAGGAGTTGCAGATAAAAGTAGGTGTGACGCAAATGACGCAAGACAAAAGTAATCCCTATATGTCAAAAATGGTGCATGACCCTAGAGCAAAATTGAGTGGACAATAACGACTGTAAGTGGATATCCCCCCCCCCCCCCCCCCACACACACACCCATCTGAGTTCATATGCATACCAAATATCATTAAGATCCGCCTGACAATGACTGAGATTTTTACACTCAAAGGCATTTCAGACAGAATTCTAAGTCGAGAAGGGGCATAACTCTGAAAAATACATCGACTCGTAAAATAAAATAAGAGGTGCACAATGATATAATGCAAGGAAGCATCCCTGAAAGTTTCATTAAAATCCATTTATTGGTTAAAGAGGAGTTGCAGATAAAAGTAAGTGTGACGCGGACGACACAAGACGAAAAAAGTAAACCCTATATCTTGCATTATTTTCTCAACTTTTCTCGATCACTTTATCTTGTAATGCCTAATGGCCACTATTCTTTTTTCATTTTGTGGAATGAAATACACCTTTTAAGCTCAAAACATAGACTCTGAGTTCGTTCTATTTGGGAAGGGATGGGGAGATATCCAGCGCCCCCCCCCCCCCCACCCCCCCCCCCCCATTATTTTTTTTTCTGTCATAGCCTTCCTACAACAGCTTCACTGCAAAAAAGTAACTGATTTTGTCTTTCCTGATGCCGATGTTTTTACTGTTAACAAAAAGACAGTTACAAAATTATTATCCAGATTAACAATGACTTGTTTGTCATGTTGGGACTATATCCCCCCCCCCCCCCCCCCCCAACGATGGTTGAGCCCCCGAGGACCCACCCCCTTAGGCTCACTGTCTGCTAATTTTCTACAGACAATCTCCACCCCCTGGTTGACTAGAAAAAATGTAATTTTCTGCTCAGAACATTTTTTTCACGCCATTTGATTATCAGATAATGTCAAATGTATGAAAAAAACGTTTTGTCATGGTTTGGGGTGTGGGGGAGGGGGAGGTGTATAATACAATTTATTTATTTATTGGTGTGTAAGGTCACATATGCACAATGGCTATGTTCTCTATTTGGAAATAGATTTGTTACTCTTTTGGTTTCCCCGAGTGTATGGGAATTTATACAGGTCTGAAAACTCAAACACATGGCTTGTGCCTCAGGGTGTATGAGTTTTCAAGACTGTGTAAGTTCCCATACATAGTGGGTTACCAATGGATAACTAAAATTACCCCAGCATCAGCCTGATCACTCCATGACCATCACCACCTCCACAGAGACTTGGGGTGCTACAGCTGATGTGGCTTTAAATGTATGACTGTTCAACCAATTTTTGACTTGGTGACAGGTGAAGACAGGCAAAATTAACCATACCCCTCACATATGACAGGTGAAGACAGGCAAAAATTAACCATACCCCTCACATATGACAGGTGTGACAGGCAAAAATTAACCATACCCCTCACATATGACAGGTGAAGACAAGCAAAAATTAACCATACCCCTCACATATGACAGGTGAAGATAGGCCAAAATTAACCATACCCATCACATATGACAGGTGAATACAGGCAAAAATTAACCATACCCGTCACATATGACAGGTCAGTTAACCCTTCACCTGAAAAAAACCTATATTTGCCTGAGTAAGACACACAAAAAATCCTCATTCTGGTTTTTATGTCAGTTTTCCATTTTTCTGTTCAAAACCATAGTACATGTCCTCTTAGTGGAATGAGCTCTTTGAACTCACTCTAATGTTTGGTCATGAACTATGGTTTCAGAAGAAAAAAATATAAAAAATTAATTGAAACGTCTAAAACTAGTTTTAAGTAACTGTTAATAATCAGTGGTTAATTTGAGATTCTGATTTCATCCAGATGAGGGGAAGGCCAACAATATTTGTTCATTGATGAATTGTATAGCCCAGCATACATTACATGCTTTAAACAACCTTTGACCAGGACTGGTTATAATCTTATAAGATGATGAATAATAATTAATGTTGTACCCCCCCCCCCACCCCCCCCCCCCCCCCCCCACACACACACACACACACAACCACGTGTTTTGATTTGTTTCATAGGGCAGGTTTTGAAAAAAACAACACAAAATCCAGTTCAGATGATATTATTCTGCTTTATTTTAAAAAAAATAACTTAAGTGCACATAATTGTAATAACTGGAGGAAAACAATGCTCTGAATACTTTACTCAGTCTTCCACTTGCCAAGCTTCAACGGTCATAATAATCGTGAGAAGGGCGTAAGGTACAATAATTTTTCCTAACGTTTTCTGTTATAGTTCGTATGCGTCCAGGAGCAGGTACCTGTGTTCAATCCCACCACAAACATGGCGTCACGACGTCATGGAAATTACATGACGTAATTAGAGAGAAGACCTTCCCGTTATAATAGATTCCCTGGTAACGATGAGCCCAACTGGATCCAAAAAAGGCCTAAGTGTGGACAAAAATTTTAAAACATTTCTAAAAATTAATGTTACACTTACGGACAATATTTATGTATCTGGCAATAAGTTGAACCTTACAGAAGACAAGGACTCACTGACAGAATTAACCGTTGTCAACGTAAACAAAAGTCAATAAAAAAAACTGGAAACAAAACTCAAGGGACTGAAAATATGGCTCGAAATCAGTAACCAATTTTAAAACACTATCCGATGTAAAACAGAATCTTCCACAGAAGAATCTGCAGTACATAGGATGGTAGATGCATGACCAAAATGCCTAAACACCCCTAGGGTGAGGACGTAACCATTGTGATAACAGAATAAACATTCTGTAAATATGCTAAAACTCCCAAGAAATTTCAATAAAAAAATTTCAAAAATTATACCAAAAGTAAGGGAGATTAGCAAGGGGGGTATCAAGGAAAGGGAGAGAGGAAACACTGAACAAACAGTGGAGATTTCATAGCAAGAATGAAAACATCAGGCCCATGCTCCGAAATAAGGGAAAATGAAATAATTTTACATAAAAATTATAAGTTACAGCCCTGAACACATCCTTCCACTGTTTCTTCCTCTCATCCTCTTATTTCATCCTTGGATCCACCATTTCCTTCATGATTTTGTGTCTGGCATCATTTTAACTGAGATTATATGCACAGATATCAGTGAGATGTTACTGATTGAAGGGCCAAACAAAGAATGAAGATTTGGCTCCAATTTCGGTACTTCCTGGACACTGCGCATGCTCAGTGGACAAAAGTATGGAGGACTATATAGGATATTTATTTTTTGGATTTTGATTCAAATTTGGGGGATTGGGGGCAAAATTTGTGTTTGGCCCTGAATTTTAAGAGTTAGCACCAGCTAAGTCTGGGTCATTGGTACAGTATAAAAATATGTGATATGTGAAACATGAAATGATTTAGACCAGTGCTATGTGAAACAAGATGCCCCAAGGGGCCTTAATCACTCACCTGACAAAGTGGTTCAAAGAAGTATTTTGGGTCACATTCAGTTAGTCATGTTTCATCACCACTACAGAGGAATGAAGTTATGAATTTATTCATGACTCTAGTGTCATTGTCAGATGATTATTATCATAGGCCTTCCTGACTGCTTCCAATTCTATCAGCTGCAGACAAGCACTGCTAAACTTCCAAGGGTTGTTACATCACTGCAGTTTGAAAGGCAAATTTTCTGGTAAAACACTAAGGAATGGATTTGAACAACCTTAAACCTAACCTCTCCCTCCCTCCCCATAGAGAGCCCAAATATTAAGCCAGGGACTCAAAATTGAACAAACTTGAGTCAGATACCCCTAGAGATGAAATATGAAAGGATTCTGACTGGTGGATCTGAAAAAGAAGATTTTTAAAGACATCTCCTCATATTGAACTAAGTTAAAATTCGGGCTCCAATAGAGAGCCCAAAAATTAACACAGGAACCTTATTTGAAGAAACTTCAATCTGAGGCTCCTAGAGATGTTGTATACCAAATACGAAAGCATTCTCATTGGTGGATCTGAAGAAGATTTTTTAAAGAAATTTCATCATATTTCACTAAAATAAAATTTGGGCACCCATAGGGAGCCCAACTATTAACCCATAGACTCGATTTGAACAAACTTCAATCTGACTCCCCTAGAGATGTTGTATACCAAATATCAAAAGATTCTAATTGATGGTTCTGGAGAAGAAAATTATTAAAGAATTTCCCTCATATTACACAAAGTTAAAATTTGGGCTCCCACAGGAAGCCCAAATATTAACCCAGGGACTCAATTTGAACAAACTTGAACCATATAAAATTTTGTACAAAAATGGGGTAAGGGATGTGGAGGGTAGAGCGTGCTAATGGGATTGTTGACAATTTATAAGCCAAATCCAAGGGGGAGGGGGATCTGGAAAAAAATTGCAGACAAAGGATCAAAAAAAAATTGTGATTGATTGGGTGAGAAATGCGGCCTGTAGGGTGTGCTAAAGGAATTGTTGGAAAAATTTATATCCAAATCCAAGATGGCCACTGTCGATCATGTTTTGCAACAAAATTCGAAAAAAATTGATAGCTCCCATCAAGACATTGCCTCAAAGCCACATATGAAATTTGGAACTGCTTGGGTGAGAGCTGTGGCCTGTAGGGTATGCTAAAGAATGGTGGCTGGACAGACATAAGGCATACAGGTGTACGGACAGACAGATAATGAATCACAACCCATCCCAATAGCTCATACTTGACATCAAGTTGAGCTAAAAACTACCCCCCTCCCCCCCCCCAAGGCTTAGTTGACATAAACTGAACATTGTTTATTAGAAAAAGAGGCAAACTGAACAAAGATGATTTCTAAGCAGTATGAATCAATAACCTTTATTACCCCAGCAAGATATGTAGACATTTAGATTGTGAGTGTGACTTCCCTCATGTCACGTATGCATAGAAGAAGATTTTCAAAAAAATTGGCCATTTTTCCCCCACCCCTCTGCTCAATATGAGCCGAAACCTAATTTGCATAAAAATCAAAATGCCCCTATATAACCACTACTTACCTGAAATTTAATTAAAATGTGGCCAGTGGTTTAGGAGAAAGAGGCTCAAACACCACCTTCATGCAGGAAGGCGGACGGACGACGAACAAAGAGTGATCAGAAAAGCTCACCCTGACTTTCAGTCAGGTGAGCTTAAAATGCAGGTGGAGGTGGGTGGGTACCTGAAGGGTGTAAAAAAAAAATTTTGACCCTGTGTCTGCACATTTCTTCATCACAAGCCAGCACAGGTGCCTAAATTCAATTTCCCCTTCCGTAACAGTTTGCTGTAGCAAATTTCACTGGCTTAATTTCATTGGCTTAACATTAACTACAGCATTATAATGCAGTTCAACATGCATTCTTTTTTATGGGTTCGCATCCTTGACACACTAATAAGACAGTAAGTTTGCTTACCACGATTTACTTATTCCCACGAATCAATTAGTGTCACTCGTTTGTGACTGAAACTTCAAAGTTTTGTTTCAGAGCACAGTTTGCACCGTACACATGCCCAGTTGTTGTATTTATGTTGCTCTCGTTCAGGAAAATCCAACATAAATACAACAAATGTGCATGTGTATGGCACATATTGTTTCTAGAGGGATTATGGTATGAAAAACCATTGACATTTGGTATGAAAAACCATTGACATTTGGTATGAAAAACCACTGACATTTGGTATGAAAAACCATTGACATTTGGTATGAAAAACCATTGACATTGATATAAAGAATGACTGAGTCAGTGACTGGACATGGTGACCTAGAAAGTGCAACGTTAGTGGGATAACCCAATAAGTTGTCCCTGCATTTGTGGCTCTGTAATAGCAATCTTAGCGATTAAAGAGAATGTCTGTTAGTCATACCAGAAGAAATCTTAGAAAGACTTAGTATCTCAGGGTGCGAATCATTTTTAGATATTGCTTCGCAGGAGATATTGCTTCGCAAAACGGCAATGTGAAACCAAACGACAGATACCCTGTTTTGATCGTTTCAGATAGTTTTGCATCTAGGGTTCTATCTATGAGCTGCAAACATGAAATTCTTGGCAAATTTATAAGGTTTGTGGTTACGGTGGGAAAAAAACTGTTACCAAAAGGGTTAACCACAGAATACACCAGGTATGAGTTAGACAAATTAGCAAGTGGAATTGGAAGCCGATTCCTCTTAGAAGTTAGTAAAAAAGCATGGATGAAAGTATGGTGTCTGCTTGTAGAGGAAGTTGATTTTTCCAATATTTCTCAATATTAAAGGCAAAGTTGATGAGTATATTTCAAGTTGATCCCCACTGTTACCATGGCTACAAGTTTTAAGGATTATTATTTAACCAAATATTTCCCTTGTCAGTATTGTTCAAGGGCATGTTCAGGGGAATCACCACCACTAACCTTCAAATTTCCCTCATGTAGAGTTGGGCGGTTAACCGAAAATTTGGTTCGGTTTCGGTTTTGTTATCAAAATCAAAACTAAACAATTACAGAAAACCTGTTGTCGCGGTTTTCAACTTCAATGTTGAAAAACTCTAATCAGGTCTTCACTTCTCAGAATAAAGAGAAAAGAGAAAAACATCCTAAAGTTAACCTTGTTTTCAAACTTCAGTGTCACAATAACTCTTTTTCAGAACAGCTGAACTAATTAGTATTGCGTTCGAGCGTGGCATTTACCGCAAAAATAGGTGACAAAATTACTTCTTATGCATCATGTTTACACATTCATCTGTTTATCAAATGTGATTTCCTTTGCAGAACTGGAACTTGTTACTAGAACTAGTTCCACAAAAATAATGACAAATATATTTATTTCTCCACGTAATTTTGAAAGCGTGAACACCAAAGTCAACGTCAAATTCACAGTTGAAGTTAGATGGAAATTTAGGGTTACAATGACCTATATGAGCGACTTTTACTTGATAAAATTTTGATGGTTGGCATAACTTATTAGAGTCAGTCAGGTTACCCTAAAAATAGGTTTTGGAGGGGAGGTGGGGGGGGGGGGGAATTTTGCAATAGAATCAAGGCAAAAATCATTTTTTTCAAACTTGAAACTCTTGAGATAATTTAGGCAAACACAGTATGCTCAGGAAATTGAGTACCGGTATATTACACAGGTGCATTGCCATGGAAGGGGAGTCCCTGTGACACTGACTGGAGCCAAATACATCTTCCTATATGCAAATGCAATGTATTGTTATGTTTGTACAATGAAAACTGAAACCAAAATAGAAAACCCGACCCTTTCAATGAAACCGAAACTGACATGAAATTTGAAAACTGCTCATCTCTAACCTCATGTTACTGTCGCTACTGTTATCTTGCAATTAGTGAACATTTCAATAACAATTGGACATAAAATGAAAGTGTAAATGACACTGTAGCTTAACTTGATTGTGTATTGTGTTTGATCAAAAGGATAAGGTTAATGAAAGACGACAAAAATTTTGATAATTGAGAATATGTTAATTTCTGTTCCCTGTATGCAATGTTTTCAATAAACAATAATTTGAGGTGTAGACTGTACTATAGAATTGAGGGGTGGGTCAATGTGGCCCTCACAGTTAATGTATGTCAACCAAATGAACCAAGTTATAGTGAAACTATTCCAAAACGAGTCATCCTATCAAGTTACAATGAAATCGCTTCATAAATATGGCCTATAGACTGTCCTAAAATTTTTCAGGCCTGTGTAGCCATCACGGTTGACCCATCGCAACCAAAAGGGATGTCCTCATTAGTGTTCAAACAATTAGTCGACTAGTCGTTGTCGATGCTGATATAGCCTGAAGTCGACTCTGGATTTCAGGCTGAACTAGTCGGAACAATAGCATTTTCTATAAAAAACACTGCAATGAAACAAAATTCAGAGTTAAAATGATTGTCAGTTGAGCTGTTCTTAGATGTGAAAGTTAACTGTGTTGAGTTGGTTCTTTTGAATTCATGGACTGTGGATGGTTTGGGGCTTTCAAAAAAGGTGAGGGTCTCAGAACAAAAGCCAACATTTTCCTTGCTCATGTTTCATATTCAACCAAGTGCAAATAATGTTTTGTTCATATAAATTTGTTTTATTACAAATTATAGGTGAGTGCCTATAGGCACTGTCCAATAATTTGTAATAAAATAAATCTTCATGACCAAATTCAGACCACAAAAAATAATCTAGCCTTCAACCAGTTAATAATGTTAACAGCGTAGTTATTTGAACAGATTCCCATGCCTTTTAATTTATTACATATGTGATCAATGCAGTTCCATTGCTATGTAACTCTTGGTGCCAACTAGTTGGCAGACCATGACCAAATGGGGAAGTTCTCATCTAGACACCATACAGAGTCATCCTACCAAGTAACAATGAAATACTCCCATATTAAATATGACCTGTAGACTGTGCTAAAAGTTTTTGGGTTTTGGGCTTGGGCAGCCATCACGGTTGACAAATCAAGACCAAAAGGAGACATTCTAATCTAGACAATGTACAGAGTCATCCTACCAAGTTACAATGAAATCCCTTCATAAATACAACCTGTAGACTGTGCTAAAGGTTTTCGGGTTTTGGGCCCGGGAAGCCATCACGGTTGACTGAACACAACCAAAAGGGCACATTCTCATCTAGACATGACCTCAAACAGCATATGAAATTTCATGACGAACAGACAAGAACTACGGGGTGTAGCCTTTGCTAAAGGAAAATGTGAACAGACTTGCCGACCTTCGCACGCGTGATGGCAATAGCTTATCTTGTCTTTGTCAAGTTAAGCTAAAAACAAACAAAAAGCCCCACGGGGCATGAAGCACTCATCTTGAACAGAACCCAGTATAAACAGAGGCCAAGAATGAGTGTACTTTAAGCTATCAATCTCCATAGGACCCATTGTCAATCCTTCAGCCCTTCAGGAGGGACTAAAATAGTCCAAGCTTCATGCTTTCTCTTCAGTTAATTATGATGTAAAAAGCGGAGCTCCCCTATGGAGCCCCATGATACAACAAATGTGCATGAATCTTAGTTACACACTTCTAGAGGGTGCTTAATAAAAAATTTCCAATTCTTCAACTACATGGCCAATTCCGGCTCCTGCAGGGAGCCCAAATATTAACACAGGCACGGAATTTGAATAAACTCGAATCTCACCCCACTAGAGACATTGTACACCAAATATAAAAACATTTTGTCTGGTGGATCTGAAGATTTAAAAAAAAAAAATTATCATATTGCACTAAGTTAAAACTTGGCTTACCATAAAATTGACCCAGGGACCCGATTTGAATAAACTTGAATCTGACTCCCCTTGAGATATTGTATACCAAATATGAAAAGATTCTAACTGGTGAATCTGAAGAAGATTTTTAAAGAAATTCCCTCAAATTGTAATAAGCTAAATTTCAGGTTCCCATATGGAGCCCAAATATTAACCCAGGCACTTGGTTTGAACAATCTTGAATCTGACCCTCATAACAATGATGTATACCAAACATTAAAGGATTCTGACTGCTGGTTCTGAATAAGAAGATTTTTAAAGAATATTCCCCATATTGCCCCAAGTTAAAAATGTGGGCTCCTGTATTGAGCCCAAATATGAACCAATGGGCTTTATGTTAACAACTTGTATCTGACCCCCTTATGAGTGCTGCATATCGAATATTAAAAGATTCTGACCATTGGTTCAGGAGAAATATTTTTTGTAAAATTTTTGCAAATATGCTGACTCCGCAATTTTTCGATGCTCTCTGCAGAACACCCTAGCATAACGGATGGCAATTTTTTTTACCATTCAATTTTACTGGTCCTAAGGATGCTTTGTACCAAATAACAGCACTCTGTTGCGTGTGGTTTTGGAAATATGGGCGAGTTAAAATTCGTGCTACCATACGGAACCCAAATATTGACCCAAGGACTCAATTTGAACAAACTTGAATCTGATTCCCCTTGAGATGTTGTATACCAAAAATGAAAGGATTCTGACTGGTGAATCTGAAGAAGATTTTTGATGAAATTCCCTCATATAGCACCAAGTTAAAATTCAGACTCCCATAGGAAGCCCAAATATTATCCCAGGCACACAATTTGAAAAAACTTGTATCTCACCCTCCTAGAGATGTTGTATACCAAATATGAAAGTATTCTAACTGCTGCATCTGAAGAAGAAGATTTTTAGAGAAATTTCCTCATATTGCAGTATGTTAAATTTGCACTACCATAGGGAGCCCAAATATAAGCCCAGGCACTCAATTTGAACAAACTTAAATCTGACCCACCAAGAGATGCTGAATTCCAACAGAAGGCTCTAAAGAGCCTGTAATTGCTCACCTGGAACTGCATATAAAAATGTGATTTCCCATAGGCTTTCTATGGCAACTATGAGCTGCAATTACATCAACATTACAATGCAATTGCGGCCATCATTACAACCTGATCAACATTAAATGAAGATCGTTGGTAGAGGGGGTTCCAATCATCATTTATGTGAAGTATCAAAACATTTGGCCTGGGAGTTTCAGAGGAGAAGATTTTTTCAAAATCCACCAACCAGAATCAAAGAATGCCTCTGGTGGCCATGTTTTCCAACCCACAGGAACAAAATGAGGATCGTATAGACCATTCCTGCCAAGTTTGGTTCATGTCGGCTCAGTAGTTCCAGAGAAGAAGATGAAAATGTGATTTCCCATAGAGTTTCTATAGTAACCATAAGCTGCAACTGAGGCCATGTTTGCAACCGATCAACATTAAAGGAGGATTGTTGGTAGAGGGGGTCCCAGTCATCAACCATGCAAAGTTTCAAAACATTTGGCCCTGTGGTTTCAAAGGAGAAGATTTTTCAAAATCCACCAATCAGAATTGAAGAACGCCTCTGGTGGCCATGTTTTCAAACCCATGGGAACAAAATGACGATCGTTTGTAGAGGACCTCCCATAGATGATCCCTGCCAGGTTTGGTTCACGTTGGCTCAGAAGTTCTGGAGAAGAAGATGAAAATGTGATTTCCTATAGGGTTTCTATAGCAACTGTAAGCTGCAATTGCGGCCATGTTTGTTATCCGATCAACATTAAATGAGGATCATTGGTAGAGGGGGTCCCAGTCATCATTTATGTGAAGTTTCAAAACATTTGCCCGGCAGTTTCAGAGGAGAAGATTTTTGAAAATCCATCAACCAGAATCAAAGAATGCCTGTGGAAGCCATTTTTTCATCCGACGGGAACAAAATGAGGATCGTTTGTAGAGGACCTCCCATAGACAATTCCTGCCAAGTTTGGTTCACACCAGCTCAGTGGTTACAGAAAAGAAGATGAAAATGTGAAAAGTTTACCAGACGGGCGCCAAGTGTTTTGAAAAGCTCGCATGGCCTTTTTTTACTCCAGGTGAGATAAAAATGAAAGGATTCTAACTGCTGTACCTGAAGAAGATTTTTAAAGAAATTCCCTAATATTGCACTAAGTTTTAATTCAGGCTACCATAGTGAGCCCAAATATTGACCCAGGGACTCGATTTTAACAAACTTGAATCTGACTCCCCTAGAGGTGTTGTATACCAAATATGAAAGCATTCTGACTGGTGGATCTGAAGAAAAAAATTTGCACTAAGTTTTAATTCAGGCTACCATAGTGAGCCCAAATATTGACCCAGGGACTCGATTTTAACAAACTTGAATCTGACTCCCCTAGAGGTGTTGTATACCAAATATGAAAGCATTCTGACTGGTGGATCTGAAGAAGAAAATTTATAAAGAAATTTCATTCTACTGCATGAAATTAAAATCTGAGCTACTATAAGAAGCCAAAATATTAACCCAGGGACTTGATTTGACCTTCGGGTTTCCATTGGATTTGAACAATCTTGAATCTGGCACTCATAACAATGATGTATGCCAAGCATTAAAACATTGTGACTGGTAGATCGGAAGAAGATTTTTGAAGATTATTCCCCATATTGCCTATGTGCAACCATATCCTAAATTTGTACATTAGAAACTGTGGAAGGAGTTGATTACACCATGAAGGTACCCTCAATTAAAAAACACTGGAAATTTTTTGAAGTCTATAAAGGGCAATAATTTTGTTAAAAAATATTTTTTCTACAAAGTTTATAGATGTTGCATATCTTGAAGGTATGTGTAACAATATCCTAAAGTTTCAACCCTCTACATTAGAAATTTAAATTTTATAGTAAATTTCCTTTCTTATTATACCTACCACAATTGTTTACTACAGGCTTGCACTAGAGTGGAAGACCCTAACTCAGAAAATATACTCTCTATTTTGATCTTTCCCAAGCGAATTGGGAAAGAAAAGTGGTGCAAAGCACCAAGAAACAAGAGGCCCCAGGGGACCTGAGAGCGCTCACCTGACATGGTAGTCTAAATATCAAACCAGGGACTTGACTTGAATAAGCTGCATACGCCCCTCCTAAGAAAAGCATATACTAACTAGATGAAGCGATTGTGCCCACACAATACACAGGATTTTCCTTCTATTTTCAGTTCCTGCACTTTTACGTCCCAAAATTGAGATAAAAGCATAAAAAACAGATTTTTTTTATTTTTGTTCGGAAATTTCGAAGTCCCAAACAAAATATTTTCAGACTAAAATTGTTTTTTCTTTTTCTTAAAATTGACCAAAATGCATAAAAATCCAAAAAACTAATTTCCGGATTTTGGTCCAAAATTTGTAAGTCCGGATGGGGACCCCAAATTTTCAGCCTAAATATGAACCCTTGATAAAATCGTTAGCAATTTTTTTTGACTATTCCATTCTGTTGGTCCTAAGGAAGCTTCACACCAAATAAGAATTCTCACTGCCGTGTAGTTTTGGAGATATGGGCGTTTTAATTTTTTTCTATTTTTAGCTCTTGCAGTTCCCATGGGGCGACAGGAAAAAAAAAATTTGGCATAAATTAAGTACTTATGACCCAATAAGCCCTCATATCAAATTCGGTTCAAATCTGCCTCTCGGTTTGGAAATAGAAATTTTGGGCGGGGCGAATATTCTTGCCCCTCCCATAACGAAGGCAAATATAGCTCCTTGAACTTCTCTTGAACAAATCTTGAGTCTACACCTCAAAAGGAAGCTGCACACCATATATGAAGTCTCTGCTACTGCTGGTTCATGGGAAGAAGATTTTTTAAGATTTAAGAACACTTTTTGGGCGTGGCCCTACCGAGGGGCGGGTCAACTTGATTTGAACAAACTTGAATTGACGTATGATAGGAAACATGCACAGCAAATTTTGTTGAATTTGGTCTAGCAGTTCGTGGGAAGAAGTTGATAATGTAAAGTTAACGACGGATGATGAACGGACGGAAAGTGATCAGTAAAGCTCCCCTTGAGCTTCGCTCAGGTGAGCTAAAAATAAGCCAAAACTGGGTCGAGCGCCACAGGCGCACACCCAGTAGGGAACGCTCTTCTCTTAGAACAAATCCACAGCTTCGGAAACCAGTGCGCAGGCAGTAACTAATGAATCATTCTTTTGAATCCGCCAACATTGGAGTTAAGTGATCAGCGGGGAGGAAGGATTCTTACTCGAATAAGAAGACAGGAGGGCTTCCATGTAAACAATTGTGGTAGGTATAATAAGAAAGGAAATTTACTATAAAATTTAAATTTCTTATGAACTTACCTTACAACTGTTTACTACAGGCTGAATAGACAATAGGATGGAGGGAATCACATAACCAACCCCCACATAACCCAATTGCACTGGAACCGTGGACAGAGGAAGAGGTCCCTAGGCCTATCAAACCATAGCATCACAATCATTAGTAAAAGACAATGAGAGATGAGGCGTATGGTTCTGTGTGACGCACAGACAGAAAGGGCAGTAACAGCGCAGAGCTGGAACTGACCTTGTAAGAAGCCTAGGGTAGACAACAGCCTGAGCAGAAGAAAGCGGGCCCATAGTAAAAAGATCCTCTGACTGCTGTTCAGACGACCAGGAATGTGAGGAACCACCACTCTGGCGTGGACATCCTGAGCGAGCAGTAGAAGATCCCAAGCCAATTTGTACATGGAAACCGAGTGTGTGCCGCCCTGGTTCCGAATGTAAGCAATCATTGTCAAATTGTCGGACAACAGAAGGACCTGGCAATTCAAAAGGTGGGGGATCCACTGCTGAAAACTCAGAAGAAGAGCAAGAAGCCCCTTCTGGTTGATGTGAAGAGTTGCTGATCCTGGTCCCAAGCCTCGTGAAGGGAAAGACCTAGAGGATCGGACGGAAACGCCACGCAGTTCATGGTGGCCCCACAATGATCATCCGAATCCAATGAGAAAACTGCGGTGTCTGACGGCTGAGAGACCACAGCAGAGGGTTCGGCTGGCAGCTCTTTCCGACTTCGCCGAGTTGAAGTCAGGGAAGGCTGAGGCCGAAATTCCACGTCCACACTACCAGACATCACTGCAGACCCATGCAGGGATAAGCCGAGGCCGGCTGAAACGGTGACCGATGACGTTGCAGACGGAACAGCAGTAGCAGCAGATTCGACGGGAGCTGTTGAGACTGGTGGAAAAGGGGAGAGAGCAACTGAGCTCGGCTCCAAAGGAGGAGTCACAACCCTAGTGACAGCCTCAGATGTCAACTTGAGAGGGACCATCGTCCCGGAACCAGGCATCTCTTCACCAGACAACTCAACAGCTCCAGCAGTATCCACCATAGAAAAGACTGCACATCCCCCACGGAGGGGGTATAACTCTCACCAGATGTGGTTGTGTCGGGAGGCCCAGAACGACAGCATTCCCCCCCACCCCCTCCCTGCGGGTGCGGGAGAAATGGCCAAGAGAATGCACCACAAGCATGGGCAAAAGGCATTGCCCTCAAGGAACAGTCCTGGGCATAACAGAGATGAGGGCAGTAGAAACAAGAGTGCAGGTTTTTTTTATATTCTTGTACAATAATCATAACCAACAACATACTGTGTTTATTAATTTGGAAATAAATTATTTGAATTTCATGTATATATTTTATGTCTATAGAGATCAAAACTTCAAGAAATAAAAAATCAACGATTTTCTAAGTAATAAAGTCCCATAACTCTGGAATGACTAATCGAATGGCGACACCACCGAAAGGGAGCTTTCTTCCATCAACATAAACCACCTACCAAAAAATCGTGAAAATATCTTGAAGCGTTCTCGAGTTTTCATACGACGTGTAAAAAATCAACAATTTTCTAAGTAATAAAGTCCCATAACTCTGGAATGACTAATCGAACGGCGACACTAAACAAAAGGGAGCTTCCCTCCATCGATATACACCACCTACCCAAAAATCACGAAAATCTCTCAAAGCGTTCTCGAGTTATTGTACGACGTGTAAAAAATCAACAATTTTCTAAGTAATAAAGTCCCATAACTCTGGTATGACTAATCGAACGGCGACACTAAACGAAAGGGAGCTTCCCTCCATTGATATACACCACCTACCCAAAAATCACGAAAATCTCTCAAGCGTTCTTGAGTTATCGTTCGACGTGTGACCGGACGGACAGACGTACGGACGGACGGACGGACAGCGGTATACCATAATACAACCCATTTTTTCAAAACAGGCGTATAAAAACAATCCTATGATAAATGTGGCCTGTTGGCTATGTCAAAGAATGTTGATGCACAAATGCAATAAATTCAAAGAGTGTTGCTAACAGCAACAGTTTTTGATGGAAATGAAAAGAAACTGAAAAAATTTATAGTAATTTATATATTTTTTATACTTACCAATGACCCAGACATAGCTGGTGCTAACTCTTAAAAATATAGGGCCAAACACAAATTTTGCCCCCCAATCCCCAAAATTTGCATCTAAAACCAAAGAAAACATGTCCTGAATGGCCCTCCATACTTCACCTCTACTGCACATGCGCAGTGTCAAGGACGTCCCAAAATTGGCGCCATTAATCATTCTTACCATCAGTGCCTGGTAAGCGCTATGTCCTCAGCGGGGAGGTATGAGTTCCCAACTCCTGGGAGGGCCATCCCCGTCTAGGTCATTGGTAAGTATAAAAAATATATAAATTACTATAAATTTTTTCAGATTTTTATACTGTACCAATGACCCAGACATAGCTGAATAGTAAAAAGGCTGGAGGGCCCAGGACATAGAGAAAAATCCAATAAGCTCAACTATATAAAATAGAGTCATCTCCTGTAGGAGAAAAGGAGAAATAGGCTTCACGTGTATCTTTCTTATCTATGACAAATTAGAAAGACACAATACCTTCTATAATTGAGCATCATAACATCCATGTTCTCTATTAATATCCAGTATAATTCGTATACTAATTATATTTAAAGTAAGCCAATAAATAAAGTTAGTCCAAAGAATTGAGACTCTTTATACTCTTTTAAATGTGTCCGAGGATAGTATAATAACATCCGTTGACACATGACATATTCAAATGCTATACTTTAAAACTATGACATGAATGAATTAAAAACATAACTTTCACTTAAGAAACCATCCCAGTAACAGCTCAGAATTACTAACTCCAGAGGAGGTATCCCCTTGTTTTCATAATAAAAACAGGTGACCCAAGGGAACACCCTCCCCCCCCCCCCTTTTTCTTGCCCTGGGTCAAATAGCCCAGAGTGTAGAGGGCAGCAGGATGGAGTCACTGCCGGAACATAAAGCCTACATAGCTATAGCTGCAATTGTTAAGTGATCGACTTTCTGAGCAGCTGATAATGGACCTAAACAATGCAGGTCTCCAGAAATGGATACAATATTTCTGAGATAAAAATTCGTGAATGTGGATGGTTGAGACCAATATGCAGCCTACTTAATCTATAATAGCAAAACTATATGTCAGCCCAAGATGTAGAAGAGCTCTTACTTCATGAGCCGAAATCTTAAGCACAGACTGCTGAGTTAAGGATAGATTATCCTAAGCAGTACCGATAGTTAACTGAATGCATTAAGTAATAGAATGGACCGTAATGACCTTTCTATTAGGCATCAGAGCCAGAAGAAGCTTTACGTCCTACTGATAAACTGAGATCTGTTAATAAATACATAAAAGTCTATCCGGACAGAGTAAAGGCCTATGCCCGCTCGAAGACGGAAGGACCTTAAAAACAATAGGTTCCGGATATCATTAGGAGCCTGATTCTTAACCAAAAATACAACATTAGTAGTAAAGGTAATAGAGTTGCCGATAATACGAAAGTGAGAATCGTCCACCGATAGTGCATGAAGCTCACTGACTCTTCAGCAGAAAAGAAGGCTAAGAGAATCGCTGCCTTAAAAGACCAGAATTTGAAACTGCTGTCCCAAGGATTCAAATGGTTGCTTTAGTTAATAAGAACCCAAGCTAAATTCCGAATAGGAATGAATCTAACGATTCTAGGTCTCTTATCGAAAAGTTTCAAACTAACTTAGATAAAGAGACATTAGGCTCCATTGTAAACTATCATGGTGTGCATAGGTATCAGATAACATAGACCTATAACCTATAAAAGTAACTGGCTGCAGATGATTTCGTTAAACAAGTATACTAGAAAGTTTGCAATGTCTGGTATGGAGGAATCAAAAATATCAACATAAAGATCCCTACACCAACGACGGAAGACCCTCCACTTTAGCCGCATAGTATAGCGAAGAGGAGGTCCTTCTACAGTTAGGAATCGCGTCCACTGCTGGTCCTATACAGTGCTTGCTATGCAAGAAGGACCGCACAACGGAACACGTGAAGGTTGAGACCTTGCAGGTTGTGATAGAGTTGACACGATTTCCCCAGAGAAAAAAGATCCTCTCGTGGAGGAAGTTTCCGCGGTAAGTCCCACAGTAGACATCTAAGTAAATTTATCCACCATCTCTGTGGGACAGAGATGCTACCAACAGAAATGTATTGTGAATGAATAATCCTAGCAATACTTGCTGTATCAACAGTGCTGGAGGATACGTATATCCTATCATCACGTCCTACTAGATCGATAGAGTGTTAACTACATATGCTCAGGGATCCGGACACGGTGACACATACGTCTACAATTGATTGGAGAGTTGATTGAATACTTGTTAGTTGATAGTCCATTCCGACGGCAACAAACGACCCTTACGTGAAAGGGAGACAGCTAATACGATCCGACGACCGAGAATATGACGAACCGAAACAGAACTTGGTGTTCTATAACAAACAGAAGGATTCTTTCCGTTAAAATCAATAACGGAACCGAATGAGTGCCTCCCTGGTTCCGGATATACGCAACTACTGTCGTATTATCGGACAGGATTGAACATGCGTTTCTGAATAAAATTCATCCAATGACGTAGTGCAAGCCAACATAATATTCTTCCTTGGAAGTAAAGAGCTTGCCTAAAAAACTACGGAACCCAAAGACCCCGGCACTTCGAATCCGTTGGGATCAAAATGTGTCCCAACCTGTTTGACTGGCATCCGTCATAATCGAAAACCTCGGATCCGGCAATTACAGTGGAACTCTCCGAGTCAACCACCGAATGATTGCCCACGTCTGAATCTCTTGTTACAGGTGATAGACAAGAGAACGTGTATATCGAGCAATTCAAGATTGCTGAAAGGTTACCGTCGAAGAGAAGCTTCTCGGGGACCGAAGCGACTCTGAGAGAGTTCTTCACCTTACTATCCACGCACGTGGATGTAGCTAGGGCTGCGTCACGTCTAACCAACTCCAGGTTGCCACTGAAGGGCGGAGTTATACGTGGAAAACTACTGCCCCTGAAAGAAATCCCACTGAGGATCATATCCTGGAATTCTTTCTCTTGAAGACGTAATGATAACGTCTCAGTAAGGTGGTGTACGTATGATAAAGCGTCTAAGTTAAGTCTATTATACATCATTGTCGTTTCTAACATCGTGGTTGGAATTGACATAGACGGTGAAAAAGACAATTGCAGTCTTGAGTCTCGCCGTCTTAGACGCAAAGGAACTCTCGGTAAGCCCAGTTCTGCCAATAAACAATTATTTCCTAGAATTCACAAAAGGCAGAATAGAGCATTGCGGACAAGAAACTATACTAGCATGTTGATAGCAAGCTTATATATATATAGCGTCGTTCAATAATTCGAATGTTCTAAGACATTATTGGACTGCGTCGGCAACTCAGGGACAATGTCCCTGAACCGATCCAAAACTCTGTGTCCAATGACGCTATTAGTCTCTTATCCAGCATCGCAGCAATGTAGTCCGATGGAACAACCTCTGGAAGATAATGCCGGAAGATATGTATGGCAGCTTCTGTTGTTCCGAAAGGGAAAGCTCGAAATCATCCGAATCCCTTTCGCCATCCTGTCGGACCCTATGAAATATTCGGTCGTCCGTACCTGATGCAACAGCGGAGCGTACCGACCCAGCGCTGTCGGATTATTCCTGATCCGACCGAGAATCTGTCGTTTGCTGGGATGCTACGATAAGCTGTGCTATTTTGGATAGCATGTCCGTCACTGAGGACTGTGGAGAAGCGGTCTTACAATGCATTGCTGCTGGAAGCTCCGTGTTCGTTACCCCGTGCATACTTCTATTATGCGAGCGACCGGAGTGTGCAGGCCTCATGTCCCTTGGCTACCGGATGGCGTGACCTGTTCGCCATAGAATCACTGAATGCCGAAGCTGGCCGGATATTCAAGGTCACGTAGCCAATGTGCGGTCGTGTGCGCTGCTGTGAGGATGAGGAAGCATTATCGACAGTCACTCAGACTGTCTATATAACGGAGCGTCCGGAGTGGCGGACATACGCTCCGAAGGTGAAATGTCTGTACCACAACATCCGGTCCCATATGTTGTTGCACGAGAGAGGGACCTCTCTCACTCACCGCCCGGACGGACCAGACGAGCTAGGAACCGGACTAACAGGCTTCCTCCGATCTCGCCTCTAATCCATCGTCACTGGGTGTGTACTAAAGTCTATTATAGTGCTCGCATCACCCAAATCTCCACGCTAGACCGCAACGGACGAACCCGACTGCCGAACCATTCGATGAATGGACGCTACACCGGGTGAGCTAGCGAATGTCAACTCCGTCGATCCTACTAGGGACCTCTTAGGAGATTGACGTAAACCATGAGCACTAATTGCCGCTAGCTCTTCATTAACTATGACGACAGAGGCACACTTTTGAAAGACATCTCAGTAATTTTGCGAACAAGAAACCAGATATACTTGTACATAGCAAGCATATAAAAAATATATATAGCGTCGTTCAATAAATCGAACGTATCTGAGACATTATTGGACTGTGTCGGAACTGAGGGACGATGTCCCTGAACCGAACCAAAAATTTCTAAGTCCACCGACGCTATCAGTTTCTTATCTGGTATCGCAGCATTCTGGTCCGACGAAGAACCTCTAGAAGATGAAGTCGGATGACATATACAGCGGCTTATGTTGTTCCGAAAGGGAAAGCTCGAAAACCTCCGAATCCCTTTCGGCATCCTGTCGGACCGTATGAAATTTTCGGACGTCCGCACCTGATGCTTCCGCGGAGCGTCCCGACCGAGCGTCGTCAGATATTATATTATGCGACAGAGATTCTGTCGTTGCTGGGATGCTGCGATAAGTTGTGCTATTTGGGATAGCACGTCCGTCACCGAGGCCTGTGCAGAAGCGGTCTTACGATGCTTTGCCGCTGGAAGCTCCGTGTACGTTGACTCCCGCATACTTTCTTATGCAAACGTCCGGAGTCTGCAGGCCTCGAGTCCCTGGCTATCGGATGGCGTGACCTGGTCGCCAAGGATTCTCTGATTGGCGAAGTTGACTGGATATCGGAGGTCACGTAGCCAAGGTGCGGTCGTGTGCGCTGCCATGAGAATGAGGAAGCCTTATTGACAGTCTCTCCGGACTGTCTATATAACGGAGCGTCCCGAGCGGCGGACGTATGCTCCGAATGCGAGACATTTTGTACCCCAACATCTGGGGCCAGATGTTGATGTACGAGAGAGGGGCCTCTCTCGCTCGCAGCCCGGATGGGCCTGGACGAGCTATGAACCGGACTAAAAGGCTTCCTCCGTTCTCCCCTCTAATCCGCCGTCACTGGGTGTGCACATGGATGTTTATAGTGCTCGCATCACCCAAAACTCCTTTCTAGACCGCAACGGACGAACCCGGCTGCCGAACAATTCGATGAATGGACGCTACACCGGGCGAGCTAGCGGACGTCAAAGGCCGTCGAACCTACTAGGGTCCTCTTAGGCAATTGACGTATTACCTGAGCACTTTTCCGCTAGCTCTTCATTAATTGTGACGATGGAGGCACACTTTTTGGAAGACATCACGGATACATCACCCTGATCATGATCGTCTGAAATAGAGATTGATAAAGTAGAGTGACCCTGCGGGGAAAGGACCGGAATGGCCAATTCCCCACTAACATACCGTGACACACGCTTCCCATGTTGTCATCGTAATCGACACATACAGAACAGGAGTTATTGCGAGTACACTGACTACATTATACAATGATTATGAAAGTCAGAGGAAGATTTCCTCTTATTACAATTGAACAATATCCTTTCAATGTGAAAAGAAAACAAAGTCCTAGTACTCGCACCAACCCCTGACAATCAAAATACATAATAACAAGATCCATTAACATAGAAAAAATAATTGAATCAAAAAATTTTTGAAAAAATATTTTTTCAGAACAGCCCAAGTTTCTGAAAAGTAACGTTGAGCCCCAATGGATCCCAAGTCTAAGTGTGGACAAAAATTCTAAAAATATTTTAAACAATTTATGCAACACTTACGAACAATAATAATGTGTCTAGTTATGATTAAATTAACATCAAGATATTATTTTCAAGAAATCCCCCCTAACACAGAGGGCTGTTGGAAATGTAAACAATAAGTGTAAAAACACTAGATCAAGACTCCAGGCACCCTGGCCCGAAATCAGTTACCAATAATACACTATCTGATGCAAAACAGAGACTTCCAGGGAAGAAACTGCAGAACATCAGATGGTAGATGCAGAACACTACGCCTAACCACCCATAGGTGAAGACGTAAACATGGGGAAAAGAACAGAATACATTCTGTTATCCAGCTAAAACTCCCAAGAAATTTTAGTAATAATATTACAGAAAATATGCCAAAAGCATGGGAGAATTGCAAGAGGGGACTTAAAGGAAAGGAAGAGAGGAAAACACTGAATAAGCAGTGTAATCTTGATAACAAGAATGACCACAACAGGCAGTTGCCTCGAAAATAGGTAACTTAACATAATTTCATCAAAAAATTTTAAGTTACAGCCCTGATTATTTTCTGTCACTCATTTTTCCTCTCCTCCTTCTATATCCTCCTTAGAATCACCATTTCACTAATATTTATGTGTCTGGCATCATTTAAACTGAGATTTACAAGCACAAAGATCAGTCAGATGTTAACTGATGAAGGGCCAAACAAAGAATGGTTAATGGTGCCAATTTCGGGACGTCCTTGACACTGCGCATGCGCAGTAGCGGTGAAGTATGGAGGGCCATTCAGGACATGTTTTCTTTGGTTTTAGATGCAAATTTTGGGGATTGGGGGCGCAAAATTTGTGTTTGGCCCTATATTTTTAAGAGTTAGCACCAGCTATGTCTGGGTCATTGGTACTGTACAAAAATATCAACACCTCCTATCTTTATCACCCTGCATAAGCACACAAAGTTTCAAAACAATCTGATAATGAATGTACCCCCTGAGGCTTGCCAAAGGAAGATGCCAATGCACAAATGAACTAAGTAGAAGGTCATTGCTTGTGGCAATGTTTTTTTTTATGGAAATTCATAAATATACCCTGCAGAGACAATATTTTTTTATGGAAATGAAAAAAACCAAAAGCTGACATCTAGAGGTCACCCCGAACACACATACCAAGTTTCAAAGTGATCCGATCATAAATGTGCCCTGAAGGGTGTGTTAAAGGGAAATATTGAGGTCTGACTAAACTAAGTTCAAAGGTCAGCGGCAACATTTTTTTGACAGAAATGGAAGAAAATCGACAGCTCCCATATAGATGTCACCCCACACAAGCACACCAAGTTTGCAAGTGATCCAATCATAAATGTGCCCTGCAGGGTGTGTCAAAGGGAAATATTGATGCTTAACTGCACTAAGTTTTTACTAAGTTCATCGAAGGTCATTGCCAGTAGCAACATTTTTTGATGGAAATTGAAGAAAATCGATAGCTCCCATCTAGAGGTCACCCTAAGCAAGCATACTAAGTTTCAAAGCGATCTGATCATAAATGCGACCTGTGAGGTGTGCCAAAGGAAACTGTGGATGTACGTACGACGGATGAGAAGTGATGACAATAGCTCAGCTTGACTTTGTCAAGTTGAGCTAAAAACTAACAAAGAGCATTACTCCAGTAATGATAAGCAGATAATAATAACAAGGGGGGTGAGTCCATCCCCATTAGCTCACCAACGCATGGCATGCAATAAACCTAGTCTTATTACAAATCTGCAAAAAATGTCCTGTCATGTACATTATAGCAAAACGAGTCCACACAAACAAAGTGTAAAATTGCATTAAAAAAGTCCAAAATCTCAAAAAAATGTCCAGCCAGTGGTTAGTCTTATATAGATACATTTAACACATATATGAAATATAAAAGCTATAGCATACCGGCGGTAGCCTCCTCTCATGTATAGCAAAACAGTTCAGAAATTTTCTAAGTCCACACTAACAAAAAAGTCTAACATTGCATTAAAAAAGTTCAAAATCTCCGAAAAGTTGAAAAATTTATAGTAATTTATATATTTTTTATACTTACCAATGACCCAGACATAGCTGGTGCTAACTCTTAAAATATAGGGCCAAACACAAATTTTGCCCCCCAATCCCCAAAATTTGCATCTAAAACCAAAGAAAACATGTCCTGAATGGCCCTCCACACTTCACCTCTACTGCGCATGCGCAGTGTCAAGGACGTTCCAAAACTGGCGCCATTAATCATTCTAATAACCAGTGCCTGGTAAGCGCTATGTACTCAGCGGGGAGGTAAGAGTTCCCAACTCCTGGGAGGGCCATCCCCGTCTGGGTCATTGGTAAGTATAAAAAATATATAAATTACTATAAATTTTTTAACATTTTTATACTGTACCAATGACCCAGACATAGCTGAATAGTAAAAAGGCTGGAGGGCCAAGGACATAGAGCAAGATGGAATACGCTCAATTATATAAAATAGAGTCATCCCCTCTAGGGAAAAAGAAGTATTAGGCCTTACATGTATCTTTCTTATTTATGATAAATTAGAAAGATACAACACCTTCCAAAATTGAGCATCAAACATCCATGTACTCTATTAATATCTAGTATAATCCTTATACTAATAATTTTTAAAGTAAGCCAATAAATAAAGTAAGTCTAGAGAATAGAGACTCTTTATACTCCTTAAAAGTGTCTGAGGATTGCATAATCATGTCCGTTGACACGTGCTATATTCAAAAGCTATACTTTAAAAACTAAGACTTGAATGAATTTTTAAAACATAAACTTCTCACTAAACAACCATCCCAATAACAGCTCAGAATTACTAACTCCGGAGGAGGTATCCCCTTGTTTTCATAGTAAAACAGGTGACCCAAGGGAACACCCTCCCCCCCCCCCCTTTTTCTTGCCCTGGGTCAAATAGCCCAGAGCGAAGAGGGCAGCAGAACGGAGTCACTGCCGAAACAGACAGCCTTCCTAGCTATAGTAGCAACTGTTAAGTGAATGACATTCTGAGCAGTAGATAATAGACCTAACACTAGAGGCCTCCAGAAATGGACTCAATATTTCTGAGATAAAAATTCATGAATGTGGATGGCTGAGGGCAATGAGCAGCCTTCAAAAATCTATAATAGCGACACTATTAATGTAAGCCCAAGATGTAGAAGAACTCTTACTTCATGAGCCGAAATCTCAAACACAACTGCTGAGTCAAAGATATACCATAAGCAGTATCGATAGTTAATTGAATCCCTTAGCAATAGAATGGAGCGTAACCCCCTTCTAATAGGCATCAAAGACAGAAGATGTTTACGCCCGTAGTAATAAACAGATATCTGTTTATAAATACATAAACTCTAACCGGACAGAGTAAAGGCCTATGCCCGTACGAGGACGGAAGGACCTTAATAACAATAGGTTCCGGATATTAGGAGCCTAATTCTTATGCAAAAATCCAACGTAAATAGTAAAGGAAGTAGAGATTCCGAAACTACGAAAGTGAAAATCATCCACCAATAGTGCATGAAACTCACTGACTCTTCAGTAAAAGAGAAGCCAACAGAATTACTGTCTAAAAGGTCAGAATTTGAAAACTACTGTTTCCAGAGGCTCAAATGATTACTTAGCTAAATAAGAACCGAAGTTAAATTCCATATAGGAATTTAATCTAATGATTCTAAGTCTATTTATCAAAAAGTTACTAACTGACTTAGATAAAGAGACACAAGACTCAATTGTAAACTATCATAGAGTGCATAGGTATGAGGTAACATAAACCTATAACCTTAATAATAACAGGCTGCAGTAGATCTTGTCAAACAAGTATACTAAAAAGTTGCAATGAGTAGTATGGAGGGATCAACAATATGAACATAGTGATCCCTACACCAACGACGGAAGAGCCTCCACTTTAGCCGCATAGAATAGCGAAGAAGAGGATCTCCTATAGTAAGAAATCGCGTCCAAAGCTCGTCCAGTACAATGCTTACAATGCAATACGGACCACACAACGGAATACGTGAAGGTTGCGACCTTGCGGGTTGTGATAAAGATGACACGATTTTACCCAGCGAAAAAAGATCCTCTCATTGAGGAAGATTTCGCGTTAAGTCCCACAGTAGACATCAAAGTAAATTTACCCACGGTCTCTGTGAAGACAGAGATGCTATCAACAGAAATGTATTGTGGTTGTTTATCTTAGCAATACTTGCTGAAACAACAGCGCCGGAGGATACGCATATCCTATCATTCCGTCCTATTAGATCAATAGAGCGTTAACAACATTACTTCAGAGATCCGGACAAGCAAACACATACGTCTGCAATTGATTAGCAAGCTGTGTCGTAAATAAATTATCATTGGGCGCTCCCATTGATAGCAAATCTGATTGAATACTTGTTTGTTGAGAGTCCATTCTGACGGCAACAAGCGACCCATAAGTGAACGGGAGTCCGGTAAAACAATCAGACGACCTGGAATATGACGGACCGAAACAGAACTTGGTGTACTATAACAAACAGAAGGATTCTTTCCATTAAATTGAATAACGGAAACGAATGAGTGCCTCCCTGGTTCCGGAGATACGCCACTACTGTCGAATTAACGGACAGGATTTGGACATGCGTTTCTGAATAATGTTCATCCAATGACATAAAGCAAGCCTAAAAAAACATTATTCCGCGGAAGATAAGTGCTTGCTTAGAGACTGCGGAACCCAAAGACCCTGGCACTTCGAATCCGTTGGGATCAATATTATATCCCAACCTGTTTGACTGGCAACCGTCATAATTATAAAACTCTTATCCGGCAACTGCAGTGGCACTCTCTGAGTCAACCACCGAATGTTTGCCCCAGTCTGAATCTCTTGCAACACTAGATAGACAAGAGAACGTGTAAATCGAGCAATTCATGGATTGCTGAAAAGTTGCCGTCGAAGAGAAGCTTCTCCGAGAACGAAGCGACTCTGAGAGAGTTCTTCACCTTACTATCCACGCGCGTGGATGTAGCTAGGGCTGCGTCACGTCTAACCAACTCCAATCAGCCACTGAAGGGCGGAGTTATACGTGAACAAACTACTGCCCTCAAAAGAAATCACATTGAGGATAATATCCCGTAATTCTTTTCTTGAAGACGTAATGATAACGCCTCAGTAAGGTGGATTACGTATGATAAAGCGTCTAAGTTAAGTCTACTAGACATCATTGTCGTTTCCAACATTGTGGTTGGAAAAGACATAGACGGCGAAAAAGAATATTTCCAGTCTTTAACCACGCCGTCTAGACACATATGAACTCTCGGTATGCCCTGTTCTGCCAAAATAAATTATTCGTATAAATGATAAAAAGGCAGAAATGAGCATTGCGGACAAGAAACTAAACTATCATGCTTGGTAGCAGGCTTATATGTATATATAGCGTCGATAAATAATACACATGTTCTAATGACATTATTGGACTGTGTCGGTAAGTCAGGGACAATGTCCCTGAACCGATCCAAAATTCCGTGTCCAATGACGCTATAAGTCTCTTATCCAACATCGCAGCAATGTAGTCCAAAATAACAATCACTGGAAGATAATGCCGGAAGATATGAATGGCAGCTTCCGATGCTACGAAAGGGAAAACTCGAAATCTTTCGAATCCCTTTCGCCATCCTGTCGGACCCTATAAAGCGTTCGGTCGTCCGCGGACCGCACCGACCCAGCGCCGTCAGATAATTCCTGATTCGACTAAGAAACTGTCGATTGCTGGGATGCTGCGAAAAAACTGTGCTAACTCGGATAGCACGTCCGTCACTGAGGCCTGTGGAGAAGCGATCCTACAATGCATTGCCGCTGGAAGCTCCGTGATCGTTACCCCATGCATACTACTAATATGCGAGCGAACGGAGTGTATAGGCCTCGTGTCCCTTGGCTACCGGATGGCGTGACCTATTCGCCGTAGAATCACTGAATGACGAAACTGATCGGATACTCGAGGTCACGTAGCCAATGTGCGGTCGTGTGCCCTGTTGTGAGGATGAGGAAGCATTATCGACAGTCTCTCGGACTGTCAATATAACGGAGCGTCCCGACCGACGGACATATGCTCCGAATGTAAAATATCTGAACCACAACATGCGGTCCCCTATGTTGTTGTCCCTCTCTCGCTCACAGCCCGGACGGACCTGGACAAGCCAGGAACTGGACTAACAGGCTTCCTCCGATCTGTCCTCAATCCGCCGTCACTGGGTGAGTACTAAAGTAATTATAGTGCTCGCATCACCCAAATCTCCTTCCTAGACCGCAACGGACGAACCCGGCAGCCGAACCATTCGATGAATGTACGCTACACCGGGTGAGCTAGCGAATGTCACTCCGTCGATCCTACAAGGGACCTCTTAGGCGATAGACATATTCCATGAGCACTTATTGCCGCTAGCTCTTCATTAACTATGACGACAGAGGCACACTTTTGAAAGACATCTCCGTAACTTTGCGAACAAGAAACCAGAAATGCTTGGTAATAGCAAGCATATAATAATAATATATATAGCGTCGTTCAATAATTCGAAAGTTTGTGTGACATTATTGGACTATGTTGGAACTGAGGGACGATGTCCCTGAACCGAACCAAACATTTCTAAGTCCACCGACGCTATCAGTTTCTTATCCGGCATCGCAGCATTCTGGTCCGACGAAAGAACCTGTAGAAGATCAAGTCAGATGACATACACAACAGCATATGTTGTTCCGAAAGGGAAAGCTCAAAATCCTCCGAATCCCTTTCGGTATCCCGTCGGACCGGATGAAATTTTCGGACGTCCGTACCTGCTTCCGCGGAGCGTCCCGACCCAGCATCGTCGGATAAAACATATGCGACAGATTCAGTTGATGCTGGGATGCCGCGATAAGCTGTGCTATTTAGGAAAGCACGTCCGTCCCCGAGGCCTGTGCAGTAGCGGTCTTACGATGCATTGCCGCCGGAAGCTCCGTGTACGTTGACTCCCGCACACTTTCCTATGCGAACGTCCGGAGTCTGCAGGCCTCGTGTCCCTGGCTACCGGATGGTGTGACCTGGTCGCCGATGATTCTCTGACTGGCGAAGCTGACTGGATATCCGAGGTCACGTAGCCAAGAGCGGTCGTGTGCGCTACCATGAGAATGAGGAAGCCTTATTGACAGTCTCTCCGGACTGACTATATGTCGGAGCGTCCCGAGCGACGGACGTATGCTCCGAATGCGAAACATTTTGTACCACAACATCTGGGGCCAGATGTTGTTGTACGAGAGAGGGGCCTCTCTCGCTCGCCGTCCGGATGGACCAGAACGAGCTATGAACCGGACTAAAAGGCTTCCTCTGTTCTCCCTCTAATCCGCCGTCACTGGGTGTGCATTTGGTTGATTTATAGTGCTCGCATCACCCCAAAACTCCTTCTAGACCGCAACGGACGAACCCGGCTGCCGAACCATTCAATGAATGGACGCTACACCGGGCAAGCTAGCGGACGTCAAAGGCCGTCGAACCTACTAGGGTCCTCTTTGGCAATTGGCGTATTTACATGAGCACTTTTCCGCTAGCCCTTCATTAATTGTGACGATGGAGGCACACTGTTGGAAGACATCACAGATACATCACCCTAATCTTGATCGTCTGAAATAGAAATTGATAAAGTAGAGTGACACTGCGGGGAAAGGACCGGAATGTTCAATTCCCCACTAACATACCGTGACATACGCTTCCCATGTTGTCATCGAAATCATACGATACAGAACAGGAGTTAATGCGAGTACACTGACCACATATAGAATGATTATAAAAGTCAGAGGAAGACTTCCTCTTATTACAATTGATCAAAATCCTTTCAATGTGAAAAGAAAACAAAGTCCTGGTACTCACACCAACCCCTGGCAATCAAAATACATAATAATAATATGATCCATTAATATAGAAAAAATAATTGAAATCAAAATATTTTGAAAAAATATTTTTTCAGAACAGCCCAAGTTTCTGAAAAGTAACGTTGAGCCCCAATGGATCCCAAGCCTAAGTGTGGACAAAAATTTTAAAAATATTTTAAACAATTTATTCAACACTTACGAACAATAATAATGTATCTAGTTATGATTAAAATAACATCAAGATATTATTTTCAAGAAATCCCCCCCTCACACAGAGGGCTGTTGTAAATGTAAACAATGAGTGTAAAAACACTAAAATAAGACTCCAGGCACCCAGGCCCGGAATCAGTTACCAAAAATACACTATCTGATGCAAAACAGAGACTTCCAGGGAAGAAACTGCAGAACATCAGATGGTAGATGCAGAACACAACGCCTAACCAACCGTAGGTGAAGACGTAAACATGGGGAAAAGAACAGAATTCATTCTGTTATTCAGCTAAAACTCCCAAGAAATTTTAGTAATAATAATTACAGAAACTATGCCAAAAGCATGGGAGAATAGCAAGAGGGGACTTAAAGGAAAGGGAGAGAGGAAAACACTGAAAAATCAGTGTAACTAAATAACCAGAATGACAACAAAATGGCTGCTGCCTCGAAAATAGGTAACATAACATAATTTCATTAAAAAAATTTTAAGTTACAGCCCTGATAATATTCTGTCACACATTTTTCCTCTCCTCCTTCTCTATCCTCCTTAGAATCACCATTTCACTAATATTTATGTGTCTGGCATCATTTAAACTGAGAATTACAAGCACAAAGATCAGTCAGATGTTAACTGATGAAGGGCCAAACTTAGAATGATTAATGGCGCCAATTTCGGAACGTCCTTGACACTGCGCATGCGCAGTAGAGGTGAAGTGTGGAGGGCCATTCAGGACATGTTTTCTTTGGTTTTAGATGCAAATTTTGGGGATTGGGGGGCAAAATTTGTGTTTGGCCCTATATTTTAAGAGTTAGCACCAGCTATGTCTGGGTCATTGGTACAGTATAAAAATATGTCCGGCTATGGGTTAATATCATCTTATATTGATGCATTTAACACATATATGAAATACAAAAGCCACAGCATTCCAGTGGTAGCCTCCACTCATGTATAGCAAAACAGGTCAGAAAGTCCACAATGACAAAAAAGTCTAACATTGCAAAAACGCTAAAAAATCGATAAAATATCACTGGGTAAAGGTCTGTGGGTAATTGTAAGCCATAGAAACATTACAAGGTTCATAGTAACAGGGTGGAAAGTCAAAGTAGGAGTTATGATGTATACAAAAAGTTTATCTACCATAGAAACACTGATGCATACTCATAATAATTATTTCAAAGTGGTCAGGGCATGGGGTCATTGTCAAACGATACCTGGAAAGCTTTTCCTTTGCTTCTGCATTTTCAGGCTCTGTATCAGTTAACTTGCTCATGTCATGCCCCTTACTACCACTGAAATGATGACCATCCCCAATGTGGACATTCTCAGCACCTATTATGTTGACTGTAGGTGTACTTTTCTGCTCTCTACTGCCGGGTGGATAGTAGTGATGGTGGTGTACCACTTTGTGAATATCCTGTGGTTCCAAATTCTCTCCCCAAGGCTTTTTGTATGCATTAGTGTTTGATGATGGTTTTTTATACACAGAACAATCGGGGATTTCTTTTGCTGGGTCTACGCTTGCTGCATCTTCCTCGACATTTGTAGGCATAAAGCCTTTGGAAGATGCAATACTTGGAAAATCTGTCATTAAATTACATGATGAAAGTCTTTCTTCACTACTTGGAGTACCAGAATTTAAATACTGTCTATTACTTTGGTTTGAAATGCCAGAATGTTCTTCTGTTGATGTAGAATCACCAAAGGATTTCTGTTGACATGGAGACATGGAATTATATTTTATTTGTGGGTTGAAACCAGTATTACTGATATTCATGGAACCTGGTTGACACTGAGAGATTGGGTCTGATAAAGGAAAAGAGTTCTGAGAGTACTGTGAATTGGAAGACAAGTGAGGGGGCGAGTGGCATTCAGTTCCAGATTGTGATGTTGCCATGCCCTCAAAACCTGAAGTTTTATTGTCTGGATATTCTGTTCTTAAAAACGGTGTGTTGTACTGACTAATATATGCCTTCTGTTGCTGCTGTTGTATTTCTATTTGTCGTTTGAACTGTAGAAATAAATCAACTTTGGACTTTTCATCAAGTGAAGTAAAGTTTTTATCCAAAGAGTTAGATCCACCACCACACATTGTCTCATTGAAAATATCCAACTGCTGCATAAGGCGAGTTTCTTCTTCTCTCCTCTGTTGAGAAAGAAATAACTCTCGTTTTCTAATTTCACAAATGGCCTTTTTTCTTTGAAACTCTAGCTCTTCATTTTTCTCCACTCTTCTTTGAATTTTATCCATAACAATCTTCTTTACAGAATCCTCATAAAAAGCATCTTTTGACCAGTAATTGAGTCCTTTCAATGAATTCAATCCCATAGGTATTTTATATGAAGCAGCCTTACGAGATTCTGTAAACACAGGGATAGCACACCAGCGTTTTGTGGGTTCATATAATGTTTCCATTATGCACTCTTCCCGCTCAAATTCCTTCAGTGCACAATCTACAAACTCTTTAGTAACAAACATAAAAACATAAGTACTATGATCCATGGCCACCTTGAGGCTTCCCAGTTTATTACTTTTATAATACCCAATCTCATCATACAAAATCGCTTTCAAAGCCCTGCCCCCATCAAGGGCTATTTCTGTCATCAAATGCTTCTTAAATTTTATAGCTTCTTCTCGGTTATATTCATGATAGAGTATCATGACATCATAATAGTCATCTTTCAGTTCACTGGGCAGTTTTACAAGGTCTTCCTCTGTGATAATAATATTTTCAAAGCTGTTTTCATCAGACTCACTTTCCTTTGAATTTTCTTTTTTCAAGCTATCTCTCTCAAATGTTACAGAAGCTAAATTCCCATTTGAAAACTCTGATGGGTTGTAAGGATTTTCTTCTTGTATGCTTCCACTGACGATATTCTGACCTAAAATATAAAACAATAGTACACTGTACACCACTTACCCATTACCTAATGAGTTGGCCACATCTGTCTGCATAATTTAGAGGTACTCGACACAAGCTGAGAACTTGGAAAAATGATATTTGATAACTATTTTTTTCTGTTGAACCTCTTTTAACTCCTTAATGGATACATAAATCAAAACATAAACTCTGTTCTTCATTCTATTTGCAGCAAATCTGAGCCACTTGGTGTATTCCTGAACAACCAGTGTCAAGTGAAAGATGAGACAATAAGTTTCACAATGATGTATCATTTAACTGTTGGGCCTTTTGGGTTACTCATAATTTGAAATAATTTCAGGGGAAAACACAAAACTAGAGGCTCAAGTGAGCCTAAAACGCTCACCTGGCTCAAGTTGTCAAAAGGGATGAGTATGTCAGTATTTATTTATTTATTTATTTATTGGTGTTTTAAGGCCACATATTTCTGCACTATGGTCAATTATGACCACAACAGTTTTATGAGGTGGAGGAAGCTGGAGTACCTGGAGAGAACCACTGAGCAACGGCAAGCAAGTGTCAGCTCCCCAACATACTAACTCCACGCAAGAATGGTTAGCATTGGTTGAAGACAAGTGCACCATCAATGTGCAGTACGCCTTAGTACACAATGCCACCATGCCCCCACGTGGGCAATGGGGGTGAAGTCTCTTGCCCAAGGACACAACGTGGTTGCCGCAGGAGGGATTCGAACCGAGGACCTGTCGGCTTGCAGCCTTCACCTCTCCCTACTGAGCCAGTGCACCCTCCGAGTATGTCAGTATGTGATGGACAGAAATAGCAATTTTTTGATTTGCCATGACACAACTAAAGGCAATTTTCAGCCTTTCATTTCTGCCGGTGCTAGGAAAGCTTCTCAGGCAAAAATAAAGCTCTGTTCTGTGAAGTTTCAAAAAAGTGTCCATATGAATTTTTTGTTTTGTTTTTAACATCTGTGGTTCTATCTATCCCCCCCCCCCCCCCCCCCCCCAATTTTTGTATATATCAAGTACTTATGACCCAGTTAAACTACAAGACAAATTTGGTTCAAATCAGCCCATTAGTTCTGGAAATAGAAATTTCGAGTGGAGCCCAAAATGGGCATCCTCTCACAAGCAACCCAAGTTTTGACGTACTGAGTTCCTTTGAAAAAAAACTTGAATCTGCATCACTAAAGTAAGTTCCATACCAGAAATCTAAGCATTATTGTGAGTGGCTTATGAGAAGATGACTTCTAAAGCATTTTAGGCCTATGGGTATTAACCCCACCCCATGTGGCATAGCAACTTTTGGGTAGAAAATCAGAAGAGTAATAGTGGAGTAGCATTTGTATCAAATTAGTTTAGACTTGGCCCAAAGGTTCCGAAGAAGAAGACTTAGTTGATGAGGCACAAGAAAGATAATGACTGGTCCAAAGGAAGCTGCATCCCCAAAAAACGATCTTCAATTCCGTGCAGTTTTTTAAATATAGGCGTTTGAATGTTTTTCTATTTTTAGCCCATGGAGTTCCAACAGGCTGCAAATTTTTTTTCTGGGCATCAATCAAGTACTTATGACCCAATTAAACAACATGCAAAATTTGATTCAAATATGCATATCGGTTCTTGAAATACAGATTCTGAATGGACACCAAAATGGGCATGCTCCCACAGAGAGCCCAAATATTGACCTACCAACTTGCCTTAAACAAACTTTAATCTTCCCTACCAAAGGAAGTTCCATACCAAATATCAAGACATCCTCTCCAGTGGTTCATGAGAATATTTTTGAAGATTTTTAGGCTTTCGTTGCATTAACCACAGCCCGGAGATGGCAGCAGATTTGATTTGAAGAAACTTGAAAGGGTGTACTCCAAAGATGGTCTGTGCCAGGTAAGCTCGAATTTGGCCCAGAGGTTTTGAAGAAGAAGACAAGTTTCAAAAGTTGACAGACGACGGACAATGGACACAAAGTTATGGCAATAGCTCCCACTGGCTTTCAGTCAGGTGAGCTAAAAACAAAAGACGTCGGACAAAGCAGCGAATAAATAACTAGGTCACCTTCCAAATTTTTATTAGTCCCATCCTTCCATTGGATACTATTTGTGTCAGGAAAGTTGCTAGCCAATGGAAGAACTTGAATATCGTTGCAAATGGAAATGCATGTCATAGTGTGATACTTCAAAGATGAAATTAGATTCGATATTTTATTTAATGGTATAAACATTGCATAAACATATCAAGCAAAATAAACAACTGCTAATAAGACACAATTTAGTAACAATGCTGGGGGATAACTTTGCCTAATTGGCTATCTACCTGTCATCACCCATGACATTACATTCCAACACCTCTAATATACACTTTACTAAATCATGCAGTTGACAGAAGATAATGTTATCAAAGACAACCTCAACTTTTAACATAGTACAATATTCCTAGTGATGTAGGGAAGATGGGGTGGAGGATGGTGGAACTGTATCTGTCCCGAATGATATGGTGCATGAACCAACTGACATACACTTCAACTACACTGACGAGGAATCACCTTCATCAAAGGCATGCCTTGATGGTGCAGCTGGAATATAACATTGGATTGTAGTTAGAAAAGAAACCTCAAGACTTCGTGGAAATTGATTTGTGAATAAATAAATCATACAAGTAGTGACCGCATCGCAGCATCTTATTTACAAGTTAATTAAAAGGCATTGTACCGGTCCTCCAAATTGGTCATACTGGACCCAAGACACCCCAAATCGAACCCTCTTTTGAATAGCCGACTGTGCAAGTACCTAGTTCTTTTAGGAAAGTACATCATGACTGCTGATATAGATTTAATATCTGAGATGGTAATTCTGATGAAAATTTCCCTAGTGTAAAATTATTGGTGAGGTTGTCACACTCCTCATAAACCCTCACTAGTGAGGTAGACCGACTGTGAAAAAATGTAATGAAAGTGTCAATGACACTGTAGCTCAACTTGTCAAGACAAAGACATGCACATGTATAGTATGTGACACAGCAATGACAAACATCTAGGTAATGACCTGATAACAAAGGTACATATAAAGTATTGTAATGGTCTGTACATAAATACTGACCGTTGCCTGTAACAAATGTATAGGTAAAGTATTGTAAAGGTGGGTAAAAACAGTCAGATGCTAAACTAGAAAAGAAAACATTGAGTCCCAGAGTGGGTCTGACTGAACCCCAAAATATTTGTTCTCATAGCACAGTGATAACAAAGGCACCCCAAAACACACTCGTTCCTGTCCCAAAGTGAAAACAAAGGTACCCAAGAAGTTTTGTGAAGATCAATTCATAAATACGAGCTGTATAGAACTTGTGACAAAAAACTGATTGGACCTAATTTTGGTACAAAATGGCCACTGGCAGCCATCTTGAATTTTGGACCGTACCCAGAAACACTCATTCTCGTCCCAAGGTGATAACAAAGGTACCCAAGAAGTTTTGTGAAGATCGGTTCATAAATACAGCCCCTACCCTGAGCTGTATTGACATGTGTGCTCACATTGTGCAAGTAGCACTGAATAAGTCAAAGTTCATCTAATTTGCATAATTTCTGCACGAAAAAAAACCCCTTAGAATATGTGATGTATTCCATGTTACTAAACATTCATACAAAAATTTATTCAAATCAGAACTTTCATACAGAAGTTCTGTACAAAAGACTGATTGCACTAATTTTGGTACAAAATGGCTGCTGGTGGCCATCTTGAATTTCCGACCACACCCCAAAACACTCGCTCTCATCCCACGGTGATAACAAAGGTACCCAACAAGGTTCGTAAAGATTGGTTCATAAATATGGCCTCTAGTCTGAGCTGTATAGAAGTTGTGTACAAAAAACTGATTAGTCCTAATTTCGGTACAAAATGGCCACTGGCAGCCATCTTGAATTTTAGACCGCACCCAGAAACACTCGTTCTCGTCCCAAGGTGATAACAAAGGTACCCAAGACATTTCATGAAGATCAGTTCATAAATACAGACTCAAGTCTGAGCCGTATTGACATGTGTACTTAATGTGTGTAAGTCGCACTGAAATATCAAAGTTCATCTAATTTGCATAATTTCTGCACGAGAAAAAAACCCGTATTATATGTGATGTATCCCATGGTACTAAACATTCACACAAAAAATTATTCAAATCAGCGCTTTCATATGGAAGTTCTGTGCAAAAATCTGATTGCACCTAATTTTGTACAAAATGGCTGCCATCGGCCATCTTGAATTTCGGACCGGACCCAAAAACACTCGTTCTCGTCCCACGGTGATACCAAAGGTACCCAAGAATTTTTGTAAAGATCGGTTCATAAATACGGCCTCTAGCCTGAGCCGTATTGGCATTTGCACTTACAGTGCTGAAATTAACACCAAAAAACATCAAAATTAGTCTAATTTGCACAATTTACGCACGAGAAAAAAACCCGTATTATATGTGATGTACCCCATGGTACTAAACATTCATACAAAAAATTATTCAAATCAGAGCTTTCATATGGAAGTTCTGTACAAAAAACAGATTTCTGCATCATCGGTACAAAATGGCGGCTGGCAGCCATCTTGAATTTCGGACCGCATCCAAAAACACTCGTTCTCATCCCACGGTCATAACAAAGGTACCCAAGAAGTTTCGTAAAGATCGGTTCATAAATACGACCTCTAGCCCGAGCCATAGCCAATTGTTGACGTACGGACAGACGGATGACGGGCCATGACAATAGCTCAAATTTGACTTCGTCAAAGTTGAGCTAAAAAATAGATCCGTCATCACAAGGTATGAATTAAATTTGGTTCACATTTAAAAATCAATACTACAACAAGGGCAGTTTAGGAAATGCTTCACTAAGAACTTGAAATCTTGTGGTCAGATTGGAAAAGAAATTTAGGTGGTGACCTAGTTATTACTTAAATGCTGGTTTGTCTTATTGCTTTTTATAACTTCTGCCCAAAGTTCTAATTAATTATGAATAATCCAGATCGCCCTATGGTCAAGTGATAGGTGTACATCAGGATAAAGTTTAGTCTCCTCTTTCACTTTACACCTGGTAATCAGAAATAAACAAAGTGGTTCATAAGGCTATTTTAGGCCATTATTTTATTTTGTGATGGTGTGGATTTGGTTAATAATGCTCAATGATGATGATACGGCCAACATAATATGCTGATAGTCTTGATTTAAATTGTTACAGTCAGATGCATTTCAGTTAACTGGTAGAGTGCTAAATTATTTTTGGTCATACACATTTGTCTATGTCTCTATGCCTTGTTACAACTTATGGGAGAGTGCCTAGTCGCACTCTCCCATAAATTATAACATGGCAAATCCTCACAGACTAAATAATTTCAATTCAAAAATAATATGAAGCACATCCACAGAATATGAAGCCATTTAATTGTGGCACCTGCACTTCAGAATAAAGCCCAAGTATGGGCTTCAAGCACTCTACCAGTTAAAGGTGAAGGTCAAATAGGACTGTGTAATGACTACGCCTGATATGTTTGGGCACCAACATTCTGCAGGTGACAAAAGAGACAAGTTTTGTGTAAATTTCCTTTGAAAAATCATTTTACAACATTGAGAATAGATGGAGAATAATAATAGATAAGCAAAATAACTTCACCTTTGTTAATGAGAGATTGTGAAAATCTTGAAAAAAGATATATTCAGCTGAATAGCTCAAACAAGAACTTAGTAGAATACAGTATTTGCACTTTCTGGCCTGTAATCTCCATAGCAACCAACTGTATCAGTAGAAATAAGTTGCAGGATAACTAAAAGAAATATTAAAACATGTTTTTCCTTTTACATTGATAAAAGGTATTTTATGTCCAGTAATGGGAGTGCGGTGGCTCAGTAGGTAGATATGCGTACTGCAAGCCGGGAGGTCCTCGGTTCAAATCCCACCTGCGGCAACCGCGTTGTGTCCTTGGGCAAGACACTTCATCTCCATTGCCGGAGTGAGGGCATGGTGGCGTTGTGTACTAAGGCGTCCTGCACGTCGATGGTACACTTGTCTTCAACCAATGCTAACCCTGCTTGTGTGGAGTTAGTATGTTGGGGAGCTGAGAGTTGCTCACCGTTGCTCGGTGGTTCTCTCCGGGTACTCCGGCTTCCTCCACCCGTAAAACTGTCACGGTCATGGTTAGCCATTGTGCATAAATATGTGACCTTAAACACCAATAAATAAATAAATAAATAAATAAATAAATAAATAAATAAATGTCCAGTAATAGTATTATAAAGTGAATCATGAAAGGTATTTTTCTTTCTTTCTTTGACAATGCTATTAACTAATATAGTTATCTGGGGAACTGTTTATAAGATCTTTCCAGGGAATTGTGTCAGGTTTTGGTCTAGATAGTTAAGATATATTGGTACAGAATATTTTCAGTGGTTCAACATGTATAGCTCATTTCAAATGGCCTACACTTATTCATATGTTGACCTCTTGGACCATGTCAGGAACTGACATGGGTTTATTCTTAAATCCTTCAGCAAACACAATTCAGGCTGTCCAAGAAAATGTTAACTGCTAAAGATTTATAGAATACTTTCTTTTATTATACTATATTACCACTGATAAAATCAGCCAAAAATGTTTGGCCAAATGAGGCGAATGAGTTGAGGTGGTTGGGGGAGTGGGAGGGGGATTTGTGTTTCAGGGGGGGGGGGGGGGGGGTGTTCAGATTTGACCAGTTAGTGTGTGGTCCTGATTTAGATTTGGGTGCTGAAAGTGACTTTAAACATTAATGAAAGTGTCAATGACACTGTAGCTCAACTTGTCAAGACAAAGACATGTACATGTATAGTATGTGACACAGCAATGACAAACATCTAGGTAATGACCTGATAATAAAGGTACATATAAAGTATTGTAACGGTCTGTACATAAATACTGACCGTTGCATGTAACAAATGTACATGTAAAGTATTGTAAAGGTGGGTGACAGTCAGATGCTGAACTAGAAAAAATCTTTGAGTCCCAGAGTGGGTCTGACTGAACCCCAAAATATTTGTTCTCATAGCACAGTGATAACAAAGGCACCCCAAAACACACTCGTTCCTGTCCCAAGGTGAAAACAAAAGTACTCAAGAAGTTTTGTGAAGATCAGTTCATAAATACGAGCTGTATAGAACTTGTGACAAAAAACTGATTGGATCTAATTTCGGTACAAAATGGCCACTGGCAGCCATCTTGAATTTTGGACCATACCCAGAAACACTCATTCTCATCCCAAGGAGATAACAAAGGTACCCAAGAAGTTTTGTGAAGATCGGTTCATAAATACAGCCTCTACCCTGAGCCGTATTGACATGTGTGCTTACATTGTGTAAGTAGCACTGAATAAATCAAAGTTCATCTAATTTGCATAATTTCTGCACGAAAAAAAACCCCTTACAATATGTGATGTATTCCATGTTACTAAACATTCATACAAAAATTTATTCAAATCAGAACTTTCATACAGAAGTTCTATACAAAAGACTGATTGCACTAATTTTGGTACAAAATGGCTGCTGGTGGCCATCTTGAATTTCAGACCACACCCAAAAACACTCGCTCTCATCCCACGGTGATAACAAAGGTACCCAAGAAGTTTCGTAAACATTGGTTCATAAATATGGCCTCTAGTCTGAGCTGTATAGAAGATGTGTACAAAAAACTGATTAGACCTAATTTCGGTACAAAATGGCCACTGGCAGCCATCTTGAATTTTAGACTGCACCCAGAAACACTCGTTCTCGTCCCAAGGTGATAACAAAGGTACCCAAGACATTTCGTGAAGGTCAGTTCATAAATACAGACTCTAGTCTGAGCCGTATTGACATGTGTACTTACTGTGTGTAAGTCGCACTGAAAAAATCAAAGTTCATCTAATTTGCATAATTTCTGCACGAGAAAAAAACCCGTATTATATGTGATGCATCCCATGGTACTAAACATTCACACAAAAAAATTATTCAAATCAGGGCTTTCATATGGAAGTTCTGTGCAAAAATCTGATTGCACCTAATTTTGTACAAAATGGCTGCCATCAGCCATCTTGAATTTCGGACCGGACCCCAAAACACTCGTTCTCGCCCCACGGTGATACCAAAGGTACCCAAGAAGTTTCGTAAAGATCGGTTCATAAATACGGCCTCTAGCCCGAGCCGTATTGGCATTTGCACTTACAGTGCTGAAAGTAACCCCAAAAAACATCAAAATTAGTCTAATTTGCACAATTTACGTACGAGAAAAAACCCCGTATTATATGTGATGTATCCCATGGTACTAAACATTCATACAAAAAATTATTCAAATCAGAGCTTTCATATGGAAGTTCTGTACAAAAAACAGATTTCTGCATCGTCGGTAGAAAATGGTGGCTGGCAGCCATCTTGAATTTCGGACCGCACCCAAAAACACTCGTTCTCGTCCCACGGTCATAACAAAGGTACCCAAGAAGTTTCGTAAAGATCGGTTCATAAATACGGCCTCTAGCCCGAGCCATAGCAGCTTGGCACTTACAGCTCTGAAAGTAACACTAAATAAATCAAAGTCAGTCTAATTTGCATAATTTACGCACGAGAAAAAAACCCGTATTATATGTGATGTATCCCATGGTACTAAACATTTATACAAAACTTTATTCAAATCAGAACTTTCATACAGAAGTTCTGTACAAAAAACTGATTTTTGCATCATCGGTACAAAATGGCCACTGGCAGCCATCTTGAATTTTGGACCACACCTAAAAACACTCGTTCCCGTCCCAGGGTCATAACAAAGGTACACAAGAAGTTTCGTAAAGATCGGTTCATAAATACAACCTCTAGCCTGAGCCATAGCCAATTGTTGACGTACGGACAGACGGACAGACGGACAGATGGACGGACGGACGGATGGACAGACGGACGACGGGCCATGACAATAGCTCAAATTTGACTTCGTCAAAGTTGAGCTAAAAATGAAATAATTAATAACAATCAGTTTAGCCGGATCCCTGTCAATATACCAACACAACTGCAATTGAGAGTTATTTTCCTTGGTGATACCAGCATACAGCCATCTTAATTGAAATTAAGATTCATCCTATTCGGTTGAAGCATACTGTCTTGACGGATAGCATTGATGTTGCATGCTTTCATCCAATGCAGAGTTTTGATGTGCAAAGCTATTATCACAGTCAGAATTGTGCAAAAACAGCCTTCTCTCACTGAACATTACTTAGCCAGGGAATGTAAAAATATGGTCTGCCACTATCCACAAGGCTTAATGGTACTCAGTTAACAGTTTGTAGTATGTGTCATACATCATTTTTCTCTGAAATAAATATAGATGCATATATACTGTTCTTAACCGTTAGTGGAGTTTTTTGCTTTTCACTTAAGGTCTTGTTTCCTATTAAAAGATCATATTCGAGGTCCTTAAATATCCTTGGCCAAAGGGCTACTTTGTGCCATAATTATCCCCACATTTTTTAAACAAGAGGCCCCAAGGGGCCTTACTCGCTCACCTAACAAAGTGGTTCAAAGAAGTATTTGGGGTCACATTCAGTTAGTCATGGTTCATCAACACTACAGAGGAATGAAGTCATGAAAGGCAAATTTTACGGAAAAACACCAAGGAATGGATTTGAACAAACTTGAACCTAACCTGCTCCCCTCCCACTGCCCACACCCCCTGCCACCTCACCCCATAAAGAACCCAAATATTAAGCCAGGAAATCAAATTGAACAGACTTCAATCTGATCCCCCAAGATATGTTATATACCAAATAGGAAAGAATTCTGACTGGTGGATCTGAAGAAGGTTTTTAAAGAAATGTCTTCACATTGCATTAAGTTAAAATGTTTAGCTCCAATAGAGAGCCCAAATATTAACCCAGAGAACCAATTTGAACAAACTAGAATCTGACTCACCTAGAGAGGTTGTATACCAAATAGGAAAGGATTCTTACTGGTGGATCTGAAGAAGAAAATCTATGAAGAAATTCCTTCATATTGCACTAAGTTCAAATTTGGGCTCTATTGAGAGCCCAAGAATTAACCCAGAGACCCAATTTGAACAAACTTGCATCTGACACTCCTAGAGATGTTATATACCAAATATTAAAGCATTCTGACCAGTTGATCTGAAGAAGAAGTTTTTTAAAGACATTTCCTCATATTGCACTAAGCTAAACTTTGGGCTCTAATAGAGAGCCCAAATATTAATGCAAGGGCCTGATTTGAACAAATCTGAATCTGACCCTCCTACAGATGTTGTATATCAAATATGAAAGCATTCTGACTGGTGGATCTGAAGAAGAAGAATTTTAAAGAAATTTCCCCATATTGCACAAAGTTAAAATTCGGGCTCACAAAGGGGGCCCCAAATATTAACCAAAGGATCCGATTTGAACAAACATGAATCTGACCCCCCTAGAGATGTTGCATGCCGAATATCAAAAGATTCTAATTGCTGGTTCTGGAGAAGATTTTTGAAGAAATTCTCTATTACACCAAGTTAAAATTTAATAAAGGGAGTTAATAAAGGGAGCCCAAATATTAACCCAGGGACTTGATTTGAACAAACCTGAATCTGACCCCCTAGAGATGTTGTATACCAAATATGAAAGCATTCTGACTGGTGGATCTGAAGAAGATTTTTAAAGAAATTTCCCCATGTTGCACTCCCATGGGGAGCCTAAATATTAACTCAGGGACTTGATTTGAACAAACTTGAATCTGTCACCCCTAGAGATGTTATATACCAAATATCAAAAGATTCTGGGCCATCCCCGTCTGGGCCATTGGTAAGTATAATGAAAATGTCAATGACACTGTAGCTTAACTTGACTATGTGTTGTGTTTGATGAAAAGGATAATGTTCAATGTTTATGAAAGGATTATGAAATAAAAGAATTGTGATAATTGGGAATATGTTAATTTCTGTTCCCTGTATGCTATGCTTTCAATAAAAATATTTTGAGGTGAAGACTGTACTAAAGAATTGAGGGGTGGATTAATGTGGCCATCCCAGTTAATGTATGTGACCCTCACAGTTAATGTATGTCAACCAAAGTTACCAAATTACAGTGAAATTATTCCAAAGCGAGTCGTCCTATCAAGTTACAATGAAATCCCTTCATAAATATAGCCTATAGACTGTACTAAAGGTTTTCGGGCTTCGGGCCTGTGTAGCCATCACAGTTGATCAATCACAACCAAAAGTGGACGTCTTCATCTAGACATTATACTGTAGCTGTCACAGTTGACCAATCGTGACCAAAAGGGGACTTCTCACCTCGACATTATATGGAGTCATCACACCAAGTTACAATGAAATCCCTCCATAAATGCGACCTGTAGACTGTGCTAAAGGTTTTCGGGTTTTGGGCTTGGATAGCCATCACGGCTGAATGATCATGACCAAAATGGGATGTTCACGTCTAGACATTATCAGGAGTCATCCTACCAAGTTACAATGAAATCCTTTCATAAATACGGCCTGTAGACTGTGCTAAAGGTTTTCGGGTTTTGGGTGTTGGCAGTAGTCACAGTTGACAGATCGCGATCAAATGGAGAAGTTCTCATCTAGACATCATACAGGTCATCCTACCAAGTTACCATGAAATCCCTTCATCAATAAGACCTGTAGACTGTGCTAAAGGTTTTCGGGTTTTTGAAATCCCTCCATATTAAAAATGACATATAGACTGTGCCAAAAGTTTTTTGGGTTTCGGGCTTGGGCAGCGGTCACAATTGACAGATCATGACCAAAATGGGACGTTCTCATCTAGATATTATACAGAGTCATCCTACCAAGTTACCATGAAATCCCTTCATCAATAAGACCTGTAGACTGTGCTAAAGGTTTTCGGGTTTTGGGCTCGGGCAGCCACCATGATTGACCGATCGTGACCAAAAGGGGACAATCTCATCTAGACATGACCTCAAATGATTGGACAAGAACTATGGGGTGTAGCCTGTGCTAAAGGAAAATGTGAACAGACTAACAGACTCACAGACTTCTGCACGTGTGATGGCAATATCTTATCTTGACTTTGTCAAGTTAAGCTAAACAAGAGGCCCCAGGGGGCCTTAATCGCTCACCAGCCAAAGTGGTTCAAAGAAGTATTTGGGGTCACATTCAGTTAGACATGGTTCATCAACACTACAAAGGAATAAAGTCATGAGAGGCAAATTTTATGGAAAAACACTAAGGAATGGATTTGAACAAACCTGAATCTAACATGCCCCCCAGCCACCCCACCCCTCCTGCTCATAGAGCCCAAATATTAAGCCAAGGACTCAAACTGAACAAACTTGAATCTGATCCCACTTGAGATGTCATATATCAAATAGGAAAGAATGTAGTGCAGTGGCTCAGTAGGTAGAGGTGCAGGCTGCAAGCCGAGAGGTCTTCGGTTCGAATCCCACCTGCGGCAACCGCGTTGTGTCCTTGGGCAAGACACTTCATCTCCATTGCCGCGTGGGGGCACGATGACGCCGTGTACTAAGGCGTACTGCACGTCGATGGTACGCATGTCGTCAACCAATCTAACCCTGCCTGTGCTGCAGTGCGGAGTTACGATGTTGGGGAGCTGGCAGCTGCTCGTCGTTGCTCAGTGGTTCTCTCCGGGTACTCCAGCTTCCTCCACCCGTAAAACTGTCACGATCATGATTAGCCATTGTGCATAAATATGTGACCTTAAACATCAATAAATAAATAAATAAATAGGAAAGAATTCTGACTGGTGGATATGAAGAAGGTTTTTAAAGAAATCACCTCACATTGCACTAAGTTAAACTTTGGGCTCAAATAGGGAGCCAAATATTAACCCAGGTCCCAATTTTGAACAAACTTGAATCTGACCCACCTAGAGATATGAAAGGATTCTGATTGGTGGATCTGAAGAAGATTTTAAAAGAAATTCCCCTCATATTGCACTTAGTTAAAATTCAGGCCCCCATAGGTAGCCCAAATTAATAACCCAGGGATCAGATTTGAACAAACTTGAGTCTTACCCTCCAAGAGATGTTGTATACCAAATATGATTCTGACTGGTGGATCTGAAGAAGATTTTTAAGGAAATTTCCTTATATTGCACAGGGAGCCCAAATATCAACCCAGGGACTAGGATTGAACAAACTTGAATCTAACCCTCCCTAGAGATGTTGTATACCAAATATGAAAGCATTCTGACTACAGGGTCCAAAGAAGATTTCAAAAACAAGTCGGAACAGAACCCCAAATTTTCAAGCTATAAAATCTTTTTTTTCCATCTCAAAATTGAACAAAACGCATAAAAATAAAAAAAATTTGTCCGAAACTGACCCAAAATTTTCAGGCTAATTTTTTTTTTTTCATCTCAAAATTGAACAAAACGGATAAAAAACAATTTTTTTTTTTTCAAATTTTGGTCTAAAATTTCTGACTACAGGGTCCAAGAAGATTTCAAAAACAAGTCGGAACAGAACCCCAAAATTTCAGGCTATAAATTCTTTTTTTTCCGTCTCAAAATTGAACAAAACGCATAAAAATAAATTTGTTCAAATCGGGTCCCAAACAAACTTGAACCTGATCCCCCAGAGATGTTGTACACCAAATGAAAGCATTCTGACTGGTGGATCTGAAGAAGATGATTTTTAAAGAAATTTCCTCATATTTCAGTAAGTTAAAATTTGGGCTCCTACAGGGAGCCCAATTATTAACCCAGGGATTGGATTTGAACAAACTTATATCTGACCCCCCTACAGATGTTGTATACCAAACATGAAAGGATTCTGACTGATGGATGTGAAGAAGAAGATTTTTAAAGAAATGTATTCAAATTGCACCAAGTTAAACTTTGGGCTCCAATAGAGAGCCCAAATCTAAACCCAGGGGCTCGATTTGAACAAACTTGAATCTGACCTCCCTAGAGATGTTGTATAACAAATATGAAAAGATTCTGACTGGTGGATCTGAAGAAGATTTTTTGAAAAAATTTATGGGTGCTTTCAGAGTTATGCCCCTTCTGGTGCCTCCTATGGGCGTGGCAAGTTTATTTGTATAAACTTGAATTGACATATGATAAGGAACATGCACACCAAATTTGGTTCAATTTGGTCCAGTAGTTTGTGAGAAGTCGATAATGTAAAGTTCACGACGGACGACAGATGGCAAGTGATAAGTAAAGCTCCCTACGGTGAGCTAAAACTATACAAATTACTTTAAATTTATCATATTTTTATACTAAAACCAATGGCCCAGACTTAGCCGAATCCGTAACAAGGCTGGAGGGCCTAGGACTTAGATGAAATACAATATCTTTATTACTCCACATTAAAGAATAGCTCCAACAGGAGAATAGGAGAAGACAGAGGAATTACATATTTCTTTCTCTTAATAAAAAAAGAGAACGACATAACACCAATCATATATAGGAGGAATACACAATAATTTCTCCATTTAATGCCAGCATAACCCACTATGCTAATTCGGTGAAGGAAAACAAAACTCAAAAGGAGCTTCTTAAAGTTTCAAGAGAACCCAAGACAAATTCCAATTAGGAATTAATCTGAGGGTTCTAGGTATATTGATAGAGAAATTTCTAACTAGTTTGGATAAAGGAGGACCTAATCCAATATCCAAGTTATCATGATGAGCATATGTGTGTGATAGCATAGAAGACCTATAGCCCTTAATCGTGACGAGCTGCAGTTTTAGTACGTCAAACAGGTAGACCACAAAATTCGCAATTTGAGGAATAGATGGATTATAAATATCCACTGACTGATCTGTACACCAATGGAAGAAAACTCTCCACTTCACTGCGTAATTCAATGAAGAGGAGGTCCTCCTACAGTTAGAAATTGCATCCACTGATCATCCTCAAAACTGCTTTCCATGCAGGAAGGACCGCACAACGGAAATATGTGAAGGTTGAGACCTTCCAGGTTGTGAAGCAGTGCGTGGGACTTCCCCTGATACAGAAGGTCCTTCAGAGGAGGAAGCTTCCAAGGAATGTACCATAAAAGACACCTGACCAGGTTGATCCAAGGTTTCTGAGGTGGCAATAGGTGCTACCAGCAAGATTTTACAGTGAGACTGTTTGATTTTAAACAGAATGTGCTGAATCAGCGGAGTTGGAGGATATGCATATCCTATTATTCCACTCCAGGAGATCGATAGAGCATCTACTGTGTACGCTTGGGGATCCGGGCAAGGCAACACGAACCTCGGAAGCTGATTGTTTAGGTTCGTGGCAAAGAGATCTATCATGGTACAATCCCACTGGCAGCAAATCTGCTGGAATATTCGTTTGTTGAGAGTCCACACCGATGGCAACAGGCAACCTTCCTTGAGAGCGAGTCTGCTACTACATTCAGAAGACCTAGAATATGACAGACTGAGAGATGAACATGATGACTCAGAGCAAATAGGAGAATTTTCTCCATCAATTCGAATAGAGGAATTGAATGAGTGCCACCTTGGTTCCTGATATAAGCCACTACTATGGAATTGTCCAACAGAATCTGCACATGGACGTTCGCTACGTGAGCAATCCATTGTTTGAGTGCAAGTGAAATAGACATCATCTCTTTGATGTTTATGTGCTTTTCCAGGAACCAAGGGTTCTAAAGACCCTGACACTTCAGGTCTGCACCCCAACCTGTCAGACTCGCATCCGTCATAATAGTGAAGCCCGGATCCAGTACTTGAAGAGGAACTCCTTGAGTCAACCACTCGAGATCTGCCCAAATCTGAACCTTTTGTTTTATCAGATCTGTTAAAACAATCTGGCTTTCAAACGAATGCGTCTTGAAACTCCTGTTTCAAAGTAAAGAAAATCTGGAGAGGACATGTGTGTAAGCGAACTAGCGGAATCAAGTCCACCATTGCCCCGCAAAGTCCCATCAGTCGCATAAACTCCCTTGGTGATACAGTGAGAGAGTAAGGACAAAAGCGAGCATAGCAACTGACTAATTTTGCTCAGTTTACTGGAGGGCGAACCAGATTGCTGTGAGTCTCGAAGCTCATCCCCTAGTGAATGAAGGACTTGGACGGAGCTAAATCCAACTTCTTTTCGTTTACAATGAAACCGAGACGTCGGAATAATTGAAGCAGACTCTGCACATCATTTTGAAGTGCATCTTTGTCTGACTAATGTCATCCAGATAAGCCGACGTTACTACCAGCGAATGAGCTCAGAAGTATGACATTACCAAGTTCAGTTCATTATCCGAGTGAACGTCCAAGGTGCCAGGTTCAGACCGAAACACGTCGCTCTGAACTGGTAAACCTTCCCCCGAACGGCAAAGCACAGATACTTTCTGAAAGCCAGATGGACCATAACGTGAAAGTACGCGTGCTTTAGATCTATCCTTGCCGCAAAAATCGTTCACTAAAATGCTCGCTTTTACCGACCAAATGGTTTCCATATAGAACTTTTGTGCGATAATCAATTTGTTTATCCAGCACAAGTCTATCACCGGTAGAAACGAGCCGCCTGGTTTTGGCACAAGAAACAGGTGACTGTAAAATCCTGGTGAGTTGGGATTTTCTACGACCTATACTGCTTCCTTTACCAGGAGAGATTGAACTTCTGCAAGAAGAGACTCCCTTTTTGAAGGATTCGTAGGAAGATCTGTCCAACGTGGATTTCTTGTAAGTGGGGGTTTTGAACAGAATGATAGCCAAAGACCCATTCTGACTACATTCCTGACCCGCTGATCTTCCGTTATGTCCAACCAGTTTCTCCCAAAGTTTGACAACCTTCCACCAACTGGAGAGCAATAGAGGTTTAGACTATCACCTGTATGACTTGCGAGGCTTTCGGAAAGAGAAACTACATCCTCTCCGAGAAGCACCTGGTGTCGCCGGCTTAGGGGCGCCTGGCTTAAAGTCTTTGTAAAATTTACGCCCCTTTCCAGAGTCGCTATACTGACGGTTCCCTGAGTATCCGAATAAGGATTTCTTAGAACTCTGCGAGGAGTCCTTTTTTCGCTGACTGCAAACTGGAGCGCCTTCGCCTACCACATCCAGCAGACGACAGCTGCTGGGAAATTGACCTCAGCAAAAGAGTGCTGGTAGCTTTTTCGGTAGCTTCTTCGTACATGAAGGATAACTTGTTGTCAAACAAGGTAGGCCCGGAAACCGGAGCGACTCTTAGAGAATTTTTCACCCGATCGTCTATCAATGAAGACGATGCTAAGGCTCCATCATGTCTTATCAATTCCATATTAGCCACTGTAAGGGCGGAATGATGTGTGGCATACATAACTGCCCTAGAAAGAACTCTGAGCGACGAGTTAATATCGTCAAATTCTTTCCCAGCAAGACGATGGTCCAAAGCCCTGGTAATATGGTCTGTGTAGGACATAGAAGTCCTGTCAAGTCTAGTGCAGAAAACGCTTGTTAGTTAATGTGCTATCTAGTGCAGAACACTCAAGTAAACCTCATTAAACATGCGATAATTTTTGCGCTATGTAGCGCAGAATGTAGTGCACGATTCATGAGGTCGTTAACTTCGATCTCCGACCGAATAATTAGGAAAAGAAATGTGTTGTTACTGGACTCGAACATCCGTTGATATCATTTTGAATCAGGTTCGCCTGGTAAATTAGTGGTGACAATGAAAGAAAAAACACAGAAAAAATTGTCGAAATGACCAGTTTTAATTTTCACAAGAAGCCCGGACAGTGAAATCAAAGTCGCTGCCAAATCGGATAATCGTCTTAATAAAAAGTGTTTTGACACCAACATTTTGTCAGTTAACATCTGTGACTTCCTTTGACTTGGAAAACATGGATAAATCAATTTGTAAAATCACCACAAAAAATCCAAATACCAATAATACCGCTCCGTCTCCCAACTGAATTTTTAACAAGCAATTCGCAGCAAATTTTCAGTGTCATTTAAAACCTTCTCATTCCTTTTTAAGGCCTTGTTCATATCACTAGCTACAAATCGACCCCTGCAATTTAACTCAAACCAACCTTCAGCGACCAGGCTGTGAGGCTGGCAAACAATTTCACCATGCCCATCCCCGAGTCAAACCGCCCCCTGAATATTTCGTCCAACAACCTCCCCAACCCCCTCCCCCCCCCCTCTAAAGATTTTGCAATCACGACTGAGTGGTCACGAGTTGGGTTTTTGAGGCAAAGGGGGGGGTTCTTGTTTTGGCAAATGGCGCACATGTTCGTATTATCCTAAGGGTTAAATAAACAATAATTTTTTAATGTTGATTGAAAAACGCCCTTCCCCCTTCCAATGCACAGTGGTTAAAAATAGGCCATAGGCCTACATGACTTTAAAGACCCCCCTCCCCGCCCCCCCCCCCCCTCCCAATTTCTATCACGAGGCATACTGCTTGAATTTCCAGGTGATCTGTTCATAAGAGTACTGTCCGACACTTTGGGATAAATTCTTCTGAAGCTAAGTGAGTTTTCATAATACTGACTTCTTTAACTTGTCGCAGTTTGCTCGACTTTTTCGAACAGTCTTGTCGTCACCATGACCAAAGCGTATCTTATAACATTATATGTGAAGAACAGGGATGAGAAAGGCAAGCAACAAAATTCACTGAAATTTGTGAAAATTCCCTTAAATCGTTTTTTTTTTTTAAATCTAAGAACACAGAGTGAACCTATTGGTTTAGAAATACTTAATTTCTTTAAAGTTTCAGCTTTTGGGGCATGAATTCGCCAAAATCAGCGAATTTGCTGAAAAATCGCATCCCTGTAAACAAATAAAGCAGCTGGAAAAATTAAGTTGTTTTATCTTTATTTTAATTTTTTATCCCAAACTGATTTTTCTCCGGATCAGGTCTTTACAATCATTGATTATTAATCCTTAATCACTGATGATAAAAGAACATAAGACCCATGGAAATATAAATTTTACACCTAATTGTTAAGTAATCCATTACCTAATTGAGGTCATAAAACGGGAGCTTTGTATATGGACAGGACTGTTTTCAAAGCTTATCCACACCTTCTACTGATTGCCAACATCACTGATTGCAACCTGAAAAACTGCCGCAAATAGAGAAAAATTTCTCTGTTCAGGCAGGATGAGACTACATATACCGCTCCCAGTAAGTTTACATCGAGGAGGATAGCGATCATCAACCATATTTATTGGTACTTTACACCACATATGTGGCCGTTGGCACAATAGAGCCCAAGCTGCTGATGTAGCTTTGAGCATCAATAAATAATAATAATATTTGTTCCATAAATGAGGAGCAAGAAAGTAGAATATTCAAAGGAACAACGATCTGGTGACAATTTATGAAAATTAAAACCTGTCAAGCTTTCTCTCTCAGAAGTGAAAGTACAATAAGTTGAGCTTACGTGTTGGCCAACATCCACAGTTCGTTGGAAGAAAAAAGTATGCACGACAAAATCAAATGAACACGGAAATGCATGCAGCAGTCTACTCACCCGACAACCCTAGTTATTCTTCAAAAAACTCCCTTTCATATAATTGGGATATCTGCAAAACACTCCAGGGGTGGAATATCCACCCAAATGATATACTCAGTTTCTGTGACAAAGCAAGCACAAGGAACACACAGTATGGTTCAGTGGATTGGGCTTTTTATATTGGTTCTAAGCTTACTTGAAGTTAAGAATGTTTCTTTCACATAACACAATCCAGTATGCGTGGAAATTCCACTTTGTTGGTGTTTCTGTACAAAAGCATCCACCATGTACCGTGGATGGATTTTAGACAGGTTACAGGATATCCACAATCAAACGTACAGTCATTCACGGTGTCTGATAATGTTAAATTCACATGAACAATGGGTCGAGTCGCCTGTAGTACGAAACAGGGAGAGGATGTAGCAACTTCTTAAACTGTGCGTCATCATGTGGATGAAAAAGTTGTCCACACTGTTCATGCTCACAAAGTTTTCAAAAACGTTCTTTCAGATATTTTTCATTAATAAATAGCTGTTACATGCTTTTGATTGTTCTCAGTTATTTGGAAATGCTTCCCCATGACATATTAACTCATCAAGTGTACCACATCAAAATATCAATTCACCCAAAAAAGACGCACATGGACAGAAAATGAAAAAATGATTTTTAACTGATTTCTAGCATGAGCATGTAGACAATTTTCAGTTGCCTCTGCTTTTTTAACACTCCATTAAATATTAACAACAAGCGTTTGAAAGGTTTCATGGATATCTTTCTAAAAGAAAATAGAATAAAATACATGTATGTCAAGGGTTGTTTAATACTCTCTTGCTATTGCCAGTATTTGAGAGAAATTTAAAAATGCCATACTGTGAATAATAGGCCAAATTTAACTGACCACATGTGGAAGAGCAGGAATGTAGGTCCCAGAAAAGTGTTGTGAAGGGTAGGCCCACCCTTATCAATCATAAATTGTTAACACAGCATGTTCACCGAACCACACAGTGACGGAAACGCATGTTGGCCAAATTTTTCCAGATATGATATTTTGCCCCCACTCACTCACACACACACACAAGCAGCCGTGATGGATAAAATAATTACGCACCGATGTGCTTAATACAACGTTCCTTTATAACTAATAATGTTAAGCCTGTTTAACTCTCATAGATCAAAGGTGACATTGCACTAATTTTGGTACAAAATGGTTGCTGGTGGCCATCTTGAATTTCGGACCACACCTAAAAACACTCGTTCTCATCCCACGGTGATAACAAAGGTACCCAAGAAGTTTCGTAAAGATCGGTTCATAAATACGGCCTCTAGCCTGAGCCGTATAGAAGTTGTGTACAAAAAAACTGATTAGACCTAATTTCGGTCCAAAATGGCCACTGGCAGCCATCTTGGATTTTGGACTGCACTCAGAAACACTCGTTCTCATCCCACGGTGATAACAAAGGTACCCAAGAAGTTTCGTGAATACCGGTTGATAAATACAGCTTCTAGCCCGAGCCGTATTGACATGTGTACTTACTGTGTGTAAGTAGCACTGATAAAATCAAAGTTCATCTAATCTGCATAATTTCTGCACGAGAAAAAAACCTGTATTATATGTGATGTATCCCATGGTACTAAACATTCATACACAAAATTTTTCAAATCAGCACTTTCATATGGAAGTTCTGTGCAAAAATCTGATTGCACCTAATTTTGTACAAAATGGCTGCCATCGGCCATCTTGAATTTTGGGCCGCACCCAAAAACACTCGTTCTCGTCCCACGGTGATACCAAAGGTACCCAAGAAGTTTCATAAAGATCGGTTTATAAATACGGCCTCCAGCCCGAGCCGTATTGGCATTTGCACTTACAGTGCTGAAAGTAACACTAAATACATCAAAGTTAGTCTAATTTGCATAATTTACGTACAAGGAAAAAAACCCGTATTATATGTGATGTATCCCATGGTACTAAACATTCAAACGAAAAAAATTATTCAAAACAGCGCTTTCATATGGAAGTTCTGCGCAAAAATCTGATTGCACCTAAGTCTGTACAAAATGGCCACAAACGGCCAACTTGAATTTCGGATCGGACCCAAAAACACTCGTTCTCGTCTCACATTCATAACAAAGGTACCCACAAAGTTTCGTAAAGATCGGTTCATAAATACGGCCTCTAGCCCAAGCCGTATTGAATTGTTGACGGAAAGACGGTTGAGCTAATAAAAATCAGTAAAAGGTTAAAAAACATTTTGAAAATTACAGTTTTTCCGACAGTACTCTTTTTCAAAGAGCTTTTGGATAGGTAAAGGGTTTCACAAAGAACAACATTTTATTCAAAGGATTTGTCATTATGTCTATCTTGAATGAATGATTAAATCAAAAGAATAATAATGTGGTGAATGCTGACCAGTATAAAATTACAGTTTTCCAAACACCTGTCATCAATCACAACTTGGCAGTTTTTTTTCTGATAACATATAGTAGCAAAGTTATTTCCAGTTACATACCAACATATTACTATACACAATATTTTATCATTGTCCCAGTTCTCAGTGGAATCTTCCTCCGTTTCCCTTTCACCATACGCTTGGTCTAGCTGTGAATTTTGGTCAGCTCCCTCCAAATGAACGGATAACCGGACCAACCCAGCACCGTCGGACAGCTCACTCCCAGAGTCTATCGACTGTCACACCTGCATTTGCTGGGAAGCTGCGATAAGCTGCACAGCAAGGCCGTAACTGAGGCTTGCGGAGCAGCGGTCTTATTTTTCTTTGCCACATGATCTTTGCGGGATGGAGATCTGTCCCCAGATCTTTTCGCCAAATGTCCCGAATGCTCCGCATAATCAAGCCTCGAACCACTAGCTATCGAATGACCCGACTTCAGAGGCGAAGACTGGGAGTGTGTTTGTGGAACGACTTGAACATCCGAAGTTGGATAGCTAATGAGCAGTCTAATGTGCTTAGTAAGAGTCATGGAAGAAGCTGTAACTGCTGCCACCCCTGGCTGCAGTGTGGACTGAGCGCTCCGAACTGCCAGCGAGGACGTTAGCTCCGACTCAGTGAAGTTTCTCGCAACGGCAACAGTCGGCCCAGACCATTGACAGGACAGAGAAGGCTCTGCCACTCAGGGACCAGCCGTGAGGGTGACTAGGGCGATTATGTCGCCCTTCTAAGCCCAAAGTAGCCTAGAAAAATAGTTGGGGCAATTACAAGTCGCCCTCAAAAAATTGGCCAAAATGAAGGAAGGCTGAACTGAGTGATGCGAGGTTGACATGAAAACGATTATTTCCAAAAATCGAATGTGCTCGAGTGTGATAAATGGGCATTTTAATTCGTCAAATAAATGTCCATTTATTCGAACGCACATGACAATGAATTGTCCATTGTCGTTTCTGGCAGATTTTTCTTATTTCTATTTTGTTGCGTTTCAGTCGGAGCTTCAAGTGTCGAAATGAAAATAGGTGACATACGCTACTCAACAAAATAACCCAGTTTGAAAGTAGGTTACGTCGCTTAGGGTGCCGAAAATGTATACACAACTGATGTATTTTATAACACAGTATTTTCATTTCATTTCGTTTTGGTGAAGACTGTTAACTGTTGGGCTGTCTATTCCCAGAAAAACACGAATGGAATTGAAACACATGAAAAAAAGCTTTAGTGATGACAAGAAAAGCTTTGTACATGACACAAGTGTGCATGTGGACGATCTTGAAAAAGGGTCCTCCTAAACACCGGAATGACACGAAATGATGCGGAATTACACTGAAATGCCATAAAAATGATGCGGAATGACATTTCTTTTACAAAATACTCGACCCCAGAATGTATTTTGTTTATTAACTAACAAAGTACCTCCCAAGCAACCTTCTTACATCTGGTCCTGTTCACACTTTCAGACTTTATTAGTTTAGTAGACTTTGGTGAAAGGCAACCACAGGAGGGTGCTGGGGGATTGGCACGAATAAAAGGGGAGGGGTCATGAAGGAGAGGGTAGCAGTGGGAGATTTTCAGTCAATAATTACTTTGTGATTTTTTAACCTGGCACATATGCATCATAGACAACTGGACCTGGATTATTTAGACGTTAATGGAGGACCACAAATTGAAAATATGAAGGGGCAGCAGGGGTGGTACATGAATATTCTTAATTTTCCCCACTTGCCTATGAAGTGTCCCTTCATGACTCTGCAGTCTCCCTATTTTTTCTGGAGGGAGACTTGAAGTCTCCCTAAAATTCCCCCCTAGGCTGGTCCCTGCTGCCACTCACGATCTGACCCCAGATGTCACAGAGCGTCCCAATGAGAAACTTGATGGCTTCTTCCTCTTTGCCGCTGTCGCTGAGTGAGCTTTTGATTTTGAAGTGCTCGCTCGACCCAATTCTACACTCTCCTTGACCGCTACGGACTCACCCGGTGTTACGGCTCCCACTAACGGGGTAACCACTTCACCGGTCGAGCTAGCCGCTTGTGAAGGAAAAAGAGGCCTTATTCCTTGCTTAATATTCATGAGTACCTTTGCAGCTAGCTCTGTTTGCTCATCAGAGCATGACGACAGCTGCACAGTTTGGATGGGTGTTGCTATACCATTACCATGTTCTTGTTCCTCTGAAAAAGAAACTGAAAAACTAGAATTAGCCTGCGGTTACAGTTCCGGCATCGTAACTTCACCACGCACCACACAGCACGATACCCACCTCCAACATTTGACATCCCAAACTACACATGTATCAGAAGGAGTGCAGCAGCTACAAGCAAGACAACAAGCATGTAATCCGAGGCAGACTTCCTCACCTTACACTTTGAGCAAAAAGGTTTCATAATAATATTTAAACCAAAGACAAAGTCCACTGCACTCCTAAACTACAAAAATAATTTATACATAATAAGGATATAAAATCAAAATCATTTTGAAAGAAATCAAAAGTTAAAAATTTTTTCGAAAAAATTTTGAAAATGCCAAAGTTCCCAAAGGGAACCTCATGAGCACAAGGGCGTCCCGATAGAGAATAAGTGTGGACAAACACTAAATAATTAAAGCTACACTTCCGGAATTATTTAAGACATGTATTCTACTATAAATATAATAACTGTGCAATACTATAATACTTGAATACTATAAATTAAAGCGTTGTTAAACTGAAATGTCAACAGGAAAAACAGGAAACTAAACAACAGGCATACAATAAGCCCAAAGTCAGTAACTGATCAATCACTACCTGATGCAAAGCCAGATCTTCATAGGATGAGAAAAACAAGGCATCTGGTAGAAGATGCAAGGCTACAGACGTCCTAACACCCACAGGATAAGGACGTAACCTTGGGGATAACCGGAATAAACATTCTGCAGATCACGTTAAACTCCCAAGAAATTTAATTAAAAAAATTCGATAAAAAATCGAACAAGAGGCCCCAATCTTAATCCTCACCGGCCAAAGTGGTTCAAAGAAGTATTTGGGGTCACATTCAGCAAGACATGGTTCATCAACACTACAAAGGAATGAAGTCATGAGAGACAAAATTTATGGAAAACACTAAGGAATGGATTTGAACAAACCTGAACGTAACATGCCCCCCCTCCCCCACCCCACCCCTGCCCATAGAGCCCAAATATTAAGCCAAGGACTCAAATTGAACAAACTTGAATCTGATCCCCCTTGAGATGTCATATACCAAATAGGAAAGAATTTTGACTGGTGGATATGAAGAAGGTTTTTTCAAGATATCACCTCACATTGTATTACAAAATATTAACACAGGGTCCCGACTTGAGCAAACTTAAATCGGTCCCACCTAGAGATGTTGCATACCAAATATGAAAGGATTTTGATTGGTGGATCTGAAGAAGAAGATTTTAAAAGAAATTCCCTCATATTGCACTTAGTTAAAATTCAGGCTCCCATAGGTAGCCCAAATTAATAACCCCAGGACCCGGTTTGAACAAACTTGAGTCTTACCCTCCAAGAGATGTTGTATACCAAATATGAAAGGATTCTCACTGGTGGATCTGAAGAAGATTTTTAAAGAAATTTTCTTATATTGTACTAAGTTAAAATTTCAGCTCCCATAGGGACCCCAAATATCAACCCTTGAACAAACTTGAATCTAAACCTCCTAGAGATGTTGTATACCAAATATGAAAGCATTCTTACTACATGGTCTGAAGAAGATTTTAAAAACGAGTCGGAACAGGACCCAAAATTTTCAGGCTATAAATTTTTTTTTTCCATCTCAAAATTTAACAGAATGCATAAAAATACACCAAAAATGTCCAAATTTTGGTCCAAAATTTAGGAGTTCAAACCTGACCCCAATTTTTTTTTTCATCTCAAAATTGAACAAAACGCATAAAAAACAAATTTTTTTCCCAAATTGACGTCCAAAATTTCCAAGTCTGAATCAGACCCCAAATTTTCATGCTAAAAAATTTTTTTTTTCGTCTCAAAATTGAACAAAGAATGCATAAAATTTTTTTTTTAAAATTCCGAATTTAGGTCAAAAATTTCGGAGTCGGAACCGCATCCAAAATTTTCAGTCTAAAAATTTGGGAGGGGGGGGGGGGAGAGTGGGAGGGGGGTGGGGGTTCGTCTCAAAATTGAACAAAACGCATAAAAAATCCAAAACAAATTTTTTTTCTTAAATTTTGGTAAAAAAATTCTAAGTCCAAACCAGACTCAAAATTTTCAACCCAGGGACCCAATTTGAACAAACTTCAATCTGACCCCTCATAGAGATGATGCATACCAAATGTTAAAGGATTCTGACTGGTGCATCTGAAGAAAAAGATTTTTAAAGAAATTTTCTCATATTGCACTAATTTAAAATTCATGCTCCCATAGGGAACCCAAATATTAACCAAGAAACTCGATTTGGACAAACTTGAATCTGCCCCCCCCCCCACCCTAGAGATGATGTATACCAAATATGAGAGGATTCTGACCAGACCTGTTAACCTCTGAGGGTGACTGTCAGTGAGATTTTGATGAGCTCTCAGTGAGATTTGGATGCTTGTCAGTGAGATTTTTGCGTGTGGCCAATACATCAATATTTTCCTTGTTATGCCCCCCACAGTCCCACATGGGCACCCCTCCCCCCCCCAACCCAAATGCATTATCTATTTCATTTTAATAATTTATTTGGACACTTTTAATGGTATTTGTCAGTGAAAGCATACAAATATGGATATCACTGGTCCAACCCCCCCCCCCCCCCCCCCCCCACCCCCTTCAGTCCGGCCATTTTTCCTTGGAGGCTGAAACATCTTGGGTCGAAACGCCCCAGGACCAAAACATTCAAGAACCAACACAAGCATTCCTTCTTACTTCATGCTATTTATTCATGTAAATTCTTTGTTCAGTCTGTACATTTTTAGTGAGAAAATATTCATTCTTATTATCGTTTGACAGGTTTTATTGTACTATAAAAACAAGAGCACCGCTGGGCATTGCATCATACGCCCGTGAACTGTTCAAATTGTACCATTTTAACACATTTGCAATTTTTTTTACAGTGCGAGAAATTTATACTGGCATATATATATATGTTACGGTCAGACTTTGAAATCAGTGATTTTGTGAAATGACTAAATTTTTCAGTCATTTGAGAAAAAGACTAACAAGTTTGAAGCCAATCGAAAAACAAATACTAAAGTTATCATCTGGAAACCAAATATTTGACGAAGAATTCTAAGTCCAACAGGGGCCATAATTCAGGCAAAAATTGTTCAGACCGACCCCATATTCGAACTTGACCTGTATTTTGTTGTGATTAAACCACACACCAAGTTTGGAGCCAATCGGAAAACAAATACTAAAGTTATCATCCGGAAACCAAATATTTGACGAATTCTAAGTCCAACAGGGGCCATAATTCAGGCAAAAATTGTTCAGACCGACCCCATATTCGAACTTGACCTGTATTTTGTTGTGATTAAACCACATACCAAATTTGGAGCCGATCGGAAAACAAATACTAAAGTTATCATCCGGAAACCAAATATTTGACGAATTCTAAGTCCAACTGGGGCCATAATTCAGGCGAAAAATGTTCGGACCGACCCCATATTCGAACGTGACCTGTATTTTGTTGTGATTAAACCACATACCACATTTGGAGCCGATCGGAAAACAAATACTAAAATTATCATCCGGAAACCAAATATTTGACGAATTCAAAGTCCAACTGGGGGCCATAATTCAGGCGAAAAATGTTCGGACCGACCCCATATTCGAACTTGACCTTATTTTGTTGTGATTAAACCACATACCACATTTGGAGCCGATCGGAAAACAAATACTAAAGTTATTGTTCGGAAACCAAATGGATGGACAGACAGACGGACGGACAACGCCATACTATAATACGTCCCGTTTTTCAAACGGGCGTATAATTACTCAATGCTAACAATACATATTGTTTTGTTTAAAAAAAAACACCTGTCGTTTTCGTATTTTATTAAAAAAATATTTGAACTGTGTTTTGTATTACTCACATTGGAAAAGGTGCCCTCAGTATTCATAACTCCCATTGTGAAAAAAAACAAACAAAATAATCCTGTTGTTTCAAAATGGAGACAAAATACTCTGCTGGAGCCTGGACACGATTGTTCTGAATCTGTTTGTATATAAGTAAGGGGAGGTAACTTAATTCTTGTGATATCTCACAAAAGATTTTTTTCAGTTTTCAACAAACTTTCAATTATATTTTTTTTTACACAAAATGGATAAATTTGGTATGAACAATAACACAGGGTATAAACCGTATAAACCTTTAGCCGGAAGTGGGGATAAGCGAGGCGAGAGATTTCTATTTTTATCTCAAAGTTTCAGTTGCAGCGTATCCAAGATCACCGAAAACAAGATTTTTTTAATAAAAGGAATGACCGAAGAAGACAAAATTAGTATGTTATATAAAACAATATTTAACAATGAAACGACACAACTTAATGGAAAAATCGACTCTTGTAGTATGAAAAAACATCTGCTGATCATCTCGGAAAATGAATTTCTCGGGCAAATTTCTCCTTCAAATATCGTTTTTCACATATTCACAAATGTAACATGTTAAAATCATAGATCGACAGATTCGACGTTCAATTCCACACCAGAAACTATCAACCATAACAACGAAGGAGGTTCGGTGCTACTAAAACTGTTCAAAATATAATGTCGCCTTATCGATTTTTTTATACGCCCAGTTGTATACGCTCGTATCTGCAGTTGATGAGTCGTATACATTTTTTATGCTTGTCAGGTGACCCTTTCGATGTGAGAATCTGATAAATTTGGAGCCTGTAAGTTCCGAAAGTAAGATAGGCCTATACGCGCACAAGCCGGGTTGAATGCAACATTGCATTGCGTTGAAAAAGCAAGTTACCTTTTTCAACGCAGAGAAATAGCCCATTTTACTGCATTACAGAATCTAACGATAGGCGGTGAACTGTTTGAAGATGAGACTGGTTTTATGGCATAGCGTAACAACGTCAGATCAAGTTGGACCGCATTATTTACTGTAAGTTGACTCTTTCAGACACAATTTGTTCCAAAACACGGTTTGGGGTGAAATAATTTTTTTTTTTTTTTGGGGGGGAGGGGGGGGGGGGCAGTCAGGATTTTTTCGGGCACTCAGGATTCTTTCGGATGAAGTGGACCTCAGCTCCACATCCTCCCCCACCCCACCCAGAAAATAAAAATTCCCGTACGCATATGGCAGTATAGATAGCATGTAATTATAATTTTATGAATTTTTAGGCTCAAGCACCAATTTGTTAAGTTCTTAAATCATCGGGTCTGTAAATTTCAGTGAACTACAAAAGGTATAACATAAACTCACGGCTATATTTAAATAGCCTCTTGTGCTTTGCTTCTTTACATGATAACAATTTGTTGAGTTCTTAACTTTTGTGGGTCCCTAAATTTCAATGGACTGCAACAGGCAGAAAAACAAAAAAAAAAAAAAAAACAAAAACGAAAAAAATGAATAAAAAAAATGAAAAAAAGAACATTAAGAACGGCACATTTCCGAGCCCACTAATAACCTTCCCAGTGATCCAAGGAACACTGATGACGAATTTCATCTGAATTCATGCAGCGGTTGCTTGCATACATAAACAGACAAACAGACAGACACACTCTTTTATATATAAACTCTCCCAAAAAAGAAAGTGTGCATGTTAAAAAATAACACTAAAAAAAGATATATATCATTTTCATTCACGGAAATTTTATTCAATCACAGATGAATCAATTTGTGATCAACACGAGAAATTTCATTACGCCACGACGAATACTCTTGGTGCCATGGAGAGTCAAAGACACTAAGGGTCAAACACAAAAGTCACACACTCAATATCTGGTATGACCTCTGTCTGCATCGACTACTGCTGTGCACCTACACCTCATGGAAGCGAACAAGTTAGCATGGAAGTGTTGTGGGATGTTGTTCCATATTCTGATAAGCTGTCTTTGGAGTTCCACAAGCGTTGACGGTGCATGGGGAAGCCGGCGTAGCTGATGTTTCATTTCGTCCCATACGTGCTCAATGGGTGAGATATCGGGCGAATTTGCGGTCCAGGGAAGAACATCCACTTGTTGTTGCTGCAGACACTGTTGAACAACACGAGCTGCGTGGGGTCGGGCGTTGTCCTGCTGTAGAATGACGCCGGGCCGTGACGTTGCAGAAATGGGACAACAACAGGTGTAAGCACTTCATCACGATATCTGGCTGCATTGAGATTGCCATCAATAATGACCAGCTCAGTTCTGTTACGGGCAGTGATGCCACCCCACACCATGAGATACCCTCCCCCATAACGGTTTCGTTCCACGACACATGGATCTGCGTAGCGTTCGTTGCGACGTCTGCACACTTTCTGGCGGCCATCTGCTGATGAAACATGGAAACGACATTCATCTGTGAATAAAACACATCACCACCAGTGTAAGGGATGCCTGAGATGTTGTCTACACCACTGCAGTCGAGCACGACGATGACGTAACGTCAAAATCGGACGAATTGCAGGTCTTCGAGGACGTAAGCCGTATTCTCTCAGCCGGTTGATTACTGTTTGAGGATGTATCCGTCTCAGGTTAGGGATGTTCCTGGCTGTTGTCGTTGCAGTTGGTTGCCGGTTCCGGAGATGGACGACACGGATATACCGATCTTGTGCAGGGGTGGTAACTTGGGGTCTCCCGGAGCGGGGTCGGTCTCGAACGTCATCATGTTGTGCATGTCCATGGACTAGCCTGTCTACAGTGTTACGGTGGCAGTTCAAATGCTGGGCAACCTCTGTGTGTTCTGCCAGCTCTAATCATACCCAGGGCAAAGAGACGTGGATTCATTGTCAATCTTGACATGCTAATGTGGAGTCGTTTTAACAGCAGCGCAAGTTTGAATGTGAACGATAGGAAGGCCTTACTTTAGTGTTTAAATATGCAAGGATTCACACTGCTGCATGAAGCTCTCCACGTGCAAACATGCCTTTTCACAAACGTGCAGCACGTCATTTAACGTTAATGTAATTTTAACTGGGAAAGCTGTTTTTGTGTTCAATATAACTTATTCATGAACAGGTTAACACTCTTTACACCTACGAAATTATTTTTTTGGAGTTTGATCAATTTCTGCAATGCACACTTTCTTTTTTGGGCGAGTATAGTAGTAATAATAACTCTTTGGCCAGCCACTGATTTGTCGCGGTTCTCGTAAGGGATGAATCTATAAAGCCGTGTGGAGTAGGAGTGGGAAAGGCAGCGAAGAGCCGTGTAGGGGGGGGGGGGGGGGGGGGGGGGGGGAGAGACAACCCGCACATAATCCCCCACGTAAAAGCAGACGTTCCCCCCCCCCCATCATTTTTGCAACTAAATACGCTCTGGAAGGGGCAGGCATGTAGCTAAATAGCAGACCCACAAATTCGCAAGGAGGGTAGCTATTGATCTATTATGGGGTGAAGCAGGGCCTTCGCTACTAACGGCCGTCCATAGTTGGGCCCGGGGTAGGAAAATTGTGAATTTTATAGTCCCCAAACCCTCGTTTCCTTGCACCTGAGTGGATATTTTGAGGTTTTTAATGGAGAAATATTGGTAAGATTTCACACTTCCAGAGCTGGTAAATGCCGGCGTGGAGTATAAATGACAGAACGACGAATATTAGACTCAGTATTGAACTGAGAATATTTTTTAAAAAACCCAAAACTATGAATGAGATACAAACGGGATACTAAATATATGGGAATATATATTAAACCTACTGTATATAACTTGAAAACCCCAAGCTTTTGCAGGCGCCGGGGAGCAATTTGAAAGTGTGTGGGGGAAGGGGGAGGGGCAATGTATCTATGGTTTCTGCATTACCTCCCAGACACACAAGCGCGTGCGTGCGCACTTTTACAGAGTGTTGGGCATGCTAGCATGATCTAGAGGGAATACATGCTCCCAAAGAAAAAAAAAAAACACACAAACGAATGGGTAAACCAATCGAATGAATTTAGAAGTGAAGATAATAATGAAAGGATCAGAGAATTCGAATTTGCAGCGTTCAACAGTCCGCATCTGAGGAGTCCGTCACAGCAGCCTCAGAATCACTGAGCATGTGAGTTTTGGCCCTCATTTTTCAAAATATCCCAGAGAAAGCCCGCAGACCCTCACCACCGAGAATGGGATACGGCGATATCGCCTCTTGTGCTACCTCTCCCCCCCCCCCCCCCCCCCCCCCCCCACCACCTAACCACTGTGCGGCTCGGATGCTGCTGCACAGCACACGGTGGGCATACATGGTGGTCCCCTTGGGATTAGCTCTGAGAGTCCCACCCCCACCTCACCCCCAATATTTTTACCTTCCTTTGCTCCTGAATAATAAACTTTACTCTATTTTAAAAATAAATATGTGGAACTGATTCAAATGAACGCCTTTCCAGTGTGTTATCGTATCACTATAAACAAAGAAAAAATATGGTATACATGTAAACTACATTTTTAAAATTGCATGTTAGAGGTCAGTGTAAAACAAAATGCAAACGAAGAAAATAACCAAACGAAAAAATTTAGAAGCGAGTCTGATAACGAAAGGAGCAGAGAATTCCAATTTGTTGTGTTCTACGACTGGATCTTTAGCCAGTGTGGAGTCTGTCTCTCTCCGTACAGAGGACAGCCATTTTACTTCCCCACCCAATAGGACGACACGCCGTGAGATCATCAACCCCGCAACTGATGCTGCCAGAGAGGGTTCAGATAACTCCATATCTTTTCTCAGTAGGGGATCCGCGATCCCGCGACTTCTGGCACGAGAGACCAGCGAACTTATCCACCACTCTTTTCAATTTGTCACCCACATTTCAACTTGGGGTGGGGGGGGGGGTGCCCCCCCCCCCCCCCTCCTGGTTACGTTCTTGAATGAGAATAAATAATTTCAGTTTACAGGCATGACAAACTGGAAAAATATATCAGTAAAATATATTAGTTGCAGGTGTATTTTATAGAATAATGTAATGGCCGGTCTGGGTTTGAATGTGCTACTATATTTGTCACCCTGAATAAGCATACAAAGTTTTCAAAACAATAATGAATGTGCCTTCTTGAGGCATCCCAAAAGAAGATGTTAATGCACAAATGCACTAAGTTTGAATGAAGGTCATTGCTTGTGGCAATGTTTTTTTTTTCTTTTTTATGGAAATTCATAAATATACCCTGCTGAGAGTGCAAAAGGGATAAGTTGCTGTTCAAAGGCTGGTGATAATGACAATAATTTTTTATGGAAACGAAAAAAAATAAATAGCACACATCTAGAGGTCACCCTGAACACACATACCAAGTTTCAAAGTGATCCAATCATAAATGTGCCCTGAAGGGTGTGCCAAAGGGAAATATTGAGGTCTGACTAAACTAAGTTCAAAGGTCACTGCCTGCTGGCAACATTTTTCGACAGAAATGGAAGAAAATCGGTAGCACCCCTATAGATGTCACCCCAAACAAAGCACACCAAGTTTCCAAGTGATCCAATCGTAAATGTGCCCTTCAGGGTGTGTCAAAGGGAAATATTGATGCATAACTGCACTAAGTTTTCACCAAGTTTTTCAAAGATTGTTGCCAACAGCAACATTTTTTGATGGAAATGGAAGAAAATCGATAGCTCCCATCTGGAGGTCACCCCAAACAAGCCCACCAAGTTTCCAAGCAATTCAATCATAAATGTGCCCTGCAGGGTGTGTCAAAGGGAAATATTGATGCTTAACACTCTGCACTCTGATGTCAAAATGGAACAGTTTCCAGCAGCAAATATTTCCCATAATGCAGTTTGATATTTAACCAAATATACCTTGTTTGGCAGAGCTCCGTGAGCTCAGTCAAACAAGATATAATTGGTTAAATTCATAGTTAAACAAGAGAAAAACAGAGAGATTGGACAAAATTGTATTGCACTACTAGAGTGCTAGGGGTTAACTGCACTAAGATCATCAAAGATCATTGCCAATGGCAACATTTTTTGACGGACAAGGAAGAAAATCAATAGCTCCTATATAGAGGTCACCCCAAACAAGCATACCAAGTTTCAAAGTGATCCAATCATAAATGTGCCCTGTAGGGTATTCCAAAGGGAAATACTGAGGTCTGACAAAATAAACAAAGTTCAAAGGTCATTGCCAACGGTAAAATTTTTTGATGGAAATCAAAGAAAATCAATAGCTCACATCTGGAGGTAACCCCAAACACGCATATCAGGTTTCATTGCAATCTGATCATAATTGTTCCATGTAGGGTGTGCCAAAGGGAAATATTGAGGTCTGACTAAACTAAGTTCAAAGGTCGTTGTCCGCTGCAATATTTTTTGACAGGAATAGAATAAAATTGATAGCTCCCATCTAGAGGTCACCCCAAACAAGCACACCAAGTTTCAAAGTGATCCGGTCAAAAAAGTACACTGCAGGGTGTGCCGAAGGGAAATATTGATGCATAACTGCACTAAGTTCATCGAAGATCGTTGCCAGCGACAACATTTTTTGACTGAAATTGAAGAATATCGATAGCTTCCATCTAGAGGTAACCCCAAACAAGCATACCAAGTTTCAAACGGATCTGATCATAAATGTGCCCTGTAGGGTGTGCCAAAGGAATATATTGATGCCTGACTAAACCAAGTTCAATTGTCATTGCCAGCGGCAACATTTTTTGACAGAAATGGAATGAAATGGAAGAAAATTGATAGCTCCCATCCAGAGGTCACCCCAAACAAGCATACCAGGTTTCAAAGCAATCCGATCATAAATGTGCCCTGTAGGGTGAACCAAAGGGAAATATTGAGGTCTGACTAAACTAAGTTCAAAGAACGTTGGCAGCGGCAACATTTCTTGATGGAAATGGAAGAAAAACGATAGCTCCCATCTAGAGGTCACCCCAAACAAGCATACCAAGTTTCAAACCGATCTCATCATAAATGTACCCTGTAGGGCATGCCAAAGGAATACATGTATATTGATGCCTGACAAAACAAAGTTCAATGGTCGTTGCCAGCAGCAACATTTTTTGACGTAAATGGAAGAAAATCGATAGCTCCCATCTAGAGGTCACCCCAAACAAGCATACCCGGTTTCAAAGCAATCCGATCAGAAATGTGCCATCTAGGGGATGCCAAAGGGAAATATTGAGGTCTGACTAAACAAAGTTCAAAGAACGTTGCCAGAGGTAACATTTTTTGATGGAAATGGAAGAAAATTGATAGCTCTCATCTAGAGACCTACCCAAACAAGCATACCAAGTTTCAAAGCGATCTGATCATGAATGCAACCTGTGCGGTGTGCCAAAGGAAATTGTGGATGTTGAGCTAAAAATGCTTTATTAAAGATATAACTGTGTTGTCAACTGTTTACGAACTCGGCTGCCCAAAACATCGCCCGAGGTTTTCAACCCAAATTGAATAGTATATCCTACCGATGTGTAAGATACACCCTTAATTTAGGATTATATTTTTAGGGAAAAGGTGAGACTTATACACCGGGTGTATAAAATTTACTTTATGCATGTATTGTAGTCATGAAATAGCCATAACGCAGAAACTAACAAGTGTTTCACAATCAAAAACTGTATTTTTTATGCTAATCTACTAAGATTTGCATATTTGGAGATTTGGGTGAATCTTTAAGTGAATTGATTCGTGGAATCGCATCAAAATTTTGCCTCTGTTATTTGTTTATTAGTTCAGCAATCTGAATGTAATCATCAGCATCAGTGACTATCAGTCACAGGTACTGATAACTTTGTTCCGATTCTGAACTCGTCAACGATATACCGGTATATCATGGTATTTTTTTCAATACCGATACCGGTATTGATATTTGAATACTGTGCAGCCCTACCAACTTGAGGGCTGCCAGAAAGCAACCGAGTGAGTGGCGGAACGGCCTGCTTCAGCTCACCCTTAGGACCTGTCAGTGCCGCCGAGCCCGATGAGGTGTCTTCCCAGTGAACCCTTCTGGAAGAAGAGCCAAAATCCTCATAAGGGATCAACGATGGACATCGACCAGCAGCCAGACTTGGGAGACAGTTAGACAACACTGCAGCATTGTCCCAAGAGTGACAGGAAACTGTCACTGGCCTCTGGGCAATAGAGGGTCCTGTTTGCAATTCCTCATAAGAACCTGATGACTAGATGCACGATATATCAAATTTTCGATACGATATCAATATTGTTCCCATATCGAATATCGTATCGAGCGCAACTGAAAAATATTGACCCGACGATATCAGTTTCTGTTCCATAACAATAGGGGAAGTTGGGAATCCCTGTGTTACATGTGCATTCACTGTTATCATGGCGGAGCAAATTAAGAGTCTATGGTCAACGTTTTTTGAAAGGCTGGATAAACAAGTGTTTGACCACCGAGGTGGTATTAGTCCCCAACGGCGCTTTTGTGACATAAGGTGTTTTTGTCACAGAAGACACTAGAGTATATAAGCATCTTGGATTTAAAAAAAAAAATATTGAGCCTTCATAATCCGCTCACAACCCTTTATCCATGTACCATATATGAAAGGCATAGCTTGAACCATGTTGGAGGGAGGGGTGGTAACATAAAGTAGAGAAAAAAGCTTAAAAAACACAACAAAAATGGCCGCCATCCTGCCATCTTGGATTTTGAAAAATAAATATTGACTGTGCATCATCCCCTCAGAACCATTTATCCATGTACTAAATATGAAAGGTGTAGCCTGAAGCATGTTGGAGGAAGAGGTGGTAACATAAAAACAGACAGACAGACAGACAGATGTTAGATTTTGAAAAAAAAATATTGAGCGTGCATAAACTCCTCACAACCCCTTTATCCATGTACCATATATGAAAAGTGTAACTTGAACCATGTTGGAGGGAGCAGTGGTAACATAAAATAGAGAAAAAAGCTTTAAAAAAGCAACAGAAATGGTTGCCATGGCGCCATCTTGAATTTTGAAAAAAAAAATATTGAACGTGCAACATCCCATTACAACCCTCTATCCATGTGCCAGATATAAAAAGTGTAGCTTGAACCATGTTGGAGTGAGGGGTGGTAACATAAAATAGAGAAAAAAGCTTAAAAAAACACAACAAAAATGGCTGTCATGCCGTCATCTTGGATTTTGAAAAAAAAAAATATTGAACGTGCATCATCCCCTCCCAACCCTCTATCCATGTGCCAAATATGCAAAGTGTAGCTTGAACCATTTTGGTGGGAGGGGTGGGTAACATGAAAATAGAGAAAAAAAGCCTAAAAAACACAACAAAAATGTCCGCCATTCCGCCATCTTGGATTTTGAAAAAAAAATTTTGGAGCGTGCATCATCCCCTCAGCTTGAATTTTGAAAAAAAAATATTGAACGTGCAACATCCCATTACAACCCTCTATCTATGTGCCAGATATAAAAAGTGTAGCTTGAACCATGTTGGAATGAGGGGTGGTAACATAAAATAGAGAAAAAAGCTTAAAAAAACACAACAAAAATGGCCGCCATCTTGGATTTTGAAAAAAAAATATTGAACGTGCATCATCCCCTCCCAACTCTCTATCCATGTGCCAAATATGCAAAGTGTAGCTTGAACCATGTTGGTGGGAGGGATGGTAACATGAAAACAGAGAAAAAAAAAGCCTAAAAAACACAATAAAAATCGCTGCCATTCCGCCATCTTGGATTTTGAAAAAAAAATTTTGAGCGTGCATCATCCCCTCAGAACCATTTATCCATGTACCAAATATGAAAGGTGTAGCTTAAAGCATGTCGGAGGGAGAGGTGGTAACATAAAAAAAAAGACAGACAGAGACAGACAGACAGACAGATGGACGGACAGACGGATGGAGTGCAATCCAATAGTCCCCTTACGGTTCCCGTAGGGGACTAAAAAACATGCAAGTTATGTGGCATGGTAATAATTTCGATAACAGCAAATACTTCAAATCTCATATCACATACTGAACATCACTACAAGAAAAAATTTGTAAAAACAAGGAACGATAAAAAAACTTCAGCAGAGAAATGGAAAATGGTAGTTTCATAATCTATTTATATACAACAAATTGACAACATTGGGTTAATCCCGTTGACAAGCCTTACTTAGATATCAGTTGAGTTGTTTCTCTGTATTAATTTTTTTCATTTGGAGCAAAAGAGAAATTCAGGAAACTTTCGTAATGTTTGTCAATCATTTTATTTTATTTTAATTTTTCATTTGCAGCAGAAATAAAATTCGGAAAACTTTGTGTTTGTCAATCACTTCGAAATTTAATTCAGTTTTATTTTTAGAACATAAGGGAATGTCCCGGTATGCAATGTTCAAATAATGATAATGTTCTTGTTGAAAGAAAGTGTGGAAAAAAGAGTTCCCATTTAGTACTTTCATATACACTGTCAAATAAAACTAGATACCCGGTAAGTCAAACAGAAACAATAAATCAAAGTCACGTTGCTGTGTTCAACTCCAATCGAATGGGGAGTACTTTTTGTACATCAAGGTGTTGAATATTTTCATATTTTGCGCTACTTCTGTGGTGTTGGAATGTTAGTCCTTGTGTAGAAACATTATATTTTTTATAAATTTTACATAAAAATAACAATTATTTTCAGCTAGGAAATGTGTAGACGTCTTTCTCAAGAGATATAATGAATTTGTAGTTTACTTTTGGTTTCCATATTTTACACCTTAACGTCTGTTATGTTATTTATTTTTATTAAGATTTTAGTTCATCATACTAGTATTTTATGGGGGGGCGCGGTGGCTCAGTTGGTAGAGGTGCAGGCTGCAAGCCGAGAGGTCCTCGGTTCGAATCCCACCTGCGGCAACCGTGTTGTGTCCTTGGGCAAGACACTTCACCCCGATTGCCTACATGGGGGCACGATGATGCTGTGTGCTGAGGCGTACTGCACGTCGATGGTGCGCATGTCTTCAACCAATCTAACCCTGCCTGTGCCGCGGTGCGAGAGTTCAGAGTTACGATGTTGGAGAGCTGACAGCTGCTCGTCGTTGCTCGGTGGTTCTCTCCGGGTACTCCGGCTTCCTCCACCCGTAAAACTGTCACGGTCACGATTAGCCATTGTGCATAAGTATGTGACCTTAAACACCAATAAATAAATATAGTATTTTATGATTAAGGAGAGTAGCCTCCCCTGAGTGGAATCGTTCAGTCCATCTGATAGAGACGCATGCTGTTTCTTGACAGAAGGCTTTCACAAATGGCTTATTCTTAAAAAAAATAAGACACCTAGGTTGTTAAATGAAAGTGTCAATGACACTGTAGCTTAACTTGTGTGTTGTGTTTGATGAAAAGGATAATGTTCAATGTTTATGAAAGGATTATGAAATAAGACAAGAATTGTGATAACTGGGAATATGTTAATTTCTGTTCCCTGTATGCTATGTTTATAATAAAAATAATATGAGGTGTACACTGTACTAAAGGGCAAAGGGGTGGGTTAATATGACCTCAAATTTAATGTATGTGGCCCTCACAGTTAACATATGTCAACAAAAGTTACCAAGTTACAGGGAAATTATTCCAAAACGAGTCATCCTAACAAGTTACACTGAAATCCCTTCAACTATGACGGTTGATCGATTACTACTAAAAGGGGACATCCTCATCTCGACATTATACTGAGTCATTCTACTAAGTTACAATGAAATCCCTTCACAAGTATGACGACCTGTAGTCTGTACTAAAGTTTTTTGGGTTCTGGGCTTGGGAAGCCATCATGGTTGAATGATTGTGACCAAAAGGAGACGTTGTCATCTGGGCATCATCTGGAGTGATCCTACGAAGTTACAATGAAATCCCTTCATAAATATGACCTGTAGACTGTGCTCAAGGTTTTCGGGCTTCTGACCCCTGTAGCCGTCACAGTTGCCCAATCGTGTCCAAAAGGGGACGTTCTCATCTAGGCATTATATGAAGTCAACCTACCAAGTTACAATGAAATCCTTTCATAAATATGACCTGTAGACTGTGCTAAAGATTTTCAGGCTTTGGGCTCGGGCAGCCATCATGGTTGAATGATCACAACCAAAAGGGGAATTCTAATCTGGGCATCATCTGGAGTGAACCTACAAAGTTACAATGAAATCCCTTCATAAATATGACCTGTAGACTGTGCTCAAAGTTTTCGGGCTTTGGGCTCCTGAAGCCGTCGCAGTTGACCAATCATGACCAAAAGCGGATGTCATCATCTGGGCATTATATGGAGTCAACCTAACAAGTTACAATGAAATCCTCACATAAATACGACCTATAGACTATGCTAAAGGTTTTGGGGTTTTGGGCTCGGGCAGCCATCAAGGCTGAATGATTGAGACCAAAAGGGAACGTTCTCATCTAGGCATTATTTGGAGTCATCTTAACAAGCTACAATGAAATCCCTTCATAAATATGACCTGTAGACTGTGCTAAAGGTTTTTGGGCTTCGGGCCCCCTGTAGCCATCACAGTTGACCAATCACGACCAAAAGAGGATGCCATCATCTAGGCATTATATGGAGTCAACCTAACAAGTTACAATGAAATTCTTCCATAAATACGACCTATAGACTATGCTAAAGGTTTTGGGGCTTGGGCAGCCATAAAGGCTAAATGATAACAACCAAAAGGGGATGTTCTCATCTAGACATCATTTGGAATCATCCTACCAAGCTACAATGAAATCCCTTCATAAATCTGACCTGTAGACTGTGCTCAAGTTTTTTCGGACTTCGGGCCCCTGTAGCCGTCATAGTTGCCCAATCATGTCCAAAAGGGTACGTTCTCATCTAGACATTATATGAAGTCAACCTACCAGGTTACAATGAAATCCCTTCATAAATATGACCTGTAGACTGTGCTAAAGGTTTTCGGGCTTTGGACTCGGGCAGTCATCATGGTCGGATGATTGCAACCAAAAGGAGAATTCTCATCTGGAGTGATCCTACGAAGTTACAATGAAATCCCTTCATAAATATGACCTGTAGACTGTGCTAAAGGTTTTCGGGTTTCGGGCACCTGTAGCCGTCATAGTTGACCAAACACGACCAAAAGGGGATGTCATCATCTAGGCATTATATGGAGTCAACCCAACAAGTTACAATGAAATCCTTACATAAATACTACCTATAGAATATGCTAAAGGTTTTTTGGTTCGGGCAGCCATCAAGGCTGAATGATCGTGACCAACAGGGAACATTCTTATCTAGACATTATCTGGAGTCAACCTACCAAGTTACAATGAAATCCCTTAATAAATATGATATGTAGACTGTGCTAAAGGTTTTCGGGCTTCGGGCCCCTGTAGCCGTCATAGTTGCCCAATCACGTCCAAAAGGGGACGTTCTCATCTAGACATTAAAAAAAGTGAACCTACCAGGTTACAATGAAATCCCTCCATAAATATGACCTGTAGTCTGTGCTAAAGGTTTTTGGGCTTCGGGCTCGGGCAGCCATCATGGTCGGATGATCGCAACCAAAAGGAGAATTGTCATCTGGAGTGATCCTACGAAGTTACAATGAAATCTCTTCATAAATATGACCTGTAGACTGTGCTAAAGGTTTTCGGGTTTCAGGCACCTGTAGCCGTCATAGTTGACCAATTACGACCAAAAGGGGATGCCATCATCTAGGCATTATATGGAGTCAACCCAACAAGTTACAATGAAATCCTTACATAAATACTACCTATAGACTATGCTAAAGGTTTTTTGGTTCGGGCAGCCATCAAGGCTGAATGATCGCGACCGACCAACAGGGGACGTTCTTATCTAGACATTATTTGGAGTCAACCTACCAAGTTACAATGAAATCCCTTAATAAATATGATATGTAGACTGTGCTAAAGGTTTTCGGGCTTCGGGCCCCTGTAGCCGTCATAGTTGCCCAATCACGTCCAAAAGGGGACGTTCTCATCTAGACATTATATAAAGTGAACCTACCAAGTTACAATGAAATCCCTCCATAAATATGACCTGTAGCCTGTGCTAAAGGTTTTCAGGTTTTGGGCTCGAGCAGTTGTCACAGTTGACAGATCGTGACCAAATGGGTAAGTTCTCATCTAGACACCATCCGGAGTCATCCTACCAAGTTACAATGAAATCCCTCCATATTAAATATGACCTGCAGACTGTGCTAAAAGTTTTTTGGTTTCGAGCTTGGGCAGCCATCACGGTTGACAGATCATGACCAAAAGGGGACATTCTAATCTAGGCATTATACAGAGGCATCCTACCAAGTTACAATGAAATCCCTTCATAAATACGACCTATAGACTGTGCTAATGGTTTTCGGGTTTTGGGCTCGGGCAGCCATACCGGTTGACCGATAGTGACCAAAAGGGGACGTTCTCATCTAGACATGACCCCCAAACCTGCATATGAAATTTTGTGACGATCAGACAAGAACTATGGGGTGCAGCCTGTGCCAAAGGAATATGTGAACAGACTCACAGACTCACAGACTTCCGCACGCATGATGGCAATAGCTTATCTTGACTTTGTCAAGTTAAACTAAAAAGTTAAATAGGTATTTTCTGGCATAGTGCTAGTGTACAGAGTGACTAATATCAACTTCATAATTAATATCGAATATCATATTGATATCGAGAAATTTATAAGAAAAAAATTGATATCGAAATCGAAGTCAAAAATTCAATACTGCACAACTCTACCGATGACAGACGTTGATCGGCAGCCAGACTTAGGAAACAGAAAACACTGGAGGATTATTCCAAGATTGACAGGTTACAGTCTCTGGCCTCTGAGATACTGAAGGCTGCGATTGCAAATCCTCAGAGACTGACGTCGTACTTCGATCGACAGCCAGATATGGAACACGGTGAGAAATCACTGGAGGAAGGTCCCAAGAGTGATAGCTGACAGGAGCAGTCACTGGCTTCTGGGACACTGAAAACCCTGGTTGCCACTGTTCCAGCCCCATCCCTCTATGCAAGCACCATCCCACTGGCCGGCCCACCAGCAGGGGAAAGGGGAACAACAAATGATTCACCCGACAGAGGTTGAGGAATAGCTGCCGAAGCGATAGAGCATCTTAACACACAGGGTGTAAACCTAGCCAGATGAGATGGGGCAGTCAACAAACCTGTACAGCTTCACTGAGAAGCCAGAGAAGGTTGGGAGCCCTGTTTGACCACACCAGATACAGATTCAGGCCCCTGAGCCTGTATACCACCTTCAGGAGAGATGGAAGCAAGACTGTCATGCAGAATCAGGGCAGCACTTACAAATTCCACAGCAGCTGTAGTTGATGCCGGCGGAAAGTCAGAGAGAACTACCTCTGACATCCGAGCAATGAAAATAATCACCCTGGTGCAACGGAAGAGACACCTGAGTCCCCACTTCAGGCACCTCATCACAAGCACCAGCAATAGCTGTGGAGGAATCTGCTGCCAAAAAAGACTGCCCAACATCCAGCATGACAGATTCACTACATGAACTCTCAGAAATATCAGAACAGACACAGCTCACTTTGCCCCGAGAACAGGGTGGTCGAGTGTGAGCAAGAACCACCTTCTTCACGGAGGACCAGAATTTAGAGGACCAAACCCCAAAGATGTCACAAGGATTGGTTTGGGAGCAATTAAAAACTGGAGCAGTTGAATACAAAAAAAATTTCAAAATTCTTTAACAAAACCATATCATGTAAGCTTGTTCCAATGTGAGGTCACACGATATGGTTATGTGGAAATCTTTTGTAAAATCTGAAAATATAATATTTAAAATTTTTAAAATAATAAATTTTTATATCGTCTGCATTAGGTAAAGGGTTAATGATTGTTTGTTTATATAAGTTTGTTTTATTACAAATTATTGGAGAGTCTCTGTTCCTGTAATAAAACAAATTTAGACCACCAAAAATAATTTTGCACTCAACCAGTTAAGGGCTAGACCCATTCCAAGCCATAACAACATCAAACTCTCCACAAAATTTGACAGGTGGCTTGAGAGTTCAGTGCATGTGACAATGACAAGAATGTGGTTAATGTAACAACGTAGATAGCAAATAATCAGGGATGTGAGTGAGTGGTATGCAATAAAATTAGCTGAATATAAGAATCATCTGTAAGACAAGAAATACCAAATAAGCAAGTCTTTTAGACGGCTTGTGTTCCTCTGGATGCAGAGAAATGCTGTTTATTTGACAGGGGACATTTGGCCCACTGATACTTTTGAAAGCAGCTATGTAACATCCTGGATATGCTTACAGTACATCATGACTGTAATTGAACACAGGCCTTCAAAAAAGACGATTGGAATGACAGGTGGAGTTGAATTTCAAACTGATTATTATTTAACATTTCTGGCCTGTAATAACATTTTCAGCACAGTTTTCTGAAAACAAAATGTCTTCATTTCAATCACAAATTAGATGAAAATCACAAATTTCGTGAATAATCAGTCAAAGGCAAGCATCAGATTTAACCCTTAAAGGCCAATTTTTGACTTTTACAACCTCAACACAGGTGCCCTTAACCCTTTGAACTCCAGTGGTATCTTCCATGCCAGTTCAATGGCAACAGTTAGAAGAGTCCATATTCAATATTTGGGGTAGACCAATCAATATATTCATTGGTCTACCCCACACATTTACTGAACAGCCATCTTATATAATGATGTTATGCCTGTTGAGGCACTCAAAACTTGACTAGAAATCACCGCTAAGCCACTGGATGTTTTAAGGCTGTGGGTTGGCGGAAATTCAGGATACTTGAGGGTTAAATTCATTGAGAAGCAAATTGGTTTCCATGTCTCTTAATGATAAAAGGATTTCCAAAAAAGACTGGATAGTTTAAAAAAAAAAGAGGTCTTTTAATCGAGTAGTTATATCTGCAATGAAGATAAAAACATAAGGCAGGAGGCTCCATGCAGCCTGAGGTGCTCACCTGACAAAGTTGTTTATTGAAGGATTTAATTAGCATCTATGGTCAGTATATACTACAGAGGAATGACGTCATGTAAATATTCATAACTGCTGTCCAGTAGGATGATTTTTTTCTGTATTGAGATGTGCATAGTGCACAAATAATGCCTAGAATATCAACCTACATGTAGGGATTCAACTTAAACAAACTGGGACTAAGCACCCCATCCATGCACCCCCTCCCACCCCCACCCCCACCCAGACTATTCTTTCAACTCAACTCTTGCAAGTTCAATAACTACACAGTGGAGCCCACTTAACTGGGTATGTTTTAACCGTGTGACCCTATCAATTGCATTGCATATTCATGAACATGAAATTTCCAAACACCAAACCATTTACCATTTGTTCAGTACAAATGATACCTGTTATACCCTAAAAAAAAAAATTAGGGTTCTGACCATTGGATTTGATGAAGAACATTTTCAAAGATTATTCCTAATATTTGACTATTAAAGTTAAAGTGCCCAAATATTAACCCAGGGACTTGATTTCAACAAAGGTGTATCTGATGGTGTATACCATATAACATAAGATTCTGATTGGGGGGTTCTTGAGAAGATTTTTAAAGAATAGTCCTCCTACTGAACCAAAATAAAATAGGGGTGCCAATAGGGAACCCAAGTATCAATTGAGGGACTTGGTATGAACAAACTAAGATGCGCCCTTCCAAAGGATGTTGTGTCACAAATATCAAAAGATTCTGGCTCATGGATCTGAAGAAGGTTTTTAACGATTATCCCCATACAGTATTGCACCAAGTTAAAATTCGGGCCACCATAGGGAGACCAAATATTCAATGAGGGACTTAATTTGAACAAACTTGAATCTGACCCTCGAAACAACTATGATGTAAACCAAATATCAATAGATAGGGAGACCAAATATTCACTGAGGGACTTAATTTGAACAAACTTGAATCTGACCCTCGAAACAATGATGTAAACCAAATATCAATAGATTCCGACTAGTGATTCTGAAGAAGAAGATTCTTTAACTGGTAGAGTACTGGAAGCCCATATTTGGGCTTTATTCTTAAGTGCCGGTTCCACAACTTAAAGTACATTTTGCTTTTGTTCAAATCAGCTTGCCCTGCTCCATTGGGAGGGGGTGGGAGGAAATGCTCCCAATTTTTAAAAAAATCTTCTCATGAAGTTTCCTTTTGAGGTGTGCATGTAGAATCAGATTTGGTCAAACAAAGCACTCCAGCTTCCTCCACCTGTAAAACTGTCCGACAAAGATGACCCAGGCTGTGAAAAGTGTTGATAAACCCCAATAAATAAATAAATGGGAGAAACAAGTTTTTGGCCCCACCCAAAATTTATGTTTTTTGAACCGCTGAGTCGATTTCAACACAAGTTTTTTTTAAAATTAAGCCCCCCTGGTTCATATTTGGGTTCAGTACAGGAGCCCAAATTTTAACTTTGAGCAATATGAGAAGTCTTTAACTGGTAGAGTGCTATATTATTTTTGATCCTTAGAATGTCTTTGTGCATCTTTGCTTTGTTACAATTTATGGGTGAGTGCCTACTGCATCTTTGCTTGGTTACAATTCATGAAAATTGTAACAAAGCAAAGATGCACAAAGAGATTCTAAGGATCAATGAAAGTGTCAATGACACTGTAGCTCAACTTGTTTAAGACATGTACATGTATAGTATGCGACACAGCAATGACAAACATCTAGGTAATGACCTGATAACAAAAGTACATGTAAAGCATTGAAACAGTCTGTACATAAATGCTGACCGTAGCCTCTAACAAATATATAGGTAAAGTATTGTAAAAGTGGGGTGACAGTTAGATGCTAAACTAGAAAAGAAATCTTTGAGTCCCAGAGTGGGTCTGACTGAACCCAAAAATATTTGTTCTCATAGCATAGTGACAACAAAGGCACCCCAAAACACTCATTCCTAAAAGGTGATAACAAAGGTACCCTAAGAAGTTTCGTGAAGATCAATTCATAAATACAGACTCTAGCCCGAGCCGTATTGACATGTTCACTTACTGTGTATAAGTAGCACTGAAAAAATCAAAGTTCATCTAATTAGCATAATTTCTGCGCGAGAAAAAAACCTGTATTATATGTGATGTATTCCATGTTACTAAACATTCCTACAAAAATTTATTCAAATCAGAAGTTTCATACAGAAGTTCTGTACTAAAAACTGATTTCACTAATTTTGGTACAAAAAGGCCGCTGGCGGCTATCTTGAATTTTGAACCGCACCCAAAAACACTCGTTCTCGTCCCACAGTGATAACAAAGGTACCCAAGAAGTTTCGTAAAGATTGGTTCATACATACAGCCTCTAGCCTGAGCCGTATAGAAGTTGTGTACAAATGAAAGTGTCAATGACACTGTAGCTCAACTTGACAAACTTGAAGTTGGTAAGTTATAAATGAAATGGCAAAATTAAAGATCATTGGTACCAATGTTATTTTTTTGAAATTTCAACATAACAGCATTGTGTGTGCACAACGTCAAGAGTAATCCATGCATTTTTAAATGTAAACTGTAAGACTGGCTAAAGGAAGAATGTTGATGCACAAATGCAGTATGTTCAGAGGTTATTGTAAATGGCAACTTTTTTCACAGAAATGAATACTTATCAATAGCTCTTATCTAAAGTTCTTGCCTAATGAGCACACCAAGTTCAAAAACAATCCTATGATAAATGTGGCCTGTAGGCCATGTCAAAGAATGTTGATGCACAAATGCAATAAATTCAAAGATTGTTGCTAACGGCAACAGTTTTTGATTGAAATGAAAAGAAAATCAATAGCTCCTATCTTTGTCACCATGCATAAGCATACAAAGTTTCAAAACAACCTGATAATGAATGTGTCCTCTGAGGCATGCCAAAGGAAGATGTTAATGCACTAAGTAGAAGGTCATTGCTTGTGGCAATGGGTTTTTTTTTTATGGAAATTCATAAATATACCCTGCAGAGTGCAAAAGGGATAAGTTGATGCACAAATGCAGTAAGTTCAAAGGTTGGTGATAACGACAATAAATTTTTATGGAAATGAAAAAAAGCAATAGACATACCAAGTTTCAAAGTGATCTGATCATAAGCGTGCCCTGAAGGCCGTGTTAAATGGAAATATTGAGGTCTGACTAAATTAAGTTCAAAGGTCAACATTTTTTGACATGGAAGAAAATCAACAGCTCCCATATAGATGTCAACCCACACAAGCTCACCAAGTTTGCAAGCGATCCAATCATAAATGTGCCCTGCAGGGTGTGTCAAAGGGAAATATTGATGATTAACTGCACTAAGTTTTTACTAAGTTAATTGAAGGTCATTGCCAGTGGCAACATTTTTTGACGGAAACCGAAGAAAATCGACAGCTCCCATCTAGAGGCCTCCCCAAACAAGCATGCCAGGTTTCAAAGCAATCCGATCATAAATGTGCCCTGTAGGTTGAGCCAAAGGGAAATATTGAGTCTTCTGACTAAACTAAGTTCTAAGAATGTTGGCCGCGGCCACATTTTTTTGACGGAAATTGAAGAAAATCGATAGATCCCATCTAGAGTTCTCCCCAAACAAACATGCCAGGTTTCAAAGCAATCCGATCATAAATGTACCCTTTTGGGTGTGACAAAGGGAAATATTGAGTCTTCTGACTAAACTAAGTTCTAAGAACGTTGGCTGCGGCAACATTGTTTGACGGAAATTGAAGAAAATCGATAGCTCCCATCTAGAGGTCTCCCCAAACAACCCAAACAAGCATACCAGGTTTCAAAGCAATCTGATCATAAATGTGCCCTGTAGGGTGTGCCAAAGGGAAATATTGAGTCTTCTGACTAAACTAAGTTCTACGAACATTGGCCGTGGCAACATTTTTTGCCGGAAATTGAAGAAAATCGATAGCTCCCATCTAGAGGTCACCCCAAACAAGCATACCAGGTTTCAAAGCAATCTGATCAAAAATGTGCCCTGCAGGGTGTGCCAAAGGGAAATATTGAGGTCTGACTCAACTAAGTTCTACGAACGTTGGCGTGGCAACATTTTTTGCCGGAAATTGAAGAAAATTGATAGCTCCCATCTAGAGGTCACCCTAAACAAGCATATCAGGTTTCAAAGCAATCAAATCATAAATGTGCACTGCAGGGTGTGCCAAACAGAAATATTGTGGTTTGACTAAACTACGTTCTAAGAACATTGGCTGCAGCAACATTTTTTGACGGAAACTGAAGAAAATCGATAGCTCCCTTCTAGAGGTCACCCCAAACAAACATGCCAGGTTTCAAAGCAATCCGATCACAAATGTACCCTGTAGGGTGTGCCAAGGGGAAATACTGAGTCTTCTGACTAAACTAAGTTCTAAGAACGTTGGAAGCTGCAACATTTTTTGACGGAAATTGAAAAAAATCGATAGCTCCCATCTAGAGGTCACCCCAAACAAGTATACCAAGTTTCAAAGTAATCTGATCATAAATGCGACCTGTGAGGTGTGCCAAAGGAAACTGTGGATGTACGTACGCCGACAGACGAGAAGTGATGGCAATAGCTCAGCTTGACTTTATCAAGTTGAGCTAAAAACTGATTAGACCTAATTTCGGTACAAAATGGCCAATGGCAGCCATCTTGAATTTTGGACCGCACTCAGAAACACTCATTCTCGTCCCAAGGTGATAACAGAGGTAACCAAGAAGTTTCGTGAAGATCGGTTGATAAATACAGCCTCTAAAACCGAGCCGTATTGACATGTGTACTTACTGTGTGTAAGTGGCACTGAAAAAATCAAAGTTCATCTAATTTGCGTAATTTCTGCACGAGAAAAAACCCCGTATTATATGTGATGTATCCCATTGTTATAGCCCCATATTATATCAAGGTTGATATATCCTTAGTGAATAATTATATTGAGATAGATATTTTTATTTCTGCATTTTCTGACTGGTCTGACTCATTTGCACTGAGTGACCTTTGTTTACATCTTTGTTACACTAATATATTGTACATATGGCTGTTGATTGTTTAATTGTTTAAGTAGGTCAATGACCTTGTTTACTTGAACTTTAACAAAATCCCCTAGAAACTGTTAGAACATTGAAGAATTTTCATCTTCTGGAACATTCTATCTGGTTACTATATAAAGGTTTGTCAACAGAATTCAAAAACTCACTTTAGAAAGCCATTTTAGAAGAACTTATTTTCACAGCAGTTGTTTCCATTGGAGATTATTATTGTTTCAGAACAGTGCATTTATTATAGAAGCAGGTCAGGGACCTTGTTTACTTGAACTTTAACAGAATTCCCTAGAAACTGTTAGAACTTTGAAGAATTTTCATCTTCTGGAACATTCTATCTGGTTACTATATAAAGGTTTGTCAACAGAATTAAAAAAAAACTCATTTTTAGAAAGCCATTTCAGAAAGACTCACTTCAGTTGTTTCCATTGGAGATTATTATTGTTTTAGAACAGTGCATTTATTATAGAAGCAGTGCTTCTTTGTGATTTTGGAAGATTGATTCCAAAAGAGAATTTTAAAGAGAATCTATTCGTCTTGGAAAAGAGAATTTATACTTTCTGTGAAACAGAATATTATTATTTTGTAAAAAGCCAGGATTCTACTGGATTATTTGGAAATTACCAGTGGCGCCAATACTTCTTGGATTTTTACTCCATTTGAATTTTGCAGAGCATTTTATTATATTTTATTGGAGACTGCTGAAATTTCTAAGTGAACATTTTTATTACAAATCTACGGGATACTGTTTCTGAAGAGACATTCTTGGATTTAATACTACCAGCTGGTAACTTTCTTCACAAGATTCTTCACCACTGGATTACTGGATTCTGTCAAACTGTATTTTGGACTAATTCTATAATTGATAAGTACCACTGTTTTTATTTTCTGTAAACCAATTAGTGTAAAAGATCTTTGTATCATTTTTTTTATATTAATGTTTTTTAATTAAATTTTAGAATAGTTAAATTCATAGTTATTGTTGCTAATTCTCAGATTTCTTTCTGTTACCATTATCAATAATATTTCCACACCGTAACACCCATGGTACAAAACATTCATACAAAACAATTATTCAAATCAGAGCTTTCATGTGGAAGTTCTGCGCAAAAATCTGATTGCCCCTAATTTTGAACAAAATGGCTGCCAGTGGCCATCTTGAATTTCAGACCTGACCCAAAAACACTCGTTCTCGTCCCACAGTGATAACAAAGGTACTCAAGAAGTTTCGTAAAGATTGGTTCATAAATGCGGCCTCTAGCCCGAGCCGTATTGGCATTTGTACTGACAGTGCTGAAAGTAACACTAAATAAATCAAAGTTAGTCTAATTTGCAAAATTTAAGCACGAGAAAAAAACCTGTATGATATGTAATGTATCTCATGGTACTAAACATTCATACAAAAAATTATTCAAATTAGAGCTTTCATATGGAAGTTCTGTACAAAAAACAGATTTCTGCATCGTCGGTACAAAATGGCAGCTGCAGCCTTCTTGAATTTTGGACCGCACCCAAAAACACTCGTTCTCGTCCCACAGTCATAACAAAGGTACCCAAGAAGTTTTGTAAAGATCGGTTCATAAATACGGCCTCTAGCCCGAGCCGCATCCAATTGTTGACGTATGGACAGACGGACAGATGGACCATGGCATAAGCTCAAATTTGGCTTTGTCAAAGTTGAGCTAAAAAATTATTCAAATCAGAGCTTTCATATGGAAGTTCTGCGCAAAAATCTGATTGCACCTAATTTTGTACAAAATGGCTGCCAGCGGCTGTCTTGAATTTCGGACCAGACCCAAAAACACTCATTCTCGTCTCACGGTGATAACAAAGGTACCCAAGAAGTTTCGTAAAGATCGGTTCATAAATACGGCCTCTAGCCCGAGCCGTGTGTACGGTAGGATGGACGGACGGACGGTCAGACGGCTGACGGGCCATGACAATACCTTAAATTTGGCTTCGCTAAAGTTGAGCTAAAAATAATCCGGGTTGAATTTCCCTGTCCGCTGATCTCCTATCAGCACTATAGAATTTGCACTATCGAAAAGGAAATAGAAGAATATTGAAACTGTAATACTTTCATGTCAGTTTTCTTGATGTATTCTTGATTTTGCAGTATTTTATCCATGTGTGAGAAATGTCAACCCACTGGTAAAAATGTGTCGGGATATGATCACAGAAAAGACCACTTTTGTGATCAAAGTACTTTAACAGTCATACATGTACAATGTACATGTGTAACCGCTCAGCTCTACTAAAAGAAATAATTAGCCTTTCAAATTTTATTATTTTTCTTATATTTTCCTTGTTGAGGCTATTGATGAGTGGTTTTAAGCTTGTTTCTGAGGCAAAATAAGAAAATTTTTGTCATTCACCAAATTTGTTCAGTTAAAACTGTAGTTATTTCCAAAGTATAATGTACGAATAAGGCAAAACAAAAAGAGCATACAGTTTCTAAGGAAGCTAAGAGCTTACACTTAGCTGTTTCCAGATTTGTTTGCCAGTGTGATATTCCACTTGGTTTGGGTGAAAGGTTAAAATGTCTTAAATTCTTACAATGAAATAAATAGAGGATACGGAGTGAATGTTTTTCTCATATAATATTGATGAAACGAGACTAAGAATTTTCCGTTTGGGCGAGCCTCTGGCGAGCCCAAACGGAACATTCGGAGGAGTTTCATAAATATTATATGAAAAAAACACTCATTTCATATTCTATTTATCATATGACACATGCATGCACAAATTAGCCACTTAGTATGACTTTTTAACCCATCACCTAACTTGAGTTGCAGACGGCACAATACAACCCACCCTAAACAGGACAGATAACGTAAATTCTCCCTACTGAAATTATGCAAATGTGACCCAGTTGTATTTTGTTTAGCCAATCAAATTGTCCAGTTTTGAAATTGACCAATGAAAGCTCCCAACTCTAATTATGAAAATGTGGCCCAGTTGTATTTTGTTCAGCCAATCAAATTGACTAGTTTTGAAATTGACCAATGAAATTGACGGAAGGCTTTATTTATCACTGATTAATATGAAAACAAAATATCAAATGTTTTAAAGTGAACAAAACGGACGAGTCATATGATAAATGACATTATGAACCATATCAATTTTGTTACATCTAAGTGGAGTAAATAAGGAAAAGGTAATATGGGCATAATGGCAGTATTAAAATACAGGGATTTTATACGAAATGTTATAGGAAATATAGGACCAGGTGAAGGTCTGCGAACACTGAACATCATGATGCACAGAAATCTCCATTGAAATCAGAACATAAATAACAAGGGCTATGCAAAGTGTGGGCCACTGCCCCCTACCTGTAGGCATGTTTGAAGTAGCCTTAAAACCAGTTAAAGGTAATGTGGGACAGAAAAATCTTCTAAGTCGAAAGAGAGAAAAAGGGCCATAAATCTAAATCTGGGAAAAATTATTTGACACAACCCATACATGAGCATATCCATTCCCCTCTGCGGGTCTATCAGCATACAAAAGGAGATCCAAATCTGATCGATGACTTTGAAATTACAGTCCAAAACATTTGTATGGACAGACACACAGACAGACAGATGGATGGAGGTTATAACTAGATACCTCTGAATCCTCCTTCGGAGGTTGGAGGGGGAAGGGGAGGGGGGGAGGGACATAACAATAACATGAGTTTGGAGGGCATTCTGGATTATTAATGGCCTGGGTGGGGCATAATGAATAACATCCCAAGGGTTTACTACTTGTCCAGACAAAATCAAGGACTGGTAATAAACCTGTGGAGGGGGGAGGTTGGGACTGGGGGTTGGAGGTGATTGGGGTTGTTATCCATAAATAAACTGGGATGTTTGATAAAGTCATGTTATTACTATTATTAGCATGACCAGAATTATATTTTCATTAACCTAAGTAGCCTACTTCCAGTTGCATGACGCCGTGAATTACAAATTTTTGCAGCCCAACTAAACTCTGTTAACATACAAAAGAATGTTAAGGTGGTAATATTAACTTGTAACCAACAACTGAAGAAAAATTATTCACCTGGTTTTTCCATGCTTGCATCAGGAGAGACATCCCCAGTTGCCAGTTCCATGTTTCTATCTGGTGTCCAGAACTATTATACCAGTAAGCTCAATATCTTTCTTGAGCAGTTCACTGGGTTTTCAGAGGCATCCATTTCTGAATCAAAACACAAAACAAATAAAGTAAGGTCTATAAAAAAAATTCTTGTATCACAGCATATATATACTGTAGCACCTTAAGATGCTATATACATGTAAGTAAGAGAAATTTGTTTACTTTGAAACTCTCACCTCTGATATTCCATAAATTTAAATTAAATATACACAAATTATTCACCAAAATGTAGGTAGAGATGTATAGAACACAAAACTTATATACATGTACAATCAGCTCACAGAGTTGACAGCAGTGGTTCCTGGAAGTCTGCTACCATAATCGTACCAGAACTGGTAATAAACTAATATTTCCGGAGAACAACTGGTGGCCAAATGTGCTTCAGCTAGCCAAAGACAAGGCTAGGCACTCTAAACACTTTACACTGACAGGACTGCATTTGGGGGAAGGACAACACCGTCTGCATTTTTTATGGAAGATGGATTCCATGTGAGATGGACATACGCGTCGCATATCACTCAATACCATGAATTTTCATTCAAAAAGAATAGCGTAGTTCTAAGAAATTCAAACAGTTGTCATGATACTTTGCAAGTAATATGGCAACTCTGCAGTCTCCATATAATAATAGTGTGTAGTATGAAGGTGATCTTTCTAATTATTTGATTTTAGACGGTATTGTATATTGGTGCTTTTTTGGCCCAGATGCCCTTGACCAAAATGCAAACAAAAGACAATGAAAACAAAGCTGAGAGTTTGGGAATTTACCCCCATGTTGCTCTGTCGCTGTTTTGAAGAATTTACATTTCCCAGCTTTGTTCTTGGATATCTGAAGCACATTTGGACATGAGTTGTTCTCCTGAAAAATTATTTTGTGATCAGTTCTGGTACGAATACGGTAGCAGATGTCCAGGAACCATTGGTGCCTGCTGTCAACTCTGCGAGTTGACTGCATATATTATTCGTGTTCTGTACATCCCAACCTCCATTTTGATGTATAATTTGTGTATATTTGATTGGTATTTATGGAACATCAGAGGTGGGAATTTCAAAATAAACAAATTTGTCTTACTTGTATTAGTTATATACATTTACGCCACTGAACCCAATAAATGAAAATGATATTTTTGTACCCAAAATAGTTATTCGTTGGCGGTCCTCCTAAACACAGGAATGACACTGGAATGACATTAAAAAATAAAATTTTGCAGTAAAAAATGTGTTTTAATACATACCAGGGCCGAGCTCTTAATCATAAGTGACCATTTTTTATAATTTTTGTTGCAAACAGACTGGAAAGTGGGCGAGTATAGATACTCAGTGAGAATGTTTGAATAACGCAGTCCGAACTTGATTGGCCGTAATTGTTGCATTGACGTGGTTGATTGCTAATCCCATTGTTTGATGGTCCGCAAACGGAAAGTAAATGTTTTATAGTGCAGAAATCCATATCCACTGATGATGATTCATAATGTTTGATTTCACCATTGATTGTTTTTTATACATTCTTTGATTTTAGTGTTCAACCGATTCCCAAAACTGGCCGTTGACTGATTACCAGTTATTTGAGCTCACAATTGGCCAATTCTGATTGTAATACCGTGCACTGCTTGACAAGTCAAGATTCAAAAGAACTACATTTAACAGAACATTTTTCACAGAGTTACACTTCGTTGACTGGTGTCGCGGTAAAATTTCCAGTCGCAGCACTTGGGCGGTAGACGAGGCTCTCAGAGCCATGTTTACCATCCAAGTGTGTGTGACTGGTAATTGCGACCTGAGTCAATGGAGTGCAACCTTCACTTTTCCGGTATGAACTGGTGATTGTCGCAAGTACGCTCAATTGTAAGTGGCATCTAGAGAGATTAAGAATACACATTGTGGTTGTTTCTCAACTTTATTCAATGGTATCACTGACATCATTTTATATTGACAATTGAACAATTGCAGAAGATAATAAAATGCGGTTAATGAATCATACAAAATACTTGGCAACAATCGGTTGATCCGGTGTTCCAGGAGACGTTACCATTGTCATCCGATTGCCCACAATCAGCTGATTGTGGTGGCTGGTTCCAATCATCAGTTGAACACTATTTGATTTATTTGGATCTTTATGTATTAAAAGACTTGAATGGCAGAAAAAAACAAGCCAGAGGAAACATTACCGAACTGCGAAAACATCCAACACTGCATCAAAAAAAAAAAAATTTTAAGTTTTCATCGTTATAAAAACAATATTGTTATTATTTTTCTTGTGAACACATCACTGTCATTTGGGTATTTTCACACGACAACTTCCACACTTTCAGGCATGCAGATTTCAGAAAGTGACGGAACCCAGAAACGGCGTGAATTTGATGTCTGGGAACCCCACAGAACCTGTTTTGGGATTCTGGCGAGAATAATCATGGGAACCTGTTTTACAAATGTACATTATTTTCGTTCCAGGCTATTTATCTCAGAGACTTTTGAAGATTTTAGAAGAACCTAAATATGAAATGCATTTACTGTTACTATATAGAATCAGTCTGTGTGTGAAAAAATTTCAAATATCAGATGAGGATTCAGAAAGCAGATTAGGAAATAAAGGAATCAAACAACAAATCATTGGAATGTGTTTTTGTCTTTTATACATGTATATTCTGTAATTCGTCAAAAAAATTCAAGTCCAATTGAAAATACCCCAACCGGATCCCTGATCTAATGTACACAGTTTTAACAGTAAACTGAACACTGAAGTCAATTTAAAAACAATTTGAAAAAAAACAGTTTAACATCAAAACCAACAAAAATTACAAAGGTTTTAAAATCTTGAATTCTTCAATCAAAGTCTTGTGTTAGTTAAGTGTAGTTTGTAGAGTGTTTGAAATTGTAAATATATATGTAAAGCTTAAAGCTGAAAAATTCCACTCTACCACCCGACCCTTAGTGGTTTGGTAGCAATTAATTCTCTCTCAATAAAGAGAGAATGGATAACTACTAAAACATTGTCATTTGGGTATCTGGTCAGGTAGTAGAGTGGGATTTAACATTTTTACAATTATAGCATTCATTTGTAGTCCTTGCTACATGCTGTGACATGATAAAACTTACCATGTCACTATAAAATGAAATGAGTATGAATGGATTGGTGTTATTATTATTTGGTCATTGATTCAAGAATTGAATGATTTCAGCTGAGCTAGTTGTTCAGCTACAACTGTGAACAGATTGTATTTTAGCATTCATCCATGGCGCAGTCAGTCTCAGCTTCTGACTCTGAACTCATTCCAGATTCCTGTTCACTTTCTGAACAGCTGGCATCCACATCCATGTCCAAACCAGTAAGTAAATCGTTTTGCAACTCCCAGGCCCAATGTGAACTGCTGTGGGAACTGGATGAAAAAGGTCAGGCAGATCTCTTGTTCCTTGAACAGATGAGGGCTGTAATTTATCTCTCTTGCTTTGTTTTGTTTTAGTTTGTTGGTATCTCCCCTGTTTAAGATCAGGGTCACTCATATACATGTCAAGAGCTATCATTACAAGTTTAGTTTCGTAACTTGGATCGAGTTGGCACAGTACTAGAGTATTTATTCTGATGATAAGTAGTATTGAGAAGATCGTTTGTCGTTCTCAATCTTGCAGATGACGTTTAACTGTTGAAAAGCCCCCTTCCACAGTAGAACTTGAAAAGGTCATGGTCAAACAAATCTCAATGATCAGAAGAAAGTGAGGGAACTTGGGGTGATACTCTGAAAACATTCTTTCCCAGAATGACGTTTTTCCCTGATACATTTTAAGTTTAGTGGCTTTCAAGTATTTTACCCCATTCAGCTCCTTCAGTGCCATTTCAAGGTTAAATTTGTGCACTTCAAGTGGAACACTAAAATGATTAGCAATTGTTCTCACCTGGTCCTTTCCAAAATTGGTATCGTCAACATCCCATAATGTGTGGTCAGCTATCCTCATAGCCTGGACTATGGGTTCTTTCAATGAGCCATTCCAAACCTACTGTTTATACAGGAAACAATAGCAGGAAGAAGTTTATTTTTGATCTCTTTTTTCCCCTCTTTCACTCTGGAAAGAGTAAAACTTTCTCTGATCTTCACAATGTGTCTGTCCGTATCTTGAGTTGTCTTTCAGTCATTTGTGCTCTGGTTTTAAAATAGATGAATGCTGGAAGATTTGTTGCAGAAACACTGAACGAGGCATCATCAGGTTCCCTTGTTTCTATATTATATGATACCTCAGACTCAGAAGCTGCTGTTAATGCATTCAGTTCTGTTTTACATTCCTCTAGTGCATCTAATATGTCAGTGACAAGAGCTGTTTGTTTCTCAAAAGTTAATCTGATATGGATGGTGAGCCTAAGTACTCTATGATGCAACTCAAGGTTTCCTAAGTAACCATATGTTACCCATTGTTTGTGATAACCTTTCATCTGTGCTTTAACATCTGGCTTGCAAGTTTGGTTGTCCCCCTCAATCATGTTTTCGGCAAACAGAAGTAAAGTCAAATAATTAACAATCATTTCGCTCACACCCCTGTAAGTATGTTCCTGAAACTAGGTCCCCTTAATATGAACAAGTGAAACCCAAGTTACAGACAGTCTCTGCGCAAGTCTCATGGTGATCCACTTTTTTGGCCACTGTTTTGAAAGAGGGAGTAAATGGCTACCATCATGTCATCCAAGCGTTTCAAAGCTCCATTACACTTGAAGGCATCTCCTATTGCCAGCTCGAGATGGTGATTTATACAATGAACAATTAGAAGCCAGGGTCTGGAATCTTTTTTGAGTTCTGTACAGGCACCCGATATTCTACCCATGTTTATGCTGGCCCCATCTGCACAGACAGCAATGAACTGTTTTCAAATCTCTCAGGACTACAAACTTCCATAAAGGCATCAACAAAAGCAGCCTTTGTACCAGAGGCATCGACACCTCCAAAATTGGACATTTTTGGGCATTTTAAAAGTAACTCCACTGGTTGACCACCTAACAACAACTTTACAGTACACAAGCGCTTTTTCCTCTTTGGTTTTATAAGCCTCTGACCCATCCATCTCACCAGAGAAAAGGTTTGCAGATGCCATTATTGCCTTTAAATCATTGTGAATAGCTTTTGCAATGAAGTGAACAAAAATAGAACATGACATTCTGTCATCTTTGCCAGAGAAAAAATTAATACCATTTTCTTCTTTTGCAGTTCAATCAGAAAAGGAAAATCTGTAAGGGGCTTTTCAGCTAGTACCAAAGATAAAGCTGTGGTGAAGAGGTGAATATAGGGGTTTTTTTGAGGCACTAGAAACAAATTTTGGAAGTGAAACAATATCTTGCATTTTTAAGCCAGAGGACTTTTGAGAACTACTACAACTGTTTTTCAGCCACTTGTGGGGAGAGCCACTTGGAGAGAGCCACTTCTAATGTGATAATTGTGCTTCTCAACATTCCCCTTATGTAACATACTTCACAATGGAGTTCAAAGGAGGGCCAGTTATCCCTGCAAATTATAGATATTTAAAACCACTTGAAGATGTAAAAGTGGTGGCAAATTGAGAACAGTTCAACTACAATAAAAATATGTTGCAGTGTGTGTGAGGGGGAGGGGAGCTAATCATTGTTTTCTTAATGTTTGCCTCAAAATCATAACTTATTATCCTTTTTGTATATTGGAATGAGCTTGAATGAGAGGTTATATGTTTTGTTTTGAGGCCAAAAATATGAAAATCAGTTGTACACCATGTGTGTGTGTGGGGGGAAGGGTGGGGGGCATAAAAAGGATGGAGTTAGTGAGGATGGATGAAGCTGGGTACAGGCATAATCATAATATTGGAGGACATTTGGCCTTATGTTTAACTGGTACTGAAGAGTGCTGGAAGCCTGCATATGGTCTTAACTAAATCCTACACTACAGGTTGTGGCTATAACATCTACACTCTGTGCTCAGTTACATTTGATTAGAGAGCGCCATTTAGCACTATCCAATGAATCATTAGAGAGAAAAACATGATGACAGAACCTGTGGTCAAGAAAAGTAGCACTCTTAGCCTCTATCAGTTAACTAAAGGCTTAACTAAAAGTAACATTGTATGATCCATCATGTCTTCACTCTTGAGGAAACATTATACTTAACTGGACTGGTTGTAGCAATACATATTCATTTATTATTTTATTTATTATTGGTGTTTGAGGGAAAATATTTTTTCACAATCAATGGCTAATCTTGACGGACAACAGTGGCAACATGGATATAAAGTCAAGTACTGCCAGTCGTTTATACCCAGCTCATTCTCAGAAATTCAATTCAAATGATACCATGTGCAAAACATTTTTATTTACAACTTACAAGTGAAAAACGAAAGCAACATAAAATAATGTAGACTAGCTTAATAAGGTAGCCTGGAAAAATAGTACTAAAAATAATAATGCTTCACGTGTTCCCATCATGATCAGGAGGGGGGCCAGTCGCACAGAGCAAACTGCTCCAGGTACAAGTAACTGACTTTCAGTGGGACAAAACGGCCTTTATTACTTCAATATGAACAGTTCAACACACCTCGTTGCTTCAGCTCTCAGTTCAGGATAATTTGAAGAGTATATCTTGCATTTTAGAAGGATGATTTTACCCCCATCATCTGTTTCTGCAATAAAATCATTGGAAAACGTCCATTTTCTGAACGTTTCAGTGAAACCGCTTCACGTTTTTTCGTTTCTTCAATGTTGGCAAGGACGCTAAATTGAAACAGGTGCATTCAACCCTGGTTAGAACCAGAATTAGAACATGCAATATTTGAATAGAATATACGCAGCCATTTTCAGAAATTCTCGGAACCTTAAAACAGGTTCTGTGTATTTGATGTCTGGGAACCCCACGGAACCTACTTATGGGTTCCAACAAGAGCTATCAGGGAACCTATTTTTTTATTTCTAATTCATTCTTAGTCTGTACCCATTTTCTTATCCTGATTTACAGTTTTAAGACCTTCAAATGTTTAATTAGGACGTACATGTAGAATATGCAGTGGATTGTTATTTATGAGAGGGTGAATGCATTTGATGAAATAAAAAAGTGAAACAAATTATCTGTGTTTTCATTTGTATGTTTAGTGCCCCTGAACACTCAATGTAATTGCGACAGATGAACTGAGGCATTGATAACTCCGATGAGGGTGTACAACAATTCTTTGCAAGTGATAACAAAGAAAAAAAACAATAACTCCTAGGGGCAGTAGAGCAATGAAATAATTATTTTGTTTTTTACTTCAAAGTGGAACAAATAAAAAAAATAATTCAATAAAAAATTCTTTGTGTATTCTGATTCGGGAGGGGCAAATCGTCCAGGTGCTAAACACCCCATTCAGTTCAGGAAGGTAACAGTGTTGATTGGGACGAAATGTCTGTAAACCTTGATTATAAAGAAAGTGTGAACACACCTCTTCTTCTTGTTTCTGCACAGAGTGCTGTGAAATTGGAAGAATATATCTCGCATTTTACATGTAGCAAAGATATTTCCCCTCGTCGTCAGTTCAGTGTTAAAAAGTGATTTTGTTATTGCTTTCAGTGATACCGTTTTGTGTGTTTGGCTTCACATGGTTTTATCGTCAAACATGCTGAAATAGGGTGCATTCGATATTAGTAATTAAGAATCAGAAACTTTTGGCAACACGCATGCTCAACAATCTGGATGAAATGAGATTGTAAAAACAAGCGCAATGTTGTTACTGTATTTATTTATTTTATTAAGGTTTAACAACACTTTAACAACCAATGTCATATCGTGTCGGTGACAGTTTTACGGGGGAGGAAGCCGGAGTACCCAAAGAGAACCACCGTGCAACGACTAGTAGCTGGCAGCTCCCCATTGTAACTCCACACTGCAGAACAGGCAGGGTAAGATTGGCTGAAGACATGCGATGCGCCCCATCGACATGCAGTACGCCTTAGTACACAGCATCATCGTGCCCCCATGTGGACAATCAGGGTTAAATGCCTTGCCCAAGGACACAACGTGGGAGTCCGAATCAGTAACTCAGATGGGCACTCACCCAAGGACTAACTGGGCTTGACGTTGCTTAACTTTGGTGATCTCACGAGAACCGATTACCGCAATGCCACCACATCCCTGTTGTTACTGTTATGACATGGAGTTTAAATGACGTTCATAGTTCTTGGTTATGATCACTGTTTCATCAATAATAGATAATACAATTTTAGTCTTGACTGAAAGGTTTTCGAGTGTTTTAAGTGCCCCCTGATGAAAAGCGTAATGCTAAATATTTGTGGGAACCTGTTTTTACGTTTCTGTGATGTTGCCATGACGGAAACTGCACTCGTGAGCGTTTCTGTGAAATCTGCATGTCTGCACAGTGACCACTCAAAACAAATACACATGCATTTCAATGTTGTGAAAAAAGTTCCAACTTTGCAGTTTCGCCTTGTTAGTGGTTTGACTCGATTTGGCATTTCTGCACTTTCACCAAAAATAAATGAACCAGACTTCCAAAAAGTTCTTACAAAACGAGTTATTTGTTTTTTACCTCCACTTCAGAAAATCTGAAAAAAAAGAATGCTAAAATAATTGTGGGAACCTGTTTTTTGTTTCCGTGATTTAGCCATGACGTTTCCATGAAATCTGCATGCCTGCACTTTTCTCCTATTTCCACTCCTGATCTGTCATTGTCATTTCGGACCCTTATAAAAAAGTATTGTGACACATGATGGTGTATTAATTATATACTATAATGTATCACATTACTTTCTTACAAGGGTGTGAAATAACAATGTCGGAATCTGTCATTCCGGATGTTTCACCCTGCAAGTTTTCGTGACGACGATTGCATACCTCCGATTTCCACTCTTAATCTGTCATTGTTAGTTCAGACCCTTATAAAAAGTATTGTGACACATCATGGTGTACTAATTATATACTATAATGAAGCACATTACTTTCTGACAAGGGTGCGAAATAACAATGTCGGAGTCTGTCATGCCGGATGTTTCACTCAGCAAGTTTTAGTGACGACGATTCCATTTCTCCAATTTCCACTCTTAATCTGCCATTGTTATTTCTGACTCTTATAAAAAAGTATTGTGACACATCATTACTTTCTGACAAGGGTGTGAAATAACTATGTTGGAGTCTTGTCATTCCGGATGTTTCATACAGCAAGATTTAGTGACAATGAATCCATTCCTCCAATTGCCACTCTATATCTTTTGTTTGTTAATAAACAAAATACATTCTGGGGTCGAGTATATTGGTAAAATTGATGTCATTTCGAATCATTTTTATGTCACTCCGGTATTAAGGAGGACCCTTTGTTGGGAACATAATAAATGAAAGAGTCAATGACTCTGCAGCTCAACTTGGATATGACAGGAATTAGTACTTGCTGTGACCAAGACAACTGAATAATGAATATGACAGGAATTAGTATTTGTTTTGGCCCAGTCAACAATAATAAAAGAATTACAAGGTGACTGTAATGGACTACAGATTAAGACCAATCATTGTAGATTATTATTTTTGTGTGGAAATTTTCAGTCCCAAACAAAATATTTTCAGAGTAAAATTTTTTCTTCTTCTTCTTAAAATTGACCAAAATGCATCAAAACACAAAAAACTAATTTCCGGATTTTGGTCCAAAATTTTCTAAGTCCCACCTGGATCCCAAATTTTCAGTGTAAAAAAAATTTATTTTTTTTTTGTCTTAAAATTGACCAAAACGCATAAAAAACCAAAAAACTAATTTCCGGATTTTGGTCCAAAATTTTCTAAGTCCCACCCGGACCCCTAATTTGCATAATTTATTCACGAGAAAAACTCTGTATTATATGTAATGTATCCCATGGTACTAAACATTCATACAAAAATTTATTCAAATCAGATCTTTCATTTGGAAGTTCTGCGCAAAAATCTGATTGCACTTAATTTTGAACAAAATGGCTGCTAGCGGCCATCTTGAATTTCAGACTGGACCCCAAAACACTCCTTCTCGTCCCACAGTGATAACAAAAGTACCCAAGAAGTTTCGTGAAGATCAGTTCATAAATACGGCCTCTAGCCCGAGCCGTATTGGGATTTGCACTCACAGTGCTGAAAGTAACACTAAATAAATCAAAGTTAGCCTAATTTGCATAATTTACGCACAAGAAAAAAACCTGTAATATATGTAATGTATCCCATGGTACTAAACATTCATACCAAAAATTATTCAAATCAGAGCTTTCATATGGAAGTTCTGTACAAAAAACAGATTTTGGCATCGTTGGTACAAAATGGCTGCTGGCAACCATCTGGAATTTGGGACTGCACCCAAAAACACTCGTTCTTGTCCCACGGTCATAACAAAGGTACCCAAGAAGTTTCGTAAAGATTGGTTCATAAATACGGCCTCTAGCCCGAGCCATAGCAGCTTGGCACTTACAGCTCTGAAAGTAACACGAAATAAATCAAAGTTAGTCTAATTTGCATAATTTACGCACGAGAAAAAAACCCGTATTATATGTGATGTATCCCATTGTACTATACATTTATACAAAACTTTATTCAAATCAGAACTTTCATACAGAAGTTCTGTACAAAAAACTGATTTTTGCATCATCGGTACAAAATGGCCACTGGCAGCCATCTTGAATTTCGGACCACACCCAAAAACACTCGTTCCCGTCCCAGGGTCATAACAAAGGTACCCAAGAAGTTTCGTAAAGATTGGTTCATAAATACGGCCTCTAGCCCGAGCCATAGCAGCTTGGCACTTACAGCTCTGAAAGTAACACTAAATAAATCAAAGTCAGTCTAATTTGCATAATTTACGCACGAGAAAAAACCCCGTATTATATGTGATGTATCCCATGGTACTAAACATTTATACAAAACTTTATTCAAATCAGAACTTTCATACAGAAGTTCTGTACAAAAAACTGATTTTTGCATCATCGGTACAAAATGGCCGCTGGCAGCCATCTTGAATTTTGGACCACACCTAAAAACACTCGTTCCCGTCCCAGGGTCATAACAAAGGTACACAAGAAGTTTCGTAAAGATCGGTTCATAAATACGACCTCTAGCCCGAGCCATAGCCAATTGTTGACGTACGGACAGACGGACGGACGGACGGACAGACGGACAGACAAATACAAAATAGTTGATAGGGCCAGGTAAATTTCACAAATAATATATTATATTTAAGGGGACGTCAAACGTAAATTTGGTCAAATTTCAGGAAATTTTCTTCCAAGTCTAAAAAAGGCCCAAAATGAATAACCCCAATAAATCATATACCAAAATGTTTGGAATGAAACATAGAACATGTGGAAACTGAAATTTGCCATGAAACTGCTGCCATATGGTAGATAGCACTGCCTGAAAGTCTGCTATGGCATAAGTAACTGACCAGATTTTAGACAATAAAATACCTTAAATTTGTTGAATAGTTCAATTCTGCAATCCTTCTAGTACAGACTCGGAGAAATCTTTTTATCATTCTTGCAAGGAATAGACCACAACACCAATTTTAATTTAGGATGCCTACATTTCAAAAGGGATGCCATTTTCCTTGTGTTTGTTTACCTTTTATGAAGTTCACCAAGGGTCAAATCCACACAGTTCAGAAGAATAGGTATGGAGACTTTAGAGAGTGCATCAATGAAAAATGAAGAATGTCCAATGTGGCTTTTGTGAGTCTGCTGTGACCATTCCCCCCCCCCCCTCCCCCTTCCACAATTGCATGAGATTTGTATCAAATTAGTAAAATACGATGAGATTGATACACCAAAAAAGGGTGAACTGCCAAACGTCCTCATTTGGTGTTATATGTGTCCATTTCTGGGGTTGCATGAGCAATGACAGCTGCCAAGTGTCAGTTGAATGTTCCAGTTTGGCCAAAACAACAAAATACTTTCACCAATCGGCTACACTTAGTTAGAAATCCTGGCTTCCAATTCATTTATGTACATGATTCGGTATGCTGCATTTGTTTTGGAACTATCAGCCTTCCATAGTTGCTGTTTGGGGAGAGCTGACTGTTGTTTTGTCATGAGATTTAAGAACACGAATAACTGATCTGCTTACCAATACTAATTTTATAGGTGAAGGTTTAACGGCCTGAACAATATCGGAATTGTGTTGGTTATTATATTCATTTATCTGAATACTTATGACACGTTGTGGTCTCATTTCAGTAATTCATCATTTTCATGTGAATTTTAGTCCGCCTAGTGGATTTTTTCTATTTCTGTCCACACAGTGTCAACACACATAGATTTTCACAACATTCTGTTGCTAACAGAGCTCAAAATCTACGTTGATCCATCTTATACACAATATGGTTGTGCGAGGGAGATATTTAAATTACGATGGTACGACATTTCAGTATATTTGGTGTACAGGAAGAAACCTTTCTGATAATTCTCCTTGACATTGGTCTTCTTTTTTCGTAGCAGACTTCATCAAGCCTTCTTTTCGTCACTAATATAGTTCGGCGACAGTAAAATTATTTTATCATAAATATACAATTGTGAGGACTGTAATGTATGTTGATGTGAATATATTTCTGTTTACAAATATAATTTTCTACCTTTATGTTTTGATCATCGTCGCCAACCAAATAATAGTAGTTCGAATCGGTGGCGTATTAATCCCTTGTTGACATTTGCGTCACATTGTACAGATTTTGATCTCCACAGTGCTGTTATTGACTGTATCTCGCAATTATCACATTGTCAGTTGAATAGTTTCTTATGAATGTGTCATAAGTTGTACATTACATCGCCTGCCACATTCAAAAACAGCAGTGAAATGTTGGAAGATTTCAGATCGTGGGAAATCAAATCATTTTACAACTTTGCCCCCAAACCCACGTGTTTAACGATTGATATGCCCTTAAGTCGGTCCACGGATTAAATCATCCCAGGGCTTTTTCATAGTGCTAATATACATGTTACAGTTAACTTAAGTGACAGGCCGAATGTTAGAAATTGAATTTTTTCTCATTGTGTTGCAACAATTTGTTGGAAAACACCACACAAGCACTGTCTTTTCCTATAAATGGATTCAAAATAATTTCAATATTTGTCGTTCGTTTCACATTCGCACCTTGGACTCCAAGAAACACTTGTCAGAGTGAAGGCTACCCTTGCCACCACCTGGAGTATCCAGGTGCTCAAGGGTAAAATTCACCTGACAGTGGATTTTGATAAAGAATCTGAACTGCCGTCCTTGGAGAGGTGTAGCACCTTTCGTGGGGGATTTCCCCTCACACTGGTCACCCTCCTAGTGACACGGAAAAGCTGGATGAAGGTCGCCGGCGTAGTACAGCCACCACCATGAAGAAGAAGAGGACGAGAAAGAAGGGACCCTCCGCCAGACGACAAGATGCCCACCGAATGATGGAGTTCCTGGAGAAGAAGGAAAAGAAAGAGAAGGAGGCAAGTGAGGGCGTCAAACAACTCCTGTCACCCCGGAACAACCCTTGTCCAGCCTGGTACCTCCCTCCCAGGATGGGGGTCGGAGGACTGTGGGTCGTCAGGTGACAGTTCATTCTCCAGCTCATCAGACTCTTCATCTGAAGAGGAGATGGAGGAGGATGCTCTGTCAATGGTGCAGGAAGCTGTCCCAGATGAAGCACCTTCCACCCCTCCAGCTCTTGCTTCTCCAGCTTCTTTAGACCAGGAGTCCGACCAGGAGGAGAGCTTCCCAGAGTTTGTGGAGGCATTCCTTGGGGAGGAGATTCAAGACGAGACTGTCCGAAGCACGACCCAGGACAACTACAACTACTTCCTGGAAAGAAAATTTCCAAGACTCTATCAGGAGAATCCTCACAAGCTGTCTCATAGGGTCCAAACAATCTCAAGAAACAGCAGCAAGGATCAGGCCGTACGTCGGCAAAGAACCAACTCTTCCGCCTGATCCGACAACTCCACCAGCAACTATCTCTCCAACACATCCTCCTCCTCCAAAGAAAAACCGCAGGAGACACAGACGCCGCTGATTACCTTAACTCTTCCTACTTTTCCACGGCCAGACAAGCTAAAGTCAAATCACATACAATTAAAGAGGGTTGAAAGGGGCTTGCTCCCCAAACCATCCCTGCGTGCCTTTGCCGCGCGAAACCATTCCGTCGTCAATATTTGTCATAGTGCTAATAAAATGGTTAAATGGTAGGTCGAATATTAGAAGCAAAATTTTCTTTACAGGTCTCGGTGCAAATATAAAAGTAGATAGATATACATAATTGTAATTCAATTTAACCAGTTTCTGATGTTGGAAATCTCAAAAGAATAAACTTCATAGGAGTAATTTATGCTTTATCTATTGTTACCAGTCAATGTTTTCATTGCGATCAGAGGCTGCTTCAGAAACAATCAGTAGCTATTGTCAGCTTTTGTCTTACATCTTTGGAAGGGTAATTAAAGGATTAGTTCGGATTAGGAAATGTAATTGCTACCAAATTTTATCGCTGCCGCGAGAACTCAATAATTGATCATGTTAAGTGTTGTGTTATATTCAGTTATATTACAACAGCCTGGGTCTACTTTTCTCAGTGGTCCAAAGCAACAAACCTCAAGCTATACGCATCGTTTTTTAACGAAATATAAAATATATGCACATGTTTCTTCTAATTTTGCTGAGTTCAGATGGGAAACTGAAAACTCTCCCAAATTCTGCCAATTTATAATTTTTAGCTGATCTCAGATACATTCAGACACATCGCATCCCATCTCGCCACATAAAGAAGGGTCTCTGCTAAAACACTCGAGGAGTGTGGTTTCCACTCACAAAATATGCTCTCGGCTTCAGCGGAAAAGGGACACCGAACACAGCATATTTCTGCAGATGGATCGTAGGTTGTCGTTCAAAGGACCCTCAGTTCAATGAAATGCTTCTTTCACATGTGTTAAGACGATATATGTGTGAAAATTCCACTCTGTTAGTGTTTCTGTTTAGAGTTTCTCTCCATGTACCGTTGATGGGTTCCAGGATATCCACAATTATAGTCTTGGTCATCCACAGTGCTTCAAAGGCCCTGCATGGTTCAATGTAAAAGAATATTCTGTTCACATGAACAATGGATCGAACTGCATGCTGGACGAAACTGTGTTGGAGAGTTATTGACTCAGATTTCTCACCCCACGTGTTATTCAATCATAATAGACGATTTCAGCATAGTGCCATCTTACATCCGGGAACCGATATGTAGGTGCACGTGCGGTTTGTTTATCAAATTTGGTTCGACATCTGAAATCAGTCTGGAAATTATTTTGGTCTGTCAGGAAATTTTGTTCCGCCCCATATGGTGAGGAGCAATACCTATATCTCACTTGCATATCCCACTTGATGCTGCGTAAGATTCCCACCCCACCCAAGTTCACCGTGATTTTTTTTAATAGACCTAGACCCACAAAAAGTAGGCTTACAGCAACACTCGGAACATTAGGGTACAGAAACACAGACAGTAAATGTTTGTGAGGTTGACCTACGCAACTGCACCCTCTGATGGCAAGGTGGTAGGCCTATAACAGTTGGCTTGGCTCTCTGCTTCCATTGAATTTGTACTTAAGACCCCCTCCCCCCCCCCCCCCCCCCCACCAACAAACCAACCAGTCAGATGATATCTATACTTGACTGGTCTTCCACTGCATTTTTTTTTTACCAAGAACATTTTTTTTTTGGGGGGGGGGGGGGGGCAGATTAACATTTTGCACCCATCTTTTGGGTATTCTTTTTATATTTTGGCCCCGTCAAGTTGAGTGGGAACATCGCCTTGTAAAACATGGATGCTTTGCTGCGTCACTGGGGCAAGTTTGCAATGGACCGGCTCGTTCTCTGCACACCTTGAAATCGAACATTACCCGTTGAATGTTTATTTTTTTTTATTGAGAAATGTTGTATATGATCCTCGGATTAAAGGGGATGTCGTCATTCGGAGTTGCTATGTATCCCGCCCCCAGGTCCCACTGCCTAAGTCTAACCAAAAATGTCTGGAGACCTCATTAATATAACATCACCCCCAACGTCACACCTCCCTCTTATATATGCCCCCCCCCCCCCACACACACACACACTTCCAAAATAAATAACACACAAATCTGTGTATTTGGGGGGGGGGGGGGGGGGGGGGGGGGAGTTGCAGAAAAGAATGAGGTGTTTTGAGGTATGGGTGATTTAGATCAGGTTTCCAGACGTCTGTGGTTTAATAACTCTGGCAATTTGGCATGTTTAGTGGATAACGAAACTACGTTGTTCTCAACCTGTTAAGTCGACGTCAGCTGTCCTTCATGTGAATACCTGGAAACGCAACCAAATTGTGTCAAGTTCTTTTTCATTGCCCGGGATATGTCTTCCACTGCAGAATAAAAAAAAAGTGTGTATTTGAATGACTCTTTTTGAAAGGTTCTTAAACCTGTTACAAATGAGATTGTTTTATTATTTCCATTTTTGGCGTGACTTCGCTAATAATAGTCAGATTGTAAAAATTCAAGGACGCAATCGCACTGATTTTCACTCGATATATTCGAAACGAAACGCGTTTTTTAAAATTTCCCTATGATATTACAAACAGTATTTGCCAGACTGGTTGGAAAAATGTGCTAATTGGTATCCAAAAATTACAGGATCAAAGAAACACCAACATCGACAAAAAGTAACGAGAAGGTTTTCACAAATATTCACGCGGGATTGAAACTGCCCTCAAAAGTCATTTTGTACGATATTTCGTAATAAATTTTAACGATTTTATTTTTATTTGTGTAGTTTGGGAGCGATGCGCTTTTTTCCCTGATTATCAACAGCCGTTTTGCAGAGAAATGATGTTTGGAGGTCCTATTTTGGGTCGGAAGCACAACCTTGTCACAACACTGGGAAACACTTCGTGGTAATTATAACCGACACTACGTCTTACTGAAGTCACGTGGTTGGGTTTTGATACCCCACCTCATAGAACAGTTAGTGGGGAGTCGATTGGCAGTGTTTTACAGGAAGCGTACACGTAATGATGACTTTCAACGTTTATTCATCTTTAGAAATGAGAACAAAACACTAAATGCAACAACACTAGAGTATTTTAAGTTTTTTGCTGGCTTGACAACAGTTCCTCTGACACAAGCTGTGCCTGTGTTGGGAGGAGACCAGCTTCCTCCCAAAGTATATTTACAAGCATATAAAAGTTCATACTAGGTTTATTTTTGTGTTCAGGCGATGATTCCATCCCTCAGTGTCATTATTTGTCTGAATATGCTGGTCAAAGACTGACCAACTGGTTACTGGGAACGAAGGATTGTTGATCCAGAAAGAGTCTATATAGTTGATCAGTTTACCCAATGGACCAGTTGGACTGTCTCGGCAAATTGCCTTGAACGCAGAGAATGTGTTTGGGATTTGACCAGCTGGAAGAAATGGCAAGCACAATATTTGTCTGATAAATTTGTATGTGTTAGCTCGCTTTCGATATTGTTCAGTAAGAGCACACTGTTGTGTCTTATACCAGACAGCCTGTGTCCAGTGGAAAACACAACCAGCTAACGTAACATTGGGAAACACAAGGCGAAAAGCTTCCCACTCCAACGCCTCAAAGTCCATAACCACTTTGCAGATCTGTAGGCTTGGAAGTTTCTGAGCAATAAACGACAAAACTGATATATAGTCCTCTTTACGCTTGCCCGACATGAAGATAAATGCTAATGCCGTAATGGCATCTGCTCGAGTCTTATCACCTTGCTTCAAGAAACCATGGCTCACCCATAACTGTTTGAATGGGTCGCTAACTGCCTTGAAGGTAGCATCTACGAACCAAGTTTTTCAAAAGGCTGAGAAGAACAACTCTTTCTTATTTAATATTTGAATAAAGGCAAAAGGAGGACAATAAATAATAAAAAAAAAACAATCTGTTTTGAGTTTGACGAATGTTATTTTAGCAATTTTAGTTGAAATATACTTCATCTAATCCACATCACCCTAACTAAATTTTATTTTTTTTAAAATTCCGGCGAAATGAACCTCTGGCGAATTGCGACTCCGGTGAACTGTCCAGTCCGGTGAAGTTGTTTTCCGGCGAAGAGTCCATTCCCCTATTGTCAGTATTGATAAATTGCCGAATCCTCAATTCTACTAGTATTTTACCTTGCCTGAGCTTCTTCACATCTTGTATGGCTAGACATTGTTACAATAAATATATATTTGGGAAATCTTTATTGGCCCGTAGAATAAATACAACGCCGCAACAGAGTTGGTAACAACTGATTTGAAGAGAATTTAAAAATATCACATGAAAGGAGGCAATTACAAATTTGGAATTTCCTCACATGAATCGAGATTATTCCCTCCAGAAGTTCTGGTGTCGAAAATCGCAGCACATCTGCCAGGGATGGTTTCTGGATGTTCCGTACTTTGGACGCCTCATACAGTGGACGTTTCGTGTCGACTTGGAACGTTTCGTATCCAAATCTTTGGTCGTTTCGTACCCAAATTCATGGACGTTTCGCAACCAGAAGTGGACGTTTCGTGCCTAACAATTATTATTATTATTATTTTAGTTATTTTTTTGGCTCATAAACAACATAAATTTATATTCAGCAAACAAGACAAAAAAGAAAACAAAATACAACAGACCTTTATGAAAGAAGTGTGTGAATGATTCTGATGTCTTTGATAATGAATAATTCGGGATCAGGTCGTTTGGTCCCATGGTCGTTTCGTCCCATTTTGGTCGTTTCGGCACATTTATTTTGGTCGTTTCGTCCCATGTATATTTTTCATTTTGGTCGTTTCGTCCCATGTAGATTTTTCACTTTGGTCGTTTCGTCCCATGTACATTTTTCACTTTGGTCGTTTCGTTCCATCCGAGATTGACGTGAAAGCCTCTAGCTTCCCTAACTTAAAAACTTGATGAATGAAAGGTTTTAGCGCGCCGAAGGCGCGCAGGGACGATGTGGGATTTACAAATCCCTTGCGACCCGGTTAGCCTTATTTTATTTCACTTGGATCTTGGATCACACAGGCATAGCTTTCCTATTGCCTCAAATGGGGTCTGAAGGGGTATGCACGCGGTTAGAATTCCGGCGGCGAGCCAGAACACAACGTTGTGCGATGGCAATTTTAAGGGAAAAAGAAAAAAGAAATCCAAACAGCAACGCCGGTTTGGTAGCGGCCCCGGTATATGACCATAGCGGTTACAAAAAAGGAATTGAGAAAGCTCCAACAGTTTAGTTTGAAAAAACCGGGAGTCATCCATCAAGCCTTCTGGGAGATAGGATGCCGTATGTGATTTTGAGGTATCTGGTTATCCTTCGGGAATTCCAAATGCAACTATAGCACAGATTGATGACACATTCAACCAGGGGCCACGTCAGCACAATCACACACCCGACACTATATCTCACATAGAAATAACAGCACGAATGCGGGACTTAGCACAACGGAATAGTAATATATTCATTCCAGCAGCTTCAATGGCTGAAGATCTGATGAGAGAAGAGTACCGCAAAGATCCTTCCGTTGACATCCCGAACCCCACCAATCTCATCCGACAAGCAAACAGATCAAGGCAAAAACGCCATCCAAAAGAGCCTCGTAACAATGATTTTGAATTAAAGACAGATTTTCTCCCGATAGATTTTCTTAAAGCAGACATCAAATTTGATAATCAACGACATATAATATTTGCCACCGATACACAGTTAGAAATTTTGTCAAAGTGCAAAAACTGGTACATGGACGGGACGTTTAGTATTGTTCGCCAGCCTTTTCACCAATTAATGACAATTCATGCCTTCATAAAGAAAGGAGAAAATACAAAGCAGGTCCCACTGGTATATGTTTTGATGACTCGACGAAAATCAAAAGATTACAAGGAGGTGAGTACTGAGTAGATTAATTCAATTATTTTTTTTTTTTTCAAACGACTAATAATTTCCCGTTCGTTTCGATATATCGCTATTAAATAAGTTAACAAAATTAAGTTGCCGACGCGTTTATATTGTTAGCTGAAATATAGAAATTACTTTGGAATTATTCAATGAAAGAGTGCAACTTTCTAGTTGCACTTTTTCATTGAATAATTCCAAAGTAATTTCGATATATCGCGATATAATAAGTTAACAAAAGTAAGTTGCCGACGCGTTTATATTGTAGGCTGAAATATAGAAATTACTTTGGAATTATTCAATGAAAAAGTGCAACTTTCTAGTTGCGCTTTTTCAGTGAATAATTCCAAAGTAATTTCGATATGTCACGATTAAATAAGTTAACGAAATCAAGTTCATTCATTCATTCATTTATTCATTCATTCATTCATTCGTTCATCCATTCATTCATTTGTTCATTCATTCATTTGTTGATCCATTCATTCATTTGTTCATGCATTCATTTGTTCATTCATCCATTCATTCATTTGTTCATTTTCATGTCATTTTTTGTTGTAAATAATGAACAATAATACTCAATTCGTCGTCGTTATATGTTCTGTTATGACTTAACCCTAACAAATCGGTCAAAACTGCCCCAAAAATGAATGAGTCTGAAACGTCTTAATTTTCCCCAGTAAAACCATGCGTATATGAATATTATTGGAACTAACTGATCCAATGATATACATATCTGCATAGTCTCACTGTTAAATAATCATAAATAATCAACCAAATTTGAGATTACCTAGCCAATCTAGGATGGTACGAAACATCCAAAGTGAAAAGTCCAAATGGGACGAAACGACTAAAGTGAAAAATATACATGGGACGAAACGACCAAAATAAATGGGACGAAACGCCCAAAACGGGACGAAACGTCCTGGGACGAAACGACCATGGGACGAAACGACTAGAACCCAATTCTGGTATAACTGTGATAACTGGATACGTGTAATTGTTTGTTGTACAATTAATGAAATGTTTTTAACCTCATCGAATAACATCGAATAACGGTGTACCATTAAGCCAGTTTGAAAAAAATAATACCAGGTGTAACTGTTGAGACATCTACATGATAACAGATAGTCATATTAAATTGACAAATAAAATCAATTGTGATAATGATCAAGTGATGACATTGAATATGGAAATAGGTAGTTATAAATGGTTCGTTTTATGTGTAATAAATAAGAACTGACCATACATATAAGTTGTTAAGTATTAAAAAGCTTTGAAAAATGAATTCAGTATTACTCCAGACTGTCAAGTGTCCTAAAATCAGTTAAATTTCTTTTATGAGTAGTCAACTGTAAATGTAAAATAAAAAGTTAACTCAGTTGTTTTCATTGGAATTAAAATAGCCTTTGAGTTACCTTGTACCATAAACCTTCACTTAGGAGTTAGGACAGGCATGTGGGAGATGATGTAATGTAATATTCCCTATTTTAGCTAATCAAAGTTATTTACTTGATGATGAATGATTAGATGATGATGATGATGGTAATGGTAGAATGAATGAAAAACATGAAACTCCAGAACATACAAAGAAAAACATATAAATTGTCTCATTTTGTCAATATTTCAAAATCTTTCAACAATAGCCTTATAACAGGCATGTATAGCATTTTCAGACTAGAGTTTTATTTATATGCGACCTCTCAGGTCAGGTACAAATTGTAAAAACGTTGCCACAACTTCATGTATATCTGCATCACGACATGACAGAAACAATTTAAGTTTTTCATATGCAGGGATAGCACTAAAATTGTGAATGAATTCATTTAGAGATGAAAACATACTATTTCTAGGAGTAGAATATTGTTGACACGTTAGTATAAGACGGGCTTCATCTTCAAGTTCATTGTAAGTATCGCATAATCGATCTTGTTGATTTGATTTCTTTGGCCTCTTATGTTTGCCAGTTTCAAAGTGAAAAGGATGGATACTGACCCTTATTTTTGTAATGATGTATCTAGATAATTTATTCAAATGTGATAGATAATTTTCGAATTGAAACTTAATTTTTATAACTCCATAAGTTCTTTTCAATTTGTCTGAGTTTTTAACCTGACACTCCCACTGATTAACAAAACAGGTTCTCAATGTCTTGAGAATGTGATATTCCCGACAAGCTGCAATTACAAGAAGTAGAGTTCATTGCCTTTAATAGTTTTGTAGACTTCATGGCTGTCTTTCCAAAGATATCTTTATCAAAGTGGTTTGTGAGTGGCGATGGATTGAAACGATCCCCTATATTATTCGAGAATGCACCCCAAATCACACAGCCATATAATAATATTGGTACAATCGTTTTGTCAAAAAGATCGATGCTCAATTCAATAAGCAGGTTGTTGTTGAAAATGCACCGATTTAAGGCACATATAGCTTTGCTTGCTTTGTTTTTTCAAATTCACAATAGCTTTAGAAAATGTTCCAACAGAGGAAATTGTTAATCCAAGGTAATTATATTCTTGAACACATTCAGGTGTTGCTCCATTAATCAAAAAATTGTCATTACTCAATTAGCCTTTGCTTATTTCCATTGCTTTGAACTTTTTTGGACTGATATGAAGGCGTCAATCAGTACAATATTTTTCAAAAGATGTAAGATAGTTATTTAGTCCCTTGGACGATCTACATATTAAGACCATATCATCTGCATACATGAGGCAGCTTACGTGTTTCTTGAATAAAAAAGGAGCATCATATTGGGTTTATTTTGTAAAAATCTCTGGGATATCATTTGCATACGGATTGAAGAGGGTAGGACTGAGACTGCAAACTTGTCTCAGGCCTATACCGCAAGGAATGCACTCTGTTAACCCCTCGGCCAATTTAATTCCTGTTTGTGGATTGCTATACATGTTGTCTATTATTAGTCTGTGTGAAACACACAGACTATTGTTTTTGTTCTTCTTCTTCTTCTTCTGTCTTCTATGTTCTTCCTTGTACGCACGATAACTCGAAAAGGAATCGTCCTATCTCGCTGATTTTTGGCATACTGAAGTTCAGAAGTTCTCGGCCACCTATGTTTTTCAGGTCGCTAGAGCCACTGAGTATGGCCCAGTCGGCCCCAGGGTTTTCACACCCTCCAATTTTCTGATACAGTAAATTATCCCCAAGCAATAGGATGCTATGTTATTCACACTGGAGATAATGTAAACATCAGTGGAGTAGCTGTCAAAAAATGAAATGTGACCTTGTTATGATAATGGGATGTAAGTTCCTGGAACGAAGTTGAGAGAAACCCTTTGCCTTGCAAGGAAATAAATTATAAATTATTCACTTCAATGCTTTTAACCCTCTCAAGATTTCAATGTGGATTGCACATATTTTATTTCAGGCAGAATAAAGTTAACCCTTTCCACAAAACTGTGCACCGCTTTAAGGCACATATAGCTTTGCTTGCTTTGTTTTTCAAATTCACAATAGCTTTAGAAAATGTTCCAACAGAGGAAATTGTTAATCCAAGGTAATTATATTCTTGAACACATTCAGGTGTTGCTCCATTAATCAAAAAATTGTCATTACTCAATTAGCCTTTGCTTATTAGCTTAACTTGAAATAGTCAGGATAAGCTATTGCCATCACGCGTGCGGAAGTCTGTTAGTCTGTGAGTCTGTTCACATTTTCCTTTAGCACGGGCTACACCCCGCAGTTCTCGTCACGAAATTTCATATGCAGGTCTGGGGTCATGTCTAGATGAGAACGTCCCCTTTTGGTCGCGATCGGTCAACCGGTATTGCTGCCCAAGCCCAAAACCCGAAAACCATTAGCACAGTCTACAGGTCGTATTTATGAAGGGATTTCATTGTAACTTGGTAGGATACCTCTGTATAATGCCTAGATGAGAACGTCCCCTTTTGGGCATGTTCTGTCAAACGTGACGGCTGCCCAAGCCCGAAACCCAAAAACTTTTAGCACAATCTGCAGGTCATGTTTAATATGGAGGGATTTCATTGTAACTTGGTAGGATGACTCCTTATGATGTCTAGATGAGAATTTCCCCATTTGGGCGTGATCTACCAACCGTCACGACTGACCGAGCCCAAAACCCGAAAACCTTTAGCATAGTCTACAGGACATATTTATTGAGGAGTTTCATTGTAACTTGGTGGGTTGACTTCATATAATGTCTAGATGAGAAAGTCCCCTTTTGGTCCTGATTGGGCAACTGTGACGGCTACAGGGGCCCGAAGCCCGAAAACCTTTAGCACAGTCTACAGGTCATATTTATGAAGGGATTTCATTGTAACTTGGTAGGATGACTCCAAATAATGTCTAGATGAGAACGTCCCATTTTGATCGCGATCATTCAGCCTTGATCGGCGCCCGAGCCCAAAAACCTTTAGCATAGGCAAAAGGTCATATTTATGGAAGGATTTCATTGTAACCTGTTAGGTTGACTCCATATAATGCCTAGATGATGACATCCCATTTTGGTCGTGATTGGTCAACTGTGATGGCTACAGGTGCCCGAAGCCCGAAAACCTTTAGCACAGTCTACAGGTCATATTTATGAAGGGATTTCAGTGTAACTTCGTAGTATCACTCCAGATGATGCCCAGATGAGATTGTCCCCTTTGGTTGCGATCATTCAACCATGATGGCTGCCCGAGCCCTAAGCACGAAAACCTTTAGCACAGTCTACAGGTCATATTTATGAAGGGATTTCATTGTAACTTGGTAGGTTGACTTCATATAATGTCTAGATGAGAACATCCCCTTTTGGACACGATTGGGCAACTGTGACAGCTACAGGGGCCCGAAGCCCGAAAACCTTTAGAACAGTCTACAGGTCATAATTATGAAGGGATTTCATTGCAGCTTGGTAGGATGACTCCAAATAATGTCTAGATGAGAACGTCCCCTTTTGGTCGCGATCATTCAGCCTTGATGGCTGCCCGAGCCCAAAAACCTTTAGCATAGTCTATAGGCCGTATTTATAGAAGGATTTCATTGTAACTTGTTAGGTTGACTCCATATAATGCCTAGATGATGACATCCCCTTTTGGTCATGATTGGTCAACTGTGATGGCTACAGGTGCCCGAAGCCCGAAAATCTTGAGCACAGTCTACAGGTCATATTTATGAAGGGATTTCATTGTAACTTCGTAGGATCACTCCAGATGATGCCCAGATAAGAATGTCCCCTTTGATTGCAATCATTCAACCATTATGGCTGCCCGAGCACGAAGCCGGAATACCTTTAGCACAGTCTACAGGTCATATTTATGAAGGGATTTCTTTGTAACTTGGTAGGTTTGACTTCATGTAATGTCTAGATGAGAACGTCCCCTTTTGGACACGATTGGGCATCATACTGGGCAACTGTGACAGCTACAGGGGCCCGAAGCCCGAAAACCTTTAGAACAGCCTACAGGTCATAATTATGAAGGGATTTCATTGTAGCTTGGTAGGATGACTCCAAATAATGTCTAGATGAGAACGTCCCTTTTTGGTCGCGATCATTCATTCTAGGTGGCCGCCCGAGCCCAAAAACATTTAGCATAGTCGATAGGTCGTATTTATGGAAGGATTTCATTGTAACTTGTTAGGTTGACTGTATATAATGCCTAGATGATGACATCCCCCTTTGGTCGTGATTGGTCAACTGTGATTGCTACAGGTGCCCAAAGCCCGAAAACCTTGAGCGCAGTCTACAGGTCATATTTATGAAGGGATTTCATTGTAACTTCGTCGGATCACTCAAGATGATGCCCAAATGAGAATGTCCCCTTTTGGATGTGATCATTCAACCATGATGGCTGCCCGAGCCCAAAGCCCGAAAACCTTTAGCACAGTCTTCAGTTCATATTTATGAAGGGATTTCGTTGTAACTTGGTAGGTTGACTTCATATAATGTCTAGATGAGAACAGCCCCTTTTGGACACCATTAGGCAACTGTGATGGCTGCAGAGGCCTGAAGCCCGAAAACCTTTAGCACAGTCTACAGGTGACATTTATGAAGGGATTTCATTGTACCTTGGTAGTATCACTCCAAATTATGTCCAGATGATAACGTCCCCTTTTGGTCGCGATCATTCAGCCTTGATGGCTGCCCGAGTCCAAAACCTTTAGCACAGTCTATAGATCATATTTATGGAAGGATTTCATTGTAACCTGTTAGTTTGACTTCATATAATGCCTAGATGATGACATCCCCTTTTGGTCGTGATTGGTCAACTGTGACGGCTTCAGGGGCCTGAAGCCCGAAAACCTTGAGCACAGTCTACAGGTCATATTTATGAAGGGGTTTCATTGTAACTTCGTAGGATCACTCCAGATGATGCCCAGATGAGAATGTCCCCTTTTGGTTGCGATCATTCAACCATGATGGCTACCCGAGCCCAAAGCCCAAAAACCTATAGCACAGTCTACAGGTCATATTTATGAAGGGATTTCATTGTAACTTGGTAGGTTGACTTCATATAATGTCTAGATGAGAACGTCCTCTTTGGATGCAATTGGGAAACTGACGGCTATAGGGGCCTGAAGCCCGAAAACCTTTAGCACAGTCTACAGGCCATATTTATGAAGGGATTTCAATGTAATTTGATAGGATGACTCGTTTTGGAATAATTTCACTGTAACTTGGTAACTTTCGTTGATATACATTAACTGTTAGGGCCGCTTACATTAACTGTGAGATCATATTAACCCACCCCTCAGCTCTTTAGTACAGTGTACACCTCATATTATTTTTTATCAAAAACATAGCATACAGGGAAGAGAAATGAACATATTCCCAGTTATCACAATTCTTGTCTTATTTCATAATCCTTTCATAAACATTGAACAATATCCTTTTCATCAAACACAACACACAAGTTAAGCTACAGTGTCATTGACATTTTCATTTTTTTTTCATTACTTTGAAATTTTTTGGACTGATATGAAGGCGCCAATGAGTACAATATTTTTCAAAAGATGTAAGATAGTTATTTAGTCCCTTGGACGATCTACATATTGAGACCATATCATTTGCATACATGAGACAGCTTACGTGTTTCTTGAATAAAGAAGGAGCATCATATTGGGGTTTTTTAGTAAAAATCTCAGGGATACCATTTGCATAAAGATTGAAGAGGGTAGGACTGCGACTGCAATCTTGTCTCAGGCCTATAACGCAAGGAATGAACTCTGTTAACCCCTCGGGCAATTTAAGGGGACGTCCAACATAACTTTGGTCAAATTTCATGTAATTTTCTTTCAAGTCTAAAAAAGTCCCAAAATAAATAACCCCAATAAATTATATACCAAAATGCTTGGAATGAAACATAGAACATGCGGAAACTGAAATTTGCCATGGAACTGCTGCCATGTGTAAATAGCACCATCTGAAAGTCTGCTGTGGCATAAGTAAGAGAACAAAATTTTTACAATAAAAGACCTCAAAATAAAATAACAGCTGTATTCTATAAACATTTAAGTACGTACTCGAAGAAATCTTTTCCTAATTTATGAAAGTAATAAAGATTGAGACCAAATGTTATAAGTGGAGTGCTCACTGATTGAAGGCAGACATTTTCTTTTGTTTATGTTTTGATTTGGGGAGTTCAACAAAGGTCAACTTGAAGGAGTCCAGCAGAAGAAGTATGGAAGGACAAAAGAGTGTCTCCCATTATCAAGATGTATGTGTTACTGTAATGGTTTGGAAAGAAAATATGATATTCTCCTATGTAGAATGCACTGCAAAGTCATACATTGTAGTTGAATAAATATAGTTACAAACCCCTTGCACTGTAACCCCTTTTATCCCATGCATCAATTTGATAGTGATTAAATTGTTAAATTTGTCTGGTTTATCAATAAGTATATTAGCTTTGTTTAACTCTTGGACACCAATACACTCATGATATCTGTTGGAGAAGAAATAAGGGTAACTGTAACCTGTCACTGCAATAAACCATCTAATGTACTTAAAAGTACATTGTTATTCAAAACACATCAAATCAACCTTAGATAACCATTATTGCATGTACTTTCCCCAAGGAGGCTTATTGACATATTGAGATCAGAAGGGCACATCCAGAGGGTCTCACATATTTTTTTCAAGAACGCAGTACACAAAGCAATCCTCAAAAGATGATAAGTGAGCTCCATTTGACACAAACAATTTCCCAGAGGAGGGGGGGGGGGGGGGGGGGCTCTCTTCCTTGTATGACGCTACCTCCGGCACTCAAGGTATATGCCTTTTTTCTCAAAGTTTAACTCTTTTTTTCTTTTTGAAGATCCTGGCCACACATGTTCCAAACACTATCAGACAGGTAATCCTCCAAATAAGTGTATCTGCAAAAATCATGTTACATTGCAAAACATTCTTTTTAGACTTTTAGTTCTGGACCTTTCATGCTTCTTACTTCCAACTATAACACTTAATTTATCGATTAATGGGTGAATAGAAAAGTCCTGCCATAATCAACATTTTGAGTTCCATAAGCCTTCAAAACAGCTCCGATAAAAGTGTCAAACATCAGATTGGTGGCTTTATACAGAATATTCAATAGGTTGTTGCTTGATAAGTAATAGGAACAAAATCTTCACAAGAAAATTCTGTATCAATACAATTGAGGGTATTAGCAGGCACTTTGCAACAAATTGTAACAAATCAACTAGTTATAAACAAAATTTTCTAACTCAAAAGAGTGAAAAAGTACCACAACTCTGAAAAAATGTGGGAAGAAACACATGCTACAGCAGCTACACAGGCATTGTTTCCCCATGATGCTCGATCACAACACCAAATATCCTTCAAATTGGAGTAGCAATGGTTGAGATACAAGGGAGAATGTTGGTACATGTAATGATGAATGGGTAAGACTAAGATTAAGAGGACAGGGGTCACCACTGCACGGCCCTAGATGCACCTTTCATTTTCCAACTTCCAGGTCTGGGGCATAATAACACACCCACATTATCAGTTCATAATTTCAGTAAAATAAAAGAAATTATCAATTTGAATTAATTAATAAATGATGGAAAATATTTGGCTTCCTTCGCCTTCTCGTACTATTTAATTACCACAAACAATATAAGTTTGATGCCGACAAACGAAACTGAACGCATGTGATTTGGATAAAATGTAACTCGGCATGAATAATGAAGAAATTGCGAATATTTCGTGTATTTCATTTGTTTAAAAGCCACTTGCAGCTAATACTGCAAGTGGCCGTGCATTCGATAATTCGTTTCGGTTTTGACCACACGGCCACGCTGACACTCCGTGACAGCGGTTATGTTTATTGTGATATGCAAATTGGGGGATGGTTTCCGGTGAAGGAGATTTGTCACATTTGTCAGTGTAAAACGATCATAAAAGACACTGATCGACGCTTGTATTACTATGGTTGGTTGCAAGAAAAAACTAAATTCTCTGCATCGTCCAAGCGCACCTTATTTAAAAGCACGAATGCATCATTTTCAACCCATCTTCAATCGGTCCTTTGCAGACATCAAACATACCCGCCTTCAAATTCCATGGTTACTAGGAAGTAAATAACTTCACAACATCTGAGGGAAATCAACACGCTCAATATAGTTCCAGGTCACTTGGAATATACTTCGTGAAAAAGTGATTTCTGAAGCATTCTGCTTACTTTATGAATATTGCCTTATTTTTTGTGTATCGTCCCTATTTTATACACTCGGTTATTTTTTTTACAAGTGGTTCATGTTGTCTTTCTAGTGCGCAATAATTCAGATTTTTTGTCAACAAAAAAGTTCAGACGGCCTGTAAACACGAGAGGGAATTTCGAACCATATTTTGCAGTTATGACATTAACAGCTCAAGTATTTGCTGTCACCTGTTTGCAAATCCGCTCATACACTGTCTCGAACAAATAACGGGCGTGATCACGTCCTTGCATTCTTACGATTGCCCAAATTGAGTATTTCTGCAAGAACCACATCGTAATCACATGACCGGAAAAAACATCATTGAAACATGGCCACATCCGGAACATCAAAAATTTGTGTTGGTGTTATTACATTCAAACGTCAAAACCCACCAGAGTGTGTGTCAAAAAAATGCTTTCTCCGAGTCTGTAGTATGTTATCATTATATTGAGGACAAGGCTTTCGAATTACCGATTATTTTGTGGTTTTACCGGTTCGTTACTTATGCCATTTGCAAATTAATCTTCTTCAAAATCCTAAAATTCACTTTTTTTCCTGAAAAAAATTATATGTACCTTTTCTATGCACTTTACTCATTATTTTGCTATATAATTTGCCTTTCCTTACTTCTCTTATCTGTTCCTGAGGCATTGGGAAAAATGTCAAAAAATTGACCAAAGTTAGGTTGGACGACCTCTTAATTCCTGTTTGTGGATTGCTATACATGTTGTCTATTATTAGTCTGTGTGAAACACACAAACTATTGTTTTTGTACGGTTTCTTTTTCTTTTCTTTCTTTCTTCTTCTTCTTCTTCTTCTTCTTCTTCTTCTTCTTCTGTCTTCTATGTTCTTCCTTGTCCGCACGATAACTCGAAAAGGAATCGTCCTATCTCGCTGATTTTTGGCATACGGAAGTTCAGAAGTCCTCGGCCACCTATGTTTTTCAAGTTGCTAAAAATCTCTGGGATATCATTTGCATAAAGTTTGAAGAGGGTAGGACTGAGATTGCAAACTTGTCTCAGACCTATAGCGCAAGGAATGAACTCTGTTAACCCCTCGGCCAATTTAATTCCTGTTTGTGGATTGCTATACATGTTGTCTATTATTAGTCTGTGTGAAACACACAGACTATTGTTTTTGTACGGTTTCTTTTTCTTTTCTTTTTTTTCTTCTTTTTCTTCTTCTTCTTCTTCTTCTTCTTCTTCTTCTTCTTCTTCTGTCTTCTATGTTCTTCCTTGTCAGCATGATAACTCGAAAAGGAATCGTCCTATCTCGCTGATTTTTGGCATATTGAAGTTCAGAAGTTCTCGGCCACCTATGTTTTTCAGGTCGCTAGAGCCACTGAGTATGGCCCAGTCGGCCCCAGGGTTTTCACACCCTCCAATTTCCTGATACAGTAAATTCTCCCCAAGCAATAGGATGCTATGTTATTCACGCTGGAGATAATGTAAACATCAGTGGAGTAGCTGTCAAAAAATGAAATGTGACCTTGTTATGATAATGGGATGTAAGTTCCTGGAACGAAGTTGAGAGAAACCCTTTGCCTTGCAAGGAAATAAATTATAAATTATTCACTTCAATGCTTTTAACCCTCTCAAGATTTCAATGTGGATTGCACATATTTTATTTCAGGCAGAATAAAGTTAACCCTTTCCATAAAACTGCACTGAATAATTGTTGAAACCTATCACATAACTGTCAGGGTGCCGGTAACAATGCAATACTGACATGGTCGACTGTACTGTTAACAGTGTTAGTGCTATGACTGTTTAAAACTCATTTTGTTAGAGGAGTTCTATAGTCTTTCACTGTGGATGGCACATATTTTATTTCAGGCAGAATAAAGTTAACCCTTTCCATAATTCTGCACTGAATAATTGTAATATTTGTTGAAGCCTATCTTATTCAGTTCAATGCTTTTAACCCTCTCAAGACTTCAATGTGGATTGCACATATTTTATTTCAGGTAGAATAAAGTTAACCCTTCCATAAAAGTGCACTGAATAATTGTTGAAACCTATCACAAAACTGTCAGGGCGCCGGTAACAATGGTCGACTGTACTGTTAACTGTGTTAGTGCTATGACTGTTTAAAACTCATTTGTTAGAGGAGTTCTATAGTCTTTCACTGCGCCGCTCGGCTCGGTCTCACCGAGAGTGCAGAAACCTTTGGTGCCAAAGTGCCATTAAGAGAATGTCTCTGATTTGAGCCGTTCCATCCCTCCGGAGTGCAAAAGCAGGTACTCTCAGCTGAGAAACTTAATGTTTTTCACTTTATTTTCTTAACATTATATGTGGAATGGGACACTCTTTCAGTGTGCCTTCCAAAGTATGGGATTCTTAACCCTTTAGCCAGCATAACGGCGAAAACTGGTCAACATTATTCACAGAAACGTCCATTCAGTTTTAATTACCTTTTCATTTTTGCTTGAAAAACATAGCTTATGACCCTTTATTGGATTGAACTCATTTTTTAAAGGATTATTTATTTATTGGTGTTTAATGTCACATATTTCTGCACAGTGGCTAATCATGACCTCGACAGTTTTTCAGGTGGAGGAAGTCGGAGTACCTGGGAAGAACCACCGGACAACAACGAGCAACTGTCAGATCTCCCGCATACTAACTCCACACAAGCAGGGTTGTTAGCATTGGTTGAAGACGGGTGCACCATCGATGTGCAATACGCTTTAGTACACAGCGCCATCATGCACCCACGTGGGCAATGGGGTGAAGTGTGTTGCCCAAGGACAGAGTGAGGACCTCACGCCTTGCACCTCTGCCAACTGAGCCACTGCGCCCCTATTTAAAGGGAATATTTTAACCCTCTGAAGATCTTAATATGGGGGCATTATTCAGAAAGACTGGGAAATGCATTTTATTACACCTTAATGCATTTCTAAAGTTTATGAATGTATTTCATCACTCAAATTACTGGGCAGAGCCAAAAATGTCCATTTCTGATTCGTGTATCAAACCCTTTGAATACTGGTCACATATATGCCATTTCTGGTTTCTTATAAAAATGTCCTGATTCCTGTATGAATATCTGTAAATACTGCTAACGAAAACCCATTTCTGGTTCGTTCAAAAATATTTTACTCCCGAAAAATAAGCCTTCATGAATTCTCTTTCTTTATAGTTTATTCCTGATACTTTAATTCGTATTTACCTCAGTGTTAATATTATTTTTTTTGCATTTTATGTACAAAGTAGTAGCCCTTCACACCATGCACTATCAAAGGATTTTTTAGATCAATGAAGCAAAGAAACAAAGGTTCTGATTTTGTTACCTTTTTCTTCATAACATACTTGTCGACAAGTGATTTGATAGTAAATATATGGTCTGATGGTCTCCGACCTTTCTTGTAGCTAATTTGATAAACAGTCTGATCTTCACTCATAAATTTTGTTGACCTGTTATTTAGAATTGCACCAAATAACTTGCCTACACAACTGATCAATGAAATACCTCTACAGTCAGATGGACCCTCCAAATTTCCACTCTTAAAAATTGGTTTAACTGGTAAAGTGCTGAGTTTTTTCTGACAACAAAGCAAAGCTCATCATATATTACTCTATTACATATAATTGGATAGTGCCTTATAGGCACTATCCAATTAAATGTCAGAGAGCAAGGTATTGTTTTAAACATCAGATTCATATCAGGGACAATAAAGGCTTCCTCGGGCAGAATGTAGCTACAGACAGTTATTGTCTGTCACTTTTAATAAAGCCCAAAATAGGGTTTCCAGCACTCTACCAGTTAAGGATACTGCAAGTCCAGTCTTTCGGATGCTTGCCTGATTTGAAAATGAGGCTGAATAGTTTGTTTAGTACGGGTAAAATATATTTGGAGCTACCCTTGAACATCTCATTGGAAGTGCCATCCAGTCCACTACTCTTATTTCTGGGCAATGCTTTCATTGCTTTGATGGCTAATAGAATTTCCTCATCACTTATAGAATAGGAAGTCTCGTTGAAAATTAGTTTTTCTCAAAAATCTAACTGACTTTTATCTTTTTTATCTTCATTTTATCTTTCATTACAAGAGGTGAAACAATGTGTGGGGTTCTGTAGTTTCTTGAAATAATCTACCCATGCCCTTACAGTTACATTTTCTGAGGAGTCAATTGAAGATTTTGACAGGAGTTAAGATATAAGATCCCAATATGATTTTGTATCATTACTAGAGAGTGCTAAGATTTTATCAATAATTTCACTTTTTATCTTCTTTTCTAATTTGATTTGTTTTTTTAATTGCTTGTGGGAAGTATAGTCTTCGGGGTTTTTTAAACACTTCTCTTGCTAATTTCTTTGTTGTTGCTGAAAGATTCTTACATGCATGTGGCAGTTTAGAATAGCGCTTTGATCGAACATTGGAATTAAATGTCCTACTTATCTTTGAAGATTTACATTTCATTGTTTCTTTTGCTGCATTTGTTATGATTGAGTAGAAAGAGCTCACTGGGTTATCAATACCCTTCTGATCCGAAGAGAAAGACTCATTTAAAAAATCGGAGATTGCTGTAGAGACTAACGATTTTATGAACTTATCTATATTCTTTTCCTCCCATATAAATTTGTCTGCCACAGACCTCAAATTATAATTTTTTTTTATCTCAGATTTAAATGAAAACGTATTCACTTTCAAAGTACATGATAATAGACAATGAGCAGAGAACATTGTTAATTTTTTCATACTTTCACTTTGAAACATGTTCTCTCATTAAAAATCTCTGCGTCAGCTATACAATAATCTTTTGTTGATAGGAAACTGGAATTAGTTTGATAGTATATCTTGTGTTGACTGTTTTTATATTTTCCTATTCTGTGATGTATACTTACAACTTAATTCCTAATAAATATTGTTTAAATTAAATTGGATTTGAATATGTTGCAGATTGAGAACAATTTATGGGTTGTCAAACATCTGAATCAACAAAAGGTTTCTCCAATGAAGCACTTATTTCAACAAACTGTTGATTTGGATCTGTAGATTCATTTTTAGCTCAACTTTGGCTAAGCCAAATTTGAGCTTATGCCATGGCCAGTCGTCCGTCTGTCCGTCAACAATTCAATACGACTCGGGCTAGAGGCCGCATTTATGAACCGATCTTTACGAAACTTCTTGGGTACCTTTGTTATGACCGTGGGACGAGAACGAGTGTTTTTGGGTCCGATCCGAAATTCAAGTTGGCCGCTGGCAGCCATTTTGTACAAAATTAGGTGCAATCAGATTTTTGCGCAGAACTTCCATATGAAAGCGCTGATTTGAATAATTTTTTGTATGGATGTTTAGTACCATGGATACATCACATATAAAACGGGTGTTTTTTCTCGTACGTAAATTATGCAAATTAGACTAAATTTGGTGTTACTCAGCACTATAAGTGCAAATGCCAATACGGCTCGGGCTAGAGGCCGTATTTATGAACCGATCTTTACGAAACTTCTTGGGTACCTTTGGTATTACCGTGGGACGAGAACGAGTGTTTTGGGGTCCGGTCCAAAATTCAAGATGGCCGATGGCAGCCATTTTGTACAAAATTAGGTGCAATCAGATTTTTGCACAGAACTTCCATATGAAAGCGCTGATTTGAATATTTTTTTGTGTGAATGTTTAGTACTATGGGATACGTCACATATAATACGGGTTTTTTTCTCGTGCAGAAATTATGCAAATTAGATGAACTTTGATTTTTTCAGTGCTACTTACACACAGTAAGTACACATGTCAATACGGCTCGGGCTAGAGTCTGTATTTATGAACCGATCTTCACGAAACGTCTTGGGTACCTTTGTTATCACCTTGGGACGAGAACGAGTGTTTCTGGGTGCGGTCTAAAATTCAAGATGGCTGCCAGTGGCCATTTTGTACCGAAATTAGGTCTAATCAGTTTTTTGTACACAACTTCTATACGACTAAGGCTAGAGGCCGTATTTATGAACCGATCATTACGAAACTTCTTGAGTACCTTTGTTATCACCGTGGGATGAGAACAAGTGTTTTTGGGTGTGGTCCGAAATTCACGATGGCCACCAGCAGCCATTTTGTACCTAAATTAGTGCAATCAGTCTTTTGTACAGAACTTCTGTATGAAAGTTCTGATTTGAATAATGTTTTGTATGAATGTTTAGTAACATGGAATACATCACATATAGTACAGGTTTTTTTCTCGTGCAGAAATTATGCAAATTAGGTGAACTTTGATTTTTTCAGTGCTACTTACACACAGTAAGTACACATGTCAATACGGCTCGGGCTAGAGTCTGTATTTATGAACCGATCTTCACGAAACGTCTTGGGTACCTTTGTTATCAACTTGGGACGAGAACGAGTGTTTCTGGGTGCGGTCTAAAATTCAAGATGGCTGCCAGTGGCCATTTTGTACCGAAATTAGGTCTAATCAGTTTTTTGTACACAACTTCTATACGGCTCAGGCTAGAGGCCGTATTTATGAACCGATCTTTACGAAACTTCTTGGGTACCTTTGTTACCACCGTGGGATGAGAACGAGTGTTTTGGGGTGTGGTCCGAAATGCAAGATGGTCACCAGCAGCCATTTGTACCAAAATTAGTGCAATCAGTCTTTTGTACAGTACTTCTTATGAAAGTTCTGATTTGAATAAATTTTTGTATGAATGTTTAGTAACATGAAATACATCACATATAGTACAGGTTTTTTTCTCGTGCAGTTATGCAAATTAGATGAACTTTGATTTATTCAGTGCTACTTATACACTGTAAGTGCGCATGTCAATACGGCTCGGGCTAGAGGCTGTATTTATGAACCGATCTTCACAAAACTTCTTGGGTACCTTTGTTATCACCTTGGGACGAGAACGAGTGTTTCTGGGTGCGGTCCAAAATTCAAGATGGTTGCCAGTGGCCATTGGGTACCAAAATTAGGTCCAATCAGTTTTTTGTCACAACTTCTATACAGCTCGTATTTATGGACTGATCTTCACGAAACGTCTTGGGTTCCTTTGTTTTCACCTTGGGACAGAAACGAGTGTGTTTTGGGGTGCCTTTGTTATCACTGTGCTATGAGAACAAATATTTTGGGGTTCAGTCAGACCCACCCTGGGACTCAAAGATTTCTTTTTTAGTTTTACATCTGACTGTCACCCACCTTTACAATACTTTACCTATACATTTGTTACAGGCTACGGTCAGTATTTATGTACAGACCGTTACAATACTTTATATGTACCTTTGTTACCAGGTCATTACCTAGATGTTTGTCATTGCTGTGTCACATACTATACATGTACATGTCTTAACAAATTGAGCTACAGTGTCATTGACACTTTCATATATTTTATTAAAATTAATTTCGCTTAAAATATCCATAGACGTTTAGTACACTGCCGGTGGACGTTTCGTACTCAGATGTATTTTCAGATTTCTTCACATAAATGAACATTTTGCATCCAATACTGAATATATTTATTTAATAAAAAATACTGGACTGTATATTGATTCATTTGTTTCCTTTTTTGTTCATTCAGTTATTATTCTCTGATTGTTACTATAGTTCGACACTATTTACTACCCAGATATTGGAATATGTTATAATAACGTGCTTGTTTGTTTTCATAAACAGCATAATTACTTGTTACCACACAGATACTGAAATATATGCTATATCAACATGTTTCTTTGTTTTGCTAAAACAATGTGATCAGTATGATTGGTTGTTCATCATTAAATGTAATCATACTCCAGACGAGCGGATGAATGGGTTTATAGAGTACCATCAAAACACTTGGATGGAAAGTAACGTGTGGTTCATCGAATCGTAATGTATGTTCAATTAGCCAACTCAAACAAATAACGACTGTGAGAGTTGGCACCATCACCTCATTACAAATCCAAATTAGAGAACATACCTTTCTATGTTCTGGTGCAATTATTTTATGTGGAGAGTGTTACTACATCCATTAACATGAACGAATGAATAAATGTTTATTTGCAATATATGTAACGCTTACAAACAGGGTAAACCATAATACAGATTAAGTCAAATTACATGAATGTGGATGTATGAAAACAATTACTTAGTTGGTTACATATATTGAGTGGAGATGGCATAGCCTGGTTGGCTGTCTTCCTGCCAAATTCACCAGACAGACTATAATATTTCTCACAGGCTGAAGTTTGCAGTGGTTGGTGACGTATAGAAGATCTTCGATCCAGTTTGCTGTTAAGATAGACTTGCTCGTTCCTAGTACCATATTTGAGTGTTGTGAATGGTTCGTGCAAGGAAGATCTCGAGGATCAATATTAGCATCCACAAGATGTATTCTACAGTTCATTGACAGATATCATCATATCACAAAATATGTCGAAATGGTGTGACCAGTAAACCTACCATATTGAATGTATACCTACAAGAAAATCAAAATTGGTAAAGTATGGGTATTCCTAGGCGTCTGGTTATAAATCTAACTCACATCGATATTACTCGGGTTCCGGTTTATAAGCCCAAACTCACATTAAAGGTAATGTACGGATTATGACTCAGGACATATCACGTAAACAGTGCAAATGTGGGATTTGTGTTGCTAAGAACAATACCTGACACACAAACATTATCCCAAAATACTTCCATTTTTAAAGAATCTATAAGGAAATATTGAATTATAATGGCATCAGTGCACATGTTAATTCTTTCGTGCAGCGAGTAGGATGTAACGTCAAACGAGAGTCTGGCAAGTGAGACTCGGCTAATTGGCCTCTAAAATGGTATGTAACGTAATAGTGGTGGGAAATAATCTTGTTATTCTTACGTACGGGTTAATGGCACCCCCTTTAAGGACTCACAATACCATCTCTAAGTGCTACATTGAAATAAAACTATATCTGCCACAAATCGCTGTCCCAGCCTTCACAGTGAGTTATGTTCTACCGGGACACAGCACCCTATAAGACTCGGGCAACGATGTGTGACAGTTCCACTTTCACACGTGATATATTCTTCAATAGCCTCCCACAAATCAACTGCATTCTTGGCAATAGGGACTGTTGCAACACGCTGATGGTAAATATGTACTAAAGAACTTGTCAACATTAAACTGGTGTCTGAAAAAAAGATTAACTCAAACCTTTGTCTAATAAATCTGCCTCTCATAAATGTTAGCCGAGTGTCAGAGATATAAATAAGGTTAAACTTATTTCGTGCAACTAACAGTTACTGCTGCCGACTTTCAAGTTACTTGCGCCTTACACGGAAACAGGTTGCTATCCATTTTAAACTTACTACCACCAACCCCCCCCCCCCCCCCCCCCGCCCTCAACAACAAAAGCAAAAAAGCGCAACATTTTGGATTAGCATTATCTTGAAGCTTTGAACTCTTTTTACCTTGATCGCAGCTTTTTAGCTCACCTTGACAAAGTCAAGCTGAGCTAATCTCATTGCTCTTCGTCCGTCGTCTGGCATCTGTCGTCCGTCGACACCATGTTTTGGTCTTCTCCTTCAAAACCACTGGCCAATTCAAGTGAAAGTTTGTGTAAGTGATGGTCCCGAAGGGGCATTGCATTTTTGTTCAACTCAACATGCCCAGCCCCATAGGGAGGATGTGGGGGAAAATGTTCCAAAATATTTTTAAAATCTTCTTCTCATGAACCAGTGGGTACAGTGACTTGATATTTGTTATGGAGCTTCCTTTTGAGGTGTAGAATCAAGTTTGTTCAAAAGAAGTTCATGAAGGAATATTTGGCTTTGTAATGGAAGGGGTAAGATTTTTGGCCACGCCCAAGATTTTTTTTTCTGAACCGATGGTCCGATTTGAACCAAATTTGGTATGTGGTATTATTGTGTCATAAGTACTTGACTCGTGCAAAAAAATCCCCACATCCCTATGGGAACCCAGAAGCTAAAAATAGAAATATTTTTAAACGCCCATTTTTCCCAAACCACACGGAACAGAGAGCTGTTATTTGGTATGAGGCATCCTTAGGACCAGTAGAATTGAATGGTAAAATAAATTGCCATCGGTTATGTTAGCGTGTTCTGTAGAGGGCATCGAAAAAATGCTGAGTCAGCATATTTGCAAAAAATTTTTAAAAATCTTTTCTCCAGAACCAATGATCAGAATCTTTTGATATTCGGTAATGAGCATTCATAGGGGGCTCAGATACAAGTTTGTTGAAATAAAGCCCATTGGTTCATATTTGGGCTGAATACAGGGGCCCGAATTTTTAAATATTCTTTAAAAATCTTCTTCTTCAGAACCACCAGTCAGCATCTTTTAATGTGTGGTATACATCATTGTTATGAGGGTCAGATTCAAGATTGTTCAAACCAAGTCCCTAGGTTGATATTTGGGCTACCCAGGGATGCCCATATTTTAACTTAGTTCAATATGAGGGATCATTCCTTTTAACTCTTCTTCAGATCCACCAGTCAGAATGCTTTCATATTTGGTATACAACATCTCTTGGGGGTCAGATTCAAGTTTTGTTCAAATCTGATCCCTAGGTGTATATTTGGGCTCACTTTGGTAGCCCAAATTTTAACTTAGTGCAATATGAGGAAATTTCTTTAAAATTCTTCTTCTTCAGATCCACCAGTCGGAATGCCTTCATGTTTGGTATACATCTTTAAGGGGTAGGGGACAGATTCAAGTTTGTTCAATTCGAGTGCCTGGGTCAATATTTGGGCTCCATATGGGAACCTGACATTGCACTTAGTACAATATGAGGGAATTTCTTCAAAAATCTCCTTCAGATCCATTAGTCAGAATGATTTCATATTTGGTATACAACATCTTTGGGGGGAGGTGGGGGGTCGGGTCAGATTCAAGTTTGTTCAAATCAGGTCCGTAGGTTAATATTTGGGCTCGCTATGGTAACCTAAATTTTAACTTGGTGCAATATGAAGAAATTACTTAAAAATTTTCTTCTTCAGACCCAACAGTCAGAATGCTTTTATATTTGGCATACAACATCTCTAGGGAGGTCAGATTCAACTTTGTTCAAATCGAGAGCCTGGGTTAATATTTGGGCTCCCCATGGGAGCCAGCATTGGCCATGTAGCTGAAGAATTGGAAATTTTGTATTCACTACCCTCTACTGCCAAGAAGTTCCACGAACAGTCCGACACTTGGACAAATTATCTACAAAAACTCCTGCGAATTGTCTAATTTGTAGGCGCCAAAATAGCGAAACGTAAGTCTTATTTCAACTGGTAAAATCTAAATTAAACTTATTGCTCTTCCCCGAGCTTCCGTGCACTTCTTGTTCAAGAACACATAATGCTAATGAGTTCTGTAAAAGGGAAACCCCCTCTGACGGTGTTGAGTGGAAAGTTTCGTTTCCGGCGTTGAGAAATCGAGAAACTCTCGCGCGACAGAATCTTCTGAGTCTTCTCTCTCTTTCATTTGTTGATCTTATTGAAAATAATTAGAGAGATCTATGGCCAGCACTGACTCATCGATTAAGGTGATTCTAAACTGAAGATTGTAGTTTGAGTGGACAGGTCGAAAACATGATGTTTTTTTCATTACTTTTCAATAGTAATGGTTATTTAATACATGAATGATTGCTTCCTACCTAATAGATTACAAAAATGTGATAAAAATTTTTAAAAAAAGAATTTACTCACCAAAAAATGCTTTTGAAAATCCCTAACTCACGGTCAACTTCCTGCCACAAAAACTTAAAATATGAATCTCACATTGAAGAATATGTTTTCTATGTGCACTAGAGAACAACAGTTGAGTCATAACTTTTTAAAAAATAAATCCAATTGTATGTTTATTTAATTTTTTGATGGACCACTGCATGCACTGGTCCAGCCATTTTTGCACAGGGAACTATTTACAGTTCAAAAGTATGGCACACCGCACTAATCAGTAATCTAGTTGACCGCCCCTGGAAATATTAGCCATACAAGTGATATATCTGTTCTGCCCTCTTCCACAAGTAAAACTGTCTTGACATGAAATGACCCTGTTGAAAGTGTATCGTCAAATCCCAATAATAGAAAATAAAAGACTGCGTGGCCACAACTCCCCCCCCCCCCCCCCCCCCACACACACCACAAAAAATAGAATTTTTCAAAATTGAAAAAGGGACATAACTCTGGCAAAAATTGTCGGATCAAACCCTGATTTGACTTGACCTGCATTTTATGTTGCTGAACCAACACAACAAATTTTATTTGATTCTGCCAATTACAGCTCAAGTTATTGGTTGGAAACTAAAAAAAGGAGTTTTCAAAGTTGAAAAAGTGTGACACTGGAATCACCTACCAGGACTACATGCAGGCTCGAAAGGAAGTTATGGAATTGAATTCCGCCAATAAGTCATATCGATTGACCAATACTTCCAGTGCTCAAAGTATAAAATATTCGTCCAATTATTGAAAAAATCCGATAAGGTGGTTAATGTATAAAAGTGTTTTTAATGTGTTAAATGCCATGTTTTGGATCATGAATAAACTCACGTTGTGTCAGAAACCTACCTTGTATTATTTTTTTTGATGGGAGTTGACCCGTGGCGACTTGACCCGGTAGCGAGTTGACCCGTTCCCAAAAATTTGAAGCTCGATTGTGCCTTGTGTGTGTTGCCATACTTCACTTTCGTGGAGAATTTCTATGCAACGACTAATAAAATAATTTTCTAGAGAAAAATTTCATGTTCACACTTCTGTCATATTTTATTTGTGATTAGGAGGTCTAGTGGGGTGGATAGACAGAAAAAAATATTATTTTTCGCACTTTGAACAAGCGCCTTACCAACGCATGTGGCTTTCCGGTGACAACAACTTCGATCAACAAACACTTGCAGGCATGAGTCTAATAGCCCACAGATTACTCGAAATTATCGATGATCTTTGTGGATTGCAAACAAATTTAATGAAATGCATCGTTTACAATGATTCGCAATGTAAATCACACCAGATCGCAAAATTAGGAGCATTATTTCTGGAACTCACCGAAACCAGACCGAAACGGGGCCGAATGACAGACCAATAAAGTTAACCATCAATATTACATGACAAACAATAGTTCCCCCGATTTGCGATTAAAAGAAGTGAAAAAGCAACCAGTTTACGAATATTTCAACAACGAAAGAATACAACATGGGTTTCTAATTCCACTATATGTCACCGTTTTGTTAATTAAAGAAAATTGAAATTTTTGTTCTCTATTGGTAATTTTGGCGCTTGAATACAAACTAATGGCAAGGTCGATCCATGTAAACAAATTAATTGCTTCAGTTGGTGAGGGAAGTATATTTACATAGAAAAGACAATCAATACAATTTGCCTCTATTAGTCTGCCTCCCTTGAGATATATCGACAATTAGAATTTCAGCAGTGGCATTGTCATGAGAATTTACGGGACATGTGGCGAGATCTTTTGTCGCAATGTTGCCCACAACCTTCAGTCTTTTGAATTTCCCACCGTAAACATGGCGGACACTTTTGAGACTGAAACGACCCAGGTTGACAACGTGCTAAGTCCCATCTTCGATGTGTTTTATTAAAAATTAAGACTTAACTGCTGCAGTACATTATTGATAGTTCACGTTGGTTGTTCATTGGAAGGTGAGGCGTCTCGCTATTTTTTGAAAACCTGTCCACGCCATTTCCGACTTTTTGACAGTACACATTTTCTAATGTCTCCAAATGACTCGTAAATTTGTTAAATGCATATTTTGCGGATCCCATCACGTTCTATGTGACATGACCATTCCCCCCAACCCTGGTATCCAAGGGCAAGGCTGTTTCGTTGCCAAGTTATTGTTCAATGAAATGTTAACATGTTTCTGTGTTTCTGGCTTCCATGTTGGAAGCCATGACTTTAGAATCACCTTAAGTGCAAGCAAAAGAAAACAACTATTGATTTCACTGCATAAAATTAAAAATAAGTTTAGTGGGCCCACTCTGCTACACTCTAAATTTCCCCTGGGTGTTGAGAAAATTAAATAAATATTAAATAAACATTGGCTTTGAATATCACTCGGCGTTTTTCTCTTTGGGATTTGATTTTGTCTGCCGCTAGGATCAAACCACCGGACCTCGTAATTTGATCAATATCCTTAAATTCAGATCCTATCACCAAATATCAATAAAATAAAAATGCGGGGAGGGGGTTGGGGGGGGGGGGGGAGGGGGAGTGGTCCTTGAAAAAAAAATTCTCTAGACAGGGTTGAAAAAAATGTGTTTCCGCCTCGAAACCACCCACCACCCCCTTCCACCCTTTTTAGGAGGATTGTTTTTCCTTTTCCATGTGGAGGACCCCACCCCCTTCAACCCAGTTCAACCCCCTAAAATGAATCCTCAACACAAAAACTGTCTGGTTTTCAGTCGTATTATTGAACTGTTTCAGCTATTCCACTTCTTCTAACAACATAAAAAGAGATAATTTACCAATATTTTTTAAAACTAGAGCAGATTTTAAGCAAAACCAGAGACAAGTGAGATAAAAACTTCATGTCTCCAATAATTTAATGATACTTAATTGTTCCAAATTATATCTTATAGTGTTTTAGCATGGGTTATTGAGGTGACAAGCTCAATATATTCACAAACTTGAGTAGATGTGTAGGATATAGCTCCCTGACACCGTGTGGTCAATGAGTTTTTTTGGCCAGTCATGCGATATACAACAAAACATAGCATAATGATTATCCTTACAGCACTTCAGGTGACCTTTAGAATCGTACGTAGATTTAATGGGATCTTGGAGGTGAGTTGAGATGAGTTGATGAGTTAGAATAGGCAATAGCCTACAGGGCATACATGTACACTGTATTGATGCTATCTTTCTAACCCACCAGCACCAGGCGGCTCAATGATTTTGCGGAGGAATTGACAAACTTGATCATATACCCAGACTTCAACTCTAACCAAATATCATTCATTGTAAATCATGGGTTACCGGTACGGGTCGTGTGGCACAACTCTGTGGGCAGCCGGTGTACTGCTTATATTTGTAGCGAAGCACCACGCAGTTACCAATGCCAACTGGTACCTTTATAGTGTAGTAGACTGGGATCATATTTAACTTGCACAACCTGGTCGGCCGATCGGGATAAACTCTAATGTAGTTGTGTGCAAGTTTTAATCAACTATCACACAGGGCAGTACTGCACTTGGCCGTGATGGAGAGGTAATCGTAAGCACTTGTTGAAGAAAATGGGCTGTCTCGAGCGTGTCTGTCGAGTATATCACTTCAAAATTCACGAGTCCATGGTAGACTAGAACAGATGGGATTAATAGAGGAGTTGGGGATGCGATTACACATGTATGAACCAAGCTAGGCCAAATATGGATGGCCCACATTCTTGGCCCATCTGTACATGTGGCTCTCATATCTGTAGAGAAACATATTTTTGTATAAAATATGTTATGAATTCTTTTGTTTAACGAATTTACTTCATGCATCTCTTCATCTTATTACTTCCTCAGTTAGACTTTCCTATTCTGATTTTCATTTTTCTTCCTGATTTTTCCCAACTTACTATCTTACAACACACAACCCAGCTGCAACCATTCATTTTACAATACACCTTGATGAATATCACTAGATTTTATGTTTAGTTTAACTTTCTACTATTTTTTAGGGTTTTTTTCTGCCAAACCTTTGCTGTATTTGAATACTTAAATGATTTATTTGATTAAACATTTGATTTTTTTATGTAACATGGTTTAAACCTGTTGAAATCAGGTTAATTGTGAGCGATATTGATCACCAACTGTTTGATAGTCACCATCTCGCGAAATGTGAGTTACAACAGCTGTTTATCAGTCATGCTACTATGCCACATATGTAACTACCCTAAACAGCATTAAATCACCCAAGAGTGTATCTAGATAGATTAAAACAGAAGAAAATTGTGACGAATCCACTATCCCCAACCCAACACAAGTCTAGATTCAATTTCTCCCTCCCAAAAACAGTTCGATCAGCCGAGGCGGTGCGGTTTCTAAAACCACATCACCCCAGATGGTCGAACTATTTTATAAGAGATATTTAACATTTGCGTTTCCGACCGGGCTTTAAAATAAGGAAAAGGGATCGCAGTTATAATGGGTAGGTCGGAGCCCCACATAAAGTTCTCGGGTAGATGACCCACCTTTAGACTGAAATTAAAAACTACAAACCATCAAGATGTAGCAAGGTAACAATAATTCAACACTAAGAAATGTTATGGTATAATTTATTGAATGAAATTAAACATTATTACATATCCAAAAAGCGTTTGTTTCACTATCTTAAATTGGGCTGAAATTCGGAGGCTAGAGAAAAAAAAAATATCAAGAATCCGATAAACAAGGCCCTTTTTATTATGTCCAGGCCACCCCGATTTTCTAATATAATATTAGGAGACTACTATTCTCCCATAGAGGACGTACCAATGACCAAAGGGAACTGTCATAAGAAGCTTCCACCCTCGAAGAACCAGAGTTCGTCGAGTGTGAAGTCTTCCAATATAAATGAGGAGTCACCTTCGTTCCTCCATAGATGTTATCTCCCAATAGTAATGGTCAGGACTACACAGGTAAGAAGCTTTCACCCTCGAAGAGCCAAAGTTCGTCGAGTGTGAAGTCTTCCACATATAAATAAGGAGTCACCTCTGCTCCTCCATAGGTGCCATACCAAATATTAATAATCAGGCCTCAATCAAGTAAGAAGCTTTCACCCTCGAAGAACCAGAGTTCGTCGAGTGTGAAGTCTTCCAAATATAAATGAGGAGTCACCGCTGCTCCTCCATAGGTGTCATACCAAATATCAATAATCAGGCCTCAATCAAGTAAGAAGCTTTCACCCTCGAAGAACCAGAGTTCGTCGAGTGTGAAGTCTTCCAATATAAATGAGGAGTTACCGCTGCTCCTCCATAGGTGTCATACCAAATATCAATAATCAGGCCTCAATCAAGTAAGAAGCTTTCACCCTCGAAGAACCAAAGTTCGTCGAGTGTGAAGTCTTCCACATATAAATAAGGAGTCACCGCTGCTCCTCCATAGGTGTCATACCAAATATCAATAATCAGGCCTCAATCAAGTAAGAAGCTTTCACCCTCGAAGAACCAGAGTTCGTCGAGTGCGAAGTCTTCCAATATAAATGAGGAGTTACCGCTGCTCCTCCATAGGTGTCATACCAAATATCAATAATCAGGCCTCAATCAAGTAAGAAGCTTTCACCCTCGAAGAACCAAAGTTCGTCGAGTGTGAAGTCTTCCACATATAAATAAGGAGTCACCGCTGCTCCTCCATAGGTGTCATACCAAATATCAATAATCAGGCCTCAATCAAGTAAGAAGCTTTCACCCTCGAAGAACCAGAGTTCGTCGAGTGCGAAGTCTTCCAATATAAATGAGGAGTTACCGCTGCTCCTCCATAGGTGTCATACCAAATATCAATAATCAGGCCTCAATCAAGTAAGAAGCTTTCACCCTCGAAGAACCAAAGTTCGTCGAGTGTGAAGTCTTCCACATATAACTAAGGAGTCACCTCCGCGCTGCCATCTCTGACACCCCGCACACTCGGTGACTACCCAACAAGAAGAACTCACACTCGACAAAAGTTTGTCGAAGGCGAAATTCTTCAAAAAAATATTCCCGGAGTTCCAGAGAAAAAAAAACTACTCTAAAACTTACTTAACTCTGATTCCATTGATCCGACAAACGGAGAAAAAAGAATACCAAATAAATTCCTAAAAAACTATCCCGGTCTCACCAATGGCACAGAGAATTCGGTGTTTAGTTTCTCATTCCGGAACTCCAAGGAATTACTATTTAAACTCATGACCAGCCGGCTCTTCCCAAACCTTCCAGAGAAAAGCTAAACAACCTACCCCAGTGAAATCCTATCTCGAACTGACTTTTTCGACGGTCCAGATCAGCCGCTTCAATTCATACACAACACGAAAAAATCATGCAACCTCTGAAATCTTGTATCGATTCAGGAAATCGCTGGTGTGTGCATTTCCCTCAGTGAAACTTGACAACAATTCAATCAACCGTTACTAGATCTCGTGCTACCTGACACTCTAATCACTGGTGGAGACAACCACCACAGAGAGAGCAAATAAGTAATATGGAATTAACCCCTGTTGGACGACAAACCCCCGACTCCATTTATCAAAAAACAGCACACTACCCCCACCCCAAGGTAAACGTCCTCGTTTTTGGATGGCTCAGATAGTGTTTTTGATTTCTTATTAATAAAGATAAAAATAAAAAAAAAATGATTAATGATTTATAATGACTATATTTACACAAAAAAAATGGGTCCGAAAAAAAAAAATTGAGTACGATCTGTTCATACCTACTATCTAGATTAAATCTTTAGGCATGGGAAGTGCTACATCTGACGGAATAATCCGCCATCACATTTTATGTTTTATACAGCGGTAGGCAGGCCTGGGATACAGAAATCCAACCACCGACCAATTTCAATAAAAATTGAAACCGCTTACCGCCACGATCACTGACATGCGATAAGAGATGTTACCGCCTGGATTAGTTAAATCCCTGATCCGAAGAAAGCCACCACTATAACTTATATATTTATAAAACAATTAAACGGACCATACTTCATTGGAACACTACCCATAATTTACTACATATGAATTTTATCATCGTCCAGATGATGCTGCTCGCAGCGCCAAAAACTATCTTGGAAACCCTGCACACTACTGTATCCTTTTCATCACGACAACCCAGACAACAGCCACAAGATCCATTTATTGTTGGCGCGCTTGAATCATTCTAGATTAGAAAACAATTATCCAATATTTTTATGAATCCCGGAACTCTATTTCTCAATCGCCAACTCCATATTTCCAATTCAAAACAGTTGCAATTAATGCTTCGCTTGGGCAGCATAGTGAGCCCAACAAGGAATCACCATACCATGCCCAATCGAACCATCAACAGAGCCAACAATTGCCATCAAGGTCAATGTGAAATATCTCCAACTTTCACATTAATCACTTCTTTCCCACTTAATAAACCATCAACACATTCCCAATCACCCTGACTAGTGGGTTTTAAATTATAACATCTGGTAAATTTTCCTTTTTATTCTATCCCAAAAATTCTTTTGTGCATTCGGCCGGAGATGTACACCATCTGACAGAAAATGATGAGGATAAACCTGTCGATGGTGAAAATATAAAATATCTTCATCACCTACAGCCTTAAAAGCATCATTGACAGCCATACGTCTAAACTCATAAATCTCATAAGATACATTTCGGGGCTTTACTCTAGGAAATATACTACCTAATGTTATTTTCTTCACCCCAGCAAGCTTCCATTTCTTTAGCAATTCTCGGAGGTCCCGCAGGAAACATTCAAAAGAGAATGTAGCGCAATCAATATCATTACCCCCAATCTGAAGAACTATCCATCTAGCCCCTCTGACATTAATATTTTGCAAATGGCTAATCTTTCCCCCAGGTATCCCAACAAATTTCACGGAGGCAAACGGTATGGTACAATGCCATACTTCTGGGCACAATAATAAAAATCGGTACAATCTCGCCACAAAACTGTGTCCAATCACCAGACCCTCCATTTTAAGGAGTCAAAATTAAATCCTAAAAAGCAAAGTTAAATTAGGAAGGTTTACAAGAACCAATTCACATTCAAGAGTCAATGTTAATGGACAACTGTCAATATCGTCTGAACTCATAACCATCAAATACCATGATACACCTACACAACTTCACTGTCACTGGACAACCATCAATATCGTCTGGTTTCATCACCATCAAATACCATGATACACACACATAATTTCAATGTCAATGGACAAATATCAGTATCATCTGGATTCATCGCCATTAAATACCATGACTCACATACATAATTTCAATGTCAATGGACAACATCAGTACCGCCCGGACTCATCGCCATCAAATACCATGATACACATACATAATTTCACCGTCAATGGACAAACATCAGTATCATCTGGATTCACCGCCATCAAATACCATGATACACATACATAATTTCACTGTCACTGGACAACTACCAGTATCGTCTGGATTCATCGCCATCAAATACCATGATACACATACATAATTTCAATGTCAATGGATAACATCAGTATCGTCTGGATTCATCGCCATCAAATACCATGATACACCTACACAATTTCACTGTCACTGGACAACTACCAGTATCGTCTGGATTCATTGCCATCAAATACCATGATACACATACATAATTTCAATGTCAATGGACAACATCAGTATCGTCTGGATTCATCGCCATCAAATACCATGATACACATACATAATTTCAATGTCAATGGACAACATCAGTATCGTCTGGATTCATCGCCATCAAATACCATGATACACATACATAATTTCACTGTCACTGGACAACTACCAGTATCATCTGGATTCATCGCCATCAAATACCATGATACACATACATAATTTCAATGTCAATGGATAACATCAGTATCGTCTGGATTCATCGCCATCAAATACCATGATACACATACATAATTTCACTGTCAATGGACAACATCAGTATCGTCTGGATTCATCGCCATCAAATACCATGACACACATACATAATTTCAATGTCAATGGACAACATCAGTATCATCTGGATTCATCGCCACCAAATACCTCCCTCAACCTAAAACAAAAAAAAAGGAACACCACAGCAGTATACAAAATTTCGCAATTTTCTGTTTCCAACAGCTGAAATTAATTTATGTAATTTATTAGTTACATTACATGAAAGGAATGACCTCCAGTATTAAAAAAAAAAAAAAAAACAATCTTTCTGTGACTCAGTCAAACTGCAACCAATAGGTTTCCAAGCAATCCAAATTTTTAAGTCGTAAATTTCTGGTGGTCTTGCATATTTACCACGGACACATCACTTACGAAAAGTTACATACTGGCGACGCCATCATAAATTACTTACGAAACCCATTCTTACCCTAGCAACATCAACCACCACCCATCAGACACAATCATACCTAACCCCCACCCCAAATGCCCATCCCACATGCGCGCCATGCAAGTCACACCAAAATAAACGACGTATTTGGAATCACTCTTCTACTGGCTCAATTTCACTAGCGTATAATGCTCCCGCTCACGAGCATTTCCAAGTGTAATTCCCAGGGGTCACATTTACAAAACACAAATAGCGCTAGTATTTTTGAGATTACTAAGGTAATTTTTTTACATTTTTAGAATTGCGCTGAGTTAGGGTGTTCGTTTACACAATTTTTCCTAATGGAACACCTCCATTACGACACCCCGTAAGGGAAACCATGGAATCAATTGATTTCCATCCTTTCCCTACATTATGTGACCCATGAGAATACTATATCATTTATCAATCTTTACTTTATCCAATCCACTACCATAGGACATAACCACCGGTCCAATGACCCTACAACTTGTCCTATATATGACTGTTTGAAAGTCAAAATTGAACAATTCTGATTCAAAAGTTTCCAAATGAATCGAACAGCAAATTCAAATGAATTTGCAGTTTATTTTGTCTCCGCCCATTAACCCTTCCTTGGATCCCCAGCACCATTCCTCCTTGCCTATTAATTACAACTTCCAAATGGAAGACATAATTTAACCCTTGCATCGACATATAAGGCACACTCCGGGTAATTTAACAATTTTCCCATGATCACTGGGCACCACATCAAAAATTTAGCAAATCTTATCTTTGCTCGTGAGCTAGAGTTCTCGCCAAATGAATTCATTAAGCCAAATCTTAAATCATAAAATCACCGAATTTAGACCGGGGTCATTCCAGAATAATAAATACAAATCTTTTTTTTTTTTTTTTAAGACAGATCGTACTCATTTGAGTTCAACCAGCGGGGACGACGGACCCTTCGTCCCCGGTGGGTGACAGGATCTCCGCTAGGGGCAGGATTGTTTAAGTTGCTGGAACTGCCCTGAGCCGACTGGTCAGAATCTTCCTCCCGACCAATGAGTTCCGAAAAAGGTAACCTACCAGAATCTCCTGAATTGTCTACACTTGTTCCCATATTAGGTCGTTCAAAACATTTTTTTAATCTATTAAAGTGGACCACCTGCAGCCGACCACCATGCTCTCTACAAATAACATAATTTGCATCAGAGAGTCGCTTTTTAACCACAAATGGCCCAAACCAATATTTAGCAAATTTGGGGGTTTGACCTTGCTTTATTTTTGAAATATATAGCCACACTTTATCACCAACCTCATAAGGTCTTCCATGAACTCTACGGTCGTACAACCTTTTCCTATGTTTAATAGCAGTTTCACACTTACTGCTCACAAACTGGAAAATGGTTGCCATTCTATTTTCCAAATCCATCACATATTGAACTCGACTAAGATCCTTATCAGGAACTTTACCAGCCATAAATTCAATAGGTAATCGGATTTCTTTCCCAAAAAGGATCATATTTGGAGTAAGGCCCGTGGTCTCATGAACAGCACTACGATAAGCCATCATAACAAAAGGTAGATAGTATTCCCAGTCGTTATGATTATCTTCAACAAAACATGCTAGCATAGCTATCAATGTTCTGTTGAAGCGCTCAACCTGGCCATCAGACTGAGGGTGATATGGAGATGTTCTTGTCTTGGAAATCTCAAAATATTTACAGATTCCCAAAAACAATTCAGACTCAAAGTTGGCCCCTTGATCAGAATGGATAAACTTAGGCATACCAAAACGGGATATCCACTCTTTAACCAATACTTCTCCAATTGTACTTGCACGCTGATTAGGCATGGCATAGGCTTCAGTCCATTTAGAGAAATAGTCAGAAACAACCAGAATGTAAATGTTTCCACTCACAGATTCCGGTAGGGGACCCAATACATCAAGTGCAACCCTCTCCATCGGTTCCGAAACACGGTCGGTAACCAGGGGGGCCTTTAACGCTTTGTTGGGACTTTTCCGACGTTGACACACCTCACAAGTCTGCACCCACTGTTCTACATCCTTCTTTAGACCAATCCAAAAAAATCTTTGCCTAATTTTCAAATAGGTTTTCATCATACCTAAATGGCCTCCCACCACGGAATCATGGCAATGTTTTAAAATTTCAGGTTTTAGTTTCCCAGGAACAATCCACAAAAATTTATTTTCCTTTCCAAATTCCAACCATTCTCGATAAAGCATACCTTGCCTAACAACAATTTGTTCCCATTGGGCTACATATTTTTTAAATATTAATTCTTCACCCTTCATTTGCTCAGCCGACGGCTTAGAATCATTTGTTTTATTTTCAAACAATTTCTTTAATATTGGATCACTCATCTGATCATCAACCGAAATTACACCTCCTGGAGACAAATCAATAGCATTAGTCTCCAAAGATATCCTACTCAAGGCGTCGGCATTCTTATGTTGCTCTCCTCTACGATGGATGATAGAAAAGTCAAATCCACTCAAATATTCCAGCCAACGAGCCACTTGCCCCGTTGGTTCTTTAAAATTAAACAACCACCTCAAAGATCCATGATCGGTGCGCAGAGTAAAGTGTTTTCCTATCAAATAATGGCGAAAATTTTTAATGCTTTTAATAACTGCCAATAGCTCTTTCCGAGTGACACTATAATTACGTTCTGGAGGAGAATGCACTTTACTAAAATATGCAATTACCTTCTCCTGTCCGTTAACTAACTGAGACAACACATCCCCACTAGCCTGATCACTCGCATCTGTGTCCAAAATAAACTCTTGCTCAAAATTTGGAAATCCCAAGATTGGACTCTCACATAGTTTATTCTTTAAAATTTCAAAAGATTCTTTTCTAGCCTTATTCCACTCAAATTTTACATTCTTTCTAGTTAATTCCAACAGGGGACCAGCCAAATCTGAGAAGTTCAAAATAAATTTTCTGTAATAAGAACACAAACCGACAAAACTGCGTATATCTCTGACACATCTTGGAATCGGCCAATCCTTAATCCTAGCTATCTTTTCTGGGTCAGCCCGTATCCCCTCTGAGGACACGATATGGCCCAAAAAAGATACCTGTTTTCTAAAAAGAGCACATTTAGAAGGCTTGAGTTTCAAACCAGCTTCCTTAATTTTTGTGAACACCTCTTCCAACCTTTCTACATGTTCTTGGAAAGTTTTAGCATAAATAATTATGTCATCCAGATATATCAGACAGGTCTTCCAATGAAGGCCCTTCAAAACGAGCTCCATAAGCCTCTGAAAGGAATGGGGAGCCCCAGAAAGCCCGAAAGGGAGTACCTTGAACTCATAAAGCCCTTTACCTGTACTAAAGGCAGTTTTTTCTTGAGCTGAGGAAGCCATCTCCACCTGCCAATACCCTGAAGCCAAATCTAATGTAGAGAACCAACTGGCCCCCTGCATTCCTTCAAGGCTGTCATCAATGCGTGGCAAGGGATATGCATCCTTCCGAGTTACAGCATTTAACTTACGATAGTCTACACAAAAGCGTAGGCTACCGTCTTTTTTTTTAACCAGGACAATGGGGGCCGCCCACGGACTATCCGAGGGTTGTATTATCCCCTGTTCTAACATTTCTTGTAACTGCCTATCAACTTCCTGTCGCTTATGTACAGGAAGTCTATAGGCTCTTTGTTTTATGGGTGGATGTTTACCCGTGTCAATATCATGTTTTATAATACTTGTTCGACCTAAATCTTTATCATGGCGGATAAAAACCGACTCATTTCTATCAAGAAGCATTTTAACTTGAAATACCTGATCCGTAGTCAAAACAGTTTCATCAATTGTTTGCTGGAGAGAATACTTATCAACATTTTCTTGTTTTACATTTTCTTGAATTACACTATTTCCCAGAACCTCCCCTTGCTGGAATACTGCCACTGTTTCACCCTTTTTCAAGGACTGGGGTACCCCGGTGGTATTTACTAACCTCATTGGCACAACATCTCCATTTGAAGTACCCACAAAACTTCGCCCAACCATAATCCCATTATGTTTTTCTGAAAATTTTTGATCTACCTCACAAATTCCCTCTAAAAGAGAAACATTACTTACCTTACCATTAATTATAATCTCGGAAGATGGAGGTATAGTTACATTTTCAATAAGCATGACCTCATTACTATCGTTGTTATTGCCAAAATTTAGGGGAATTTCTTTTCCTGCTAATTTAACACAATTCCTCCCCAGATAAATGTCTAAGTCTAGGGCAGTCATCAGATCAACCCCCAATATTCCCTCAAATGATAACTCGGCAACATAAAACTCTTGATCAAAACTATTATTACCTATATTAATGGGAAGGTTGATAACTCCTGGCACCTGCAAGGGTTGTCCGCTAGCTCCACAAACCTCTCTAGGAGCTGCTTGTAATTCTGAAGAATCCTTTCCAAATACCTCTTCCAATACCTTAGTACTTAATATGCTAATGGCTGATCCAGTGTCCAGCAAAAATTTTACCTCTTTGTCACAAATGGTTAAGGGAAGAAAAAAATAACCAATCTTTTTCTCAGGGTGGGCCCCATTCTGTTGGAGCTGAGGTTTGACCCCAACCCCAGCTCTTATTCTTTTAAACCTTGCCTATTATTCCACCTTCCACCTCTTCGACCCCCATAATTCCGACGAACATTTCCTCGACCCCGTCCACGAGAAAAATCTTCCCGAGTATTTTGTATTTCCGCTATTTTGTCAATTCCATCCTCCTTCCCCAATTGTTCTAAAAATTCGCGTCTCATTTCCCTTTGTTCTTTGCGCAAATCATCAATCTGAAACCGCAGATCAGTCAGCGTCTGAGTTAATAATTCCAATTGCTCGGAATTAACAGCTTCGTTGTCAGAAGGTTGGACAGTGGAAGCAACTTCCACTCTCCTATATGATTCTTCCTCTAATGCCAAACGAACCGCGGCATCCAACGTCTCGGGTTTTCCACGCAACACCTGCATCCGAACGTCTTTATCCGTTATGGCTTCAACAAAAGCTTCTTTTGCCAAATCGTCCCTTAAAATGGATGGGGCTGAAGGGTAAGCTTTCTTTACCAATCTACGTATACTACTAGCCAGCTCGGGGAGTGTTTCTCGAGCGGTTCGCCTTCTTGAACGCAATTGTGACCTATAAATTGCCGTACCTCTAAAGGGATCAAATCGATCTATCAAACTTTTTAATATTTGTTTTAGGCCAATCTTATCATTACTATCTAGATCTTCGTAAAATTGCAATGCGGCCCCTCTTAATGAAACTAGCAAAAATCTACAAGCCACCACCTCTGACCATTCATTGATTTCTACACATTTTTCAAAATGCGTCACCCAATCAACCACATTGGTGGACCCATTAAATGTTTCTGGTGTAACCACCGGCTTTCTGGGCCCGTTATATTGTTCACCACTTTTGGATGGACGTTCCTTAAGAGCAGGAAGGTCCGCACCCGGTGCCACTAACGCCCGATCACCCTTATCTTGATAGCTGACCCTCGCAAGAGGAGTTTTAACTTTCTTAGGAATGGCACCCGAAGCTCTTCTTCTACAAAATTCACGCGCAGAACTTCCTACCTGTTTATGAATTCCATTGTCCAAACCATTATGTTTTGGAATTTCACTCACTTGAATTTCTACATTTTCATTAAAAGACGTAGGAGTGGCCTCTGGTGTTTCTTGAAAAAAATCTAGAGCCTCAGCCATGGGGTATCTCCTTGGTGTGCTAATATCGGGATTTGTAGCCAAATCAGTTAACTTTTTAGATGCCCCCAAGTATTCATCCAGCCCTTCCGAAATTCCCGTAGCCATATTAAATTTGAACCAATACTAAACAATTTACCTGTATTAAATTTCTATACATCAGTCTTATGGTATCATAATACATCCTGTCGGCGACGCCAATAACTGTGACGAATCCACTATCCCCAACCCAACACAAGTCTAGATTCAATTTCTCCCTCCCAAAAACAGTTCGATCAGCCGAGGCGGTGCGGTTTCTAAAACCACATCACCCCAGATGGTCGAACTATTTTATAAGAGATATTTAACATTTGCGTTTCCGACCGGGCTTTAAAATAAGGAAAAGGGATCGCAGTTATAATGGGTAGGTCGGAGCCCCACATAAAGTTCTCGGGTAGATGACCCACCTTTAGACTGAAATTAAAAACTACAAACCATCAAGATGTAGCAAGGTAACAATAATTCAACACTAAGAAATGTTATGGTATAATTTATTGAATGAAATTAAACATTATTACATATCCAAAAAGCGTTTGTTTCACTATCTTAAATTGGGCTGAAATTCGGAGGCTAGAGAAAAAAAAAATATCAAGAATCCGATAAACAAGGCCCTTTTTATTATGTCCAGGCCACCCCGATTTTCTAATATAATATTAGGAGACTACTATTCTCCCATAGAGGACGTACCAATGACCAAAGGGAACTGTCATAAGAAGCTTCCACCCTCGAAGAACCAGAGTTCGTCGAGTGTGAAGTCTTCCAATATAAATGAGGAGTCACCTTCGTTCCTCCATAGATGTTATCTCCCAATAGTAATGGTCAGGACTACACAGGTAAGAAGCTTTCACCCTCGAAGAGCCAAAGTTCGTCGAGTGTGAAGTCTTCCACATATAAATAAGGAGTCACCTCTGCTCCTCCATAGGTGCCATACCAAATATTAATAATCAGGCCTCAATCAAGTAAGAAGCTTTCACCCTCGAAGAACCAGAGTTCGTCGAGTGTGAAGTCTTCCAAATATAAATGAGGAGTCACCGCTGCTCCTCCATAGGTGTCATACCAAATATCAATAATCAGGCCTCAATCAAGTAAGAAGCTTTCACCCTCGAAGAACCAGAGTTCGTCGAGTATGAAGTCTTCCAATATAAATGAGGAGTTACCGCTGCTCCTCCATAGGTGTCATACCAAATATCAATAATCAGGCCTCAATCAAGTAAGAAGCTTTCACCCTCGAAGAACCAAAGTTCGTCGAGTGTGAAGTCTTCCACATATAAATAAGGAGTCACCGCTGCTCCTCCATAGGTGTCATACCAAATATCAATAATCAGGCCTCAATCAAGTAAGAAGCTTTCACCCTCGAAGAACCAGAGTTCGTCGAGTGCGAAGTCTTCCAATATAAATGAGGAGTTACCGCTGCTCCTCCATAGGTGTCATACCAAATATCAATAATCAGGCCTCAATCAAGTAAGAAGCTTTCACCCTCGAAGAACCAAAGTTCGTCGAGTGTGAAGTCTTCCACATATAAATAAGGAGTCACCGCTGCTCCTCCATAGGTGTCATACCAAATATCAATAATCAGGCCTCAATCAAGTAAGAAGCTTTCACCCTCGAAGAACCAGAGTTCGTCGAGTGCGAAGTCTTCCAATATAAATGAGGAGTTACCGCTGCTCCTCCATAGGTGTCATACCAAATATCAATAATCAGGCCTCAATCAAGTAAGAAGCTTTCACCCTCGAAGAACCAAAGTTCGTCGAGTGTGAAGTCTTCCACATATAACTAAGGAGTCACCTCCGCGCTGCCATCTCTGACACCCCGCACACTCGGTGACTACCCAACAAGAAGAACTCACACTCAACAAAAGTTTGTCGAAGGCGAAATTCTTCAAAAAAATATTCCCGGAGTTCCAGAGAAAAAAAAACTACTCTAAAACTTACTTAACTCTGATTCCATTGATCCGACAAACGGAGAAAAAAGAATACCAAATAAATTCCTAAAAAACTATCCCGGTCTCACCAATGGCACAGAGAATTCGGTGTTTAGTTTCTCATTCCGGAACTCCAAGGAATTACTATTTAAACTCATGACCAGCCGGCTCTTCCCAAACCTTCCAGAGAAAAGCTAAACAACCTACCCCAGTGAAATCCTATCTCGAACTGACTTTTTCGACGGTCCAGATCAGCCGCTTCAATTCATACACAACACGAAAAAATCATGCAACCTCTGAAATCTTGTATCGATTCAGGAAATCGCTGGTGTGTGCATTTCCCTCAGTGAAACTTGACAACAATTCAATCAACCGTTACTAGATCTCGTGCTACCTGACACTCTAATCACTGGTGGAGACAACCACCACAGAGAGAGCAAATAAGTAATATGGAATTAACCCCTGTTGGACGACAAACCCCCGACTCCATTTATCAAAAAACAGCACAAAATGTATAAATTTGATGAGAGGAGAAAAGTGACTTTTTTCGTGGCGGGACCATCCACCCACCCACCCCGGCTCCGTGTTCAGGCTTTTTTGAAGAACCCCCACCTGGTAGTACCTATATTTGATGAGGGCCCTATGGATCAAACTGGCTGCAAGAAGACGGCACAATGTGGAAGTAAGTATACTGGCGTACCCTAATCTTATCAGGACTAAAGCATCGAGTGATAGACCAGTGCACTTTAGTTTTTCTTACCAGCGTTATCTCTCAATCCCGAAAAAGATTGTAACCTGACATAAAAAAAACTTTCGATGTCTCGATGTACACTGCAATATTAGGATAGGCTAAACAGATGTCCGGGAAGCGCCAGATAGCATTATTTTTGTCCGACTTCAACAGCATTTCCACTGGGTGGGACTTCTGGACACTGACTAATGGAAGACACTCTCTCCCGAACGAATGTTTTACACCATGTTGTATGTCAGGCGAATGCCATGTTGGTACTAGTGTCGAAAACGTTCACCTGCCCGCCCATTTGGTCGCAGGTCTTAGCTCGGCCCTGTACCCAGACATAGGCTCTGTTTTGTCTTTGTTTTTTGTTGGGCAGACAGCCTGGTAAAGGCGACTCTTTGGTCCGGGGTCGGTATGACTATAACTTAGGATGCTATGGAACATCAATGTGTCAGTGTGGCTCCTAATATACAAAAACCATTAACAAATACGCGTGCATTAGATACCAGCTGACGCAAATTAATTTCCATTCTTTCAGAAAAAGGTATAGGGTTCAGAGATTGAAAGTCTTGAGAGGTCGCGGTGAGCGCATCCAAGGATAACACTGTATCTACCTGGCCAATGACCCACTCTTCCCCATTATGGTGTTCAATGTTGTTGTCACTGCCATTGGTTAGTGAATAACCAAACCATAACCATTGATTGTTGATGGCATTGATACCGAACTCGGGCAAGTTTGCCTGCAACATGAACTCTGTTTGGCACATGCTCATTATGTGGAAGAGAACATTGACACAGTGATGAAAGAAAAATGCTATGGATATACAGTCGATCACTCAAGTAGATTCAGCATAATGTATGCCTGATGAGGACTCAAGAAGAGAAGGTTATAACATGTTTTAATGAAACACTAGAAAGAGTGAACAAGTGAGAATGAAGTCCATTTACTGTGGCACCATAATACTTCTGGAATGAATCCACCACCAGTACAGAAAGAGTATGAAGATATGTTCGAGAAACCTCTTACAAATGAACAGAGACTTTGTATTTTGGATTTAGTGATTGAATTCATATCGCAGAGAGGTCGCAGGTACTCCTGGAAGTCGCGCTTATTCTTCGCAGTAAAATGTGGACTCTGTTCACTGATCAAACATATTGAAAATAAATGAATAACACCCCCTTTTTGATGAAATTATATGCACAAGTTTATTTACAAATCACATCTCCTTTCTCTCCATTTTATTTAATAATAATATTTCAGAAATATTTCATAGTACATTATAAACCATGAAAAATATAATTAAAACGTCATGAGTACCTTTAAATAAACAAATTTTGGAGGCTAACCCTTTTAGCGAAAAAGGTAAACTAAGCGATTCATTGTTGATTTGACAGCCGAATGACCGGTGTTTAACAACGATCGTTCTGCAAGCAGAACAACAATTAATAAGCGAAATATAAATAATTTAAATGATCTTACCATTTCAAAAAGACTTAAGTTCCAATAATTTAAATCATCAAACAAACGGCAACATCCTCCATAGCAGGTGTCAACACTTAACTTCAAACCGGGATTCCCCAACACAAGATAATTTCCCGCCAGAACTACAGACAAGCCAACAACCGGCAAACAGTGAACACGAAGCAAGTAACCCTTCAACTAACAAAATTAAGATGCATTAAACCGACGCATACAAGAAAGCTGTACCTACAATAAACAATTATTAGTAGATCTGGCCTGTAAATTAAAAAGTTGAATCCATTATAAAAAATGCAATTTGCTCTCTACCACATTCTTCCCCTCCTAAAAATGGCGTCCTCGTCATTTATTGTTGTATCAAATGATATCTATTCCCGAGAAGAAGAAGAAGAAGAAGAAGAAGAAGATAATCAATATACACAAAACATTTTCTGTGTTCTCAATGGAGATACCATTTGCAACATCTGAAATGGCACAAATTGTGAAATCTGGAAATCACATATTTTTAAAGTATGCAGCACTGAAATATACATGAATTATTTTTGTTGTACATTATCAAAATAAAATGTATCACAATCTAAACATAACTCTGAAATTCTAAATATATTTTTTTTATCTTTTTGAAAACAGAATGAATTATCTCCCTTATTTTCCAACCTTGAATATTGAACAATATTTTATTAACATCTTTCCTGAAATGAATTAAGCTATGGAGCAATATGAGAAAAGGGAATGGTATATTCAGTATAAAAGAAAACAAAACACCCGAGTTGTGCTTTTACTAAAAAACACACCTGTAATTCCATTGCTCATGATTGCCGAAAATTAAATACAATTTAAAAGAAATAAATACCTGATGCTACATTACAATTAAAACATTATTCTAGAACTGTGCTGAAAATTGCATATAATGTGTCAGGGGACATACCTGAAAGTACCTGTTTATTTTAAGTGTTTTCAGCAATTCTGTTTTATATACATAGGAGGATTTTGGTACTGGATGCTCTTCACTGGAAATCTGGCTTAAAACATACTCACCACTTTCAAGCCTGGAAGGAGGTTTTCTATTGCGCTGTGATCTCTGTGATGCCGGTGTAGGATGATCATCAGAAACAGAAGCTTCTGTTGGAAAAATAGCTGAAACATTTGTTGGAACTACACTTTCAGAACCAATACCTGTTTTCTCTGTTTCAAGTCCTCCATGGTCTTGAATGACAATATTGTCACCTGATAATAAATCGGAACTTTTGACGATTCAAATCCAAGTCACTACCTCAAGGGATTTGAATACCAATACCAATATGAGGTATACTTTCTTCACTTACCTGTATGATGGTATGAAGAAAGTGCACTGGTCTCTACCTCCAAACATTGATCGTCATCAAGTTGGGGTGAGACAACTCTTTCCTCGGGTAAAGTAGTTGGAAACACTACCGTAGATTGAGAAATAACATGTAGTTTCAATTCTTCATCATCAGAAGAAACACTCCCGGACTTGGAAACGATTTTCTTCTTGATATGTGTTCGCTTAGCTGGAACAGGTTTCCTCTCTTCTGGCACACTTGCCATTGTATTCTCTTGAGATTCCAGTACATTTTCGGGTTCCATTTCCAGCTGGCAACAGATGGTTCCGATGTAGAGTCTTTCTCAAACTGGCTTCATTCTCTACAACAAATACAGGGTTATCAGTGTTTGGCTGGTCAGTCACAGTATACACATCATGATCGAAACGATCTGCCAACTTGTGATGGCCATCAAAAGCTAAGCTTTTTACCAAAACTCTTCACGGATGCACCACGAACCTTGAGATCATAACCGCCTTTCTGTCTCTGTTGCACTTTCTTTGCAGCGGCAGTAGCAAGGTCATAGGCAACATATTCTGGAACAGAACTTTCTGCTGAAGGATTGTGAAGTCCAAATAAAACATCAATTGGAAGTCGAGGCTCCCTACCTAACATGAGATAGAATGGAGTAAAAGCCAGTGCTCTCGTGTTTGGTACAATTGTATGCATGGACTAGCGAACCAGCAAAGCTCTTCCAATCTCTCTTCTGTCATGGCTGCAATGCCCAAAGCATATTTAAAAGAGCCTGATGGAATCGTTCGCAAAGGTAAATTCGCACCAGGTGGTAAGGTATGGTTCTGGACTTCTGTATTCTACACAGCAGACAAAGTGTAATTAGAGTATTTTCGAAGTTACCACCCTGGTCCGAATGTAAACGATGAGGAAAACCATAGTGAATGATAAAATTGTTGAAGAGCACTTCAGCTATTGTCTTGGCAGTCATGTTCTTGATAGGATAATCTAGGGGTCGTGGACTCGAGCCCCACTTTGGGTGCCATTATCGCAGAGGAGTCGCAGCTACTCCCGGAAGTCGCGATAAGATGTGGACTCTGTTCACTGATCAAACATATTGAAAATAAATGAATAACACCTCTTTTTTGATGGAATTATATACACAAGTTTATTTACATATCACATCTTCTTTCTCTCCATTTTATTTTATAATAATATTTCACAAATATTTCGCAATACATTATAAACCCTGAAAAATATAATTAAAACAACACGAGTGGCTTTAAATAACCAAATTAAGGGGCTAACCCTTTTAGCAAAAAAGGTCAAGTAAACGATTCATTGTTGATCTGACTGCCGAACGATCGGTGTTTAACAACGATCGTTTTGCAAGCAGAACAACAATTAATAAACGAAATATAAATAATTTAAATTATCCTACCATTTCGAAAAGACTTAAGTTCCAATAATTTAAATCATCAAACAAACAGCAACATCCTCAATAACAGGTACTCTTGTTAACACTGAACTTCAAACCGAGATTCCCCAAAACAATAGAATTTCCCAAGAAGAACTACAGACAAGCCAACAACAAACAAACAGTGAACATGAAGGGAATAACCCTTCAACTAACAAAACTAAGACGCATTAAAACGATACGCACAAGAAAGCTGTACATACAATAAAAAATCATGAGTAGATCTGGCCTCTAAAATAAAAATTTGAATTCATTATAAAAAATGCAATTTTCTCTCTACCACATTTATGGTCCTCAAAAAGCCAATCAGTTTGAAGATGTAAACAGAAACTGTAAATAGAAGTTGTAAATAGGTGGGTTTTTTTATAAAAAGAAGAAGAAAAATAAAAGAAAAAAGATGGTAATGACGCTCAAGTTATTTGGTGTTTATCTTCTGGACAAATTCAAACAAACTGGAACTGCCTCCAACCAGTGTAAAGTCAGAGGGCCACCTATCTTAAGTATATTCCCAAATGGTATAAAAGGAGAGCAGCATCCACATTCAAGAAAAAGATGGATCCTCATTGGAAGCACTCATTGACTTGTTTTTGTGTGGTCCCTCGGGTAGTGGTAAATCATCTTTTGTAAATTGAGTTATTCAAAACATTCCAGATCTTATCACACTAGTTCCCAGTCACATCAGTTGGTGTTATAGTGAATGGCAACCACTATACAATACCTTTCCCCAAGTAGATTTGTTGGAGGGTCTCCCTCAAGAAGTGGAATTCGATCTGATGCTTGATGCAGATGTTTGAGTGTCTAGATTGTTTACTAAAGGAGTAGCCATATATGGGGGATCCTGGACCACACCAATCATGTGGTCCAGAAATGTTTGTGGTCCAGAAAAAATTGAGTTATTTGTGGAAAAATCTACATTTTTCTGTTAAAAAATTGATTTTCTTGGAAAATGTTGGGTTTTTCCAAAAATAATTCAATTTTTCCCCGAAAAACCTGGGTTTTTCCTGGAAAATGTTTAAAATTTTAACATTTCTGGCTCACTTTCGATGGAATTTCTAAAAAATTCTGGGTTTTAGGGACCCACTTTTTTGATAAATTTAACACTGATTTTCCCATTGGGTGAATTTTTGTCAAATTTCTTATGACTAGAATTGCAAGGTTTGTGATCGACGCCAGATTAACACTGATTTAAAATTCAAGCTGGAAAAATAGGTGATCGAATGTTGATTCCTACAGTAAAAGACAACAGTTCAATCGAGGTGAATGCGAAAAAATTGAGCCAGTAAAATTCAATCCAAGATGCGGATTTTCCCCACCAGGAAAGATTGATCAAGGTGAATTCGTAGATTGAGATCGAGTGCACACGAGTCCGATTGAAAACAAATGACAACAAACAAGAAAAAATGTATGTAATACATTATTATTATTATTATTACGATTTGTGAGATGAGTGATGAAAAAAAAAATTGATCGTTTAAAAAAAAATAAAAATTGTAGGTGCAACCATTACGTGCTTGTTTTTGTCATTAAAGAAAGAAATTATAAAAGTTATTTTATTTTTTTTACATATCTATATAAGAAGAAACAAAAATGAAAAAAAAAATTTTTACAATTAATAATAATTATCATTTAAAAAAAAACCCATAAAATTTAATATTTTTTATAAAAAAATTTTCAACAAAACTATGACAAAAACAATTAGCAGTCATGAACTCCTCCACACCTAAAAAATCTGCATTAAAATTGAAAAGAGTCGAAAGGTATTCAAAGTTTGACACTAAAATTTATAGGTTAGAATCTCACGACAATATTCATTTAACAGACATGGAGACTAGTGGGTTAACACAGGAATATGAAAAAACTGTCTTACCTCTAAAACTGAACAAATTTCCTTCGATTTAATCTACAAATATCACTACAATTTGTTGATGATTCTGTCGGATAAGATTGAAAATTTTAATCCGGGCAATTTATCATTGTTTTATGGAACTAATATATATCCAAATATTTCCACAGAGCTAATTCAGAAATTGAATTTAATCCCCAATGAACGACAAACTTTCTGAAAAGTGAATTTGATGTTTCGCTTCGTCTATCAAAACATTGGACTGAATACCTTCAAAGCAAATATTGTAGTGACGGATTTGACATTATGAACTCCATTATAAGATAGATGTTTAAATCATGATTCAAAAAAAAACCCATTAAAAGTGCATATCATTTTATCTCGAGGAATGCGCACTTGCTCGATTGAAATATTATTAATGGAGCGTTATTGCTTTCACAACTTAGACGACTATTCAATTTTTTTTATAAATAACCGGATGTTTTTTCTTCACTTTGATGTACTGTGTACTATCAAATATAACCAGGTTTAAACATCTACATTCATCACTGAATGAAGTGAAATGCAAAGTAGATATTTAATATTTCAGTCGAGTGAGTGTGTGTTTCTCATGCGTGTAACTCTATTCATCTTTTGATTGGAATGAATTGAGAAAGCGAGTTAGTACTGGTTTTCTATGGTACACAGTTATTTATTTTTTTTTGCTTTTGTACTGATGGGACTTAGTCGTCAAATTTTTTTTGAGGTGAAGGTATAAACGATTAGTTCAGATGTGATGTTACCTAAATCGTCTTAATTTTTTTTTGTGTGTTAAAAATTGAATTTCATTTTAAAAAAAAAATTAGTGTTTTGTGTTAAAAAAAATTTGAATTTCACTTTTAAAAAAAATGGTGTTTTACATTAAAAAAAAAATATATATATATATTAAAATAAGAACTTTAAAAAATTTGCAAATCAATTTTTTAAAAAAAAATAAAATAAAAACCTAAATAATATATATTAAAAAAGAAGTTTTAACATAAAATTGCCAAAAACAAAAAAGTTATATTCATCTACCATATCTGAGTTGAAAAAGTACTGTAGAAATCTAAGAATGAAAAATTACAGTCATTATAGAACCAGAGGAGAATTGATTGAACTCGTGTGTGGGGAGGCCTATGATAAAAAACTGGAGAAATTACAAGCGAAAGTACGTCAGTTATTGAATTTGAAAGGTGTTAAACACATGAAAAAAGAGGAATGCATCGATCATTTACTCTATGGAAAGGGAGTGGATGAAAGATCTATGCAAAAACTCGAATCGTGAAAAGAAATGAGAAGGTAGCAAGAAATGAGAAGGCATCAGTGACGAAACAACCTCAACAAACGACTGTGGACACTAAGAAAAAGAAAAAGAAAACTGTTAAACGAACAGTGGACTGGCAGGTTTTGAAAGAGAATGAAAAAAAAAATGAAAAGGGATGTGGTTCCAGATGACGATTCGTTACAAAAAGCGATGGATGCAGTCATGAGAGCGCTGGTGGAAAACAAGGGACTCGATGCGATAAAGGGAATCATAATCAAATCATTAGAGAAATCGTTGATTCCCATAGAACGAGACGCCACCATTAGAGAATATTTTAAAATGTTCGAGGTGATTCCTCATCTCACAAATCTTGATTCTGAATCGTTTATGGAGTGGGTGAAGGGTGGATTGTTGGATGTATTTCGAGAACATCTAGATAAGGGTTTAAAAATAAAAATGATCTTGCAATGTCTGATGAAAAAGGTCGACGTGAACACAGGTGAGAGCATGGTGTGAGATGCCTATTTCCAATCTAAAATGGAGCCTGTGTTTAGAGCCGGCAAATTATCCGATGTTTACGAAGTGATGAAAGACAAGATGTTGGAATCTATGGCTATTTATCAAGACAATGGAAGTGGTTGGATGTTCGAGAAGGTATTGGGTCTTGAGATTTTTGTGGACAGACACGACCGTTTGAGAACATCTTCCTATATAGAATTGCCTCGTTTCCTATCCAATAAAAAAGCTGTGATTAACGTGAAAAATAAAGAGGATAGCGAGTGTTCCAAATGGGCGATCACATCGGCCTTGTATCCTGCAGAAGACCATAATGATAGAGGTTTCCAAGTATGGGGAGACTTGTAAAAATCTCAATTGGACGGGAGTGCCTTTCCCGATGCGGTTGAAAGACATCAAGTGTTTTGAAAAGCTAAATCCCACCATGGCCATGAACGTCTTGGGATATGAGGGAGACAATAAAAAAAGAATAGTCTATCCTCTCAGACTGACTTCGAACAAAGAGAGAGAAAAGATTGTTAATTTGTTATTAATTTCCAAGGGTGACAATTAACATTATTGCTGGATTAGAAATACGAGTAAATTGTTGTCAAAGCAAACTTCGAAACATAAGTGCGAGATATTTTTATGTCTCAACTGCATGAATTCATTCCGTTGTCAAGAATTGCTGATGCGTCATCAGGAATATTGCAACAAAAAGCCAAGCGTTGCTGTCGAAATGCTTAAACCACCTAACACTTACATGAACTTTTACAACTACAAAAGAAGATTGGAGCAACCATTCATCATCTATGCCAATTTCGAATGTTTCACCATGAAAATGAATTCTTACCAGCAGGACGAGCGTAGGAGTTACGCCAAAAAACATCAGAAGCACGTATCTTCGGGCTATTGTTATTACATGAAATGTTCTTTCGACGAACGAGAATCATCAGGTCCATTCGTCTACACTAAACGTTCAGATGACAACGACATGGCTGAAAAATTTGTGGAAGAGTTAGAATTGAAAATTCAAGAATTATACAACAAATTTTAAAAATCCAAAGGTATGATCATCACGCCAGAGCAACGGCGAGAATACAAGGAAACCACAGAATGTCACATCTGTAGACAACTGTTCGATGATGAGTCTAATAATAATGAAAAAGATGATGAGTTTAAAAGTAATGAGAAATATGATGAGTCTGAAAATAATGAAAAAGATGATGAGTTTGATAATAATGAAAAAGATGATGAGTCTAAAAATAATAAAAAAAAAGTTAGAGATCACGATCACTACACGGGTCTGTTTCATGGCGCTGCTCACTACAAATGTAATTTAGATTTCGAGGCGCTCAATTCTATCCGGTGATATTTCACAATCTCTCGGGCTATGACAGTCACCTGTTTGTGAAAAATATGGGTGTGAGCAAGGGGAATTTGAGCTGCATCGCGCAAAGCGACGAAAAATACATTACCTTCACTAAATGGAAGATCATCGATAAAAAGATAAAGATTAAAAAGAAGGATGGATTGAATGAGGAAACAACGAAACTCATCCATAAAGAGATATGTTTCATCAACAGTTATAAATTCATGTCAGCCAGTGTGGAAAAATTAGTCAACAGTTTGAATAGGGAGAAATTTAAAATCATGAGTAAACATTTTGATGATCGACAACAATTGATGGACATCATGTTGAGAAAAGGTGTCTACCCTTATGATTACATGAGTGATCTCGAGAAATTTGACAACGTCGCTCTACCTCCTAAAGGAGATTTTTATTCGAAATTATACCGGTCTCACATTTCTGATTATTACGAAAATGTGCAAAAAGTGTGGAGATTATTTGACATGAAATCCATGAGAGATTATCACAACCCCTATTTGAAAACTGACGTGCTTCTCTTGGCTGATGTGTTCGAAAATTTTCGATGAGTGTGTCGTCGACATTATGAACTAGATCCGGCTTGGTATATAATGGCACCCAGACTTACCTGGGATGCTCTCTTGAAGACGACTGAAGTCCGAATGGAATTATTAATGGACATCAACATGTTGCTCATGTCTGAAAAGCTGTGAGGGGTGGCATCTGTATGATTTCCACCAGATATGCTAAAGCTGATAATTCTCACATGGGAAAAAATTCTGATTCGGAAAAACCAAGTAAATACATACAGTATTGGGATGCTAATAATTTTACGGTTGGGCTATGAGTCATCCTTTACCGATCGAAAATTTCAAATGGTTCAAAACGTCGGAAGAAAAACAAAATTGGAGACACTATCCTTGAATTCTAGAGGTCGATTTGGACTATTGGGAAACATTACACGATCTACACAATGATTATCCGATGGCTCCTGAGCGAATGAAAGTGAACGGCATCGAAAAACTCATTCCTAATTTAAACCACAAATGCAAGTGCGTGGTCTATTGCGAAAATCTGAAATGTTACATCAATCACGGGATGAGATTAATCAACGTACATCGAATCATTCGATTCGATGAGGAGACTTGGATGAAAAAATACATCGATCTGAACACAAATTTAAGAATGCAGGCTGAGAGCAACTTCAAAAAAGATTTCTTCAAACTCATGAACAATTGCGTGTATGGGAAATCTATGGAAAACATTAGGAATAAAACCAATGTTCAACTCGTCACGTCCGAAGAGAGGTCTAGAAAATTAATCTCCAAACCCAATTATCAACATAGAATCATATTCGACAAAACTCTAGTGGCCGTACACATGCAAAAGATGCATCTGAAGTTTGACAAACCCTGTTATCTCGGAGCGATCATTTTAGACATTAGCAAGCAGCTGATGTACGAGTTTCATCCAAAATCCAAATTCGATTTGAAAGCCAAACTATTGTTCACCAACATGGACAGTCTAGCTTACAAGATTGCAGCTAGAGACGTCTATGATGACATAGCGCCAGATGTGAACAAATGGTTCAAAATGAGTAATTATCCCGACGATCACCCATCTAAGATTCCAATGGGTGTCAATAAAAAGGTGTTGGGTAAATTCAATCTTACCCGCATTGGTCACGGTGGGTCTCATGATGGCTTCATCGTTTACTTTTCAAATCAACATCAGATTGTGTTTGAATCCGTAGAGAATCTTATCGTAATCTTCTGTGAATATGAATATGTGTTTCAGAGGTATCCTGAATGAAAACGTTCCTCTGGGTCTCGACATCTTGACGACGTAGTCGAATCTCATGGCGGCACCCGTATTAGTTGTATTTATTATAAATTGTTTTTTTTTAATTTTTTTTTTTTTTTTTTTTTTTTCTCCTTACTTTATATGTGTAAAAAAAAAAAGTGAAGGGTTGGTTTTTCAAAACGCCATCTTCTGCAATTCTTGTTCGTAAAATGTTCCAATGATTTTTCTGCTGTCATCTTCATCATCCTCTAATGCTTCTATTTTGTAAGTCACTGGATCTGTGTAAAATATTCTAACGATCTTAAAGATTTCCTCAGTACATCAAGGAGTGTAACCTTTTGCGAAGAGAGACTTATAAGAAGTGATTCTCACTCGATCACCAACTGCAAATTTCGGTGGTCTGGACTCTTTCTTGGTCTTGGTCCTTTTGGAATAGAGACTCGCGAAGACGCATTTTTCATATGAAGGATCACTAGCTTCTGTAGGCATCATCTTGATTGAACTGTGTCGCCTGTTGTATTCTTCGACCAGTTCATCCAGGACATTGATATATTTCTTGGTCTTATTAGCCATGAAATACTTGTACATGTTTTCCTTCATCGTTCTATTCCAACGTTCGATCATGTTAGCTTCATTTTCGATGGAATAGAGGTCAACCAACGGATGAAACTGACTGTTGTAAAATTCATTCCCCTTTTCCGCCCACAATTTATCCGGTTTTCGAGAAGATGATGCAAATATGCCCTTCAGAGCCTCAGCCATGCAAGCTCCTGATATATTCTTCAGAGGTCTCATCCATCCGTATTTCGAAATCACACGTCGTTGGCTATCAGCATGTATTTAACACCCTCGTTTTGTCTCAAATCCAATTTCATGACGACCAGATTGGCCGACCAGATCGGTCGACCAGATCTGATCCAGACCCTTCATGAACACGCTTCTTCTTTGAAATTTATGCATGATGGGCTTGTGTAGTTTGTTCGCCAATGCATTCGTTAATATTTTTTTCTGGACACTTTTTTTTATCACTCCATCCGAATCGACGTTTGGTACCGATCACTTTACCGACCAGCAAATGTTCGAGTCTCTCTCTCCTAGTGGGATTCGATATATTTTTCATTTGCATCAACATGTTTTTATCACAGATCCGATTACGAGTCTTGACATCGAGATGTTTAACGTAGCACAGATCGTGAGCATAAGCAGCCAAATCCAACCTATTGATGGGTTTGCTCCAAGATTTAGGAGTCAGATCTCGATTCAGTCTCTTATTTAATTTTGTGTCGGGTCCCATGAATTGATGTCCTGGCAGATGCATTTTGATGGGTAGATTATTAATCAATTTATTCGTCAGGCTGGCACTGCATTTGACAAATTGCATCTTGGTCAAACCGCACACTGTACACGTTCCACGAAGCATGGGTCTGTTATTTTTTGTCAGTACTTTTTTAACATTAACCGTATTGGTAACTCTTTTGCATTTCACGCAATACATTTGTTTGTTTGTTTTTTTTTTCATATATATATTTATTTTTTTTATTTTTTTTCGTATTTTTTTAATTTATATATAATTTATTTTTTTACTTTTTTTTTATTTTATATATATATTTTTCAATCGAGTGCTTCCAGAATCTTTTTGGGATCCAATAATTTACGAAATGATCGTCTCGCTTCTTCCCTACCTTTTTCCACAAGAGAATCCTTCATTTCTTCCTTGATGATCTGCCGACTCTTGACTCTTATCTTCGCTTTCATGACATCGTATTTATGTTTTTCATTCAATATGTCGACGTATTCGCCGTCTAAAAGCCTACCGTCTTTCAATGTTAGGGAGATCTTATCCGACATGGTGTCGATCTTTGCATTGGCCAAAACGCTGATGTTTTCGGGCTTCCTGGCCTTTACAGATAATTTCTTAGCAAGAAATTTTCCAATCGTACTAACGAATCCAGCAGTCAAAGCCAATCCTTCTACAGCCAACACGACCAGAAGAGCAACGATGGTGCCTGACGATAAACTGATTCCAGCAACATTCAAACACATAGAGACTGTGATGAGAGTCAAATCCGCACCACTCAAAAATTTCTCTAATCTCGAATATTTCTTATTGAGCGAACAACGAGAATCTCTCTCTCGTGTCAGATACGATTGAATTCTATTGATCTGTTCGATTTGATACCTCTGCCCCATGTTGTCACTTTCTCCTCATTCTAGCGGTAATGGTGGCAGAAAAGGTGCCAAGGGCTCGATGTCCAATTTCTCTGATGATGGATATATTTTATTACTTTGAGTTTCCATTTTCATTTTTTTTTTATTCATTCATTTATTTATATCTATTATTTTTTATGTATTTTTTTTATTTTCATCCCTTATTATTTAACGGAAAATCTTTTTAGCGGTCTCCCCTTTTCCAACAAATATTCCAAAATGCGTACCCTGTCTTCGGTGGTGAGACATCGATGCGTTAACTTCAACTCTTCCAATTTAGTGGGCTTGGGTTCTCCGACGCAAAACATGACTTGATTCCAACATTCAATCATGTTGTTGCATCGGACGTATTCCAATGTGTGCATGAAATACATGGTGATGATGTCTTCCCATTCCATCATAAGACATGAATGTTTAAGTGATTAAATTCTTTCTCCTCTCGACAACCGAAGCATCTTTTGTTCAAGATGCGAGGAAGTTGTTCATTCATGCAGATCGCGTAAGCTTTGCACAGCACCCTTCGAAGAAACCAAGCTTCAATTCCATGGAATCGTTCATTTTTTCATAATTATTATTATATAAAAAAAATGTTATATTTTTTCCATTTTTTGTTTTCGTATTATTTTCTTATTATATATTACGTTTTTTTTAATAACAACATATCTATTCATCACATCATCAACCGAATGAACGAATACTTCTCATCTATTATGATCACCCATATTATTATAGAAAAGAGATGACATTTTTTTTAAAGAAGGATTTCATGCTTTTCACATTTGGATAAAACCATCATTTTTTTATCGTCATCGTCATCGTTAGAATGATATGGAAAATAATCCATAATGATTTTTAACCTTTCAGCAAATTCGATCCATGATCTATTTGACGTGAATGAGTGTAATCTGCGAATAAATTTGTCACACGCACTTATGGATTTTTCAATATTTTCATCACCACGATCGAATACATTAACTACGTTTTTCGCGCAATAAATAATGTAAAGATATTTCCCATAATTGTAAAGTTCTACAAATTTCACTTCATATTTTAAGCAATCTAGGACATCTATAATCATGTCATAATCTTGGTAAGACACTTTTTTTTTCATTCGAACTCTTCATTGTTTTAATATTTTCGAAATAACTTTGATTTAAGAATATGAAAATCAATATTAACAAAAACAACATTCTGTACCCTTTTAAACACGTGCCGTGTATGATTTGTTCCGATTGAATTGTTTCTGATGCATACTCATGAAAATATTTCGAAAAAACTAAAAGCCTTTCATAATACGAACGTCTTGTTAACACGTCTGTTGGAATATGTTTTCTCTCCTTTTGTTTAATTTTTTTATTGTTATTTTTTTATTTTTTTTTTATTGTTATTTTTTTTTATTTACAACATACCCAAAAGGGGTATATTCTTAAACGGTAAATTCTAACTGAACAACAAACCTTGACCAATCGATTCCACATTCTCTCCAGTCTTCAGATAGAGACCATCTCCATGAAAAGCATTGCCACTGCCCTTTCTCACAGGTCCTAGATACAATCCTTTACCTTTGACATCTACAAGGCATACGGTTCCTCACTTCTTCAAAAACAGTCTGTTTCCCCTCTTCTTCAAAAACAATCCTCTACCCATTAATTTGTCAACTCCCAAACTAGCGAGTCCCAAGAGAGCTCCCATGCCCAGATCTGGTAACACCGTCTTTACGAGAATGGGTAATACTTTCGCAGTGAGTCCCACAAATAGCGGTAAGAAACCACCTTTCATTCTCAGATTGTGTCTCAATTGAGCGGGTTTCAGTCTCACTGTCATTCCCGTTAGATTACGAATTGGTTTCTCCATCCTTTTGATTTGAGTTTTAGTCCAACTGATCCGATCGTGGCCACCACTCACCAGATCTTCATAACTGAATTTAAATCTAATGGCCTTGCCTCGATTGCTCAATGCTCAGCGAAGTTTAGCTTTCTGTCCTTCGGATATGTTCACATTTTTAATTATGTATCGACTCATTTTTTTTTTTTATTTGATTATACATTTTGTTTTTAAATTATTAATATTATAAGTTTCTTCTTCTTTTTTTTATTTCTTATATAATATATCAAATCAAACCTAAAACTTCTCTAAATAAAAAAAGTAATAAAAAGCTAATTTAGTTAAAAAAAACTGTGCTTAATAAAAAAATTTAAAAAAAATGAATAATCAAGCTAGAGATTGTTTGAGAAAAAATCGAACTTGTTTGGTAAATAACATATATGAGAGCAATTTATTCAATATATTAGATTGGTTGGAGATGACAACACCCATAATATTGACTTCAGAAATGGTAGAACAAATTAAAAAACAGGGCACAACGATGAAAGATTGTGTGAGACATTTACTAGATACGTTAACATATAGAGGAGAAACGGCTTTTGAAGAATGTATTATTGCTATGTTTGATTCTGGTTTAGACATGGACGAGTGTTTTAAGAATGTTAAACCCCCCCCCAAAATTGTTTTAAATCAATAAAAAAAAATAATTTTTTTTAAGATATTATTTTTCAAATTATTTATTATTTTTTTTCATATCTCTCTGATGTCACTCTCTCTCTGCGAAGATCTAACAGATCACTGTTCTGATCCATCAACATGGTTTCAATGGTATACAACGTGTCCAGAATCATGGGTAGATAGACAAGATTTCGAGGTCGCTCCATGATCTTGTAACCCGGCAAAACATCTGGAAAGAATGAGTAGATCGTAGGCTGAGTGCTACCATAAATGTAACTTCCTGTGATCACATTGACATTCACTAAAATGCTATTGACTGTGAGAATGTCAACCATATTTTTGGAAGTGGCGTGACCTCGATACATCTTTCGATCAAATCCCAACATCTTGCCAATCGAATCTTCTGCACTAAAATCTAATCAAAAATTATCTCCCAGGTCTCTAATATTGTCTGTAGAGTACTCGTATTGGGAGCGAGTCTTATCATCTTGCTTCTGTGACCATCGGTCTTCAATCTCGTCTGGATAATGGTTCAGATCATCTATGTCATAACTCCCTTTGAGAATTCGAATCTTGAACCAATCCACACTGTTGGAATACTTAAATGTGTTATTCTTTTCAGTGACATTGGGAAACGAATAGTAAGTCTTGAGATTAACCAATGCCATCTCGTATCTCTTTTCCTTCTTCAATTTGATGGAAGGTTCGAATTTTGTAGTGATTCAAGTCATGTCGTGACTCACTATGATTTGATAGGACTGTTTCGCAGCCATATTCTCGACTATCTGTTCTAATAGATGTTCTGACATTTTTTTAGTATTATTTATCATTTATATATTTTTATATTTTATCAATATTTTTTTTTATATTTTTCTTTTATTTTCTTCTCTATTATTATTGGAAATATAACAAAAATCATCGAATCCACTTCGATATTTTCCGTTGTTAAATTCGCTAGTCAAATCGATCACCATGAACTTGTGATGTCCTTTGTCCCACACCTTACAGAATCTCCTGAATTCTTCCCTGCTCATGTCATTGGCCACGTGATCTCCATTGATGTGATTGAGATTCTTGAGATCCTGATGAAAGAGACACAGAAAATTAGCATTCTCCCTTATCGTCTGTCTGGGCAGTTGAAAATAATTCTGAGACAGATATAAACAATCCACGTTGCTGTGATGTCCTCGAATGTAATACGATTTGCATCGATTCTGTCTCTCTAACAGCAGATCATCAAAGATCATGAGATTCTTATTCTGCGACTTCAACTTTCTTGGATCGGGAACGTCATCGACATTCTCGTAACACAGACATTCCACTTCAAACACTCGGTGTTTCTCCTAGTCAATTCTCTCACAACTCCTTCCAATATATTCAAAGTCTCGTGTCCTTCGAATTCGTCTCGATTGTCGAAGATTCTCGACATGACATCCTTGGGTAATTTACGTATCATGCTCTCTCGAAGCAATCTTGAAGGACACTCTTGCCAAAAATGAATAATCTGTTGTAATCCAACCAGCCGGGTCGCAACAATAGATTCATCAAGAGATTGGTCTTTCCGCAATTCGATTTTCCCACTATGAGACCTCTTATGCTCTTGGGAAAGAACTTGTCGTTCGACCTCTTGCGTCATTCTAAGACATGTCGTTGATATCCATTTTTTTTTTCTACAGTTTTTTTTTTAAACTATGTTTTGAACTATGTATTTTTTTTTTTTAATTCCATATATATATTATTTATCAAAAAGTTTTTTATTTATAAACCACTTTCAATCCCGATCCCTTCATCATTTTAGCTAAGTCTTGTATCGGTACGACATCATCATAGAATTCTCGCCAACTTTTCGGTTCGATTCTCGATTGTTTGGCAGGTGGTGGAGTTATCAATTTATTAATCAACGCATCAGCTCCTCTCTTGCCAACTTCTGAATCTATTCAACCGCTCGCTTCGGTCGCTGCTTTCTTACCCACATCGATCGTCATATTCTTACCAATTTTGAGAGCGCTCGAGGCGATCTGTTTTGCAGCGTCACCAGTGAATTTACACGTTAAAAATCGCATCATCAAATCCAACATGCCCGATCCACCATAGACGCAAGATCTAGCGCATCCTCTGTTATTTATCACTAACATTTTTTTTAAGAATTCGTTTTTTTAATTATTTTTGGAATATATATATTTTTTTATTTACTTAATATTTTTAGCTCACCTGACTGAAAGTCAGGATGAGCTATTGTGATCACTTTTCATCCGTCATCCGTCGTGAAGGTGGTGTTTGGGCCTTTTTCTCCCAAACCACTGGCCGCATATTAATGAAATTTCATGTGAGTAGGGGTTATATAAGGGCATTTTGATTTTTTGTCAAATTAGGTTTCGGCTCACATTGAGCAGAGGGATTGGGCAAAAATGCTCCAATTCTTAAAAAATCTTCTTCTCAAGAACCAGCAATAGCAGAGACTTGATATTTGGTATGCAGCTTGCTTTTGAGGTGTAGACTCAAATTTGTTCAAGAGAAGTTGGAGGGGCTATATTTGACGATGTTAAAGGAGGGGCAAAAATTTTGGCCCCACCCCAAATTTCTATTTTCCAAACCGCGAGGCCGATTTGAACCAAATTTTACGTGAGTGCTTATTGGGTCATAAGTACCTAATTTATGCAGAAATTTTTTCCCTGTAGCCCCGTGGGAACCACAGGAGCTAAAAATAGAAAAAAATTAAAACGCCCATATCTCCAAAACTACACGGCACTGAGAATTCTTATTTGTTGTGAAGCTTCCTTAGGACCAACAGAATGGAATGGTAAAAAAAATGCCATCAGTTTTATCATAGGGTACTTTTTGGGGACTTTGAAAAAGTGCTGAGTCAGCATTTTTTAACACTGTGGGTAATGGGAAAAACATAAGACTATTTTTCTCCGAAACCATTGCTCCAAAAGCTTTAAAATTTCACATATAACATCTTTGGAAGATTGTTTCACATGTTTATTGAAATCAATTGCCTGGGTGGATATTTGGGCTCTCTATGGGAGCCCAAATGTTTAAATTAGTGCAGTATGAGGAGTATTTTTTAAAAATCTTCTTCTTCAGATCTATCAATAGGAATCTTGTGATATTTGGTATGCAGCATCCTTAGAGGGGTGAGATTCAAGTTTGTTGAAGCCAAATCCCTGGGTTCATATTTAGGCTGAAAATTTTGGGTCCCGTTGCGGACTTCGAAATTTTGGACCTAAATCTGAAAAATTTGTTTTGGTTTTTTCTGCGTTTCGGTCAATTTTAAGACAAAAAAAAAATTTTTTTTTTTCCCCTGAAAATTTGGGGTGCGGGTGGGACTTGGAAAATTTTGGACCAAAATCCGGACAAATTTTTTTTTGTTTTTTATGCGTTTTGGTCAATTTTAAGACAAAATTTTTTTTTTTTTTCCTCTGAAAATTTGGGGTCCGGGTGGGACTTAGAAAATTTTGGACCAAAATCCGAAAAAAAATTTTTTTGTTTTTTATGCGTTTTGGTAAATTTTAAGACAGAAAAAAAAAAAAAAAAAATTTTCACCTGAAAATTTGGGGTCCAGGTGGGACTTATAAAATTTTGGATCAAAATCCTGAAATTTTTTTTTTTGTTTTTTATGCATTTCTGTCAATTTTAAGACAAAAAATTTTTTATTTTTTTTCCCCCTGAAACTTTGGGGTCCGGGTGGGACTTATAAAATTTTGGACCAAAATCCGAAAAAATTTTTTTTTTGTTTTTTATGCGTTTTGGTCAATTTTAAGAGAAAAAAAAAAAAAATTTCCCCTGAAAATTTGGGGTCCAGGTGGGACTTGTTATCTCGGAGCGATCATTTTAGACATTAGCAAGCAGCTGATGTACGAGTTTCATCCAAAATCCAAATTCGATTTGAAAGCCAAACTATTGTTCACCAACATGGACAGTCTAGCTTACAAGATTGCAGCTAGAGACGTCTATGATGACATAGCGCCAGATGTGAACAAATGGTTCAAAATGAGTAATTATCCCGACGATCACCCATCTAAGATTCTAATGGGTGTCAATAAAAAGGTGTTGGGTAAATTCAATCTTACCCGCATTGGTCACGGTGGGTCTCATGATGGCTTCATCGTTTACTTTTCAAATCAACATCAGATTGTGTTTGAATCCGTAGAGAATCTTATCGTAATCTTCTGTGAATATGAATATGTGTTTCAGAGGTATCCTGAATGAAAACGTTCCTCTGGGTCTCGACATCTTGACGACGTAGTCGAATCTCATGGCGGCACCCGTATTAGTTGTATTTATTATAAATTGTTTTTTTTTAATTTTTTTTTTTTTTTTTTTTTTTTCTCCTTACTTTATATGTGTAAAAAAAAAAAGTGAAGGGTTGGTTTTTCAAAACGCCATCTTCTGCAATTCTTGTTCGTAAAATGTTCCAATGATTTTTCTGCTGTCATCTTCATCATCCTCTAATGCTTCTATTTTGTAAGTCACTGGATCTGTGTAAAATATTCTAACGATCTTAAAGATTTCCTCAGTACATCAAGGAGTGTAACCTTTTGCGAAGAGAGACTTATAAGAAGTGATTCTCACTCGATCACCAACTGCAAATTTCGGTGGTCTGGACTCTTTCTTGGTCTTGGTCCTTTTGGAATAGAGACTCGCGAAGACGCATTTTTCATATGAAGGATCACTAGCTTCTGTAGGCATCATCTTGATTGAACTGTGTCGCCTGTTGTATTCTTCGACCAGTTCATCCAGGACATTGATATATTTCTTGGTCTTATTAGCCATGAAATACTTGTACATGTTTTCCTTCATCGTTCTATTCCAACGTTCGATCATGTTAGCTTCATTTTCGATGGAATAGAGGTCAACCAACGGATGAAACTGACTGTTGTAAAATTCATTCCCCTTTTCCGCCCACAATTTATCCGGTTTTCGAGAAGATGATGCAAATATGCCCTTCAGAGCCTCAGCCATGCAAGCTCCTGATATATTCTTCAGAGGTCTCATCCATCCGTATTTCGAAATCACACGTCGTTGGCTATCAGCATGTATTTAACACCCTCGTTTTGTCTCAAATCCAATTTCATGACGACCAGATTGGCCGACCAGATCGGTCGACCAGATCTGATCCAGACCCTTCATGAACACGCTTCTTCTTTGAAATTTATGCATGACGGGCTTGTGTAGTTTGTTCGCCAATGCATTCGTTAATATTTTTTTCTGGACACTTTTTTTTATCACTCCATCCGAATCGACGTTTGGTACCGATCACTTTACCGACCAGCAAATGTTCGAGTCTCTCTCTCCTAGTGGGATTCGATATATTTTTCATTTGCATCAACATGTTTTTATCACAGATCCGATTACGAGTCTTGACATCGAGATGTTTAACGTAGCACAGATCGTGAGCATAAGCAGCCAAATCCAACCTATTGATGGGTTTGCTCCAAGATTTAGGAGTCAGATCTCGATTCAGTCTCTTATTTAATTTTGTGTCGGGTCCCATGAATTGATGTCCTGGCAGATGCATTTTGATGGGTAGATTATTAATCAATTTATTCGTCAGGCTGGCACTGCATTTGACAAATTGCATCTTGGTCAAACCGCACACTGTACACGTTCCACGAAGCATGGGTCTGTTATTTTTTGTCAGTACTTTTTTAACATTAACCGTATTGGTAACTCTTTTGCATTTCACGCAATACATTTGTTTGTTTGTTTTTTTTTTCATATATATATTTATTTTTTTTATTTTTTTTCGTATTTTTTTAATTTATATATAATTTATTTTTTTACTTTTTTTTTATTTTATATATATATTTTTCAATCGAGTGCTTCCAGAATCTTTTTGGGATCCAATAATTTACGAAATGATCGTCTCGCTTCTTCCCTACCTTTTTCCACAAGAGAATCCTTCATTTCTTCCTTGATGATCTGCCGACTCTTGACTCTTATCTTCGCTTTCATGACATCGTATTTATGTTTTTCATTCAATATGTCGACGTATTCGCCGTCTAAAAGCCTACCGTCTTTCAATGTTAGGGAGATCTTATCCGACATGGTGTCGATCTTTGCATTGGCCAAAACGCTGATGTTTTCGGGCTTCCTGGCCTTTACAGATAATTTCTTAGCAAGAAATTTTCCAATCGTACTAACGAATCCAGCAGTCAAAGCCAATCCTTCTACAGCCAACACGACCAGAAGAGCAACGATGGTGCCTGACGATAAACTGATTCCAGCAACATTCAAACACATAGAGACTGTGATGAGAGTCAAATCCGCACCACTCAAAAATTTCTCTAATCTCGAATATTTCTTATTGAGCGAACAACGAGAATCTCTCTCTCGTGTCAGATACGATTGAATTCTATTGATCTGTTCGATTTGATACCTCTGCCCCATGTTGTCACTTTCTCCTCATTCTAGCGGTAATGGTGGCAGAAAAGGTGCCAAGGGCTCGATGTCCAATTTCTCTGATGATGGATATATTTTATTACTTTGAGTTTCCATTTTCATTTTTTTTTTATTCATTCATTTATTTATATCTATTATTTTTTATGTATTTTTTTTATTTTCATCCCTTATTATTTAACGGAAAATCTTTTTAGCGGTCTCCCCTTTTCCAACAAATATTCCAAAATGCGTACCCTGTCTTCGGTGGTGAGACATCGATGCGTTAACTTCAACTCTTCCAATTTAGTGGGCTTGGGTTCTCCGACGCAAAACATGACTTGATTCCAACATTCAATCATGTTGTTGCATCGGACGTATTCCAATGTGTGCATGAAATACATGGTGATGATGTCTTCCCATTCCATCATAAGACATGAATGTTTAAGTGATTAAATTCTTTCTCCTCTCGACAACCGAAGCATCTTTTGTTCAAGATGCGAGGAAGTTGTTCATTCATGCAGATCGCGTAAGCTTTGCACAGCACCCTTCGAAGAAACCAAGCTTCAATTCCATGGAATCGTTCATTTTTTCATAATTATTATTATATAAAAAAAATGTTATATTTTTTCCATTTTTTGTTTTCGTATTATTTTCTTATTATATATTACGTTTTTTTTAATAACAACATATCTATTCATCACATCATCAACCGAATGAACGAATACTTCTCATCTATTATGATCACCCATATTATTATAGAAAAGAGATGACATTTTTTTTAAAGAAGGATTTCATGCTTTTCACATTTGGATAAAACCATCATTTTTTTATCGTCATCGTCATCGTTAGAATGATATGGAAAATAATCCATAATGATTTTTAACCTTTCAGCAAATTCGATCCATGATCTATTTGACGTGAATGAGTGTAATCTGCGAATAAATTTGTCACACGCACTTATGGATTTTTCAATATTTTCATCACCACGATCGAATACATTAACTACGTTTTTCGCGCAATAAATAATGTAAAGATATTTCCCATAATTGTAAAGTTCTACAAATTTCACTTCATATTTTAAGCAATCTAGGACATCTATAATCATGTCATAATCTTGGTAAGACACTTTTTTTTTCATTCGAACTCTTCATTGTTTTAATATTTTCGAAATAACTTTGATTTAAGAATATGAAAATCAATATTAACAAAAACAACATTCTGTACCCTTTTAAACACGTGCCGTGTATGATTTGTTCCGATTGAATTGTTTCTGATGCATACTCATGAAAATATTTCGAAAAAACTAAAAGCCTTTCATAATACGAACGTCTTGTTAACACGTCTGTTGGAATATGTTTTCTCTCCTTTTGTTTAATTTTTTTATTGTTATTTTTTTATTTTTTTTTTATTGTTATTTTTTTTTATTTACAACATACCCAAAAGGGGTATATTCTTAAACGGTAAATTCTAACTGAACAACAAACCTTGACCAATCGATTCCACATTCTCTCCAGTCTTCAGATAGAGACCATCTCCATGAAAAGCATTGCCACTGCCCTTTCTCACAGGTCCTAGATACAATCCTTTACCTTTGACATCTACAAGGCATACGGTTCCTCACTTCTTCAAAAACAGTCTGTTTCCCCTCTTCTTCAAAAACAATCCTCTACCCATTAATTTGTCAACTCCCAAACTAGCGAGTCCCAAGAGAGCTCCCATGCCCAGATCTGGTAACACCGTCTTTACGAGAATGGGTAATACTTTCGCAGTGAGTCCCACAAATAGCGGTAAGAAACCACCTTTCATTCTCAGATTGTGTCTCAATTGAGCGGGTTTCAGTCTCACTGTCATTCCCGTTAGATTACGAATTGGTTTCTCCATCCTTTTGATTTGAGTTTTAGTCCAACTGATCCGATCGTGGCCACCACTCACCAGATCTTCATAACTGAATTTAAATCTAATGGCCTTGCCTCGATTGCTCAATGCTCAGCGAAGTTTAGCTTTCTGTCCTTCGGATATGTTCACATTTTTAATTATGTATCGACTCATTTTTTTTTTTTATTTGATTATACATTTTGTTTTTAAATTATTAATATTATAAGTTTCTTCTTCTTTTTTTTATTTCTTATATAATATATCAAATCAAACCTAAAACTTCTCTAAATAAAAAAAGTAATAAAAAGCTAATTTAGTTAAAAAAAACTGTGCTTAATAAAAAAATTTAAAAAAAATGAATAATCAAGCTAGAGATTGTTTGAGAAAAAATCGAACTTGTTTGGTAAATAACATATATGAGAGCAATTTATTCAATATATTAGATTGGTTGGAGATGACAACACCCATAATATTGACTTCAGAAATGGTAGAACAAATTAAAAAACAGGGCACAACGATGAAAGATTGTGTGAGACATTTACTAGATACGTTAACATATAGAGGAGAAACGGCTTTTGAAGAATGTATTATTGCTATGTTTGATTCTGGTTTAGACATGGACGAGTGTTTTAAGAATGTTAAACCCCCCCCCAAAATTGTTTTAAATCAATAAAAAAAAATAATTTTTTTTAAGATATTATTTTTCAAATTATTTATTATTTTTTTTCATATCTCTCTGATGTCACTCTCTCTCTGCGAAGATCTAACAGATCACTGTTCTGATCCATCAACATGGTTTCAATGGTATACAACGTGTCCAGAATCATGGGTAGATAGACAAGATTTCGAGGTCGCTCCATGATCTTGTAACCCGGCAAAACATCTGGAAAGAATGAGTAGATCGTAGGCTGAGTGCTACCATAAATGTAACTTCCTGTGATCACATTGACATTCACTAAAATGCTATTGACTGTGAGAATGTCAACCATATTTTTGGAAGTGGCGTGACCTCGATACATCTTTCGATCAAATCCCAACATCTTGCCAATCGAATCTTCTGCACTAAAATCTAATCAAAAATTATCTCCCAGGTCTCTAATATTGTCTGTAGAGTACTCGTATTGGGAGCGAGTCTTATCATCTTGCTTCTGTGACCATCGGTCTTCAATCTCGTCTGGATAATGGTTCAGATCATCTATGTCATAACTCCCTTTGAGAATTCGAATCTTGAACCAATCCACACTGTTGGAATACTTAAATGTGTTATTCTTTTCAGTGACATTGGGAAACGAATAGTAAGTCTTGAGATTAACCAATGCCATCTCGTATCTCTTTTCCTTCTTCAATTTGATGGAAGGTTCGAATTTTGTAGTGATTCAAGTCATGTCGTGACTCACTATGATTTGATAGGACTGTTTCGCAGCCATATTCTCGACTATCTGTTCTAATAGATGTTCTGACATTTTTTTAGTATTATTTATCATTTATATATTTTTATATTTTATCAATATTTTTTTTTATATTTTTCTTTTATTTTCTTCTCTATTATTATTGGAAATATAACAAAAATCATCGAATCCACTTCGATATTTTCCGTTGTTAAATTCGCTAGTCAAATCGATCACCATGAACTTGTGATGTCCTTTGTCCCACACCTTACAGAATCTCCTGAATTCTTCCCTGCTCATGTCATTGGCCACGTGATCTCCATTGATGTGATTGAGATTCTTGAGATCCTGATGAAAGAGACACAGAAAATTAGCATTCTCCCTTATCGTCTGTCTGGGCAGTTGAAAATAATTCTGAGACAGATATAAACAATCCACGTTGCTGTGATGTCCTCGAATGTAATACGATTTGCATCGATTCTGTCTCTCTAACAGCAGATCATCAAAGATCATGAGATTCTTATTCTGCGACTTCAACTTTCTTGGATCGGGAACGTCATCGACATTCTCGTAACACAGACATTCCACTTCAAACACTCGGTGTTTCTCCTAGTCAATTCTCTCACAACTCCTTCCAATATATTCAAAGTCTCGTGTCCTTCGAATTCGTCTCGATTGTCGAAGATTCTCGACATGACATCCTTGGGTAATTTACGTATCATGCTCTCTCGAAGCAATCTTGAAGGACACTCTTGCCAAAAATGAATAATCTGTTGTAATCCAACCAGCCGGGTCGCAACAATAGATTCATCAAGAGATTGGTCTTTCCGCAATTCGATTTTCCCACTATGAGACCTCTTATGCTCTTGGGAAAGAACTTGTCGTTCGACCTCTTGCGTCATTCTAAGACATGTCGTTGATATCCATTTTTTTTTTCTACAGTTTTTTTTTTAAACTATGTTTTGAACTATGTATTTTTTTTTTTTAATTCCATATATATATTATTTATCAAAAAGTTTTTTATTTATAAACCACTTTCAATCCCGATCCCTTCATCATTTTAGCTAAGTCTTGTATCGGTACGACATCATCATAGAATTCTCGCCAACTTTTCGGTTCGATTCTCGATTGTTTGGCAGGTGGTGGAGTTATCAATTTATTAATCAACGCATCAGCTCCTCTCTTGCCAACTTCTGAATCTATTCAACCGCTCGCTTCGGTCGCTGCTTTCTTACCCACATCGATCGTCATATTCTTACCAATTTTGAGAGCGCTCGAGGCGATCTGTTTTGCAGCGTCACCAGTGAATTTACACGTTAAAAATCGCATCATCAAATCCAACATGCCCGATCCACCATAGACGCAAGATCTAGCGTATCCTCTGTTATTTATCACTAACATTTTTTTTAAGAATTCGTTTTTTTAATTATTTTTGGAATATATATATTTTTTTATTTACTTAATATTTTTAGCTCACCTGACTGAAAGTCAGGATGAGCTATTGTGATCACTTTTCATCCGTCATCCGTCGTGAAGGTGGTGTTTGGGCCTTTTTCTCCCAAACCACTGGCCGCATATTAATGAAATTTCATGTGAGTAGGGGTTATATAAGGGCATTTTGATTTTTTGTCAAATTAGGTTTCGGCTCACATTGAGCAGAGGGATTGGGCAAAAATGCTCCAATTCTTAAAAAATCTTCTTCTCAAGAACCAGCAATAGCAGAGACTTGATATTTGGTATGCAGCTTGCTTTTGAGGTGTAGACTCAAATTTGTTCAAGAGAAGTTGGAGGGGCTATATTTGACGATGTTAAAGGAGGGGCAAAAATTTTGGCCCCACCCCAAATTTCTATTTTCCAAACCGCGAGGCCGATTTGAACCAAATTTTACGTGAGTGCTTATTGGGTCATAAGTACCTAATTTATGCAGAAATTTTTTCCCTGTAGCCCCGTGGGAACCACAGGAGCTAAAAATAGAAAAAAATTAAAACGCCCATATCTCCAAAACTACACGGCACTGAGAATTCTTATTTGTTGTGAAGCTTCCTTAGGACCAACAGAATGGAATGGTAAAAAAAATGCCATCAGTTTTATCATAGGGTACTTTTTGGGGACTTTGAAAAAGTGCTGAGTCAGCATTTTTTAACACTGTGGGTAATGGGAAAAACATAAGACTATTTTTCTCCGAAACCATTGCTCCAAAAGCTTTAAAATTTCACATATAACATCTTTGGAAGATTGTTTCACATGTTTATTGAAATCAATTGCCTGGGTGGATATTTGGGCTCTCTATGGGAGCCCAAATGTTTAAATTAGTGCAGTATGAGGAGTATTTTTTAAAAATCTTCTTCTTCAGATCTATCAATAGGAATCTTGTGATATTTGGTATGCAGCATCCTTAGAGGGGTGAGATTCAAGTTTGTTGAAGCCAAATCCCTGGGTTCATATTTAGGCTGAAAATTTTGGGTCCCGTTGCGGACTTCGAAATTTTGGACCTAAATCTGAAAAATTTGTTTTGGTTTTTTCTGCGTTTCGGTCAATTTTAAGACAAAAAAAAAATTTTTTTTTTTCCCCTGAAAATTTGGGGTGCGGGTGGGACTTGGAAAATTTTGGACCAAAATCCGGACAAATTTTTTTTTGTTTTTTATGCGTTTTGGTCAATTTTAAGACAAAATTTTTTTTTTTTTTCCTCTGAAAATTTGGGGTCCGGGTGGGACTTAGAAAATTTTGGACCAAAATCCGAAAAAAAATTTTTTTGTTTTTTATGCGTTTTGGTAAATTTTAAGACAGAAAAAAAAAAAAAAAAATTTTCACCTGAAAATTTGGGGTCCAGGTGGGACTTATAAAATTTTGGATCAAAATCCTGAAATTTTTTTTTTTGTTTTTTATGCATTTCTGTCAATTTTAAGACAAAAAATTTTTTATTTTTTTTCCCCCTGAAACTTTGGGGTCCGGGTGGGACTTATAAAATTTTGGACCAAAATCCGAAAAAATTTTTTTTTTGTTTTTTATGCGTTTTGGTCAATTTTAAGAGAAAAAAAAAAAAAATTTCCCCTGAAAATTTGGGGTCCAGGTGGGACTTATAAAATTTTGGACCAAAATCCTGAAATTTTTTTTTTTTTTTTTATGCATTTCTGTCAATTTTAAGACAAAAAATTTTTTATTTTTTTTCCCCCTGAAAATTTGGGGTCCGGGTGGGACTTATAAAATTTTGGACGAAAATCCGAAAAAAAATTTTTTTGTTTTTTTATGCGTTTTGGTCAATTTTAAGAGAAAAAAAAATTATTTTTTTCCCCTGAAAATTTGGGGTCCAGGTGGGACTTATAAAATTTTGGACCAAAATCCTGAAAATTTGGGGTCCGGGTGGGACTTATAAAATTTTGGACCAAAATCCGAAAAATTTTTTTGGGGGGGTTTTTTATGCCTTTCTGTCAATTTTAAGACCAAAAAAAATTTATTTTTTTTCCCTGAAAATTTGGGGTCCGGGTGGGACTTATAAAATTTTGGACCAAAATCCGAAAAAAATTTTTTTTTGTTTTTTATGCGTTTTGGTCAATTTTAAGAGAAAAAAAAAAAAAATTTCCCCTGAAAATTTGGGGTCCAGGTGGGACTTATAAAATTTTGGACCAAAATCCTGAAATTTTTTTTTTTTTTTTTTTATGCATTTCTGTCAATTTTAAGACAAAAAATTTTTTATTTTTTTTCCCCCTGAAAATTTGGGGTCCGGGTGGGACTTATAAAATTTTGGACCAAAATCCGAAAATAAATTTTTTTTTTGTTTTTTATGCGTTTTGGTCAATTTTAAGAGAAAAAAAAATTATTTTTTTCCCCTGAAAATTTGGGGTCCAGGTGGGACTTATAAAATTTTGGACCAAAATCCTGAAAATTTGGGGTCCAGGTGGGACTTATAAAATTTTGGACCAAAATCCGAAAAAAAATTTTTTTTGTTTTTTATGCGTTTTGGTCAATTTTAAGAGAAAAAAAAAAAAATTTTCCCCTGAAAATTTGGGGTCCAGGTGGGACTTATAAAATTTTGGACCAAAATCCTGAAAAAATTTTTGTGTGTTTTTTATGCGTTTCTGTCAATTTTAAGACAAAAAAATATTTTTTTTTTTTCCCCCTGAAAATTTGGGGTCTGGGTGGGACTTAGAAAATTTTGGACCAAAATCCTGAAATTTTTTTTTTGTTTTTTATGCGTTTCTGTCAATTTTAAGACAAAAAAATTTTTTTTTTTCCCCCCTGAAAATTTGGGGTCCGGGTGGGACTTGGAAAACTTTGGACCAAAATCCTGAAATTAGTTTTATCATTTTTTATGCGTTTTAAGAAGAAGAAAAAAATTTAGGCTGAAAGTATTTTGTTTGGGAAAGAAATCTGTTTTTTATGTGCTTATCTCAATTTTGGGACGTAAAAGTGCAGAAACTGAAAATAGAAGGAAAATCCTGTGTATTGTGTGGGCACAATCGCTTCATCTAGTTGGTATATGCTTTTCTTAGGAGGGGCATATGCAGCTTATTCAAGTCAAGTCCCTGGTTTGATATTTAGACTACCATGTCAGGTGAGCGCCCTCAGACCCCCTGGGGCCTCTTGTTTTTTTTCTCTCTTACTATTTTATTATTTCAAATGATTCATCAACTTTTGATAATCCTTCTTAGTCAAGACCTTCTGCCTCAACAATTCGTAGCACGCGCTCACTATCTCGTTATCCACTCCAGTGTTACCGGCCTCTCTGCTAGCCATCAACAATCTCAATCTCAATCTCTCCGACAAGGCATCAGGATCGCGCAGAAGAAATATTCCTTTCCATTCACCGATTTCACAAAATTCTCATTTGCCTTCCATATGGGTTCCACCACGTTCTTCCACTTGTAACCTCTCCTATCCTTCGGTCTCGTCTCGTTGGGATCATTGTTCTTCTTCATGGCATGGGTCTGAACCAAAATGTCTCTGTAAATTTTGTAATCCTCTTTGGTGTAATCATCTGGTCTCTGGTGAGAGAGCAGAGTATACAATCTGTCGGTCAATTCGTACCTGTTCAAACCGATGATCAAATAGCTGCCTTCAAGCGATACTTCTGTGTCACCCACGAAAGTTTAATCGCTATAGTAATGAAATCCGTACATCCTATCTTTCACAATTCCACTACTATCGTCAGATCTGATGCTAATAATGCTCGAAGCATCGCTACTATCAATGTTACTTGGATCGGTCTCGATTCTCTCTGGAGTGTATTCGGACAAAGTTCTCGGCATAAAACTACCGATGCTACTTGGAGTGGTCTTGATTCCCATTGGAATGTAATCTCGTCTCAACACCATCTCTTCCAATCGCCTGGCTCTATCCTGTGCTTGAATATTCTCCTTACTCCATATTAATTTGCAAACCTGTTCATCCTTTCACTTTGAATTTCCGATGTAAAACATTGTTTTATTTATTTATTATTATTTTTTTTTCTTTAATGAAAAACAGTTATTTTTTTCTATTCTTATTTATTTTTTTTTAATGTTTTTTAGACATATTTTTTTTTATTTTTATTTTTTTTAAACGGTCAAATTTGTTTTTTCATCACTCGTCTCACAACTCGTAATAATAATAATAATAACATTTTTTTACCGGCTCGATCTACGAATTCACCTCGATTGAACTGTCATCTTTTCCGGTGGGTAAAATCCGTGTCCTTGATCGAATTTTACTGGCTCAATTTTTTCACATTCACCTCAATCGCGCCGTTGTCTTTTACTGTGGGAATCGACGTTCGATCGCATATTTTTTCAGCTTGTATTTTAAATCAGAGTAAATCTGGCGTCGACCACAAACTGTGCAATTCTAGTCATAAGAAATTTGACAAAAATTCACCCAATGGGAAAATCTGTTAAATTTATCAAAAAAGTGGGTTTCTAAAACCCGGACTTTTTAAGACTTTGTTCAAATTCCATCGAAAGTGAGCCAGAAATGTTAAAATTTTAAACATTTTATGATTAAAACCCAGGGTTTTCGGAAAAAAATTGAATTATTTTTGGAAAACCCCAACATTTTCCAAGAAAATCAATTTTGTTAACAGAAAAATTTAGATTTTTCCACAAATAACTCAATTTTTTCTGGACCACAAACATTTCTGGACCAGGTGATTGGTGTGGTCCAGGATCCCCCATATATGGATACTTAAAGGTAGTCACCATCGTGAGATTAGTGTGATATACATTGTTCAAACTTTATTTGACAGAATAAAGTTTGCAGGACTGTAGCTCTCAGTCGTCATTACATGATCTTGTTTAAAAATCCTAGGGATCATTCCCAGATCACACACTTGGCAGCACAGATGTATCCTGGTCATTCCCAGTTTCTGAGGGTAACCATATGGTTACTTTTAATCGATCTCAACCAAGACACTCCCGAATACATGAGATTGAGAAGTCATTTTTCCAGGGAAAACACAGTGCGTGTACCTCCGATCATCCTCACGTCAGAAGTATGTTTGACCAGCTCAAGTGCAACATCACACTTTTCAAGCTTCTTATTAATTCGAAACCCACACTCGTCAAATTTATACTAAAGAATGCAGACAAAGATTTGATTACTTGTTTGTGTGACTGTGCCTCGAATATCTTGAAGGACAGTACCTATGACCAAAGTTCAGAAAACCAAACTCGTTTGTCAGAAACAACTAGTGAGGGCAGTGACAAATAAAGGTACCTCTGACAAAAGGAAGAGAAAGATCTTACAGCGAGGGGATTCTTGGGTGCATTACTACCTCCCGTGTTACTGGGTGTTATTAAAGGCATTTTTGGATGATGGAATACACTCCAGACAACCGAATGAAATGGCTGTTTCATCTTTGGATCGAGAAATGAGAGATTTTCTCGGTGCCCAGTTTCTCACATCCGACGAAAAGATGACTTGATATAATCAAGTCTTACAAAAGTACTTGACATTTCAGCAAAAGGCAATTTCCCCTCGACCCATTAAAGTCGAACTTGAAAAAGATAATAAAGACCAAGACATTCTCGATTCTGTACCCTTGACTATGAAGAGAAAGACAAAGTTGTTGTTGAATCGTATTAGAAATAAACCAAATATATCTTGGAATGAGAAGGGCGAACCATTCCACAAAGATCAAACAGTGGTAGGTTCGAATGTCACAGATCTTTTAAATGATTTGCTTAGAAGACGAAAACCATTTCAACATAAGGAATGAGAAGTGCTGGCCGAAGCCCCGAGAGATAGTAACATACCCCAAGAATTGATTGGTCATAAAGAACGTTAGGATTTCATGAGACAGGCAGAGACAAAGTCGGAGACTGAGACAAAACCTAAGCAACGAAAGAAAACCAAATTGCCTAAGTGGACCAAAAAGCAGTATAAAAAGAGTTGACACTTGGAAAAGGAAGTCATGGAAGCATTGTACTAAAATTCTGAAGCTCCTGTAAGTTTTGATGGTATAGACGCTCTTCATAGATCATCCAAGAAAAAGACTAAACAAGTTGTGAAATGGTTAGAGACTCAAGACACATACACTCTCCACAAACCTGTTCGTCATACGCGTGTGGATAGGAGCTGGGCGAACTGAGGGTCAGAAACGGGGTGGGGGTGTTGGCATCTACGCTAAAGAGGAATTACAGCCCTCATTGATTACAGATCTCACAGAAGCAAGGACTCAGATTCCAGTATCCAACGAAATAGTCTGGGCAAAAATCAAGTTAGGAAGCAGGAGTGTTGCCGTTGGTGTTGTATACTTAGCAGTGGAGGGAAGTAAGCCCGAGTGGAATGATTCAATATATACAACTCTTAGATCGAATATCACAGAGCTTGAAAGCAGAGGGTTCAGTATTGTCCTAATGGGGGACTTCAATGGGCACATCGGGGATAAGGAGGAGGGCATACAGGGAGGTGATAGGAAAATTAACACGAATGGGAGGAAGATGTTGGACCTATCAAAAGAGCTTGGTTTAAAGATCCTGAACAGGGATGCGAAATGTAAGGGTAAATGGACCTGGGAGAGGAACGATAAGAAAACAATAATTGATTATATACTCACTGACATTAGCGTATGGAGGGAGGTTATAGATGTAGAAATAGATGACGAGGGAAAAAATGACTTGGGTAGTGATCACAACCTGATAACAGTTAAGATTATGGGCAAAAAGACGAATAGAGACAGAAATACCTTCAAGGAAGTTTGGGGACTAAAACAAGGAGCCGACTGGAAGCAGTTTCGGGAAAAACTAAAACCAAACCTTGAATGTATACCTAGGGATGCAAATGTCCAGAGTATTTCAGATGGCATAGTAAATAGCCTAACAGAGGCAGGGAAGGATTGTATAGGAAGGGTGAGGGTCCCAACGAGAGAGCTTGGATACAGGGTTAACGAGGGACTGAAAAAGGCTATAAAAGAAAGGAAGGTAAAATGCGTTGCTTACAGAAGAAGTAGGAAGCTTAAAGGGGTGGATAACAATGACACGAGACTAATGAAAGGAGAATATGAACTGGCACGGAAAAAGGTGAATGAGATAAAGAATAATAATAGGAAGAAGCGCAATTGCAGTCTTGCCAGAACAATAAAGAAAACGGGGGGTTCGAGCTCAAACGTATTTTGGAACTGGGTAAATAAACGGGGGAAAAGTAGTGTGCAGAGTATCAAAGTGGATGGGGAAAGTACAGAAGATAAAGGCCGTATCGCTTCAGAGTTAGTCAAGCACTGGGAAAAGATAAACGATAGGCGATGGGGCAGTGGGTCCCCACCAAAAAGAAATACACTGGTGGAGGAGAACCTATCCAATCGTGTATGTAGCGAAATAACGGCAGAAGAAGTGCGGAACGTGGTCTCGAAATTAAAAAATGGTAAAGCGGGAGGGACTGATGAAATTCCGAACGAATTCCTCAAAAATGGAGGGGAGGCACTTATTGAAGTCCTGACAAACCTTTTCAACCTGGCTCTGCGAAAGCAAGAGGTCCCAGAGAGTGGAGGGAAAGTAAAGTGTCGTTCATACACAAAACGGGGGATAAGGAAGTTCTAGATAACTATAGGGGGATATCAGTTAGTAGTAACATCGGAAAAGTATTCTGTAAGGTCATATACGGTAGACTAGAGGAAGTTATTGAAGAGAAAGGTTTTTTAGGAGAAATTCAAAATGGTTTCAGGAAAGGACGAAGAGTCACTGATCACCTATTTACACTCACCCAACTGATAGAATCAACAAAGGCTGAAAAGAAAAAGATGTTTCTCTGGCATATCTAGATTTGAAAAAAGCGTACGACTGAGTGTGGAGGGAAGGTATGTGGCGAAAGCTCGAGGGCATCGGACTGGGGGGTGACTTTGTGGGAATCATGAAAGCACTGTATACAGATGTGCAAAGCCAACTCAGTCTAGGGAGTATCACTACAAAACGAGTCCCTATGGATATAGGCCTCAAGCAGGGGTGTATCTTTTCACCGATTTCGTTTGCATTGTATGTTAAAGATTTAGGGGACGAACTAATTCAGAGTGCGGAGGGGGTAAATGTTGGAGACATAAAGATACCAGGCTTATTCTTTGCGGACGACATGGTGTTAATGTCTAGAACCGAACAGGGGCTAGAGAAATTGCTGGAAATTGTTGGTAGATATGGGAACACTTGGCGGCTCGAACTAAATGAAAATAAAAGCAAGGTAATACCCGTTGGACGCAAGGTAGATATGACGAAGAGATGGAGAGTGGGGGAGTTCTCAATCCCCGAAGGGGAAAGCAAACAAATCACTGTAGGAGAAACGGGAGAGTATGAGTATCTAGGGGTAAGCATAAATATAACGGGAAGAGGGGTGTACAGAAATTACTCAGCCAAACTGATTCTGAAGGGGAAAAGAATTCTGAACCAACTAAAACTTTTAGGGAAAAATAGTTTCAACAAGGTCTTTGTGGGGAAAACACTGTGGGAGAGGGTGGGTTTACCAAGTATAACGTATGGCACGGACGTGATTCCATTAAACCAAACCGTTATTAAGAAGTTGGAAAGTACTCAGAATGATGCCGGCAGATGGATAACAGGGTCGAGTAATGCTGCAGCTTTGGAAGCAGTAAGGGGGGAGCTTGGGTGGATGAAAATCAAGGACAGGGTAGATTTGGGAAAACTGTGTTACTTTAACTACTTGAGAAACCTGCCTGACAACCGGTGGTGCAAATTGATGCTCGATACCATTTGGAATTCTAATATAGAAACGGGGTGGTCAAAACATGTGAGGGAACTAATGGACAATTACTCTATAGAGGTCACAAACATAGAAGTAGGAATGAAAGAAGGCAAAAGGTTTGTCAAAGAGAGAGTCATGGAAGATTGCAATCGAAACTGGCGAGCAGGGGTTAGCGTGAAAAGATCACTGCAGGGGTTACAATATAAAGAAAAGCCAACTTTTGAGAAGTACCTAGATGGCACCTTTGGAGGGTCACTGCTGTTCCAACTGAGATCAAGATCACTGGAGCTTCGGGGAAAAATTGGGAGAGATGGGGAAAAGGGATGCCAAATGTGCCACTCTGGAGTAGTGGAGACCCTGGAACATTTTCTCTTGGAATGCCCACAGTATATACCTCATAGAATAAAATTTACTGGAAGAATAATGAAGAAGTGGGGTGAAGAAACAAAGGATAGATGGCTGAAGGGGGACACGAGGGAGAGGGTAGGAATGCTTATTGAAGAAATTGAAAAAGAGGAAGTGAGGGACACTATTAAGCAGTTTATATCTGAATGCTGGGAGGAGAGGAGGGGAAGAGGGGGTGGGGTGCAGGGGGAATGATGGCCTTCTCTTATGAGGACCGCGACAAATCAGCGGCTGGCCAAAGAGTTATTATTATTATTATACAGTTCCTAGAAGGAAAGTGATCATTAGTGGTATCGATACACAGTGACAAGCTGACTTGGTAGGATTAGCGAACATCAGTAAATTTTATAATGAAACAAATTTTTATTGACATGAAAAGATGTGTTTTGTAAATATGCTTGGGCCATACCTCTCAAAACAAACTTGGTGATTCCATCGCTAAAGTGTTTACCAACATTTTCAAACAAGGTCGCAAGGCAGTAAAATTACAAACTGATCAAGGTAGAGAATTTCGAAACAGAAAATTTCAGAATTTTCTCACAGTACTCGAAGAAGATGTTTTCACTACACGAAATGTGGAAACGAAATATTCCATAGAAGAAAGATTCAATAGAACTTTGAAAACAAAGATGTGGAAATATTTTACCAAGAACGATACACTAACTTTCTACTTCAAGACTTGGTGAAATCTTATAATCATACTCATCATTGTTGTATCGGTATGGTCCCCATTGCCGTGAACTTTCAGAATCAAGAAAAAGACTGGCAAAACTTTATAGTGAACCCATAAAACACAAGGTCCCAGAGTTCAAAGTGGGAGACAGAGTGAGAATCAGTAAAGCCAAGAAAACATTTGCGAAAGGTTATTTTCCCAATTGGACCAAAGAGTTATTCACAGTGGTAGCCATCAAAAAGGTCATCCAATGGGGAAGTATTGAAAGAGTCGTTCTACACTGAACAGTTTCAGCGAGTCGCGCACGAAAATATTTACAAAGTGGAACACGTAGTCAAGACAATATAGTCGTGGTAAAAACAGTGAACTGTTCATGAAGTGGTTGGGATATCCTGCTTCATTCAGCTCGTGGATGAAGCAGAGTCAGCTCGCCTATAAAAAGAAGTGAACCTGTTGTGTAAACATACCGACGACACGGCGAAAAAAGCTACCAAACGAATTAACTTACTGAAAATGCTCAAGGGAACTTCATGGTGGGCCAACCAGTCCACCCTACTCAAACTATACAAAGCCTTTGTGCGCCCAGTACTCGAATATGGTGCAATCATACTAACTGACCTCAACCAAACTAATATGGGAAAACTCCAGAGGGTCCAAAATCACACGCTTAGAGTTGCCCTACGTGCCCCATGGGACACACCCATCAAAACACTCCACGACAGGGCCGATATCCCCACCATCAAAGACCGCCTAGCCACCCTGGCCGCGAAAAATCATGACCGGTTAGCCGACAGCGAACTAATCTCCGAACTTGAAGCAATCTGCGAAAGCCGACAAAAGCCCCAAAATTGTAACCAAAACTGAGACCGCTCGAATAAAAACTAAGGAATGACAAGGTGAACCAACAGGCAGAAAAACAGCTTAACTGTGGCCTTCTACCAGAAAGGGCTGCCTTCACCGACTCAACTAAAAGTTACATCAGGAATAAATACCGTTATAATAACTAAATAATAAATAGGGAACGATTGGGGTCCCAGCACGAGAGTATGTTACTGCTCTTACGAATGTAAAGATTCGTGCATTTCATACTCTCCCCCATAGCGACAAGCACACACACACACAGCAGAATACCACACGGGGGAGGGGGAGGGGGGGGGGGGGTCCCAAGCACGAGAGTATGTTACTGCCCTCACGAATGTAAAGATTCGTGCATTTCATACTCCCCCCCCCCCCCCCCCCCCCCCACACACACAGCAGTTACCACAAGGACACGCAACTAAAGAGGTGCTACTTTTACTTTTATCTTTACAGTTTACATATTCTAATGAAAACTAATTCTACCTTCTTCTTTTAAGCAGGTACACAGAAGATGTTTTGTTTTTTTTTTTTGGACCAGCACCCCAATAACCGCTACAGACAGTCTAACCGTTATGGAAACAGTCACCCCACGGTTCCTGAACATTCTCCGCTCCATCCCTAAAAGTGGTCAACCACATTAAGGGAGGCGAGCGTTGGTTCTACGTCCCGCCTCTGCCCCTTTTTATAAGTGCATTGCGCAACTTTTTGTCCCAACCCAATAGGATTACAATGCAGGCCTGCCCCCGAACCAGGGAAGTTCGGGTCTTCTTCTTCTTGGTGGTCCCCGAAAGGGGTCGTTGTTGTTTTCCTTCAAAGAGTCCAACTACAACAGAGACAGCCTGAGGCAGATTATACTTGCCAGTGATGGCCATCACTCATAATCATCCCCGAAGCGGCAGACTACACTTGCCCGAAAATCCAGATCGACTGCACCCTCGGAGAGAGGTAGTACCTTTGTGAGAGGACCCAACCTCCCACACTGGTCCTCACCCGAGGGTCCAACCGACATCAGTCAACGAGACCGCCTACCCACAACTGGAGACACCTGCCGAGTACCGGATCCTTTTCCTCCTTCAACACGTCTAGACATGTGATAGCCATCATATACAGCCACCGAGGGTCGAAATGGGCTTGTCCCCCATACCATCCCTGCGCGCCTTCGGCGCGTGAAATCATTTCGTTCGTGTTTTTTTTCCAAAATGGAAGAAGGATCGAACGCCTCTTTGCCTATGTTTGGAAAGTGCAGACGAGTGCTTGGGCCGAACTGTTCTTGTTCTACTTTATTGTATGTACGCGTGACTGTTATATGTATAATCGGTAACCTGCACATGTAACAACACCTGGCTACACGTCATTAAATATATAACTGTCAAGCCTTCTCAGGTAATTCTACATGGTGACAGAAGTGGGATTCAGTCAGCTTTCTATTCCAAGAAGATGCTAGTGCAAACAACATATTTATTCTGACATTTAACGTCACAGTCATTGCTTGGAAAGACATTACATTTCCTGTTTTCGTGTTTTCAACTTTGACCTCTTGCTTGGTGAAACTAAAAATGGATAGCGGTCTCCACAAGCCGGATATTTTGTCATTTGAAGGCAACGTGGCCGAGAACTGGCATCTTTTTGCCCAAGAGTTTGACATTTATATTTCCGCATCCCATAGCGAAAAAGATAAGAAAACACAGGCATATATTTTGCTAAATTTAGCCGGCACTGAAGCCATTGAATGGGAAAGAAGTTTTACATATGGATCCTACAAAAATCGCAAAGATCCGGAAACCCCGAAACACAAGTTCTATGAACTCTGTAACCCACAAAAAACATAACCAAAAACCAAATGAGTCTATTCAAGACTACGTAACAGATTTGAAAAATAAAGCAAGCACATGTGAATTTCAAACTCTGAAAGATGATCTTATACGTGACCACATTGTTTGTGGAATAAGAAATGACAGTGTAAGAAAACTACTTTTACGTGAAAGTAAACTTTCTCTCGAAAAGGCAATTTCAATTTGTCAAGTAAACGAGCTTTCTGACGAACGATTTAAAGAAATTTCACAACATTCGACTGAACATGATGTTGCTGCAATAAACAAATATAGGTACAAAGCAAAGAAGCAAACTTTGGATCAAAATCCTAAGTCTCTACCTCCACAACAAACCGGACCATGTGGCAATTGTGGTAAATTACACTCTCCAAGGCATTGTCCAGCTCACGGTAAACAGTGTAGTGCATGTCATAAGATGAATCATTTCCCAAAATTTTGTTGCTCATCCCAAAGGATTAATTTTCAACAGAAACATTTTCTGAAACGATTTTCAACGATTATTCAGATTTATTTGATGACAAGCTCGGTCAGCTTCCTGTGACTTATAAAATGAAACTGGTGCAAGATGCGCAACCTGTTGTTCGTACACCACGAAGATTTCCAGTCCCAATGATGGAAAAAGTAAAACAAGAGCTTAATCGTATGACACAACAATAGATCACTGGACAGGTTGACCAACCAACTGAATGGGTATCAAACATGGTTGCATCAAAAAAGAAAGACTCTGATAACATAACATACACATTTGTATTGATCCTCAAGATCTGAATAAAGCCTTGTTACGTCCACATCACCCAATGCGCACTATTGAACAAATTGTGGCAAACATGCCTAAGGCAAAAGTTTTTAGCAAACTCGATGTGAAACAAAGTTTCTACCAGATACCATTAGATAAACAATCATCGCTCGACACAACATTCAACAGTCCGTTTGGCTGCTTTCATTTTCTGTGCATGCCCTTTGGCTTGAATTCAATGAGTGACGTTTTTCGGCGTGCCATGGAACAACTCTTTTCGGGATACCCACGTGTCATAGATGCCATTCTTATCCATGGTGAAAACACAGCTGAATATGATGCAAATCTGAAAAAGTGCTAAACCGTGCACGTGATATATATTTAAAACTTAAAGACAAGCGTGAGTTTCGCCTCTCTAGTGTAAAATACCTAGGACATGTTCTGTCTGAAAGTGGACTTAAACCGGATCCATCCAAAATAAATGCTGTCATAAATATGCCACCACCTGATTGTAAGGCACTTCAACGTTTTCTTGGTGTTATAAACTATCTTGGCAATTTCATTAGGAATTTGAGTGAAAAAGCAGCACCCTTGCAAGAACTTACAAAACCTTCAACCCACTGGAGATGGGATGCTAATCAACAACAAATTTTTGACTCACTCAAAAATGACATTACCAACCCTTTAGTCTTACAACATTACAATGTTGATAAGCCAGTGACTATACAATGTGACACAAATCAAAGTGGCTTAGGAGCGACAATTTCTCAAGATGGGCACCCAATAGCATATGCCTCTCTTGCAATGACAACACCCGAAATGAACTATGCTCAAATTGAACGTGAGCTACGAGCTGTTGTTTATGCTTGTGTAACAGTTCGGACTGCAAGTGATTGTTAGGACTTCACGAAATGGATGGATAGCTGTGTTACCCAAACTAGACCAGGTTCTATAAATCACTAACTCTGAAATGGAATCTATAACAGTTTATTTTGTGAAATTTGTACATTTGTTCGTTTTGTCAGATTTACTCCATGGAAAAAAATGTAACTGTTCAAGAAGAAATGTTTAAAAAAAAAACCCAAAAAACGTTTATAAACATTGACCAAATCTGTTTAAACTGTAGATACTTTTAATCTGTCCTAATTTACTGGGGCATTATTTTAGTAAAATTTAGAAACTTTAATTTACTTTTACAGACCTTAAATCATTTTTTTATCTACATTTATTTATTTAACTTTGAGATTTTTGAAGTTAAATTGTTTAAAATTAATTAAATCATTTTGTTTTACATTTATTTAAAGTACTGGAGTTAAATTATTCTAAAGAGGCATGGCTCAAAAGGCTGACCTTTCAGAAGGGCTAGTAATTGCCCAGGAAAAAATAACCAACTGAACACTGAAGTCTACTAAGGCTAAAGAATGGTTTTGCACGCCGAAGGCGTGCTGGGACGGTTTGGAGTAATCCCTTTCGACCCTCAATTGCTGTATGATAGTATTCCTATTACTTTTTGTACTTCATCATGTCCGAGCGTGTTAAAGGAGGAAAAGGAAGGAGATGGAGCTAACGGCATTTGTGTTTCTTTGTCTTCTTTTTCTTGCTAGGAGGTGGCTGTGACGGTGATGGAGCTTCGGCCGTAGTTGGTGTTTTTGTAGTTGGAGATGTTGGTGGTGGAGGGTTGTAGGTGTCTTTTATGTTGTCTCTGGTTGCCAAAAGTCCCGGTCGGATGTTGTAGAATGTTTCCGGGTCTTGTTCTTTTAGTCTTTTTAGTTTTTTCATTGCTTCTTCCCAGTCGGAGGTCATTTCTCTGGCAGTTTCTATGAGTTCTTGTGTTCTTCTTTCCGCTTCATCCAGACTTGTTGGTCTTGAAGGGAGAGGTGAGTGGGGAGTCGAAAGTGGCGAGAAGGCTGCTTCCATTTCCATCTCAGTCTCCACAGAGGTTTCCACATCCGGCATCTCCAGCTGTGGGGCTGGAGGCAGGATGGGTGTCTCTGTGGGAGCGGAAATGGTGGCTGTCTTTTGCTCTTCCTTTTCCTCACCCTTCTCTCTCTTCTTCTCCAGAAAAGTCTCCATGCGTCGGGCATCCCTCCGCCTGGTGGACAGGCTCTTCTTTCTTCTTTTGATCTTTTCAGGGCCTTCTGACCTACTCGGGTGAGGACCAGTGTGAGAGGGGATCCTCTCATCAAAGGCGCTACCTCTCCCCGAGTAGGTTGGTGTTTCAATGTTCTCTATTCTAAACTCCAGGTTCAGATGGACGCTCTTGCCCGTTTCCTGGATAGTCCAAGAGACGGGACAAGAGATGCCCAGAGCTGTGACGGCTTTCTTGAGTCGATTCGGTAGTTCCAGGTTTTCCATTGTTTGCTAACAAGGTGTTGACACTCTGAATTCAGAAGTGTGAATCTCCCACCAATGAATGACCAATCCAATCAATCATTAATCAATGAATGAATGAAAATCAATGAACACTGAAGTGAGAAAAAACTACGAATTTATAACCAAAATTCAACATGAAAAGTCCGTGACTAGTTTCATTTGCTGACTGATAGTTTAACCAACACTCTGGGCCTATCAGTAGAAAGATTATTCCAGAGCTAAAATTATTTCCCCTTACAAATGTCTAAGCCAATCAAAATGCTTGTTTCAACTATTTTTGGTGACCATGAAGAAGGCAAGATGGCGATTTTCAACCTTAGCCAAGTACAAAAAATTTGACCAAAAATTCTGTAACTTTTAGATTGCCAAAGAGTTATAGGTAAAAAACTTAGCCAAATGAATGTGAAAAATACGTACATTTGATGGATATTATCGCCCATCCACAAAATAATGAATTTAGATTGACTTTTGAGCATTACTGTGGAAAACATGGCGAAAATAGGAGAGTTGTCAAAAGCAAGCATTCCAAAACGCCAAACAGTTGTATGCAAAAAAATCGAAATAACTGCAGAAATTATGTGAATTGGATGGACATTACTGCCCATTGATGAAATAATACTTTTTGGATAGAATTTTCAAATTTTCCTATGAAAAATCAGGACGAAAATAGGTAAGTTACAAAAACTGATAGGTGGAGAGTGTTGGTCAAACTATCAGTCAGCAAATGAAACTAGTTGAATTTTGGCTATAAATTTGTAGTTTTTTCTCACTTCAGTGTTCAGTTGGTGATTTTTTCCTGGGCAATTACTAGCCCTTCTGAAAGGTCAGCCTTTTGAGCCATGCCTCTTTAGAATAATTTAACTCCAGTACTTTAAATAAATGTAAAAAAAAATGATTTAATTAATTTTAAACAATTTACCTTCAAAAATTTCACAGTTAAATAAATAAATGTAGATAAAAAAATGATTTAAGGTCTGTAAAAGTAAATTAAAGTTTCTAAATTTTACTAAAATAATGCCCCAGTAAATTAAGACAGATTAAAAGTATCTACAGTTTAAACAGATTTAGTCAATGTTTCTAAAGGATTTTATTTTTGTTTTTTTTTTAAACATTTCTTCTTGAACAGTTACATGTTTGTTTCATAGAGTAAATCTGACAAAACAAACAATTGTACAAATTTCACAAAATAAACTGTTATAGATTCCATTTCAGAGTTAGTGATTTATAGAACCTGGTCTAGTTTGGGTAACACAGCCATCCATCCATTTCATGAAGTCCTAACAATCACTCAAAGCCCGAACTGTTACATTTGGTGCCGCGACCAGGATGGGTTTTTTTTTTGTGAAATTGGGTATAAAATAGCAATTTGTTAGACAGTTTTCAAAATTATTCTGTTTTTCTGGGTTTGTTTTTTTTTTAACGGGCAAGGCTGAAATGCTTGATTCAGAAAAGGGTTATGATAGGCCCATAGAATGGGAACCAACTGGGCCAAGAGCATCGGGGGGGGGGGGGGGGGGCTAGAAGTTAGGTACTCACCCTCCTGGGATGTAAATAAAAGAAAGGAAAAAAATGAAATGAATGTGGAACCTTGTACAGATTATTCTCCTGTAGATTTAAGTATAACACAAGTAATTATCTCCCCTTCTGCCACAAGAAGTGATCAAAGTTTTCAGCCTCGGCATTTCCCAGTGTTGTCATCTTACACACCTACACGTTCTATCAACACTGAAACAGATGTTTGGATTCGTTCCATAGAGGTTGAAGATAATAAAGGTTCTGCAAGCAGTGTAGGTAGACAGTCCCCTCTAAAAAAAACGTGTAAAGGTCATGATATGTATGGTAACTTGTATGTTTCAGAAGGTTCTAGTGCTCATTTATCTTCTAAATCAAATGTATTTTCTGACAGTGATGTGCTATTGGCATCTATTGACACAAGAGTGAGGAAAGTAAATAGGTCCAGTCTCTCAAAACCAAGAGTTTCTTTCAGTGATCATTTAGAGAGGACCCCAAGTCTAAAAAAAATTGATACACTAGGCAGTGAGTTGCAAGAATTAAGGGTCTATACAGGTGTTAGGCCAAAAAGTCGGTCACATGGGAGTGAGTGGGTTCCACCCAGTACAGGGGAGATAAGTTCCCAAAGCTCTGAACGAGATCAATTGGGTTTTCCTGGTGAACATTCACATATTCCACCCAGTATTTTGAAATCAGATTTAAGGAAAAATAATCTGTTGCTAAATTGTTCTGGTGGGAATTCATTGTCTTCATCGGAAAATCAGCTGTCGAACCCACTGGGAGGGGGAAATTCTCCTCTGTCTAGTCCTAGCGAGAGCTCCTATAACTATCCCACATGTCCTCAGACAAATTTTTCTCAAAATCAAGTAATGTTTTCAGATTATTCTGATAGGGATAATTCCATTGAGTCTGGTTTTCAGCATTTGTCTAGAGATGCATCTATTATGCATAATGAAGGTCATTACCAAACAGTGCCCGATATGCCTGATTTTCAAAGGATAAGGTGCCAAAGCCGAAAAATCTATAATCCTAGAGTAAATCAATTTCCTTCATTTAGTGATCAAATATCCATGGCTTTTGATGGTCCTCAAAATAGAATTTCTTATACTCCCCAAGAATTCACAGGAGGGGGTTCGTATGGGAGAATAAAGTTTCACTATCCAAATAAAGCTTCACATTTACATGCAAATTCGCACATTTTTATAACAGAAACTCCTTCAATGTTTATTCATGATAGGGGAACTTAGTCAAGGGATGTACAAATGCTTTGTTCTGAAGGCACAGTTCAAAGAGACTCGAGAGTAAGGAATCAGTTTATGCAGAATGTGCCAAGTGATTTTGTATCAACTCCTATGGTGAATTTTTCACCTTCTCAGCAAAATTTAGGATGTAGTTCTCATGAAGACATTAATTTTGAACCAACCTGGGAAAATCCTAGAATCCTACATAGAATGATGTTACATAAAACTGTTGAGCCAGAAACATTTGATGACTCTGTTTGGAATATTAAAGATTATTTGGTACATTTTGAGACTGTTGCCAAAATAAATAGATAGAGTGATAGTGAACGAGCTGCTCATCTCTTGATTAGCTTTAGAAGAAATGCACAGTTACTCTTGACTGGGTTGAATTCTCAGCAGATGCAAAGTTACGAATTACTTAAACAGGTTCTGTTAAGTAGATATAACCCCAATTAACATTTGTTTGCAAATAAGGCAATTTTTCGCCAAAGTCGTCGGAATGAGGGGCAAAGTGTGAGAGAGTTTGGTTATGGAATTGGAATGTTAGCAAGAGAGGCATTTCCCACAATTTCAGATATTGAGCCCATAGCAGTGGAGCAATTTGTTTGGGTTTTGGGTGATAACAAGTTGAAACGGCATGTGCAGCTGGGTCGTCCAGAGACACTGGAACAGGCTATTGCTTTAGACACTCAATATGAAGTTATTGAAGGTCCTAGTAGTTGCAATCATTATCCCCCAGATGAGCCCGGTATTGAATGTGATTTGGTTCAGAGATTACAACTATTAGAACAAAAAATTTCTCAACTTCAAAGACAGCCCAGGGTTCCTACAATCAGTTGCAATTACTGCCAGAAAAATGGACATGTGGAGGCCTATTGTAGAAAAAAAATGTATGATGAATGTGCCCATGAGCAACAAAAACAGTTACAACAACAAGATTATCGAAATTCGGGAAACAGCAATCGGCTGGGTTGAGGGTTGCAAACACAGCCGCTGAATTTGAAATGCAAGCACAAAAATTTTGCCATTTCTCTGAACATGTACAAAAGCAAACAAAGGTAGTAGAGTCCCGTTTTGAACACTTTCCAGATAAGGCCAGTTTCCCCAAGGAAGATGATTCTTCTGAATTGTTTAATAAGCAGCAGGGAGATGTGGTTTTAGATGAAAAAGTCTTGGAAAAGAGTACATCTGCTTTAGGTTTAACTAGAGTTGCTGACTCTAGCTCTCTTTCTGTTGTCTTATCAACTGAGTCGATGAGTAAGAAGGATTGTGAATTATCTGAAAGGAAAGGCATAAATGATAATGGGGATATACAATCAGTTGAATTGTTATTAGATCCGAGCAAAGAGTTGGAAACGCAGTCGCCATTTTTATCAAAAGACTGTGATTTTTCTTGTTTGTTTGCCAGAGCTTTTGTGAATGAGTCAGTTTGTGTGTTTCTAGTGGATACTGGATCTCCTTGTTCAATTTTGGATATTGAAACATTTCACCAATTAGGCTTTATGGATTCTATGTTGAACGGAACGGATAGGCATCTGGTTACAGCTAATGGAAGTAAAATACAAGTAAAGGGTGAAATGGAATTTGGAGTTGAAATTCAGGTCCTTAACAGTTATCCAATTATTTTATGTGGCAGAGTTAGATGGTCTGTGTGGTATTCTGGGATACGACTTCCTGAAAGTAAATAAGGTCATTCTTGATGTGAAAAAGAAAACATTATCCACTTCTAAGGGTCTCACTGAATTATTTTCAAGGCAAAGTTATAACCAGGCCCACTTGCAATTGAGGAAATCAGTTAAGATTCCAGCATTGTCTGAAATGTTTTTAGAAGGCCATTTAGACAGGCCTTTGGATGAAGAAAATGGGTTAGTGGAATGTTCTAAATGATTTGATGGAAAGGGGAATTTTGATTGCCAAGTCCATAGTTTCGGCCAGTTCCAATACTGTTGCTATATCAGCTTTGAATTTAAACGAAAAGCCGGTTGCACTTTCAGTGGGTTGTAAGGTTGACAATGTTTCTAGTATAGATCAAGTCTTACACAATAATTCTGATATGGAGAGTTTGCCTACAGGGAAGGTTGAATTACCAGATTTTTTAAAAAGAATGGTTGACGAATTGACAGATGAATTAAATGATGAACAAAAATCCAGGGTTGCTGCTTTGCTCTTGCATTTTAGGGGTATTTTTGTTGGCCCAGGTGATACAGTGGGAAAGACACATCTTGTTTCTCACTTCATTGATGTGGGTGAAAATAAGCCTCATAAAATTCCACCAAGGTGTATACCATTAGTTCATAAAGAAAAGGTTGATATGGAACTGGATGCCATGTTACAAGATGGAATTATTGAACCTTGTTGGAGTGCTTGGTCCTCACCCCTCTTTATTGTGACTAAGAAGGATGGTTCCCCTAGGATATGTGTGGATTTTAGAAGGTTGAATTCAAAGGTTTCAAAAGATGCTTTTCCTCTTCCTCGCATTGATGACACATTGGATAATTTGGCAGGGCAAAAATGGTTTTCCATTTTGGATTTAGCAAGTGGTTATTGGCAAATTCTATTAGATCCCAAGTCACGTGACTTTACTGCTTTCAGTTCACACCGAGGTCTACACAGGTTCACTGTTATGCCATTTCGTTTGTCAAATGCCCCAGCTTCATTTGAAAGGCTGATGGAACATGTTCTTCATGGTTTGCAATGGAAAAAATGTTTTTGTTACTTAGATGATGTTATATTTGGAAAAAAATTTGATGAAGCTTTGGAAAACTTGGCACTCGTTTTTCAAAGATTACGCCAGGCAAATTTAAAACTAAAACCTTCAAAATGTGCATTATTTCAAGGATCAGTTACTTATTTGGGTCATGTGGTCTAAAAGGAGGGCATTCACTGTGACCCAAATAAGACATCTACCGTTCAGGAATGGCCAGTTCCTACAACTCAGAAACAATTTAGAAGTTTTTTGGGGATTTTGTGGATATTATCAGAGATTTATTCAGAAATTTTCAGATTTAACTCACCCACTGTCTCAACTGACTCATAAAAATACTAAATTTATCTGGAACACAAAATGTCAAGATTCCCTTAACCTCATGAAGGAACTTTTGTCATCACCTCATATTCTTGCCCTACCCGAAGGGGATGGTAAGTTAATTTTGGACACTGATGCGAGTGGTTTTGGACTTGGAGCAGTCCTTTCCCAAATTCAGGAGGGGGAAGAGCGTGTGATTGCATATGCGAGTAGAACACTTCCAAAAACACAACAACATTATTGCACAACTAGAAAGGAATTGTTGGTTGTAGTTCTCTTCCTAAAACACTTCAAGCATTACTTATTGGGTCATCCAGTTTTGTTGCAAACAGATCATGCATCATTAGTCTGGTTGAAAAATTTCAAAGAACCGGATGGGATACTTGCTTGGTGGTTAAGTATCATAGAAACTTTTGATTTTCAAATTGAACATAGAGCAGGAAATAAACATAAAAATGCTGATTCTTTGTCCTGAATTCCTTGGAAACTGTGTCGGGGAAAATGTTCTGATTGTCCAAGTTGCAAAGTTGCTGTTAATGATAAAATAAACATTACATCAAATGAAGTAAATAAAACTCAACAAATTTGTCCTTTGAATACTACTAATGCACTATCTGATTTAACAGCAGGAATTGCATCTCCTGCACCTTCCTGTAGTAATTGGGTAGATTGTTGGACAGTTGAAGAGTTAGCTGACATGCAGGGAAGGGATGTAGATATTGCTTGGATAATTAGTGCAAAACAAAAATCAAATGTAAAACCTAATCAGACAGAGCAGTCACAGGCCCCTGTTGAGGTCAAATGTTTCTGTAATCAATGGGAACAATTGTTTATTGAAAATGGATTGTTGTATAGGAAAGGAAGGTCTTCAAATCAAGATGTAAATCAATTAATTGCCCCTGTGGAAATGAGAGAGTTTCTTTTCAAAAAGTTACATGTAGATCGAACAGGTGGACATTTAGGTCATGATAAAATGATAAGTTCAGTAAAAAGTAGGTTCTTTTGGCCAGGAATGAATGAAAATATCCAAAGATGGTGTGCCGATTGTGAGGAATGTGCTCAAAGGAAACCAGGACCTGGTTTAGGGAGCAATCCTCTGAGTCAGGTCTCAAATAAAAAGCCAATGAAGTGTATTGCTATTGATATTTTAGGACCTCTACCATTCACTGACAATGATAATGAGTACATTATGGAAGTGAGAGAATATTTCATGAAGTGGAAGGAACCTTTTCCCCTAAGAAATCACACTGCTCAAACTGTAGCTGATGCATTAGTTACACAGTTCATATGCTGTTTTGGATGCCCTGAACATATTCACACAGACCAGGGAAGGGAATTTGAGTCTGCTCTGTTTACTGAAATTTGCCATATGTTAAATGTTGAAAAATCTCGAACAATGCCATATAGACCTCAATCTGATGGTATGGTCGAGAGATTTAACAGAACATTGTTACAAATGCTTTCACTGTTTGTGAACGAAAATCACACTGATTGGGATATTCACCTACCATATCTGATGATGGCATACAGGGCCAGTCAGCATAGTTCTACACATTGTACACCAAATTTATTAATGCTTGGGCGTAGGATTCAGTTGCCACTCGATTTGATGGTTGGATCCCCACCCAACTCATCTCCTGAATGTCCAATTGTTTATGTAGAATGGCTCCAGAAAACAATGGTGTCTTCATTTGAGTTTGCAAATAAACAGTTACAAACATCTGCAAAAAGACAGAAAACGAATTATGATAAAAACATAAAAAATCGGTGCTATCAAACTGGGGATTGGGTTTGGCGATGGTATCTGCCTAGAGGTACAAAAAAATTGGGACTAGGTTGGACCGGACCTTATTTGGTGGTACATCTCATCTCAGATATAGCAGTCAGTATTCAGGGTGGACCTGATGCAGTAATAAAAAAATGTATACATTGATCAATTAAAACCTTATGTAGGTACAAATCTTCCAGACAAATGGTTGCAGGCTTCAGATAACAATCCTCCAATAATTAATACTGAAATTAACTTAAACAAAACAGATATTGGTCTTCTTTCTGATTTAACAATAACTTCTGGTAGTGACACTGAAACAGATAATGATAGTGTTTCTGAATTATTGAGTCCTAAAATTAAAACTAGGAGAGGCAGGCTCATAAAGAAACCAGAGATGTATAGTCCATAATAAATTTGGTAGAAAGAAAATGGAGCTCCTAGAAGGAATTGATGAAGAATTAAAGGAATTTAGAGAAGAGAATCGAGGAGTATTCAACTTACTTGGACAGACCTGCCCTGTACCAAATCGTGTTGATACAGTATTTCATAAACCTGCCAGTTTATATGAACACTGGAACAATGTACATAAAAAAACTAAAAAGTTATTTAAGTGTTCCTCATGTGGGAAGAAGTTTAAAAGAAAATGTGACATTAACCGTCATCACAGGATTTTTGAACATACAAATTTAGAAACTGTTGAAGCAGATAACCTAGATTATCTTAGTCCAGGAGATGTTTTACCACCATGTGTGCTGTGCCATCAGCTTCTGGTAAACTGTTGATAAGGGACAGTTAAAAGTTTTAGCCAGTGAGAAAAGGAAGAGAGGAGAGGACATTGTAAATAATTATTTTTCAAGTCGAGAAATTGTGTGTTGGGACGAGGTGGTCATTGAGTGTGATGGACGTATTGTAAAAAAAAAGAAAACAGAACTGGCTCAGAGAAGGAGAGAAGCAATGTGTAGGAGAAATTAAGAACTTTGATGGTTATGTGTCAGATTAATGGAAAAAAAAACCTATGTTTTAAAAAAGCAGGGAGGAATGTGACAGAGTCACATTTTTTTGTAACTTACCTATTTTCGTCCTGATTTGTCATAGGAAAATTTGAAAATTCTATCCAAAAAGTATTATTTCATCAATGGGCAGTAATGTCCATCCAATTCACATAATTTCTGCAGTTATTTCGATTTTTTTACATACAACTGTTTGGCATTTTGGAATGCTTGCTTTTGGCAACTCTCCTATTTTCGCCATGTTTTCCACAGTAATGCTCAAAAGTCAATCTAAAATCATTATTTTGTGGATGGGCGATAATATCCATCAAATTTACATATTTTTCCCATTCATTTAGCTAAGTTTTTTACCTATAACTCTTTGGCAATCTAAAAGTTACAGAATGTTTGGTCAAATTTCTTGTACTTGGCAAAGGTTGAAAATCGCCATCTTGCCTTCTTCACAGTCACCAAAAGTAGTTGAAACAAGCATTTTGATTGGCTTAGACATTTGTAAGGGGAAATAATTTTAGCTCTGGAATACTCTTTCTACTGATAGGCCCAGAGTGTTGGTCAAACTATCAGTCAGCAAATGAAACTAGTCACAGACTTTTCATGTTGATTTTTGGCGGAAATTCATAGTTTTTTCTCACTTCAGTGTTCAGTTGGTGATTTTTTCCTGGGTAATTACTAGCCCCTCTGAAAGATCAGCCTTTTGAGCCATGCCTCTTTAGAATAATTTAACTCCAGTATTTTAAATAAATGTAAAACAAAATGATTTAATTAATTTTAAACAATTTAACTTCAAAAATTTCAAAGTTGATAAATAAATGTAGATTTATGGATGCGTTCCTTATTCAATCAAATCGATATCAGCTTTCATGAAAAACTGGTTTGTCCTTCCAACAACACTTATCACTTCGGAGCTTTCATATACACTTTATTGAGTTATGGACCTGCTCACAAGAAGTCACAGCTGACTAATGCATTATAGTATAAGGATACGGCCTGACACATGGAGGATCTGACAGAAGATAACAAAGGATCTATTCTTCAAACGAAATCTATAGAAAAAGTAAAATCATGGACATGACAGGAAGATTATATTTAGACATGTTTTTTCCAAATTCATTACTTGCTGAATGGAGTTAATGTTCATGTTAAAATGAACAGAGGCAAAATGCTTTCGCATTGATGGCCGATGCTGAAACGTGGAAGATCAAAATTCTAGACATATCCATGTTTGTACATAAAGGCATAAAGAGAGATTCCAGTTATTCATGAGTATGGCTCACGAGAAAGCACTAGCAAAGGCAACGGCAAAATATCCCATCGGCCGTGTGTGACAAGGTGTTTTCATTGCCAAAAGTAAAACTGAGCGTTACACAAGAAAATTTATTTTTAGGCCAACGACCTAAACGCATCATGGTGGGATGTGTAGACAACAACACTTTCAATGGAAACCTTTAAAAAAATCCATACAATTTCAAGATCTACAACATCAATTACTTGGCTTTGTACGTGGATGGACAGCAGATTCCTGACAAATCATTACAACCTCGATTCGAACAACATGAAGTGGCGAGATGATATGCAACCATGTTCCAGGGGACTGGACAAATGAACGAGAATGAAGGAAAACACAACAGCCGAGAAGAGTATATAAATGGATACACCCATTCGAATTCGACCTGTCTCCTGACCTATCACACGGGAAACACTTTGATTTGGTGAAGAGAGGAACCTTGTAACCAGAAGTCCATTTCGAAAACCTGCCATCAACCGCAATCAACGTACTGGTGTATGCAGAATTCCAGAACATCAGAGAAGTGGATAAGAGTAGACAAGTGATTTTCGACGCTCCTTGATAAAATAGTTGTTTGAAGAGAATATGTTTTGTGTATTTGCAAGAAACAGATTACCAAGAAGATTATCAGATCACAGATCAGTGGCTTTGATAGCCAACACGGATCCAGACCACAGAAAAGGAGAACATTGGGTGGCTCTCTTTGTGAGTCCCCACGGCAGAGAGTATTTTGATTTCTATGGACTACCACTACAACACAGACCATTTGAGAAGGTTTTGAAGAAGAATTCCAGATATTGGAAGTTTAATACAAAACTCGTTCAAAGGCTATTACCAGTGCGTGGACAATACTATATACTGTCGCGGTCTACCGATGGAAATCATAGTCAACATGTTTATGATGATCTAATGGATAATGATGTGTGGTTAATGACATCATAGAAGAAAGTTGCCAAAAGATGTCACTGTATTGAAGAACACCTGTTAAAAAGGGTACAATTTGCTTTCAGATCTTTTGTGTGTCGATAGCCAAAGAAGAAGGATGCCTATGAATGTGACCTACTTCAAACTCAACAACGAATTACAGATTCAGATGTTCAAGAACGACGTTGTGTACTAGTTTACCATGAGAGACTGGGAACAAGTGGATATTGCAAAGAAGAGGAGCCTTGATCACAACAGGAGAACCCAAACCAAAGACAGGAAGAAAACCAAATAAGAATGAAGATAAAAAGGATTTAAGAATGTTCACTATTCCACGTTTGATCAGGATGCTGCTGCATTATTATTAACCAAGAAACCATGAAAAAAGAGACTTTTTAGAGATCGTTTCATTCGAAACGCATTTTCGTGATGTGCCCCCATTTGTACTGGAGCAGCTTTTACATGGAAAAATGAAGATTGTTTAATAAGAAAGATATCAGACCACCAAAACACATCAAGAATGCATCTCAAGACAATCAAATTCATGTTACCAAGTGAAAGTGTGAAAACCTCGAATGAACTGACAAGAGCTGGATTCTTGTATTTGGGTCCAGGAGAGAGAACTTAGTGATTTCACTGTGGTATTTATGCTCGTTTCTGGGAAACAGAAGATGTTGTTATGGAAGAACACAGAAAATATTCTCCAGACTTTTATTACATTCATAATTTATCACCTCAATTCATGGACATCTAAAATGTTCAAGAAGAAGAAGTGGACGCCGAAGAAGAAATGGACACATCAGTTCAAGAAGTTCCAAAAATAGAAGATTCACAGGGGATGAAACGTGTGTGTTTATTAGCTGAAGCCAATGTTGATCCGCGACCCTGTAACCATTTGTGCCGCGCAAAGACTGTTGTAAACCACTGAAAAGATGTCCAATTTGCAGAAAAACTGTTTATGAATATCTGAAAATCTACATACCATAAAAGAAACTGTTTCCATGTATTTTATTCCATAAAAAGTTGTAATTTTGTTTTGTTGTTGAATAAAAGAAATTAAAATGTAAAAAATTGTGTTGTTATCAACTACCCAACAAATGGGTCTGCCAGTCATGTAGTCTAAGAGCCCATGGATGAGGGAGTTGACAGCCGAGAAAATAGCTTCTGATACGAGTGATTCCAGTAGATCCACAGATGAGTGTATGGGGGATTGAGGTTAGCAAACAGAAACTATTGTTTCCAACCAGTAAAATAATTGTCGAGTTGTTTGTGGTAATTCTATAGACTCTCATGAAATCAAACTCGCCTTATAGCACTACGTGCTGCTCTTATATGCCCAAAAGGGGCCTCTCCAAGTCCGTTTCGGTAATTTTAGATAGTTTTGGGTGGTTTGGAGGGATTGTCGGGTTGTTTGTGATAATTAGATTTACTCTTATTCAATCGACCACACCCTCCGAACATACCCCTGTCCTATTGTAGGCCTTTGGATAATGTAGCGAACACGTGCTAAAAAGAAACTATGATTGTGGCCTCCAGTAAACAAAATGGACGACAGAAACATGTATCTCCCTAACAGCACTCACTGCACATGTGCACTGATACCATGTATGGGAATTATGTCACAACATGGCCCCTTACGTGCACAACTATGACAACCAAACATGGAACCACAGGGTCACGTGACATGAGGTCACTTCCGAGGTTCGGGGCAAGGTCCGGCAACTTTGGGGTGAACGTGCGAGCCATACTACTGGTGTATTGCATTAATTGGCATAAGTTATTAAAATGCTTGATCAGAACATGTAGACGGTATGGTCCACATAAATTGTTGAATCGTTATTGATCTTTTCATTTCAAGCAAAGGAGCCTTGAATGACCTGAGTGCCGGCCATTCTTTAGCCTAAAACAATTGACTGAAGTGCAGTGTTGTACGTGCCTCTTGAATAATCAATTGTAATCTGTAGGAGTGAGCTTGTCGTTACAAGAAGGGTAGGGGCAAGAATGAGAATTTCCCAGCTAATACCCTAAATACGGAATACCTTATATAGCTTGTCTCTATGTATACATGGGAAACGAAGCAATCAGATTGAACATTTTGAAGGCCTGAGCGAAGGTATAGCTAGGAAGTAGTGTTACAAGTCAATATTAATGGGTTAGACATGGGACAGAATAACAGTAGCTGATAGTACTGGTACAAGGTCGCAATGGCACAAGACTGCTGTAGAAGCTAATGATAGGAAAGATAGACCATAGACAAGTAGTGGCCTTGGGGCTTTGGAAATAAGATGGAAGTCGTTGGTAAGACTACCTGTATAGGAGCTGGGTCATAGGTAACCTTAAATACCGAAATGAGGCTAAGAGGGATAGTAAATTAGTCCTCATTGAGGGCTTTTCTCATAGCCCTCATATGACTAAAAAGGGGTGACGAAGGCCAGACTTTTTCCAAAAAGGGGTGCGGAAATTGAGGGATTTTTTCATGGCCCTCATGGCCTCAAACGAAATGAGGCTAAGAGGGATAGTAAATTAGACCTCATTGAGGCCTTTTCTCATAGCCCTCATGGCCTCATATTACTAAAAAGGAGTGCCGAAGGGCAGACGTTTTCCAAAAAGGGGCGGGGGTGCCACGGGATACGGTTGTTAAATACCGAGATGAGGCTAGGAGGGATAGTAAATTAGACCTCATTGAGGGATTTTTCCATGGCCCTCATGGCCTCATTCCAATCACATAGGCTTTCATTATACACAAGGGAGATAACTATGCATACAGGTTACGGAACATCAAGCACTGATGATAAGACTTGGACGAGGGAACCAGAGATAGTGTGGACTATATGAACTTCTAAGGTTAGAGTAGCATCTGTAATAGGCAGAAAAAATGGGATTCTGGGGAAATCTGAACCAGAAAAAAAACTACTCAAGTTCAATTGAACTTACCCCTGGGCGGCCTTCTGGGTGCCTCTCGGTACCATGGTATATCAGTCTTAAAACAGATTCTGGGAAAAATCCGAACCACAAAAACTACTCTAGTTCAGTCGAACTCACCCCGGGGCCCCTCGATACTATAGCACTACGTGCTAAGCCGATAAAATGGGGAATCCGTATCAAATAAAGTGGTTTTTGGTGATTTGGAGGGATTGTCGGGTTGTTTGTGGTAATTCTCCGAATAGGGAAATTACTCCTGTTCAAAGGAACATACCCTCCAAACACACCCCTGTCCTATTATAAGCCTTTGGGTAACATAGCTACCATAGAAACCAAGATGGCTGCCTCCAGTATACAAAATGGACGACGGAAACACGTGTCAACCTAACAAAACACGCGCTGTGTATGCGCAGTAGGACCACATAATCACTATGGGGATGACGTCACAAGATGGCCGCGCACGCGGGTTACCATGACAACACATGTCGCCACTGGGTCACGTGACATGACGTCATTTCCGGGGTCCCCCCCCCCCCCCCCCGGAGTCGCCCATATCAGGCACGGTTACCTCATCTCCTACTACTGTCTTTCTTATCTATGCTGCCTACGTTAGAGGACATCCACCCCATTACTGATTAACTGGTCCTATATTTTATCAGAGTAAACAAACACAGCGCCACTCATCAGGTTTCCACGGGAATGGCTTATATCTCTGTTGTATACTGTACTAACAATACCGAGGCTTACAGCTCTACTAGGTATCATAGTACTGTGAATTTAGTTACTTATTCCCGTTTCCTTATTCGACATTCAAAATTCGAAAAAAATCAAGGGATATTTTGGTGTTGATGGGTGGCCCCCGATGAATAAAGAAGATTGACACCTCAACCGCTCCAATTGGACCACATTTAGGAGCCATACTAAGGCCCCAAAAAGGGCCAGTTGCAAAATATTACAAAAGCAAGTTAAAATCATGGGATATTTTGGTGTTGATGGGTGGTCTCCGAGAAATGAAGAAGATTGATGCCTCAATCGCACCAATCGGACCACATTTATGGGTCCTACTAAGGCCCCCAAAAAGGGCCAGTTACAAAATATCACCAAAGCAGGTCAAAATCACAGGATATTTTGATGTTGATGGATAGCCCCCGAGGAATAAAAAAGATTGACGCCTCAATCGCCCCCATCAGACCACATTTAGGAGCCCTACTATGGCCCCAAAAGGGGCCAGTTACAAAATATCACCAAAGCAGGTTAAAATCACGGGATATTTTGGTGTTGATGGTGGCCCCATAGGAACAAGGAAGATTGACGCCTCAACCGCCCCAACTGGACCACATTTAGGGGCCCTACTAAGGCCCCAAAAAGGGTCAGTTATAAAATATCACCAAAGCAGGTTAAAATCACGGGATATTTTGGAGTTGGTGGGTGGCCCCAGAGGACAAAGAAGATTGACGCCTCAAACGCCCCAATCGGACCACATTTAGGGGGCCCTACTAAGGCCCCCAAAAGGGCCAGTTGCAAAATATCACCAAACCAGGTTAATATCATGGGATATTTTGGTGTTGATTGGTGGCCCCCAAGGAATGAAGAAGATTGACACCTCAACTGCCCCAATCGGACCACATTTAGGGCCCTACTACGGCCCCAAAAAGGGCCAGTTACAAAATATCACCAAAGGAGGTTACAATCACGGGATATTTTGGTGTTGATGGGTGGCAGCCGAGGAATGAAGAAGATGGACACCTCAACCGCTCCAATCGGACCACATTTAGGGGCCCTTCTAAGGCCCCCAAAAGGGCCAGTAACAAAACATCACAAAAGTAGGTTAAAATCAAGGGATATATTGTTGTTGATGGGTGGCCTGAGAGAAATAAAGAAGATTGACGCCTCAACCACCCAAATCGGACCACATTTAGAGGCCCTACTAAGGACCCAAAAATGGGTCAGTTACAAAATATCCCCAAACCAGGTTAAAATCATGGGATATTTTGGTGGTGATGGGTAGCCCCCGATTAATAAAGAAGATTGACACCTCAACTGCTCCAAGCGGACCACATTTAGGGGCCCTACTAAGGCCCAAAAAGGGCCAGTTACAAAATATAACCAAAGCAGGCTAAAATCACGGGATATTTTGGAGTTTCTGGGTGGCCCTGAGGAATCAAGAAGATTGACATCTCAACCACCCCAATCGGACCACATCTAGGGGACCTACTATATCCCCAAAAGGGTCAGTTACAAAATATCACCAAAGCAGGTTAAAATCATGAGATATTTTCGTGTTCATGGGTTGTCCCCGAGGAATAAAGAAGATTGACGCTTCAACTGCCCCAATCGGACCACATTTAGGGCCCTACTAATGCACCAAAAAGGGTCAGTTACAAAATGTCACCAAAGCAGGTTAAAATCACGGAATATTTTGGAGTTGATGGGTGGCCCCCGAGGAATAAAGAAGATTGAAACCTCAACCGCCCCAATCGAACCACATTTAGGGGCCCTAATAAGGCCCCAAAAAGAGCATGTTACAAAATATCACCAAAGCAGGTTAAAATCACAGAATATTTTGCTGTTGATGGGTGGCCCACGACAAATGAAGAAGATTGATGCCTCAAACACACCAATCAGACAACATTTAGGGGCACTACTATGGCTCCAAAAAGGGCCAGTTACAAAATATCACCAACGCAGGTTAAAATCACAGAATATTTCGATGTTTTATGGGTTGCCCTGAGGAATAAAGAAAATTGATGCCACAACCGCCCCAATCGGACCACATTTAGGGGCCCTACTATAACCAAAGCAGGTTAAAATCATGGGATATTTTGGAGTTGATGGGTGACCCCCGGGGAATAAAGAAGATTGCACCTCAACCACACCAATCGGACCACATTTAGGGGCCCGACTAAGGCCCCAAAAAGAGCCAGTAAAAAATATCACCAAAGCAGGTTAAAATAACAGGATATTTTGATGTTGATGGGTGGCCCCCCCCCCCCCCGAGGAAAAAAGAAGATTAATGCCTCAACCACCCTAAACGGACCACATTTAGGGGACCTACTAAGGCCCCAAAAAGGGCCAGTTACAAAATATCACCAAAGCAGGTTAAAAACTTAAAATCACGGGATATTTTGGTGCTGGTGGGGGCCCCGAGGAATAAAGAAGATTGACGCTGCAACTGCCCCAATTGCACCACATTTAGGGGCCCTACTATGCCCCAAAAAGGGCCAGTTACAAAATATCACCAAAGCAGGTTAAAATCACGGGATATTTGGTGTTGATGGGTGGCCCCCGAGGAAAAAAGAAGATTAATGCCTCAACCACCCTAATCGGACCACATTTAGGGGACCTACTAAGGCCCCAAAAAGGGCCAGTTACAAAATATCACCAAAGCAGGTTAAAATCACGGTATATTTTGGTGCTGGTGGTGGCCCCCGAGGAATTAAGAAGATTGACACCTCAACCGCCCCAATTGGACCACATTTAGGGGCCCTACTAAGGCCCCCCAAAAGGGTCAAGTACAAAATATATCAAAGCAGGTTAAAATCATAGGACATTTTGGTGTTGATGGGTGGCCCTGAGGTAAAAAGAAGATTGACACCTCAACCGCCCCAATCGGACCACATTTAGGGGACCTACTAAGGCCCCAAAAAGGGCCAGTTACAAAATATCACCAAAGCAGGTTAAAATCACGGGATATGTTGGTGTTGATGGGAGGCCTCCGAGGAATGAAGAAGATTGCACCTCAGCTGCACCAATCAGACCACATTTAGGGGCCCTACTCTGCCCCAAAAAGGGCCAGTTACAAAATATCACCAAAGCAGGTTAAAATCATGGGATATTTTGGTATTGATGGGTGCCCCCCCCCCCCCCCCCGAGGAAAAAAGTAGATTAACGCCACAATCGCCCCAATCAGACCATATTTAGGGGTCCTACTACTGCCCCAAAAAGGTCAGTTACAAAATATCACCAAAGCAGGTTAAAATAACAGAATGTTTTGATTGACGCCTCAACTGCTCCAATTGTACCACTTTTAGGGACCTACTAAGGCCCCCAAAAAGGGCCAGTTGCAAAATATCACCAAAGCAGGTTAAAATCACGGGATATTTTGGTGTTCCTGGGTGGCACCCGAGGAATAAAGAAAATTGCACCTCAACCGCCCTAATCGGACCACATTTAGGGGTCCTACTAAGGACCCAAAAAGGGCCAGTTAAAAATATCACCAAAGCAGGTTAAAATCACAGGATATTTTGATGTTGCTGGGTGGCCCCTAGGAATAAAGAAGATTGATGCCTCAACTGCCCCAATTGGACCACATTTAAGGGCCCAACTATGGCCCCAAAAAGGGCCAGTTACAAAATATCACCAAAGCAGGTTAAAGTCACGGGATATTTTGAAGTTGATGGCTGGCGTCCGAGGAAAAAAGAAGATTGACGCCTCAACCACCCCAATTGGACCACATCTAGGGGCACTACTAAGGCCCCCTAAAAGGTCAGTTACAAAATATCACCAATGGAGGTTAAAATCACCAGATATTTTGGTTTTGATGGGTGTCCCCGAGGAGTGAAGAAGATTGACACCTCAACCGCCCCAATCAGACAACTTTTAGGCACCCTACTAAGCCCCAAAAAGGGCCAGTTACAAAATATCACCAAAGTAGGTAAAATCACTGGATATTTTGGTGTTGATGGGTGGCCCCCGAGGAATAAAGTAGATTAATGCCACAATCGCCCCAATCAGACCACATTTAGGGGTCCTACTACTGCCCCAAAAAAGTCAGTTACAAAATAAAACCAAAGCAGGTTAAAATAACAGAATATTTTGGTGTTGATGGGTGGCCCCCGGAGAAATAAATAAGATTGACGCCTCAACTGCTCCAATTGTACCACATTTAGGGACCTACTAAGGCCCCCAAAAAGGGCCAGTTGCAAAATATCACCAAAGCAGGTTAAAATCATGGGATATTTTGGTGTTCCTGGGTGGCACCCGAGGAATAAAGAAGATTGCACCTCAACCGCCCTAATCGGACCACATTTAGGGGTCCTACTAAGGACCCAAAAAGGGCCAGTTAAAAATATCACCAAAGCAGGTTAAAATCACAGGATATTTTGATGTTGATGGGTGGCCCCTAGGAATAAAGAAGATTGATGCCTCAACTGCCCCAATCGGACCACATTTAGGGGCCCAACTATGGCCCCAAAAAGGGCCAGTTACAAAATATCACCAAAGCAGGTTAAAGTCACGGGATATTTTGAAGTTGATGGCTGGTGCCCGAGGAAAAAAGAAGATTGACGCCTCAACCACCCCAATTGCACCACATTTAGGGGCACTACTAAGGCCCCTAAAAGGTCAGTTACAAAATATCACCAATGGAGGTTAAAATCACCAGATATTTTGGTTTTGATGGGTGGCCCCGAGGAGTGAAGAAGATTGACACCTCAACCGCCCCAATTGGGAACTTTTAGGCACCCTACTAAGCCCCAAAAAGTGCCAGTTACAAAATATCACCAAAGTAGGTAAAATCACCGGATATTTTGGTGTTGATGGGTGGCCCCCGAGGAATAAAGAAGATTGACACCTAAACTGCTCCAACTGGACCACATTTAGGGGCCCCATTAAAGCCCCAGAAAGGGCCAGTTACGAAAAATCACAAAAGTAGGTTAAAATCACGGGATATTTTGGAGTTGATGGGTGGTTCCCGAGGAGTAAACAACATTGACGCCTCAATCGCCCCAATCGGACTACATTTAGGGGCCCTACAAAGGCCCAAAAAGGGCCAGTTACAAAATATCACCAAAGCAGGTTAAAATCACGGGATATTTTGGCGCTGATGTGTGGGCCCGAGGAATAAAGAAGATTGACACCTCATCTGCCCAATCGGATCACATTTAAGGGCCTTACTAAGTCCCCAAAAAGGGCCAGGTACAAAATATCACCAAAGCAGGTTAAAATCACAGGATATTTTGGTGTTAGCGGGTAGACCCCGAGGAACAAAGAAGACTGACGCCTCAACCGCTCCAATTGGACACATTTAGGGGCCCTGCTAAGGACCCAGAAAGGGTCAGTTACAGAATATCACCAAAGTTGGTTAAAGTCATGGGTTATTTTGGTGTTGATGGGTGGCCCCCGAGGAACAAAGAAGATTGACACCTCACCTGCACCAATCGGACAACATTTATGGGCCCTACTAGGGCCCCAAATGGGCCAGTTACAAAATATCACCAAAGCAGGTTAAAATCACGAGATATTTTGGTGTTGATGGGTGGGCTCAGAGGAATAAAGAAGATTGACACCTCAACCGCTCCAATCGGAACACATTTAGGGGCCTTTCTCAGGTCCCAAAAACGACCAGTTACAAAATATCACAAAAGTAGGTTAAAATCAAGGGATGTTTGGTGTTGATGGGTGGCACGCGAGGAATAAAGAAGATTTATGCCTCAACTGCCCCAATCGGACCACATTTAGGGGGCCATACTAAGGACCCAAAAAGAGCCAGTCACACAATATAACCAAAGCAGGTTAAAATCACGGGATATATTTTGGTGTTGATCGGTGGCCCTGGGAAATAAAGATTATCAGCTCAACCTCTCCAATCAGACCACATTTAGGGGCCCTACTAAGGCCCCAAAAAGGGTCAGTTACAAAATATCTCCAGACCTGGTTAAAATAACGGGATATTTTGGAATTGATGGGTGGCCCCCGATTAATAAAGAAGATTGACACATCAACCGCCCCTTTTGGACCACATTTAGGGGCCCTACTAAGGACCCCAAAAGAGCCAGTTACAAAATATAACCAAAGCAGGTTAAAATCGCGGGATATTTTGATGTTCATCGGTGGCCCCCGAGGAATAAAGGAGATTGATGCCTCAACCACCTCAATCGGACCACATTTAGGGGCCCTACTAAGGCCCCAAAAAGGGTAAGTTACAAAATATCACAAAAGAAGGTTAATATCACAGGATATTTTGGTGTTCATGGGTGGCCCCGAGGAATAAAGAAGATTGACACCTCAACAGCCCCAATCAGACCACATTCAGGGGCCCTACCAAGGCCCCAAAAAGGGCCAGTTACAAAATATCACCAAAGCAGGTTAAAATCACGGGATATTTTGGTGTTGATGGGTGGCCCCCGAGGAATAAAGAAGATTGACACCTCAACTGCTCCAATAGGACCACATTTAGGGGCCCTACTAATGCCCCAAAAAGGGACAGTTACAAAATATCACAAAAGTAGGTTAAAATCAAGGATTTTTGGTGTTGATGGGTGGCCACAAGGAATAAAGGAGATTTACACCTCAACCGCCCAAATTGGACTACATTTAGAGACCCAACTAAGGCCCCCAAAAGGGTCAGTTACAAAATATCACCAAACCAGGATAAAATCATGGGATATTTTGGTGTTGATGGGTAGCCCCCGATTAATAAAGAAGATTGACACCTCAACTGCCCCAATCAGACCACATTTCGGGGACCTACAAAGGACCCAAAAAGGGCCAGTTACAAAATGTAACCAAATCAGGTTAAAATCTCGAGATATTTTGGTGTTGATGGGTGGCCCACGAGGAATAAAGAAGATTGACACATCAACCTCCCCAATCGGACCACATTTACTAAGGCCCCAAAAAGGGTCAGTTACAAAATGTCACCAAAGCAGGTTAAAATCACAGGATGTTTTGGTGATGATCGGTGGCCCCTGACCAACTAAAAAGATTGCTGCCTCTACTGCACCAATCGGACCACATTTAGGGGCCCTTCTATGGCCGCATAAAGGGTCAGTTACAAAATATAACCAAAGCAGGTTAAAATCACGGGATATTTTTGAGTTGATGGGTGGCTCCCGAGGAATAAAGAAGATTGACATCTCAACCGCTCCAATTGGACCACATCTATGGGCCCTACTAAGGCCCCAAAAAGGGCCTGTTACAAAATATCACAAAAGTAGGTTAAAATCACGGGACATTATGGCGGTGATGTGTGGCCCCCAAGGTATAAAAAAAGACAACTCAACCGCCCAAATCGGACCACATTCAGGAGCCCAAGTATGGCCCCAAAAAGAGCCAGTTACAAAATATCACCAAAGCAGGTTAAAATCACGGGATATTTTGGTGTTGATGGGTGGCCCCCGAGGAATAAAGAAGATTGACACCTCAACCGCTCCAATAGGACCACATTTAGGGGCCCTACTAATGCCCCAAAAAGGGACAGTTACAAAATATCACAAAAGTAGGTTAAAATCAAGGATTTTTGGTGTCGATGGGTGGCCACAAGGAATAAAGGAGATTTACACCTCAACCGCCCAAATTGGACTACATTTAGAGACCCAACTAAGGCCCCCAAAAGGGTCAGTTACAAAATATCACCAAACCAGGATAAAATCATGGGATATTTTGGTGTTGATGGGTAGCCCCCGATTAATAAAGAAGATTGACACCTCAACTGCCCCAATCAGACCACATTTCGGGGACCTACAAAGGACCCAAAAAGGGCCAGTTACAAAATGTAACCAAAGCAGGTTAAAATCTCGGGATATTTTGGTGTTGATGGGTGGCCCCCGAGGAATAAAGAAGATTGACACATCAACCTCCCCAATCGGACCACATTTACTAAGGCCCCAAAAAGGGTCAGTTACAAAATGTCACCAAAGCAGGTTAAAATCACAGGATGTTTTGGTGATGATCGGTGGCCCCTGACCAACTAAAAAGATTGCTGCCTCTACTGCACCAATCGGACCACATTTAGGGGCCCTACTATGGCCCCATAAAGGGTCAGTTACAAAATATAACCAAAGCAGGTTAAAATCACGGGATATTTTTGAGTTGATGGGTGGCTCCCGAGGAATAAAGAAGATTGACATCTCAACCGCTCCAATTGGACCACATCTATGGGCCCTACTAAGGCCCCAAAAAGGGCCTGTTACAAAATATCACAAAAGTAGGTTAAAATCACGGGACATTATGGCGGTGATGCGTGGCCCCCGAGGTATAAAAAAAGACAACTCAACCGCCCAAATCGGACCACATTCAGGAGCCCAAGTATGGCCCCAAAAAGAGCCAGTTACAAAATATCACCAAAGCAGGTTAAAATCACAGGATATTTTGGTGTTGATGGGTGGATCGCGAGGAGCAAAGAAGATTGACACCTCAACCACCCCAATCAGACCACATTTAGGGGCCCTACTAAGGCCCCAAAAAGGGCCAGTTACAAAATATCACCAATGCAGTTTAAAATCACGGGATATTTTGGTGTTGATGGGTGGGCCCCGAGGAATAAACAAGATTGACATGTCAACCGTTCCTATCGGACCACATTTAAGGGCCCTTCTAAGGCCCCAAAAGGGCCATTAACAAAATATCACAAAAGTAGATTAAAATAAAGGGATATTTTGGTGTTGATGGGTGGCCCCCAAGGAATAAAGAAGACTGACGCCTCAACTGCCCCAATTGGACTACATTTAGGGGCCTTCCTAAGGCCCAAAAGGGCCAGTTACAAATATCACCAAAGAAGGTTAAAATCACAGGATATTTTGGTGTTGATGGGTGGCCTCCAAGAAATGAAGAAGATTGACGCCTCAACCACATCAATCAGACCAACTTTACGGGCCTTACTATGGCCCCCAAAAGTCCAGTTACAAAATATCACCAAAGCAGGTTAAAATCATGGGATATTTTGGTGTTGATGTGCGGCCCCCCCAGGAATGAAGAAGATTGACGCCTCAACCACCCCAATCGGACCACATTTAGTGGCTCTACTAAGGCCCCAAAAAGGGTCAGTTACAAACTATCACCAAAGAAGGTAAAAATCATGGGAGATTTTTGTGTTGATGGGTTTCCCCCGAGGAAAAAAGAAGATTGACACATCAACCACCCCCAATTGGACCACATTTAGGGGCCCTACTAAGGCTCCAAAAAGGGGCTGTTACAAACTACCACCAAAGCAGGTTAAAATCATGGGATATTTTGGTGTTGATGGGTGGCCCCCGAGGAATAAAGAAGATTGACACCTCAACTGCCCCAATCGGACCACATTTAGGGGACCTACTAAGGCCTGAAAAAGGCCAGTTACAAAATATCACCAAAGCAGGTTAAAATCACAGGATATTTTGATGTTGAGGGTGGCCCCCAAGAAATAAAGAAGAATGACGCCTCAACTGCCCCAATGAGACCACATTTAGGGCTCTACTGTGGCCCCAAAAAGGGTCAGTTACAAAATATCACCAAAGCAGGTTAAAATCATGGGATATTTTGGTGTTGATGGGTGGCCTCCGAGGAATAAAGAAGATTGACGCCTCAACCGGCCCAATCAGACCACATTTAGGGGCCCTACTAAGGCCCCAAAAAGGTCAGTTACAAAATATCACCAATGCAGGTTAAAATCACAGGATATTTTGGTGCTGATGGGTGGCTCCAAGGAGTAAAGAAGGTTGACACCTCAACCACCCCAATCGGACAACTTTTAGGGGCCCTACTAAGGCCCCAAAAAGGTCTAGTTACAAAATATCACCAAAGCAGGTTAAAATCACCGGATATTTTTGTGTTTATGGGTGGCCCCCGAAGAATAAAGAAGATTGTAACCTCAACTGCTCCAATTGGACCACATTTAGGGACCCTACTAAGGCCTCAAAAAGGGCCAGTTACAAAATATCACAAAAGTAGGTTAAAAACGCGGGATGTTTTGGTGTTGGTGGGTGGCCCCGGAGGAAGAAAGATGGGGGCCCCGAGGAAGAAAGAAGATTGACACCTCAACCACCCCAATCGGACCCCAAAATGGGCCATTTACAATAAATCTCTAGGGTAGGTAAATGTCACGGGATATTTTGGTATTGATGGGTGGCTTCCGAGGGATAAAGAAGATTGACACCTCAACTGCCCCAATGCGGCCCCATTTTAGGGCCCTACTGAGGCCCAAAAAGGGCCAGTTACAAAATATCACCAAAGCAGGTTAAAATCACAGGATATTTTGATGTTCAGGGTGGCCCCCAAGAAATAAAGAAGAATGACGCCCCAACTGCCCCAATGGGACCACATTTAGGGCCCTACTGTGGCCCCAAAAAGGGTCAGTTACAAAATATCACCAAAGCAGGTTAAAATCACGGGATATTTTGGTGTTGATGGTGGCCCCCGAGGAATAAAGAAGATTGGCGCCTCAACCGCCCAAATCAGACCCACATTTAGGGGCCCTACTAAGGCCCCAAAAAGGGCCAGTTACAAAATATCACCAAACCAGGTTAAAACCACGAGATATTTTGGTGTTGATGGGTGGCCCCCAAGGTATAAAGAAGATTCCACCTCAGGGCCCTCCTTAGGCCTCAAAAAGGGCCAGTTACAAAATATTACCTGAAGCGACAAACATCGCCAGATATTTTGGTGTTGGTGTGCGACATGATAAGAATAAAGAAGATTCCATTGAACTCCTTCCCCAAATACGAGGATATGAGGTATGACAAATTGTGGCTCACTAAGAATTTTCTCGTAGCCCTTATGACCAGGATATGTGGAATGGCAAGTTGTGCCTCATTGCCCTCGTGTTTTCATATAATTAAAAGGGCATTCTGAAGGCCAGCCAAGTAATAGAAAGAGATTCCACAAGTGTATCTCTATGCAACATGGTTCGTAAATATCCCAAACTGGAGCCCAACTTCCACTTCTCAATTTACTCACCTTACCCTTACTTCCTTTCCTTCCTATCTATAAGTCTTGCCATGCCCGAGGCCCTGTCTGATGTTTGCTTGCTTCTCCAAGCATACCAATACCACCCATTTCCCTTCCACTTTCCTATTCTTTCTAAGGCCTGTTTCAATTCAAATCTTT